>OY998253.1:55728747-56328747 GCA_963922045.1 Persicaria maculosa
CCATTATCACGATTTGATCTTTCTCAGCTTTGAATGCTTAAGGAACGAAATAATATTCGAAAATGCTTCCTGAAAGGTTAGTGAATATATAATAATATAATGGAAGCATATAATAACATATAATAATATTCGAGCATAATAATCTAGAGAACAGGTTTTGTGTTTCATCAACACTGCTAAAGCTTCAAGACCTTTGACACAACAGACTGTCAAGGCCTTTGAAACTTATTACGATTTTCATTAAGGGAGTGGAGTTATCAATCTCCCCCTTGATGAAAGACAAAACCTGTGCATCCCTACAACTTAGTCAAACAGATATAATATAAGTAAAATCGGACTAAGTACCTGCATGGGTTAGACGAATGTTGGATCATAATTTTAAAGCATGAAAAATATCCAACTGAAAACAAAACAAGGTCTTCCAAGACCTTCATAGCAGTTTAAAAAGTTTTAAAGTCTAAACCACAGCAGATCATCTCCCCCTTTTTGTCTTTCAACAAAGGGAGGAGGTAAAACAATCACCAAAAGTTTTGAAACAGTTTCCAAAAACCAGCAATGTTTCAGATTTGGGGTTAGGGTAGGGTAGGGTAAGGCTAAGCTTCATCGTCCGGAGCATCATTAGTGAGCAGCGACCTCAGATCTTGCAACAGCTTGGTTACCCCGCTCATCTCCGTCATAAACTCCTTGTGCAGCTCCTTGATATCCAGGCGAACTTCCTCCAAGCCCAACTCTAGGTTGTCCATGCATTCATCAACGGCTGAGGCAGTGGGAAGAGCTTTTGAAGGAGAGGCAAGAATCCAATTCCCTTGGGGGAACCAAGTGATGCCAATCTTTTCAAGGCTCTTGGAGTCAAACTTACCCATATGACGCTGTTGTTCTTCATTTTTAAAATTAATTCCAGAAGCTTTGAAGATATAGGTCAAAAGGGTGGCAAAGGGGAGGGGAGTTCCTTTCCTGGCTTTTCTACCGTGAGCCATGGATCCTAAAATAGTGTTGGCCAGATCAAGATCAAGGCCATTGAGGATTCGGTAAAGTAGGACCATGGCATTATCGGTAAGGAGCGAGCCAGAGTTAAGACGGGGTAAGAGGCAACGCACAATGATGTTAAAAATAATCTTTGCCTCTAGGGTAAGGAATGAGTGGATTAGCTGCTTTGAGGTGCTGGTGGATGCTTCGGGTAAGAGGTATTTGGAACGGGCAAGGGTAATGCAGTCCTCTTTAGAGGGGTTCTCGGGAGAGGGTGGACAAGGTCTAGGTAAGCCAAGGAAATCAGCAAAGTCAATGGAGTTGAAAGAGATTCTAACCCCTTTGACGATGGATTCCAATGACCAACCGTCGACATTGTTTTTGGCATTTAGGTTTATGTAGAACAGGCGCGTAAGTTGGGGATAGTAGATAGATTCAAGGTTGAGTAGGGACCAGGCTGGGGATTTTTTAAGGAGAGCAATAAATGGTAAATTCAAAGCTTTAAAGAACGCAATATCTAAAAAATCAGAACAGCAGATCCTACGAGTTCGAAACTCATCTACCCACTTTCCAGCCGTTTCAGCATTTTCAAACCATGAATAGGGTAAGGATTGGTTTACCTGGATATAGGCAGGTGGATCAGCATTCTTCCTTTGAGCCTGTGTTGGAGCAGTCCTCTTGGCAGACGCCTCAAGGCCTTTGAGTGTACCCTTCCTGGTACGTTTTGGAGATGGAGGCTTGACTGTTGTTGGGGCTTTCCGCTTCTTTGGAGACGGGGGAGGAGGAGAAGGAGAAGGAGAGGCAACAGGTTCTGGCTCCTCTTCCTCCTCGTCCTCAGACCCCGAGTCCTCAGCGGACCCATCATCGTTGTCTCCTTCAGCATCCTCGTCATCACCGGTCTCATCATCCTCCTCTTCTTCTTCCTCTGGTTCCTCCTCAGTGGGAACCTCCTTCTCAGCCTCTTTCCATATTCTCTCGGCCTCCTCCTCGGCCAATTTCCTTGCAAGCTCGGCCTCCTCCTCGGCCTTTTTCCTCCTTAAGGCTTCTTCTTCAGCTTCCTTGGCGGCATCCCTTTCCAGAATAGCGTCGAGATCCTCCTCTTCCTCCTCATCATCCACCTCCTCAGCGATGACCTTCTTTTTCCCTTTCTGCTTTGCACTGAGAGGCTTCTTCGCTGAGCGTTTTTGAGAGCTCTTGGTTACTGTAGTCGTGCTCTCAGCGATGGTGCTCTGGACAACAGTAGGGACGATAACTTAAGGAGTGGGTTCAGGTGTAGGGGAAGTAGCAGTAGCATGGCGTCCCTTGGGGGTGGCGCCAAGTCTTTTGGGAGTGGAGGTTTTTTTCGCTTTGGGGGCCATGGAGGTAATTGGCTTAAGGTTTCAGGTCGGTTTAAGAGGTTAAAGAAGGAGAGTTGAAAGGGTTTTTAGGTTTTCTGAAGTTATGAGGTAATCGAGTGGGGTTCGGGTTTTAAATAGGAGAGATTTGAGTGATGGGACGGGTTTGGGGTTCCAATGTAGGTAATGATAACATTGCCAATTTTAAAAGATCTCAATTTAAAACAGGAGGGAAATAACCGAAAATATTTTGTTCCAAAAATATCTCAACGGATAAAATATGTGACATAAATATATTATTTTGAAATCCGATGAAAATAATACTTGATCAAATATCTAAAAAGATATTAACCAAATATATACGATCCGATATCTGTTTTCTACCATTCAGTTCACAAACCTTGATATAGATCACAAAGGTCTTGACACTGGGTAGAATTTATCTTTCGTAAAGGGAAAGCTCCCCCTACGAAAGTGCATCCTTGTTAAGCATCCCAATCTCACGTCTAATGAAGGTGAACATGTCCTCTACCAAAGGCTTAGTAAAAATGTCAGCCCATTGATAATCAGTAGAAATAAAGGATATGGACACATCACCTTTTTCAACATGGTCTCTAATGAAATGATGCCTTACATCAATATGTTTGGTCCTTGAATGCTGAACATGATTCTTTGTAATGGAGATGGCACTTGTATTGTCACACTTAATGGGAATTCCTTTGAGGTTGATGCCAAGATCTCGCATTTGTTGAGCTATCCAAAGGATTTGGGAGCAGCATGCTCCAGCTGCTATGTATTCGGCTTCTGCAGTGGATAGGGCAACTGAGTTTTGTTTCTTAGAATGCCAACTGATCAAAGATGCTCCTAAGAATTGGCAACATCCTGATGTGCTCTTCCTATCCACCTTATAGCCTGCAAAATATGCATCAGAATACCCGATTAATGTGAAATCTTTTTGCTTTGGGTACCATAGTCCAAGCTCCTTAGTGCCATTGAGATATCGAAAGATCCTCTTCACAGCTACGAGGTGAGATTCTTTAGGATCAGCTTGAAACCTAGCACATATGCAAACACTAAACATGATGTCAGGTCTATTAGCTGTAAGATATAGTAGGGATGCAATCATTCCTCGATACTCCTTTTGATTGACACTCTTCCCAGTCTTGTCTTGATCTATAGATAATGTTGAGCTCATGGGTGTCTTGCCTGCTTTGGATTGATCCATCTTGAATTTCTTCAAAAGATACTTAGTGTGCTTGCTTTGGTTGACAAAGATCCCTTTCTTGGATTGATGAACTTGTAATCCCAAAAAGAATTTGAGTTCACCCATCAAGCTCATCTCAAATTCGCTGCACATGATGTCAGAAAATTCTTTGCATAAAGATGTGTTAGTAGCACCAAATAATATATCATCAACATAAATTTGAATAACCAAAATGTTCTTTCCTTTGGTCTTGATAAAAAGAGTCTTGTCGATCAACCCCCTCTTAAAATCATTTTCTAAAAGATATTTTGAAAAGCGCTCATACAAGCTCTTGGGGCTTGTTTCAAACCATAAAGCGCTTTGTCTAGTTTATAAACATGATTGGGAAATTCCGAACTTTCAAAACCTAGGGGTTGAGCCACATATACTTCTTCCTCTAAGAAGCCATTAAGAAAAGCACACTTGACATCCATTTGATATAACTTTATGCCCATGAAAGATGCAAATGCTAATAATATACGAATGGCTTCAAGCCTGGCTACGGGAGCAAAGGTCTCCTCGTAGTCAATACCTTCCTCTTGATTGTAGCCTTGAGCAACATGCATTGCCTTGTTCCTCACGATCTTACCATTCTCATCTAGCTTGTTTCGAAATACCCATCGTGTTCCAATGACTGATTGATGCTTTGGCCTAGGCTTCAAGGTCTAGAATTTGTTCCATTCAAATTCGTTAAGCTAACTTTTCATAGCAATGATCCAGTCTGGTGATGTCTCTAAAGTAGCCATGTTTTTATGCATATTTTAGTTCCATATTCTATACACTTTGCATATTTCGGGTTGGGAATATGTCAAATTTATGTAGTATATGCTTATTTTCCAGAAATAGAGATCTACATAAGTTTCTGTTTAATATTGCAGAATATGGAGCCATTTCGAGAGAAAACCAAGAAGCAAAGACGGAAGCAGCAAGTCTACTCGATATCGACTAGTTTTCGTCGATATCGACAAATCATGTCCGGACACACCAGGGTCGAATAGCACAATGTCGAGAAGCCAAGAGACGAAGAACCCGACTCCAGCACTTTACTCGAGATCGAGTACCATCCTCGAGATCGACGAAGCTTGAAGACCATGCCCGGAGTCGAGGACACCCTGGTCGAGGATGTCGAGGAGAATTACCCGACCTGACCAGACAACCCGGAGCGGAGCAACACTCTACTCGATATCGAGTTATGTACTCGATATCGACAAATGCCAGATCACACTCCCCGAGCCATGTCGAAGAGATGCTGCTCGACAACACCAGGCCAAGCCATGATCAACACCACTACTCGAGATCGAGTAAGAAACTCGAGATCGAGGAACCCTGTGAGTCTGTGTCCGAGCAGTGTCGAGGACCAGCTAGTCGACATGCCGAGCCACTAAAGTCGATGACCAAAGTTACTCGAGATCGAGGAAACTCCTCGAGATCGAGGAACCTTCCAGAAGCCGCGTAACGCGTTGAGCTGTCCTACTCGGATTTGGAGTCCTTGGGACCGAAGACTGCCGAGTCTATCCGATTCTATCAACATCTATCCTATGAAGAGAGATTTATCCACTTGAAGACTTTTAGATATAGTTTCCCTTTTTAGATTTAATTATGTTGTTCCATTTATTTATCTTTAATGCTTTAGATATATATTTAGATATAGATAGAGATATTCTATCCTTGAATAGCAAGGATTAGAAGGCTATAAATAAAGCCCATGGGGCTGGTTTTTCATTCATTCAATTTAAGCTAGAGAAGTAGTTCCACAGAGACGTTTAGGAGTTCGAAGGTTTTAGGGTTTTGGCGTTCAAAGAGAGTTGGATTGCCGGGATTGTAAAGGCTTTGAATTTAGTTTAATGCAAGTTGTTATTTCCTTTCAATCGATGGCTGAGGTTGCAATGAAGCACGAGTAGTCCACCTACTTCTAGGGTTGGGGCGAGCCCGACGATAGCCATGCATGTTTGAGGTAAAGATCCGACTTTTATCATGTCTTGAGCATCTACTACTTGTTATGTGTTTATTACCCATCTAATCGAGGTCCATGCTAACAACTTGGATTGTAAACATAAAATCGGTAGAGACAATTAGGGTTTCTTGAAAGAGTTGTCTAATTGTTGGAAAAGGCGAAAGCTTAGTCCTTTGATGCGAATTATATGATTATCTGTTTTATTCTTGCCTTATGCATGCTTGGTTATCGTTGTTGCAAACCCCAATCTTGGAAGTCTTTTACATTAAGTTTGTTGTCGACCACTTCTGTGAGATTTCACCGCTGCCTAGGATCCGCTGACACGCTTCCTCGTGGATCGATCCTGACTTCCCGCTGCTGCATCAGGAGGAGGTCTTGTAATTATTTGCATGGGCAGAATCTGGTTTGATCTATATTTTATATTTTAAACTCGATTTCCTCCTATCAACAAATTGGCGCCGTTGCTGGGGAAGCTATCATTCGCGCCTTGGGTAGTTAAATATCACGTCTACTTTGAGTTACTTTACAGGTGTATGCGCCGTTCTGGTCAACCACCTTAGTTTGACGGTTTAGACGAACCGGAACGGCTTGTACACATTAGAGCTAAACTGCAAAGAGCCATGGCGGCCGCAGAAACACAAGAACAGCTTATTGAAAGGCTTGCTTACAAGAGAACTAGCCGCAAGGTATGCTACTATCGCTGCTGAGAGAGCTGGAAGGGAACAAGAAGCTGAGCGCGCGAGGCAATAAGAAGCTGAGCTTGCCCAATACCCAACCACTGCAGAGGATTATATGCATCCAACTCTCGTCGTGCCTGAATCGGCGATTCTAATCCCTGAAAACTCTTTTGAAATTCGCACTCAATTTCTTATAGAGCTTAAAAATAATGCTTTTTATGGAAAATTTAATGAGTGTCCTCTTGAACATATTACCAATTTTTCTGACATATGTCGTACTCTTGCTGAAGGTACAACTCTGGAATATGTCAAGATGAAGGCTTTTCGCTTGTCTCTCGCTGGACCTGCACTGAAGTGGCTTGAAGGGCTGAAACCAAGATCACTAACAACATGGGTCCAAGTAGAGCAAGAGTTTCTGAACAAATTCTTCCCTCCCTCCAAAACAGCACTGCTCCGCCAAAAGATCACAGCCTTCAAATAGAAGCCTGGGGAACCGCTAGCAAAGGCATGGGAACGCTACAAAGAACTGCTTCGATCTTGCCGTACTCATGGACATCCACCCTACGTCATTCAGGAGATCTTCTTCAACTCTCTTGACCAAGTCACTAATGACAGAATCAACCAGTATACTCGCTATGAGTATCTGACGATGCCACCAATTGATGCCTGGGGTGTGCTGGACAAGCTCACCAATTATGACAACAAATATGGGTCTACTGCAAACTATGAGGAGAACTCCTATGCCAGGCCAGCACCATCTATGCCACTCTATGAGCCAGCAAAGGAGATTGACCCGGATGTCAGGGAGCAGTTCTACAGAGACCAGAATCGCAAGCTCCTCAAGCAAGTCAAATATCTGTCTGTCAATCAACCTTGCATCGAATGCGGATCATAGCGGCACACCACTACTGAGTGCCCACACACTGAGCAAGTCAGGATGACAGAGACACATGAAGAGGTAGCCTACGCTCGGGGTCCCAATTGCTACATGGGAGATCAAAGGTTCTATCAACCACAGTGGAACCAAGGTCTCCTAGGAACCCCCCCCCCTACAGAGCTTCGGGACATCCAGAAAGGGATCAAAAGAAGGACGATCTGTAGCTCATCCTTGAGGAGATGCGTCAAAATCAAGGCACCATCAACAACCAGTTCCAGAACATCACTACAAAATTTGGAGAACTGGACATCTGGAAAAGGGGAATAGAGACCCAGATGGGTCAAATCGCTGCACAGATCCCACGAGCATCCAGACAGCTCCCTAAGCAAACAGAACCAAATCCTAAGGGGAAGACCGGACACGTCGCAGCTATCAAACTCAGAAGTGGGCACCAATTACACGAGGCAGAGGTCGGGAAGCGCCAAGACAAAGCAGAGCAGCAACTCGACAACGAGCAGAGGCAACTCGAGATCGAGGAGCCTGTACTTGATCTCGACAAACATCTCCTCGACCAAGCCCAGAAGCCCAGCTCGGACTCCACTGCGCAACCCAGCAACTCGAGGTCGACAACCCAAGTCGAGATCGAGGAAACACTGGTCGAGATCGAGGAGAAAGTGGCTGACTTCGATGACTCTGCAACTCCTCCGACATCTGATCTGGCTCCGAAGCAGAAAAAGCCACTGTCTTTCCCTTCCAAAGCACAGAAAGACCCCACTGCAGGTGGGTTTAACCGTTTTGTTAATATGTTGCAAGAACTGAACGTCTCTATTCCTTTTACAGAAGCCCTGCAAGAGATGCCTAGATATGTCAAATTTCTGAAGGAAATCCTGAGCAAGAAGCGATCCATCTCAGAGATCGCAGGCGAATGCAAAGTACTCCACTTCCCTGAAAAGAGACCTGTCCCTGGTAAGTTTTCTGTTATTGTGGGTTTTGGACAATATAAATATGAGTCTCTGTGTGATTTAGGAGCAAGTGTGAGCATCATGCCTTTATCAATCTGGGGGAAGGTAAAGATAGGATGCATAGAGCCTGTGGATGCCAAACTATACATGGCAAACAATACAGTGGTCATCCCTACAGGTATAGTTGAGAATGTCCCCGTCCAGGTTGGTAAATTCTTTGTTCCAGCAGATTTCCTTATTATAGACTGTGCCGAAGATCCTACTAGCCCTATTATTCCTGGTAGACCATTCTTAGCTACTGCAGATGCCAAGATTAGTGTCAAGAATCGATCGCTCACCTTCACCAAAGGCGATGAGGTTTTATATTTCTCTTTTGGCCCTACAAAGGAGGAAATTTCATGGCTGGAGGTAAAGAGCATCAGCAACCACGGGACCAAGCAATCAACGGAGGAAAGCACCAGCCCTGTACTCGAGATCGACAAAGGGTACTCGAGATCGACTAAGACACTACTCGATCTCGACCAAAGTTCCTCGACCTCAACTTCCTCTGCCGAGCCACTAACTTGCCATGAACCTAAGTATGGGGTCCCTGTACTCGATATCGACCAGCGGTACTCGACATCGACTAACCCCAAACCCAAGGATTTCTGTTTTGGGTCCGAAAAGGTAAGTTCAGGTATGAATTTTACTCCCCCTCAGTCCATTAAGAGATTTATCAATAATTTAATGGGAGGTAAGGCCTCGTGGCGAGAGAATCTGCAGAAACTAAGAGCTGGAAGGAAGAAGAAGAAAGAGAAGGAAGATTATGCAAGCAACCGCCTGTCAGCTGAGCTTGCATACTACAATCAGGACCTAGATGATCCAGGAGAAGGGCCAAGCATGAGCAGGCCCCACATTAATGGTCCTTGAGCGCAAACGGAGAAGTCGGCCTAGCGACTCTAAAATCTAGAGCATGTAAATAAAACTTTATGAATTTTGGGACTTTTGAACTTTTTTGTTTTTGGTTTTTGGTTTTTGGTTTTGGTTTTTTGGTTTAGAATACTTCATGTGGAAAGTCTTGTTTTTGTGTGCAATCTAACACTTTTAGGTCGGCAAACATATAAGGATCGCGAAAGGTGGAAAGAAGAAGTCCCTGAAAAACAGTCAGAATCGACGAAGGCCAAGTCGACAACGACGAAGAGGAGCAGCCTAGAAACTCCTCGATATCGAGTAGGCCAACTCGATATCGACAAAGCCCATAAACTCCTTGACTTCTGTGAGATTTCACCGCTGCCTAGGATCCACTGACACACTTCCTCGTGGATCGATCCTGACTTCCCGCTGCTGCATCAGGAAGAGGTCTTGTAATTATTTTTGTGGGCAGAATCTGGTTTGATCTATATTTTATATTTTAAACTCGATTTCCTCCTATCAACATCTGGCTCTTGAAGGGCCTCATCTACCTTCTTTGGTTCAATAAGAGAAACAAACGCGTGAAAAGCACAAAGATCTTTAAGTTTAGAACGAGTTTGAACATTAGATGTAGGGTCAGAAAATATCCTTTAATGAGTGTGATGAGGAGTATTTGAATTTCCTTTTGCTAGTCTCAGCTCCTTGATTCGTCACACCAGCAGGATTGATTTGTGGTACATCTGACTCCGTGGTCCTGTTCGGTTCAGTTTCAGTAGTTTCTGACGTTTCAACACTGTTGGATTGGATACCAAGGGCTTTGGACGAATCTTCAACACCTTGGGCCAATTCTTCAATGTTTAGAATCTGTTCCTGCATGTTCCTATTATCTGTGTTCTTGGTAGCAACATCATCACCTTCCTCGTTCTCTGCATGGATGTTAAGATCTATATCTGCAACACTTTCACTCAAAGAACCGTCATTGCATTCATCAAATATAACATGTATACTTTCTTCAACTAACCGGGTCCTTTTATTGAAGATTCTATAAGCTTTGCTACTTGTGGAGTAGCCAAGAAATATACCTTCATCACTACGCGCATCAAATTTCCCAAGGTTATATTTACCATTGTTATGAACAAAAAAAGTACAGCCAAAGGGTTTAAAATAAGATATAAGTGGTTTGCGGCCTTTGAAAAGTTCATAAGGAGTTTTCTTTAAGATGGAACGAATAAGACAACGATTCAAAATATAGTTAGCTGTGTTAACAGCTTCAGCCCAGTAGGTTTTAGGTAATGCATTTTCTAAAAGCATAGTCCTGGCCATTTCTTCTAAGGTGCGGTTCTTTCGTTCCACAACCCCGTTTTTTTGAGGTGTCCTAGGAGCAGAAAAGTTATGGGAGATGCCATATTTAGCACAAAACAAATCAAACTGAAGTTGATCAAACTCCCTACCATGATCACTTCGAATTGACACTATGTGCTCGTTTCTTAAAGTTTGCAACTCCTTACAAAGTTTTGAAAACTCAAATAAGGCCTCTGATTTTTCTTTTAAAAATGCAACCCAAGTATATCTAGAAAAATCATCAACAACGACAAGCATGTACTTTTTACCATCGGGAGATTTGACTCGCATAGGACCGCATAAATCCATATGTAAAAGTTCAAGAGGTCTAGAAGAACTTACAACCTTTTTGGGTTTGAAAGAGCTACGTGTTTGTTTACCTCGTGTGCATGCATTGCACATATCAATACCTTTGAAGTCCATCTCAGGTAGCCCTCTTACAAGCCCTTTGGACACAAGCTTCTGTAGTGTATGTGGACTCACATGTCCGAGTCTCCTGTGCCAGAGCTTTGGATCGTCCGTCAAAGCCTTTAGACAGGTTAAGCTTCCTTGTGCCACTTGATCGGCATTCACAGCGTATATATTGTTGTAGCGATATGCAGTTAGTATAACTTAACCTGTATCTTCTCTGCATACTAGACATCTTTTCTTGTTAAATCTGACATCATTGCCACTATCACATAATTGAGAAACACTAAACAAATTGTACTTCAAACCATTAACAAGATAAACATTTTTAATACTATGGTTGGAATCACTCCCAACACTACCGATACCAATGATGTCACATTTTCCTTTGTCACCAAGAGTGATTGTTCCTGTGGATTGCTCCTTTAGATCATGAAAGAGAGAACTCTTCCCACTCATATGCCTCGAGCATCCACTATCAATAATCCATTTTTGCTCCTTCCCCTTGGTGATCTCTTGCAAAACAAACATCAACCTTTGTGGCTAGACCAATAAGCAAATTTGGATCCATTATTGGGATAAACCATATTTGGTAAAATAGTGCCTTTTGGGACCCAAACTTGTGTTATCCGTTCTTTTCTAAAATGAACAGGAAATGTATTGCGAATGATATATGGATCCTTTCTTCTATAGGGGCAGGTCTCTTTTACATGTCCCTTTCTAGCACAGTGGTGATAGATAGGAGATGTTCTGCTTCCTTTTGCCTTTACAAAGGTGGTAATGTGCTGCTTCTTTAAAAACCTTGGATTGTAACCAATACCACTTTTGTTTAGAGAACTTTGTTGCTCACCCAACATCCTATCAAGAGTGCCTTTGGATTTGGTAAAACTTATGAGGGCTGTCTGTTGGTCTTGAATCTTATTATTCAGGGAGATCTTCTCGTTCTCTCATGATGTTCACTTCTCAGAGACGAAAGGTCTTCCTTGAGTTCAGATTTCTCTGAGTCAAGAGTCTTGACTTTAATGTCAAGACCTGAATAAGAAGCTTCAAGACTTTTGACCCTCATAGACAGATCCTCAATAGTTCTTTCCTGGTCCACGGTTCTCTTAATAAGAGTATTAGTCTGGGCAATAAGTTTCTCTTCATTAGCAATCATATTAGAAAGGAATTCCGATAATACCTCTTTTGGACTTGCCAAAAGTTCTCTTACAGTTACCTCTAGCTTCTCATCGTGGGATTCATCTCCTGAGGCCATAAGACAAACATTGGCCTTCTCATCATCGGAGTCAGAGTCAGAATTACTCCAGGTTGCCACCATGGCTTTCTTTTTCCATTTATCACCCTTCTTGGACTGGCTCTTCGTCTTTTGAGGGCAATCCTTCACAAGATGATCTGTTTCACCACATTCAAAACAAGAAAAAGGTTTAGTCTTCTTATCATATTTGTTGTATTGAGATTTACCTCGAAATTTAGAAGACTCTGATCCATCCTTGTTGGTGAATTGCTTCTTCATTTTGAGGATTCGAGCAAGGCCTCTTGTGATAAGAGCAAAAGGATCATCCTTATCGTCATCCTCATCTTCGGAATCAGATCCATCTTTGGGCTCATCCTTCCTAGACTTGAGTGCCAAGTTCTTGGTGCTTGTTGGAAGTTCTCCATTGTCTTCATTAAGGATCATCTCATGCGTGATCAGTTTCCCAAGCAGGTCATCAAGGGGTAGAGTAGTGAGGTCTTGGGCTTCCTCTATGGCTGTTACTTTAGGACCCCATTTTTCTTTTGGGAGGCACCTCAATATCTTCCTCACTTTCTCAACGTTTGTAAAGCTCTTGCCTAGAGAGTCAAGGTTGTTGGTGATTTCCGTTAATCGTGTGAACATGGCCTTGATAGACTCATCAGACTTCATTTTGAAAAGCTCATACTTTCGAAGGTAGATACTGATCTTGGTGTCCTTCACTTGGCTGGTTCCTTCATAGGTGACGACCAGCTTGTCCCAAATCTCTTTAGCTGACCTACAAGATGAAATACGGTTAAATTCATCAGTGCTAAGACCACAATAAAGTAAGTTAATAGCCCTGTAGTTTTTGGAGACGAGTTCAAGATCCGCTTGGATGTATTCAGACTCCTTCTTTGCGACTTTGGTTCCATTTGGTCCGTCTTTCTCTGGAATCTTCGGACCATTCTCTATAATGTTCCAAAGTTCCAGATCTTGATCTATAATGAACATCTTCATCAATGATCTCCAGTGGACAAAGTTGTTTCCTACAAAGAGTGGTGGTCTGCTGGTAGACCTTCCCTGTGCAAATCCTCCGCTTGCTTCACCAGACATGATCAGAACTCACAAGATTCTTAGATCGAAAGCAGTGAGTAAAGCTCTGATACCAATTGAAGGTTCGATAATGTAAAACAAAGTAATATAAAGATACTCTAGAAGGGGGGTTGAATAGAGTATGCCGGTTTTTCGCAGATAGTCTCAAGACTTTTGAAGCTCGTGAAAAACCTTTTGAGATTAGACTTCGTCTTTTCTCTGAAAACCGGAATCACAGAGTTAAACAATTCGAACCAAGTGCGGAAATAAGATAAAGCAGTAAATAAAGGACTCGATGAATTGTTTACGAGGTTCGGCACGAACTTGGCCTACGTCCCCGCCTAGGGTTCTTCCACAACCCTAGGATTCAACCGGCTTTTATTGATTCACAAGACTTAGGATCCTAGTAGCTCACCGAGAAGCCTCTCTATGCTATCTAGTACAATCCTCGAGTATAACACTATAACAAAATATATCCTATAAGCTCACTGTGTAACCCTCCAATGCTTTGAAATGAAATAATAGACTCTTAAGGACTAGCAGAGAACACACGAAGAAGACAGATTTCTCTTGAAGGCTTGAGTGTATGAAAGCTTGTGTTCCACGAATTGTCTTTGTATTCTTTTCTTCCTTTTCTTTATAGAGAACAGATCGGCGCCATGGATCTTCACCAACGGCTAAGAGAGGATCATGGCTTGAGTGTAATCTTCTATCTTTGGAAACTTCGGAAGCCATGATCACGATTTGATCTTTATCAACTTTGAACGTTTAAGGAAGGAAATAATATTCGAAAATGCTTCCTGAAAGGTTAGTGAATATATAATAATATAATGGAAGCATATAATAACATATAATAATATTCGAGCATAATAATATAGAGAACAGGTTTTGTGTTTCATCAACACTGCTACAGCTTCAAGACCTTTGACACAACAGACGGTCAAGGCCTTTGAAACTTATTCCGATTTTCATCAAGGGAGTGGAGTTATCACTTTGTCATAAGAAATAAGATTAGAGTTGAGAATTTTTGGAAAAAGTGTGTGTGTCTTGTTGATTCGGTGAGATGCCATTTTGACACCCCACTCCGGAGTGAGAGGCCGAGGAATGGTCCCATTTGTGTAACTCTTTCCGGTGTGATGCTTGTTAGAGTTGTTCAAACAAAGGCTTGATTGCTCGGGAGTGAGATGCCAACGAGTGAGAGAGCGAGTTTGGTAAGTCCATGGGTGAGATGCTCATAGATTTAGCCATCCATATCTTGTTTTTATTTTCCCATAAATCTAGAAAAATCCAAATAAAAGAGTCGTGTGTGTCAAATTTTGTTCTCGTGCTTGGTTGAAGCGTTGTAACTTGTTGGATCGATCCTTCGGGTCGCATCATTTGGTATCAGAGCTAATCCATCAAGTTCACAAAGCTTTATGTTATTCAATCACTTTCATCCACATCCCTCTTCAGAGTCGTCGCGGTTGCAACCATTGAAGTGCACTATGCAGATCCAACGTACATGGGCGTATCGTACCTTTTGTGAAAGACAAAGCAGATTTGAGAGTCTTCGCGGAATCAACCATCAAGATATCTTACGCAGATCCAACGTATAGGGGCGTAATGTTTCTTTTTGGAAGGGCAACGCAAGATTCGAGGACGAATCTTTTTCAAAGGATGGGAGGATGATCTTTTCGAAAGTTTAAATTGTATTGGCTTAAACTGAGATTAATTTTACTGCTTTTACGCTCAATTTGGCCAGACGGTTCCGGTTGAACTGGATTTTTTACTCCTAGACCTTCCTTTTGCAAGTAAAGCATTGTTTTGTACCTTTTACTTATCTTTTTCAGTAACACTTTTTTTGTTACTCATGTCTGATTTTGGTTGGTTTGATTTACTCTAGGAATTCTGTCTTTTGGGCTAAAATTTCTCTGCTTTTTTGCTTTTGGGCCTTCATGAAGTTATATTCAATTGGGGGAATTGAGTTATCAAAAATTTCAAGTTTTTTTTTTCATTTTTAATCTTTAAAGGTGTTAGATTTTTTTTAAAAAAACTCTTTAAATGAGAAAATATGTTTAACTTCATGAAGGTCAAGTTTTTCATTAGTTACAACTACACCAATTGTTTCTATTTATCATCATTCTGTCCTGAATAAAGAGTGTTTTCTTGAACTGAATGTCTCGAATAAAAAGTATGTGTTGTCTCTTTTCTGAGCTAACTTTGTTTCTTTTAAATGTGATAGCCAATGTTCTTTTAAATTCGTATCGCCTAAAATTTTTAGTTTTGTTTCTCCTTTGATTTGTTGTTCCTAATTACGCGTTGTAGCCTCCAAATTTGTTACGGTGTTGATCTTGTAATGATCTTAACTTGTCCAATCGTTGTCTGGAGTTCCTTGACCTCTTACTTTCCTTGTAAGATTTTGGAATTTGTAGCTTAGAGTATTTGATAAATATTTGATGAGTCCAAACTTTTTCAACCGAATAATCACATTTGGTTTTCATATCTTTGTAACTTTTTTAGCCCCTCCACGGCTATTATCCTCCCCAATAGTAGCAGAAAAACTTATTAGCCAAAATCACAAGAAGCAAAAGTCTAATTACCCTTCCAATTGCAGAAGCCAACATACACACTTCATCCTCTCAGATTCCTGCAGTTCAAGGAGCAATCAATCAATCAACCATGTGATCCCCAAGCTAGCATAGAGAGATGGACTTGATTAAACTGTAAAGCCTCCAATTACCCTTCCAATTTTTATTCCATTGACCTATTTTGGGGTTTTTTGGAAGTTTAATTGATGGGTTTCTGCTGTTGTTCTCTGAACTTTGTTGGGTTAGGATAATGAGTGACTACAAGGTGGAGATGATTAATAATGGATTAATGCAATAGTTGGAATATATTAGTTTTCATTTGTATAGCAAAAAAAATAGGCCTTTAGGCATTCAAACATCCCAATTTGGTATGGAACTAATGACTGGTTATTGCGTATTTCTTGATTTACCACCCGGGCAGGGATTAAGGGGCGCCTGTGATTGAGGAATATTGATTTCTTTTTATGCCTTTTTACACAATTGAGAATCGACCCATGTATTATTAATCATGTAAGTGGTGTTTTGTTTGTTTGAGAGTTGTGAGAGTGTTTGTAGCTTCATAATTCGCTGACTTAAGAGCTTGATGTGGTAGGTCTCTATCAAGAGGTGTGTGGAGGATAAGGGTTGAGCTTCCGGATGCTTATCCCTATAAATCTTCGTCAATTGGATTCATTAACAAAATTTACCACCCTAATGTAGATGAAATGTGAGTCATGTTCAGAATGCATCTTTTGACAATGGATATTTGTGTGAAGTCTAGCTATTGTTGTATACTTGCTGGCATTATTCACCGTTTTGAAAGTTGAAAATTTTTCAGGTCAAGATCGGTTTGTTTCGATGTTATTAATCAAACTTGGAGTCCCATGTTTGGTAACACCTTTTTTCTAATCATATTATAGATTATTGATTTTATTAAAAATTAATTGATTTTACATTCTCATTTGCACACTTGTACAGATCTGGTAAATGTTTTTGAGATCTTCCTGCCGCATCTTCTTTTGTATCCTAACCCTTCTCTAATGATGTGTAATTGAGCTACATATGAACAAAGAGTTAATGGTGGTACATGGGAATGGTGGCTTGTAATGAGCTTCTCAAGCAGCAACTGTGATTCAGGTTGTAATACCTCATTGCATGTGTAAGCATTAAGCTAAATTATTTACTTGGAATATTCTTCTTTATTCGTGATTTAAATCCATGATTCTAGTATTTTAGGATATTCCTCCATTTTTTAGACATTTTATTGTATTGGTAAATTTTATAATTATGTATATTTATTGTATATAAATTATATAATTTTTGACATTTTATTATGTATGTAAATTTTGTATAATTAATGAAATTTTATTACATATATAAATTGGGTATTATTATTATTATTATTTTTAAATATTGGACTTTTTAGCCCGGGTATGAAGAAAACGGGCTATAAAGCAGGGTTTTTTTTAAAAAAATATTGGACTTTAGCTACGGCAGCTTGCCGTGGCAAATGTGTGGTGGCTTTTATCAGGGGTCGCTTTGCTGTCGCTTAGGGGTGGCTAATTTTTTTTGCCACGGCTAATAGCCTAAGCTACCGAATTTTGCCATCGTTGAATTCGCCACGCCCCTATTAGCCGTCGCAGAGCCGGAGCTACATCCCTTTTGCCACCACATGAAAGCCTTTTGCCACCTCTTTTTGCCGAAGCAAATTTTATTTTTTGTAGTGGATATTTGTTGCAACAACATAGTTTTCATCAACGGTACCCTTTGTTACAGCGTCCAACTGCAGCTGGAGAGCGACTTCTAGTCCCAAAATCACATCCGCCAATGAAGGCCTTTGAGCTCCTTCATCCCTGACACAACTCTCCGCCACCACCCCGAACTTCCTCAAACTCTCCGGCGCTATCTGACCCTTCAGCATCGGGTCCACGATTGTGTCCAGTATCTGACCCTTTACCTACTCTTTAGGTATGGTTGGGTTTACCACCGCTCTTACACATAACACCTCGAAAAGTACTACCCCGAAAGAGTAGACGTCAGACTTGTCAGTCAATTGTTGACGCCGGTAGTACTGTGGGTCAACGTATCCGATGCTCCCTTGCACTGCAGTGCTGACGTGGTTATAGTCAGCTCCCGTGGGCCCCAACTTTGAGAGCCCGAAGTCTGACAGTTTAGCCACCCACTTTTCGTCGAGAAAAATGTTGGATGACTTGATGTTCCGGTGGATGATCATTTTCTCGGTATCGGTGTGGAGGAGTGAAGGTCGCGCGTGACCCTAGGCAAATCTCGAGGCGCTGACACCATGGGATTTCCGATTTTTGGTCGGTGTTGTTGAGGTAGAGGTGGTCGCGAAGGGTACCGTGGGACGTGAATTCATAGACGAGGATCATCTCTCTGGCTTCGTCGCAGTATCCAATGAGGGATCGACGAGGTGGAGGTTGCGGAGCTTGGAGACCAGCTGGATCTCGGTGTTAAACTCGCGAGCCGCTTGTCTTGAGAGAGGCTTTAGACGCTTGATGGCCAAAGTGATGGGCCCGGTTTCGCTATTGACGGTACCTTTGTAGACGTTGCTAAAACCTTCGTCGCCGATGATGAGTGAACCGCTGAAATCCGACGTAGCATTTCTGATGTCTGCCAGGGAGAAGTATCGACATAGATGAGAGGGTAGGGATAAGCCGCCAGCATTGCTTCTTTGTGTTGTCCCGGCTAATTTGGCCGAGCTGGGGAGCTGCTTTGACTTGCTTGAGTTTGTTCCGGATGAGGCAGCTTACATTTTCCACCTTCTCAGTCGTCTGAATATTAAGAGGAAGTAGAGGAGGACTTCAAGGAGGATTGCACCGACAATGGCACCGATGATGGCCGGGATGAGGTGGGAGGCTGACTTTTGTGGTGGACGAGGTGTTTGATTTGTTGGGGTCGTGGGAAGCGAGCGGCTGTGATTTGGTGCGTCAAGACCGTTGTCAGGTCTACTTATCTTAAAGATCTGCAAGCCATTTAGTAAGGTATCAAACGTACTGCAATGTAATTGATTCACAAATTAACACATTTGATTTAATCCTTTAAATTCATAATTGTATTGTAGTCGATCAATTAATATAACAGTAATAATATTATATTAAAGTTATTAATTAATTAAATTAAAGCTAGGGTGGGGTGCTTACGAAGCATCTATCAGGCCGCGATCTGGGTGCATCGCAAGCTGTAGAGTTCCCCTGCCTCCGCTCCCATCGCCAGTTACCGAGGTTACTACATAATCCCTAAAGCAAGTCGTTTCGCTGCCTACCCACTGGAAGATGTCCACCTCTTCCTCCTCCATCTGTTCGTCAATATAAACATCGAACATCCTAAAATTGCTTCTATGAACGGTGGTCCCACGTCATATTCACCTTTCTCTTATACTCCGCGATAAAGCCCCCCCCCCCCCCAATCGACCTATAAGTCTGGTAAACCTTGTATGGGGCGTTGTAGCTTGGAGTTGCTACCATGTACTCGATCTTTGTCTCGTTTTTATCCATCCCCGTGCTCCCATCAAAACTGTCGATCACGTATTGTTCGTCTACAACCCACCGGCGGTACATGCTGGTACCACTGTCCTTTGTACAGCTCAAATCAGCCCCTCCAAAATTGACCCTGTAAGCGGTCTCAAGCGCAGTGGTCGGCAGGAGGCTGAACATCGTGCCTGGACTGACCACGTTTTTGGGTGAGGTACCCCCTACGTAAAGATGATTAGGGACACTGACGATCTTGATGCCATTGACAAAGGCGTGCGAGCCTGGCGAGCTTGGAGAGAAAGTCAGTTCCAAGCGAGAATCATTAACATTGACGTAGAACTCTTTCCAGGATAAAATATTCACCAGGACTAAGGGAGGAGAGCTAAGCACTGAAATCGCGGAGGAGGGTGTAATCGGAGTTGAATTTGACGGAAAGGTAGGCATCGGAAGCTAAGAGTGGGACGGTGGCAGAAGAGGAGTATGAAGTGCGGAATAGGCAGATAGAAGGCAAACAAATACTCTAGAAAGGGGGAATGAATAGAGTATTGCAACTTTTCGTAATATAAGAAATTGTAAGACCTTACTGACTAGAGATAAGTCTTTATTTGAAACACGTAAACAAGTTAAGACAAAAAGCGAATAAGAAGTAAAGCAAACACAAGCACGAATGAAACGAACAGAAATAAAAAGACACGAGAGTTGTTAACGAGGTTCAACACAATTGGCCTACGTCCCCGCCTAGGATTATCCAACCCGTATGATTCAACACAACTTTATTTCACTTTTTCTTATGAGCCCTAGATACAACCTCTAGAAGACCTTCCCTCTTCTAGACTAAATTTCTATCTAGCAACCCAAGCACACTAGTAAAACAAAGTTCTATGAGTACCGGAGTACCCTATACGTTTGGGTAGAGAACCCTTAGTATAACCTAAATGAATTGTACGATAAAGGTTAAGAAACTCTCAAACTCTCAAAAGATAAAGCAAGAACAACAATGGAGAAGGAGAGAATCAAAGACGGATAATTGCTATGGAGAACGCTTGTAGATGAATGCTCGAGTTATCTTTTTCTCCACTTGCACCGTCTTTCTTATACATGCAGGGGCTTTTGAATTTGAAAGTTTGAATGCCTAAACTTCAGCCGCTTGAACTCCCACAAAATCTGATTTTTAGGGGCTGATTTTATGAACGTTGAATTCCAATCTTTTGAATTTGAAGATTGCTCCACAAAATCCTCAAAGAAGCTTCTAGAAAGTCAACTCCAAATCTTCAACAACCAAATCAAATCCTACACAAAATCTCCAACAGCTAATTTGAATTCAAATCCCATATATAAATACTTAATATTTTCAACAAATAAAACAAATATATCCTCATATATAAAAACATATAAATAAATATATTCGCACATATAAACAGATTGATATTATTTGTCTTCCATCATATAAAATTATATCACAAATATATGCACATCATCAAGGTGGAATCAATAGAGTAGGTGGACAAAGAAGGATCGAAGAAGAGGCGGATGAATTTAGGACCGGGATTTACCAGGAAAGAGTAGGTGAACTTGGCAGTGAAGACTCAGGCTGTGGAGAACGGAACTTTTCCGGTGGTGGTGGAAGCAGTGACCACGACCGTTGTGGAGGCGAAGTTAGTGGAAAGGTGGAGTTGTTGTCTGTTTTCCATGTGGTGGTGGAAGCAGTGACCACGACAAAGGGATGGGAGCGTCGTCGACTGCATCTCCGACTTCGCCCCCAAAAGACCTAAAATCGATGCTCGTTGTTCAAAATCTGTGGAAATGGTGTCGAATTAGAGTTGGTTCATGGCGGCGCTAATGGCGGCGGCCCATGCGGTGGATATCGCCGTCGGAGATTCATCTGCATTTTCGAAGGTGAAGATGGTGAAGGGAATGAAGCTATGGACCAAGGTATAGGAGTGCAAAGACTGTCTGTGTACTGCTGTAGCGAGACGATCTCGGTTTACTTCCAAACTTACCAATTCGAGGATCTCTTCTCGAAGATGAACGTTTCTGATGGAGAGCAATATCGACTTCTCTGCTACTTTACTACTAGTGCTTCTGCTTGTTGTTGGCTGACATCAAAATCCCAAGGACTTGGTGACAACTGCAGCTAATGAAATCTGAGGAGGAATCAAATTCATCTTTTGTTGTGTTTTTTAATTTATTTCAGAATTGCTATTAAACTAAAGCTTATTTCTTCACATATGACAACTGCATCTAATGAAGTTATTGAGCCAATTTCTCACTTATTGTTAGAAGAAAGCAAGCCTCAAATGTGAAGCTAATGCCCAAGGTCCACAAGTGATGAGCACATGCCGAAATGATCTTAAATCATTTGTCTCTTGTATCCGAATTGATAGTTTTCTTAACGTATTGGTCTTTGACTTCAATAGGCCTATTCATCTTTCTCTGTCACTTACATTAATTAAACTAGCTCATTCACACGTTGAGCTCAACCTTAATATTAAAAATTAACTAGCATATACTTTTAGATATAGTTGGTGATATTATATGTTTTTTTAATCTTACGTACTTGTGAATATTTAAAATTTGTTAGTGACACTATTTTCGGTGATATTTTGGTCATTTTACACTGGTGGTGACACTAATTTGTACACTTGTAGTGACATTACTTTTATGTTGGTGACATTACTATTAACACTTGGTCATTCTTTTCCATCGTCCTAGGTTTTTCTTTGATGTCAGCAGTGATTACACTATTTTAACCTTGGTGACACCACTAATAACACTTGTCTATTTTTATACTTAGTACACTGGTGGTGACACTACTTGCTACACTTGTGGTGACATTGTTTTCATGTTGGTGACATCACTGTTAACACATTTAGTCTTTCATCTCTTAACGGAATACTGTTTTCCTTTGGTGACAACAGTGGTTACATTTTTTTTATTATGGTGACACTACTAATAACATTTTCTTTTGTCCAAGAGTTTTCATTTGGTGACAATAGTGATTACATTTTTAATTTTTTATTGTGGTAACACTACTAATAACACTTTTCCTTGTCCTAGAGTTTTTTTTTCTTTTGGTGACAGTGGTGATACTACTAATAACACTTCTCTTATATATGCTAGGGTTTTCCTTTGGTGACAATAGTGGTTTTGCTTAGCAATAACTCTTTGAGGGTTTGTACTTTCCTTGTCCTAGAGTTCTCATTTGGTGTGACAGCAGTGATTACACTGTTTTAACCTTGGTGACACCACTAATAACACTTGATAATTCTTTTACTTGGTACACCTGTGGTGACACTGTTTTTGTGTTGATGACACCACTATTAATACTTAATGATTCTTTTCCTTTGTCCTACAATTTTTCTTTAGGGGACGGAAGTGATCACACTGATGTCATCAAAGAAAAAAATGTAAAAAATGTCATAAAAAAAAGTTATCCCCACTGTCACTATTGGTGACACTATTGGTGAAAGATGTGGCGGCAACTTTTTTTTATGATAGCTTTGTTTTTGTAGTTTTTTTACTAGGTCACTGTTGAAGGAAAATTAGATGCTTAAAGCGGAAATACAAAACAATTCTGAACATCTAATTCAAGGATATTCATGCATAAACGATAGATCAATCATTGTTCAGAGGATATACCTTTGATGCGTGAACCGGATCGAAATTGGATGGATCGGAAGAGATCGAAAGCCCCAAGCGTGACTTCTCTAATTAGTCCACACAAGCCCGGCGTCTAGATCTCCTTAGCCTTCGACTGCTAGGACGAAGGTCGAAAGGTAAGCAATCGAATTGCCTTGGATTTGATTGTAGATGGCAGCCTCTAAAATCAACCGATTGACTTTTTTTTTAATCTACCACTGTTGCTCCGTGTGTTTGTATATGAACAGAGGCCAAATCACCAAAACTTACTTTTGATGTCTTTTCCTCTTTTCTTTCTTTTGGTTTCTCTACCTTATAGAACTTGGAGCAGACCTATATATTCTAATTAAGAGGAGAAAGTTAACTAGGGAATACCAAAAGCAAAGATCATTAATTAGGAGAAGACCCAACTTTGTAACGTCTTATTAGCCAGAAGTATGTGTTACATCTTATGTAACATTCCTAATTAATTCTTTCTTTTATAGGTCTCCTAATTAAGCTTTCTAATAATTTATTTCATAAATAAATAATATTCCTCATTAATAAAAATATGACATATAACCGTCAAACCCGTTGATCTATCCGTCAACTCAATGTGTGTGACCTCATAGGACCCGTTTATAATAGTCATAGGATGAAACCGTTTAACCCTATTAATCGTAGTTGGCTTCTAGCAAAGCATTATGACTCCTAAAATAACCGGATTGAATATCTCTATCAATTGTCCTATTCCATATTTAGTCATTGCACATTAAATTAAAGGACACAATTCCTTCAATCTCCCACTTGTCCTTAAACAAGTGTGTAATATAAGATACCCGTGTCTTTTAATGTCTTATTTGATGATATGGTGACATTCATATCTATTATCAAATATGTTTCTTGAACTCCGAGTTCGAACTGTCAATTAAACAGATGATTACAAATAATCCATCCGAGCATGGCCATGCATTTTCAGTTCTTTCTCTTCAAGTGGCCTAGACACCATTCCTTTTCGATGCATCACAGTATGCATGAAGAAGGAGAACATCTCCAGTCTTGTATAATTATGACTCCCACTCAACTTTTGCCAATCCCAACTACGACCTTTATAACTCCCTGTTACAGAAAGCGTTTAGCCGTGTCAAAGAAATACAAATCATCAAGAGATACCATAACATACTCTTGTCTGAGGAATCTACTAATCGTGGTTTAACTTAAAACTCTGCAATCCCTTTTGTAGAGTCTTAAGGTGGGTATGTCCTATATGTATCATCCATACATATATATGTAATTGACTAGACATCTCCATGTCCCTATAGCCCATGAAACCTGGCGCTATCAGTCAACTTACAATATAGTCGTAATAAAATCACCTATGTCCAAGTTGATGATTTCAGACTACGGACTTGCGATAATTCATAACTGCATTTCACTTAATCGGGTTTCATTTACCAGAACACTTAAGATAAACCCATTTGCGAACTGCGAATTATTTGGACATTTTATTTATTATCGTTCTACACAATATATAAATAAATATGAAATATCATATATCATAAATCATCCAATCGAACATAAACTTAGTGTCTAACACTCTAAACATAAAATGTAATAGAAAGCAATCTCAAAGCCATTCTCCAATGTGTTTGAGACCCTTAGCCCTAGAGTGACTATCATGCTTGGGCCTAGGCATAGGCTTTGTCAATGGATCTGCAATGTTGTCATCCGTATGCACCTTACACATCTTAATGTCACCCTCAGTGACTATGCGTCGAATAAGGTGACACTTCCTCATAACATGTCTGGATTTGGAGCTTGAACTCGGTTCCTTGGCTTGGGATATGGCACCATTGTTGTCACAATAAACGTCAATGGGCACTGAAATGCTAGGAACAACACCGAGTTCATCTATGAACTTTCTCATCCAGACTGCCTCTTTCGATGCTTCACTAGCGGCTATATACTCAGCTTTTGTCGTAGAATCGGCAACTGTGTCTTGTTTGGAGCTCTTCCAGCTCACATCTCCTCCATTAAGGATGAAAACATATCCCGATTGAGACTCAAAGCCATCTCGGTCAGTTTGGAAGCTTGCATTAGTATAGCCTTGTACGATCAACTTATCATCACCCACATACACTAAGAAATCATCCTTGGTTCTTCTCAAGTACTTCAGGATGTTCTTACCTGCACACCAGTGTGCCTCTCCTGGATTCGATTGGTATCTGCTACACATGCTCAAAGCATATGCAACATCTGGTCTTGAACACACCATGGCATACATGATAGATCCTATAGCAGAAGCGTAAGGAATCTTACTCATCTTCTCTAGCTCAGCATGTGTTTTAGGGCACTGCTTCTTGCTGAGATATACACCATGTCATTCCCAATAAGTAGTATGTCATCCACATACAAGACTAGGAAGACCACTTTACTCCCACTAAACTTCTTGTATACACAAGGGTCCTCTTCGCATCTGATGAAATCAAACTCTTTGATCTTTTCATCAAACCAAAAGTTCCAACTCCTGAATGCTTGCTTAAATCCATATATAGACCTCTTAAGCTTGCATACCTTCCCTGCATCACTTGGATCTTCAAAACCCTCTGGTTATGTCATGTACACATCCTCTTCCAAGAATCCATTCAGGAAGGCAGTTTTGACATCCATTTGCCAAATCTCATAATCATAATAGGCCGCAATAGCAAGGATTATCCTAATGGATCTTATCATGACAACTGGTGAAAAGGTCTCATCATAGTCTATACCATGAATCTGTTTAAAACCTTTGGCAACTAATCTTGCCTTGTATACAGATACCTTTCCATCCTTATCTGTCTTGAGTTTGAAAACCCATTTGCTCCCTATGGGTTTTACCCCATCTGGCAAATCTATCAAATCCCACACTTGATTTTCAAACATCGAATCCATTTCGGATCTCATGGCCTCAAGCCATTTCTTGGAGTCTGGACCCGTCGCTGCTTGCTTATAGGTATTAGGCTCATCATGTTCTAACAGAAGAACATCATGGTTTACATTCAAGATGAAATCATCATATCGTCTTGGTTGTACCCTTGGCCTATCTAATCTACGGGTGGGTTCAACTGGTTCAACAACTGGAGCTGGAACAGTTTCCACAACTGTTTGTGGATCCTCTTGTTCCGATTCTTGGATGATTAGGGGCCCTTGGCCTTCAAAAACCAACAACTCGTCCTCGACATCATCTATGTCATCTCGTTGTTGAGTTTGTTGCTCTTCATCATGAACTGGTTCAAGATGAATATTTCTCCTACTTGACTTATTGGAAATAAACTCTCTTTCCAAAAAGACACTATCCCTTGCAACAAACACCTTTTGTTCAGCGGGACTGTAGAAGTAATATCCAAAACTACCTTTTGGATATCCTATAAAATAGCATTTATCTGATTTAGAGGCAAGCTTGTCCGTTTGTAAACGCTTTACATAAGCTTCACATCCCCATATCTTCATAAAAGACAATTTTGGAACCTTTCCAGTCCATATCTCATATGGAGTTTTGTCTACAGCTCTAGACGGAGTCCTGTTTAGTGTAAGTAGGGCAGGTGTGAGGGCATATCCCCAGAAGGATACCGGAAGGTCAGCAAAACTCATCATAGATCGGACCATGTCTAACAGGGTCCTATTTCTCCTTTCAGATACACCGTTAAGCTGTGGTGTTCCTGGAGTAGACAACTGTGTTACTATCCCACAATTTTTCAAATGATGATCAAATTCATGGCTCAAGTACTCACCACCACGATCTGATCGAAGTGCTTTTATTTTGTTGCAAGTTTGAGTCTCTACCTCATCTTGAAATTCCTTGAACTTTTCAAGGGATTCCGATTTATGTGACAGAAGGTAAATATATCCATAACTACTCATGTCATCAGTAAATGTGATGAAGTATATATAACCACCTCTAGCTTCTGTACTCATTGGCCCACATGCATCAGTATGTATAATGCCCAATAGCTCAGTAGCTCTTTCATTTGTTCCTTTGAAAGGTGACCTTGTCATCTTTCTCATCAAACATGACTCACATGTATCAATGGATTCACAATTCACGTCTTTTCGAAGTCCATCTTTATGGAGCTTCTTCATGCGGTCTAAACTGATGTGACCCAAACGACAGTGCCATAGGTAGGCTTCACTCAACTTACATGATTTTTGCCTTTTTGAATTTATGTTATAAGATTCTGTTGTAAGGTCGAATACAAATATTCCATTAATATCTTGAGCACGAGCATAGAAGATATCATTCTTGAGAATAATTATACCTTCATTTGTAGTGCTAAAATTAAAACCTTCAGAATAAAATACTGCATCCGAAACAAGGTTCTTTGTAATGCTAGGAACAAAACAACAATTATTCAGTTCTAAGATTAAACTAGAAGGAAGAGATAAACTAAAATCTCCTACGACAAGTGCAACAACACTTGCTCCATTTCCGACACGTAGGTCTATCTCCCCTTTGTTCACTTGTCTCCTATTTCTTAGTCCCTGCACATTTGGAATAATGTGAGCACCACATGCGGTATCTAATACCCAAGTAGGACCATTATCTAATGTGAGGACATTGGTTGACAGTAATTCAACAACATAAATACCTGAAGTGTTGGAACTCAAAGTCCCATTCTTCTTGTCTTCCAAGTACTTGGGACAGTTTCTTTTCCAGTGTCCCTTAGCCTTACAGTGGAAACAATTATGGTCAGCAGTCACCCTTGGCTTCACACCACACTTAGGTTTTGCAACTTCCTTGCCCTTCCCTTGGGTATTGTTCTTGTTCTTGGCTACCTTCTTGAACTCTTTCCCTCTGTTGACGTTAAGAAATTCCTTCTTGTTGTCAGTGGGAGTATTCTGCTCAGCAGCTTTGAGCATAGCATGGAGTTCGTTCAGGTTTTTCTTAACACCATGCATATGGTAGTTCATCCTGAATGAGGCAAAGCCATCATGTAAGGAGTGACAGACGATATCTGTGGCCAACTCTTGGTCATATGAGGTGCCCAGTGTCTCCATACGGCTAAAAAGACCAATCATGTTGAATACATGGGGACCTACTAGCTTTCCCTTCACAAGCTTGCTATCCAGTATAGCCTTGTGAGTTTCATATCGTTCAATCCTTACATGTTCCTGAAACAGCATTTTCAGGATGGAGATGATAGTGTAGGCATCCTGGTGTTCAAACCTCTTTTGAAGGTCAGGTTCCATGCCTGCTAGCATCAGACAAGTCACAGGCAAAGACTCACTCTTTAACTCCATTACTTTCACCTTCTCCTCGTCTGATGAGTCGTCGGTGATAGTAGGGATAGGGGTGTTCAGGACGTCCTCACGCCCTTCGGACCCGAGAACAATTCTCAGATTCCTTTCCCAATCGAGGAAGTTTGTTCCATTCAATTTGTTCTTCTCAATTATTGAGCGCAGGGTGAATTTCAAATTATCGTTCGACATAATGCCTATATATAAAAGGAAATGAAATGCAAATCAGTATATGTTCGAAATGCAAATTACTTAAAATTAAACACCTTTAAAATAAGTAAATGCGCATTTTATTCAAGTTGTTATCGTTCCCTGTGAATAAAATGATTCCAAGATCATATTCCAGACAAGACCCAACGTACTTTTGCACTGCCTTAAGTCTTGTGTGTTCAAGGTAAGTAACAATTACTAATTATAACTCCTTATAATTCTTGGTTGATGATCCACATCCAATGTAAAATCATCCCCATGCCTCAAGATCCAAAACTTTGCCTTTTGGTCTCTCGTTGGGTACAACCATATCAAAGTTTATGAACCCCCGTATAGATTCACCCTTATTAGCCCAAGATTATGGAAAGACACCCTCACTTTTGTGAAGCCCATCTAACCAAAAATCCAGAACTTAATGGGTTATGATATGGAAACTGGAAAGGCACTGCCCCAATTTACCTCTGGAACTTAAGTCTTTTATTTGTCTTTTATTTATAAGTGAAAAAAATGCCATAAATAAAGACAATATAAAAACTTAAAATAAAGCATTCAAAATGCAACGAAAATTGTGATCCTAGTATGGCCCCTACGATGCAAAATTTTAAAGATCTAATCTTCATGGGTCTCCACCCTCGCATCCTTCATGGATCTCCATCCTTGAACTTCTTATGTCTTCTTCTTCTTGTATTACAATATTTCCTAATAATCTAATTACCGAAAATTAAATACAAAAATACATAATGATACGCAGATCGTGTACAAAAAAAAACATAACGATGCGTAGATCGTATTTATGGGCCATACTAGTCACCTTATGCAAGCAATTTATATCATAATATAAAATCATGCAAAATAATATCTTAATTTAAATATAAATCCTTATATGGTATTAATCAATATTAATCATTAAACTTCATTTATTGTAAAATTGCATGAAGACAAAATATAGCCTCCTTG
Source organism: Persicaria maculosa (assembly GCA_963922045.1). Classification (NCBI taxonomy): domain Eukaryota; kingdom Viridiplantae; phylum Streptophyta; class Magnoliopsida; order Caryophyllales; family Polygonaceae; genus Persicaria; species Persicaria maculosa. The sequence goes on from OY998253.1 coordinate 55,757,802, forward strand.
ACCGGATCATATCGAGTCATACTCGGCTCAACCCATACCGAGTCATACTCGGCTCGAACTTGACCCAAACAAATTTCGGTCTAAACGGTGGTTAGCCCGCGACTTGGCAAAGAAAAACCCTAAATCGGATCTAATCCTATTCGGTTTGATGGTTCATAAATTCCTCTTATTAGATCACACAACTCATAAATTCTAATCAATCAAAATCTCCATTTCGATCTAGCAAAATAATCCATATATTATTTACCATCAATTTAAACCAAGATCCGCATCAAAAATTAACAATTAATCTATTGATCATATCAATTTATGCAAGATGCTCTGATACCAGTTGAAGGAAAATTAGATGCTTAAAGCGGAAATACAGAACAATTCTAAACATCTAATTCAAGGATCTTCATGCATAAACGATAGATCAATCATTGTTCAGAGGATATACCTTTGATGCATGAACCGGATCGAATCTGGATGGATTGGAAGAGATCGAAAGCCCCAAGCGTGACTTCTCCAATTAGTCCACACGAGCCCGGCGTCTAGATCTCCTTAGCCTTCGACTGCTAGGACGAAGGTCGAAAGGTAAGCAATCGAATTGCCTTGGATTTGATTGTAGATGGCAGCCTCTAAAATCAACCGATTGATTTTTTTTTAATCTACCACTGTTGCTCCGTGTGTTTGTATATGAACAGAGGCCAAATAACCAAAACTTACTTTTGATGTCTTTTCCTCTTTTCTTTCTTTCGGTTTCTCTACCTTATAGAACTTGGAGCAGACCTATATATTCTAATTAAGAGGAGAAAGTTAATTAGGGAATACCAAAAGCAAAGATCATTAATTAGGAGAAGACCCAACTTTGTAACGTCTTATTAGCCAGAAGCATGTGTTACATCTTATGTAACATTCCTAATTAATTCTTTCTTTTATAGGTCTTCAAATTAAGCTTTCTAATAATTTATTTCATAAATAAATAATATTTCTCATTAATAAAAATATGGCATATAACCATCAAACCCGTTGATCTATCCCGTCAACTCAAAGTGTGTGACCTCATAGGACCCGTTTATAATAGTCATAGGATTAAACCGTTTAACCCCATTAATCGTAGTTGGCTTTTAGCAAAGCATTACGACTCCTAAAATAACCGGATTGAATATCTCTATCAATTGTCCTATTCCATGTTTAGTCATTGCACATTAAATTAAAGGACACAATTCCTTCAACTGTCATCACTTCTAGTGACAACTCCAAGGTTTTTGATTTGGTGACACTACTAGTGACACTATTTGTCATGACAACTCTTTTCTCTTTGATGAAAACTTTGTTTTTACTTTTTTTTTTTTTTTATTGGTGACACTAAAAGACATATAAATATTACCAATATAGTGTCATCATGACATCATATAATATCACCAAAATATAGTGTCACCATGTTATTATTACCACTTAAATTTTTCATAAATACAAAAAATAGCACACATAATAGGGTGTCATCTATGAATTTTAAAAATTTACTAATACAAAAAATATCACACCTAATGGCATACTCTAGATGAATGACACCAAGTATATATACAAGTGTAACATTTTAACCAATTTCACAATCCCTCTATTCAAATTGCTAATATGGTAAGTAAAAACCCTAAAATATATTAAGTGATCAAATTATGTGCAACAAAGATCAAAATCAATTACAATGAATTATTTAAATCAAATTACCTACCCAACACTACAATGACAAAACACAACTACGTCACCAAGTAATTTCAACAAATACCTTGCCAAATGCAACCACACCAGTGACATCAAATTACCTTGCCAAACAGCTTATACCACTTCAGATTCCACTTAATTTCAACAAATAGTTACGATCATTGTCGGAGGTGGCGCGGTGGTGCCAGTGCGAAAATTCAAAATTTATAATTCGGTGCTTGCAGTGCCTTTTAGGGCTTCAATCATATTTTCAATTATACCTTCACAATCACTGATCATGGTCTTCAATGGCGTGCCTGCAATCCGACCACCGCTGCTTACTTCATCGCCCAAATCCTACCGAATCCCTCCTCTTTTCCCCCGCCTCCGCCTCCTCCCTCGGTCGATGTGGCTGCACAACCTCGTGCTCTGCTCCAAAGCGCTCAATCCATGCCTCAATTGAAAAGCTCGAAAGTCGGAGAGTCGGAAAGTCGCCGAAGTCGGAAGCGCCATCACTGGATCTAGAGAGAGAGAGAGAGAGATTTGATTCGGGTTTGAGAATCGAGAAGTGAATATGAGTTCGATGGGAAAGGTTTTAATTACTACTAAGGGTAAAAATGTCATATTAGGACATTTTGAAAAATGCATTATAAAAATGGACATTCTACAAAATGCTCTTATTAAAAGGGACACTTACCAAAAAAATCCTCTTTTTAATATAATGCCAAAATTAAACCCATTTTATTTGCAACCATTTTTTTCACAAAATATACACTACAACATTAAACTCTGTTCATGCTAATCTATATAAACTCTTAATTTAGAAGAGTTTATGCTGATAGGTCAACATTAGAGATATTTTATAAGTTTTGACCAATTATAATTTTTTTTTTCTCTTTAATCCTCCTTTTTTTTCATTCTCCTTTTTTATCTTCTTTTTCTTTTAATTCTTTTTTTTTCTTTAATCCTACTAACTATCTATATAAACTCTTAATTTAGAAGAGTTTATGCTGATGTGTCAACATTAGAGAGATTTTAAGAGTTTTGACCAATTATAATTTTCTTTTTTCTCTTTAATCCTTTTTTTTAATTCTCCTTTTTTTCTTCTTTTTCTTTTAATTCTTTTTTTTCTTTAATCCTACTAACTATTTATATAAACTCTTAATTTAGAAGAGTTTATTCTGATGTGTCATTATTAGAGAGATTTTAGGAGTTTTGACAAATTATAATTTTCCTTTTTCTTTTTAATCCTCTTTTTTTTAATTCTCCTTTTTTTCTTCTTTTTCTTTTAATTCTTTTTTTTTCTTTAATCTTACTAACTATCTATATAAACTCTTAATTTAGAGGAGTTTATGCTGATGTGTCAACATTAGAGAGATTTTAGGAGTTTTGACCAATTATAATTTTCTTTTTTCTCTTTAATCTTCTTTTTTTTAATTCTCCTTTTTTTCTTCTTTTTCTTTTAATCTTTTTTTCTTTCATCCTACTAACTATCTATATAAACTCTTAATTTAGAAGAGTTTATGCTGATGTGTCAACATTAGAGAGATTTTAGGAGTTTTGACCAATTACAATTTCCTTTTTTTCTCTTTAATCCTCTTTTTTTTTAATTCTCTTTTTTTTTCTTCTTTTTCTTTTAATTCTTTTTTTTTTCTCTTAATCCTACTAACTATTGGGCTTAACTCAAAAATATTTATATCTATATAAACTCTTAATTTAGAAGAGTTTATGCTGATATGTCAACATTAGAGAGATTTTAGGAGTTTTGACCAATTATAATTTTCTTTTTTCTCTTTAATCCTTTTTTTTAATTCTCCTTTTTTTTTCTTTTAAATCTTTTTTTTCTTTAATCCTACTAACTTCTATATAAACTCTTAATGTAGAAGAGTTTATGTTGATGTGTCAACATTAGAGAGATTTTAGGAGTTTTGACCAATTATAATTTTCTTTTTTCTCTTTAATCCTTTTTTTTAGTTCTCCTTTTTTTCTTCTTTTTCTTTTAATTCTTTTTTTTTCTTTAATCCTACTAACTATTGGGCTTAATTCAAAATATTGAATTCAATCTAATATAACTATTAGCCTTAACTCAAATTCATTTACTAACTATTTATAGATATACTATACAGTATTAATTTATGTCACATGTCCTCTCCATGTTAAAAGTTATTTGTGTAAATATTATTTACATAATATCATTTTATTGTGGTAACTATATTTTCTTATATTATTTTTTTTGAAAAATATTCTAACATTAATTACCCAATATTATTTGATGTTACATTTTTTAACCAATCTATATAAACTCTTAATTTAGAAGAGGTTATGCTGATGTGTCAACATTAGAGAGATTTTAGAAGTTTTGACCAATTTTAATTTTCTTTTTTCTCTTTAATCCTTTTTTTTAATTCTCCTTTTTTTCTTCTTTTTCTTTTTTTTTCTTTAATCCTACTAACTATCTATATCTATATCTATATAAACTCTTAATTTAGAAGAGTTTATGCTGATGTGTCAACATTAGAGAGATTTTAGGAGTTTTGACCAATTATAATTTTCTTTTTTCTCTTTAATCATTTTTTTTAATTCTCCTTTTTTTCTTCTTTTTCTTTTAATTCTTTTTTTTCTTTAATCCTGCTAACTATTGGGCTTAATTCAAAACATTGAATAAAATCTAATATACCTATTGAGCTTAACTAAAATTCATTTACTAACTATCTATAGATATACTATACATTATTAATTTATATCACATGTCCTCTCCATGTTCAAAGTTATTTGTGGAAATATTATTTACATAATATCATTTTATTGTGGTAACTATATTTTCTAATATTATTTTTTTTGAAAAATATTCTAATATTAATTACCCAATATTATTTGATGTTACTTTTTTTAACCAATGGGATTAATTCAAAACTTTTATCTTTCACTATTTATTATTTATTTTTCTCTTTATCTCTTTAACCCAAGTGTATTTTTTCTATTATTTTTTAACACATTTACTAATCAATGAGTTTAATTAAAAATATTGAATTAAATCAAATGTCTATGATTTATCTATATCTAAATATTATTTATAAGAAAATCGCGCCATGGCGCGGAGATCGTACTAGTCTATATAAACTCTTAATTTAGAAGAGTTTATGCTGATGTGTCAACATTAGAGAGATTTTAGGAGTTTTGACCAATTATAATTTTCTTTTTTCTCTTTAATCCTTTTTTTTTAATTCTCCTTTTTTTTTCTTTTAAATCTTTTTTTTCTTTAATCCTACTAACTTCTATATAAACTCTTAATTTAAAAGAGTTTATGTTGATGTGTCAACATTAGAGAGATTTTAGGAGTTTTGACCAATTATAATTTTCTTTTTTCTCTTTAATCCTTTTTTTTTAATTCTCCTTTTTTTCTTCTTTTTCTTTTAATTCTTTTTTTTTTCTTTAATCCTACTAACTATTGGGCTTAATTCAAAATATTGAATTCAATCTAATATAACTGTTGGGCTTAACTCAAATTCATTTACTAACTATCTATAGATATACTATACAGTATTAATTTATGTCACATGTCCTCTCCATGTTCAAAGTTATTTGTGGAAATATTATTTACATAATATCATTTTATTGTGATAACTATATTTTCTTATATTATTTTTTTTGAAAAATATTCTAATATTAATTACCCAATATTATTTGATGTTACATTTTTTAACCAATCTATATAAACTCTTAATTTAGAAGAGTTTATGCTGATGTGTCAACATTAGAGAGATTTTAGAAGTTTTGACCAATTTTAATTTTCTTTTTTCTCTTTAATCCTTTTTTTTAATTCTCCTTTTTTTCTTCTTTTTCTTTTTTTTTCTTTAATCCTACTAACTATCGATATCTATATCTATATAAACTCTTAATTTAGAAGAGTTTATGCTGATGTGTCAACATTAGAGTGATTTTAGGAGTTTTGACCAATTATAATTTTCTTTTTTCTCTTTAATCTTTTTTTTTAATTCTCCTTTTTTTCTTCTTTTTTCTTTTAATTCGTTTTTTTTCTTTAATCCTGCTAACTATTGGGCTTAATTCAAAACATTGAATTCAATCTAATATAACTATTGAGCTTAACCAAAATTCATTTACTAACTATCTACAGATATACTATACATTATTAATTTATATCACATGTCCTCTCCATGTTCAAAGTTATTTGTGGAAATATTATTTACATAATATCATTTTTTGTGGTAACTATATTTTCTAATATTATTTTTTTTAAGAATATTCTAATATTAATTACCCAATATTATTTGATGTTACTTTTTTTAACCAATGAGATTAATTCAAAACTTTTATCTTTCACTATTTATTATTTATTTTTCTCTTTATCTCTTTAACCCAAGTGTATTTTTTCTATTATTTTTTAACACATTTACTAATCAATGAGTTTAATTAAAAATATTGAATCAAATCAAATGTCTATGATTTATCTATATCTAAATATTATTTATAAGAAAATCGCGCCATGGCGCGGGGATCGTGCTAGTTTAAATATATATAAAGAAAAACATCTTTAAATTTTAACTCAATAAATATATATAATGAATAAAAGGGAGAAAAAAATTATATGCAAATCTAATCAAGCATATTCAAGATTATAATCCTGATTCCGTGTCTAGTCAAAGCTGAGGAGGTAATGATTGTTAATGCTTGCCAAAGTGGTGATTATGGTAGCTAGTAGAATCACTACCACGATTAGGTTACGTGAGGCGTTTATGTTGGCCAGTTTCATTTAATTGGATTTCTTTTCTTTCTTTTTTTCTTTTGGCCAATTGAATTTCTTTTGATTTTTTTTTGACGCAAGATAAGAATTAGGTCAGGTCGGCCGCAACAGAGGCCCTTCCTAGCGCATCCTTCCGAACGAGAACTAGCAGTTCTGGATCATCCTCACCGCAAAGGTCGACATGGGAGACATGGGCACTACGAGCAAGGTAATCAGACACAGCATTCGATTCCCTGAAAATATGACTGATAACTCCCTCCCCTTGATGGAAATTGGAATAAATGTTTCAAAGGCTTTGACAGGTTGTTTGTGTCAAAGGCCTTGGAGCAGTAACAGTTGATGAAATACAAAACCTATCTTATTTGTCCGAATATTATTTTATCTTATTATATACTTCCGTTATATTATATATATGTATGTCTAACCTTTTCAGGAAGTATATTCGAAGATTATATCTTTCCTTTGGTGCATATGAGGAAATCCTATTCAACGGATCATGGCTTCGAAGTGTCCATATATAGAAGATTGAGGATCAAACTGATTCGAAGGAGCCGTTGGAGATCTGGTGTTGAAGATCCTCACGCTCCATGCTCTTATATAAAGGAAAGAAAGAAGAAGACAGAATGACACAAGTGCTACACACGAGCTTTCATTCAAGCAAGATCTGTCTTCCAAGTGTCTCTCTACTAAGCGCTCTAGAGTTTGTTGTTTATTTCAAAGCCTTTGAGAGTCACTGTGAGCTTATAGGATATATTCATTTAAAGTGTTACTCGAGAGTTTATAACTCGGGAAGTTGCACTAGGCTATTGATTTGTGAGAGTAAGAGGATTGTACTAGATAGCTGAGAGAGGTGGGGCTCTTCTAGATTGGTCTAGGACTCCAAGGGAACGTGAGTTGACTAGATTGCAGTTGTATAGGAGAGAGGCTTCTCGGTGAGCTATTAGGATCCTAAGCTAAGCGAATCAATAAAGCCTTTGAATCCTAGGGTTGTGGAAGAACCCTAGGCGGGGACATAGGCCAAGTTGTGCTGAACCTCGTAAACAATTACTCGTGTTCTTTACTTATTTGCTTTACCTTATTTCCGCACTTGGTTTGATTGTCTAACTTTGTGATTCAGGTTTAATCCCAAAGGTTTTGGTACGAGCTCCAAAAGTCTTGAGACTTTCTGCGAAAAACGGGCATACTCTATTCAACCCCCCTTCTAGAGTATTTCTTTATTACATTGTTTTATATTATCGAACCTTCAATTGGTATAAGAGCTTTACTCACTGTTTTTGATTTAACAATCTTGTGAGTTTTCGATCATGTCTGGTGAAGCAAGCGGAGGATTTGCACAGGGAAGGTCCACAAGCAGACCGCCACTCTTTGTAGGAAACAACTTTGTCCACTGGAGATCTTTGATGAAGATGTTCATCATAGACCAAGATCTAGAGCTTTGGAACATTATAGAGAATGGTCCGAAGATTCCAGAAAAAGATGGACCAAATGACACCAAAGTTGCAAAGAAGGAGTCCGAATACAACCAAGCAGATCTTGAAACCATCTCCAAAAACTACAGGGCTATTAACTTACTTTATTGTGGTCTTAGCACTGATGAGTTTAACCGTATTTCTTCTTGTAGGTCAGCTAAAGAGATTTGGGACAAGTTGGTCGTCACCTATGAAGGAACGAGCCAAGTAAAAGACACCAAGATCAGCATCTTCCTTCGAAAGTATGAGCTCTTTAAGATGAAGTCTGATGAGTCAATCAAGGCCATGTTCACACGATTCACAGAAATCACCAACAACCTTGATTCTCTCGGCAAGAGCTTTACCAACGTTGAGAAAGTAAGGAAGATACTGAGGTGCATTCCAAAGGAGAAATGGGGTCCAAAAGTAACAGCTATAGAGGAAGCCTAGGACCTCACCACTCTACCCCTTGATGACCTTCTTGGAAAGCTGATCACGCATGAGATGATCCTTAATGAAGACGATGGAGAACTTCCAGCTAGCACTAAGAACTTGGCACTCAAGTCTAAGAAGGATGAGCCCAAGGATGGATCTGATTCCGAAGATGAGGATGACGATGAGGATGATCCTTTTGCTCTTATCACAAGAGGCCTTTCTAGAATTCTCAAAATGAAGAAGCAATTCAACAACAAGGATGGATCAGAGTCTTCCAATTTCGAGGTAAGCCTCAATACAACAAGTATGAAAAGAAGACTAAACCGTTGTCTTGTTTTGAATGTGGTGAAACAGATCATCTTGTGAAGGACTGCCCTCAAAAGACAAAGAGCCAGCCCAAGAAAGGTGACAAATGGAAGAAGAAAGCCATGGTGGCTACTTGGAGTGATTCCGACTCTGACTCCGACGATGAGAAGGCCAACATTTGTCTTATGGCCTCTGGAGATGAATCCCACGATGAAAAGCTTGAAGCTACTGTAAGAGAACTTATGGAAAGTCCAAAAGAGGTATTATCGGAATTCCTTTCCAATCTGATTGCCAATGAAGAAAAGCTTATTGCCCAAACTAACATTCTTATTAAGAGAACTGTGGACCAGGAAAGAACTATTGAGGATCTGTCTATGAGGGTCAAAGGTCTTGAAGCTTCTTATTCAGGTCTTGACATTAAAGTCAAGACGCTTGACTCGGAGAAATCTGAACTCAAGCAAGATCTCTCCTCTCTAAGAAATGAGCATCATGACTTAGAGAACGAGAAGATCTCCCTGAATAATAAGATTCTAGACCAACAGACAGCCCTCATAAGTTTTACCAAATCCAAAGGCACTCTCGATAAGATGTTGGGTGAGCAACAAAGCTCTCTAAACAAAAGTGGTATTGGCTACAATCCAAAGTTTTTAAAGAAGCAACACATTACCACTTTTGTAAAGGCAAAAGGAAGCAGAACCTCTCCTAGTGTGCAGAGATGATACAGGTGAAGTTATATTGACTGCATACCGTTACAACAATATATACACCGTAAATGTTGATCAAGTGTCACAAGGAAGCTTAACCTGTCTAAAGGCTTTGACGGACGATCCAAAGCTCTGGCACAGGAGACTCGGTCATGTGAGTCCACATACACTACAGAAGCTTGTGTCCAAAGGGCTTGTAAGAGGGCTACCTGAGATGGACTTCAAAGGTATTGACATGTGCAATGCATGCACACGAGGTAAACAAACACGTAGCTCTTTCAAACCCAAAAAGGTTATAAGTTCTTCTAGACCCCTTGAACTTTTACATATGGATTTATGTGGTCCTATGCGAGTCAAATCTCCCAATGGTAAAAAGTACATGCTAGTTGTTGTCGATGATTTTTCAACATATACTTGGGTTGCATTTTTGAAAGAAAAATCAGAGGCCTTATTTGAGTTTTCAAAACTTTGTAAGGAGTTGCAAACTTTAAGAAATGAGCCCATAGTGTCTATTCGGAGTGATCATGGTAGGGAGTTTGATCAACTTCAATTTAATTTCTTTTGTGCTAAATATGGCATCTCCCATAACTTTTTTGCTCCTAGGACACCTCAACAAAACGGGGTTGTGGAACGCAAGAACCGCACCTTAGAGGATATGGCCAGGACTATGCTTTTAGAAAATGCATTACCTAAAACCTATTGGGCTGAAGCTGTTAACACAACTAACTATATTTTGAATCGTTGTCTTATTCGTTCCATCTTAAAGAAAACTCCTTATGAACTTTTCAAAGGCCGCAAACCACTTATATCTTATTTTAAACCCTTTGGCTGTACTTGTTTTGTTCATAACAATGGAAAAGATAACCTTGGGAAATTTGATGCGTGTAGTGATGAAGGTATATTTCTTGGCTATTCCACGAGTAGCAAAGCTTATAGAATCTTCAATAAAAGGACCCAGGTAGTTGAAGAAAGTATACATGTTATTTTTGATGAATGCAATGACGGTGCTTTGAGTGAAAGTGTTGCAGATATAGATCTTAACATCCATGAAGAGAACGAGGAAGGTGATGTTTCTGCAACCAAGAACACAGAGAAGAGGAACATGCAGGAACCGATTCTTAACACTGAAGAATTGGCCCAAGGTGTTGAAGATTCGTCCAAAGCCCTTGGTGTCCAATCCAACAGTGTTGAGACGTCAGAAACTACTGTAATTGAACCTAACAGGACCACGAAGTCAGATGTACCACAAGTCAATCCTACAAGTGTGACGAATGAAGGAGCTGAGACTAGCAAAAGGAAATTCAAATACTCCTCATCACACTCATTAAAGGATATCATTTCTGACCCTACTTCTAGTGTTCAAACTCGTTCTAAACTTAAAGATCTTTGTGCTTTTCACGCGTTTGTTTCTCTTATTGAACCAAAGAAGGTAGATGAGGCACTTCAGGAGCCAGACTGGATCATTGCTATGCAAAGTGAGCTTAATGAATTTGAAAGGAACAAAGTCTGGACCTTGAAGCCTAGGCCAAAGCATCAATCAGTCATTCGCACTCGATGGGTATTTCGAAACAAGCTAGATGAGAATGGTAAGGTTGTGAGGAACAAGGCAAGGCTTGTTGCTCAAGGCTACAATCAAGAGGAAGGTATTGACTACGAGGAGACCTTTGCTCCCGTAGCCAGGCTTGAAGCCATTCGCATTTTAGTAGCATTTGCATCTTTTATGAGCATAAAGTTATATCAAATGGATGTCAAGTGTGCTTTTCTTAATGGTTTCCTAGAAGAAGAAGTATATGTGGCTCAACCCCCAGGTTTTGAAAGCTCAGAATTTCCCAATCATGTTTATAAACTTGACAAAGCGCTTTATGGTTTGAAACAAGCCCCAAGAGCTTGGTATGAGCGCTTGTCAAAATATCTTTTAGAAAATGATTTTAAAAGGGGGTTGATCGACAAGACTCTTTTTATCAAGACCAAAGGAAAGGACATTTTGGTTATTCAAATCTATGTTGATGATATATTATTTGGTGCTACTAACACATCTTTGTGCAAGGAATTTTCTGACATCATGTGCAGTGAATTTGAGATGAGCTTGATGGGTGAACTCAACTTCTTTTTGGGATTACAAGTTCATCAATCCAAGAAAGGGATCTTTGTCAACCAAAGCAAGTACACTAAGGATCTCTTGAAGAAGTTCAAGATGGATCAATCCAAAGCAGCCAAGACTCCCATGAGCTCAACATTGTCTCTAGATCAAGACAAGACTGGATTAAGTGTCAATCAAAAGGAGTATCGAGGAATGATTGGATCTTTATTATATCTCACAGCTAGTAGACCTGACATCATGTTTAGTGTTTGCATGTGTGCTAGGTTTCAAGCTGATCCTAAAGAATCTCACCTCATGGCTGTGAAGAGGATCTTTCGATATCTCAATGGCACTAAGGAGCTTGGACTATGGTACCCAAAGCAAAAGGATTTCACTTTAATTGGATATTCTGATGCAAATTTTGCAGGCTATAAGGTGGATAGGAAGAGCACATCAGGATGTTGCCAATTCTTAGGAGCATCTTTGATCAGTTGACACTCAAAGAAGCAAAACTCAGTTGCCCTATCCACTGCAGAAGCCGAATACATTGCAGCTGGAGCCTGTTGCTCCCAAATCCTTTGGATAGCTCAACAAATGCGAGATCTTGGCATTAACCTCAAAGGTATCCCAATTAAGTGTGAGAATACAAGTGCCATATCCATCACTAAGAATCCTGTTTAATATTCAAGGACCAAGCATATTGATGTAAGGCATCATTTCATTAGAGATCATGTTGAAAAAGGTGATGTGTCCATATCTTTTATTTCTACTGATTATCAATGGGCTGACATTTTTACTAAGCCTTTGGCAGAGGACAGGTTCACCTTCATAAGACGAGAGATTGGGATGCTTAACAAGGATGCACTTTCATAGGGGGAGCTTTCCCTTTACGAAAGATAAATTCTACTTAGTGTCAAGACCCTTGAGAACTATGTCAAGGTGTGTGAACTAAATGGTGGAGTACATATATCGGATCATATATTTTTGGTTAATATCTTTTTAGATATTTAATCAATTATATGTTTATTAAATTTCAAAATTGCCTATTTCTGTGTTTTCCTTAACCGTTAAGATTTTTTATTTTTGAAACTAAATCTCTCAGATTTTCAGTCCGATTTTTAAGGGAATATTTGAATTTGAATTTGAAAACCTTTCAAATTGGCAATGTAATGATTTCTTTCCTTGGAACCCTAAACCCGTCCCATCACTCCCTCTACTTAAACCCAATACTGTACCCGATTACAACCCACACTCAGACTTTATCCAAACCCTCTCCACTTCTTCATCTTCAACCTCTCAATCACCTCTCAAGAAACCCTAACCAACTTTCTCCATGGCACCCAAAACCAAGAAAGCTGTCACACCCAAAAGACTTGGCGCCACCCCCAAGGGACGTCAGGCCACTGCTACCTCTCCCACACCTGAACCCGCTGCTCAAGCTATCGTCCCAACTGTCGTCCAGAGCACCATTGCTGAGAGCTCGGCCATTGTTCCCAAAGGCTCTCAAAAGCGCTCTGCAAAGAAGCCGATCAGTGCTAAACAAAAAGGAAAGAGGAAGATTTTGGCTGAGGAAGTGGACGAGGAAGAGGAGGAAGAAGATCTCGACGCCCTCTTAGAAAGAGATGCTGCCAAGGAAGCCGAGGAGGAGGCATTAAGGAAGAAAAAGGCCGATGAGGAGGCCAAGCTTGCTAAGAAACTGGCCGAGGAAGAAGCTGAGCGAATTCGGAAGGAAGCTAAAGCAGAGGAGGCTCAATCCGAGGAGGAGCCTGAGGAAGAAGAAGAAGAAGAGCAAGAGGGATCTGGAGAGGACGAGGAACCTGAAGGAGATGAAGCGGGGTCCGGTGAGGACTCAGGGTCTGAGGAAGAGGAGGAAGAATCTCCCTCTCCTTCTCCTCCTCCTCCCCCGTCTCCGAAGAAGCGGAAAGCCCCTGCTGCTGTCAAGCCTCCATCCCCCAAGCGTACCAGGAAGGGCACTGTCAAGAGTCTTGTAGCGCCTGTCAAGAGAGCTGCTCCAACCGTTGCGCGCAGAAAGAATGCAGACCCCACGGCCTATATCCAGGTAAATCAATCTTTGCCCTCCTCTTGGTTTCAAGATGCTGAGACTGCTGGTAAGTGGGTAGACGAGTTTCGAACTCGTAAGGTTAGCTGTTCTGATTTTTTAGATTTTGAGTTCTTTGAAGCTTTGAAGTTACCTTGCATTGAGCTCCTCAAAAAATCCCCAGCCTGGACCCTTCTTAACCTTGAGACTGTCTACTACCCCCAACTTACCCGACTCTTCTACATTAACCTAAAAGCCAAAAACGACACCGATGGTTGGTCTTTGGAGTCTGTTGTCAAAGGGGTTAGAATCTCTCTCAACTCCAATGATTTTGCAGACTTCCTTGGCCTACCTACCCCAGTTCCACCCGCTGATATACACCCCTCAAAAGAGAATTGCATCACCCTTGCTCGAGCCAAGTATCTCCTACCCGAAGCATCCAACAGCACCTCAAAGCAACTCACCCACTCATCCCTAACCCTTGAGGCGAAAATAATTTTTAACATCATTGTCCGATGCCTCTTACCCCGTCTTAACTCTGGCTCACTCCTCATCGACAATGCTATGGTCCTGCTTTACCGCATTCTAAATGGCCTTGATCTTGATCTGGCCAACACTATCCTTGGAACCATGGCTCATGCCAGAAAAGCTAGAAAAGGATCTCCCCTCCCCTTTGCTACCCTTTTGACACCTATCTTCAAAGCTTCTGGAATTGATGTCAAAAATGAAGAACAGTTGCGTCATACGGGTAAGTTCGACTCAAAAGGCCTTGAAAAGATTGGCATCACTCGGTCTCCCCAAGGGACCTTAAGTCTTGCCACTCCTTCAAAAGCCTTTCCCACTGCTCCAGCTTTCGATGAACGCATGGACAACCTAGAGTTGGGCTTGGAGGAAGTTCGCCTGGATATTAAGGAGCTGCAGAAGGAGATTATGACGGAGATGAGCGGGATTTCAAAGATGCTGGAAGGACTGTGGACGAGGCTCACTGATGATGCTCCGGATGACTAAGCCTAAACCTTAACCCACCCTATCCCACCCCTAAAACTTGATACATTGCTGGTTTGTTGGAAACGTTTTCAAAAGTTTTGGTGACTTTTTGGTGACTGTTTTTACCTCCGCCCTTTGTTGAAAGACAAAAAGGGGGAGATGATCTGTGATGCTTAGACTTTGAAAACCTCTGCTTAAAGGTCTTGGATGACCTTGGTTTCTGATTTATGGTTTCCGGTTGGATGTTTTCATACTTTAAAATTTTTGATCCAACATTTGTCTAACCCTTGCAGGTACTTAGTCCGATTTCTATTGTATTATCTATTCTTGACTAAGTTGCAGGGATGCACAGGTTTTGTCTTTCATCAAGGGGGAGATTGATAACTCCCTCCCCTTGATGGAAATTGGAATAAATGTTTCAAAGGCTTTGACAGGTTGTTTGTGTCAAAGGCCTTGAAGCAGTAACAGTTGATGAAATACAAAACCTATCTTATTTGTCCGAATATTATTTTATCTTATTATATACTTCCGTTATATTATATATATGTATGCCTAACCTTTTCAGGAAGTATATTCGAAGATTTTATCTTTCCTTTGGTGCATATGAGGAAATCCTATTCAACGGATCATGGCTTCGAAGTGTCCATATATAGAAGATTGAGGATCAAACTGATTCGAAGGAGCCGTTGGAGATCTGGTGTTGAAGATCCTCACGCTCCATGCTCTTATATAAAGGAAAGAAAGAAGAAGACAGAATGAGACAAGTGCTACACACGAGCTTTCATTCAAGCAAGATCTGTCTTCCAAGTGTCTCTCTACTAAGCGCTCTAGAGTTTGTTGTTTATTTCAAAGCCTTTGAGAGTCACTGTGAGCTTATAGGATATATTCATTTAAAGTGTTACTCGAGAGTTTATAACTCGGGAAGTTGCACTAGGCTATTGATTTGTGAGAGTAAGAGGATTGTACTAGATAGTTGAGAGAGGTGGCACTCTTCTAGATTGGTCTAGGACTCAAAGGGAACGTGAGTTGACTAGATTGCAATTGTATAGGAGAGAGGCTTCTCGGTGAGCTATTAGGATCCTAAGCTAAGCGAATCAATAAAGCCTTTGAATCCTAGGGTTGTGGAAGAACCCTAGGCGGGGACGTAGGCCAAGTTGTGCTGAACCTCGTAAACAATTACTCGTGTTCTTTACTTATTTGCTTTACCTTATTTCTGCACTTGGTTCGATTGTATAACTTTGTGATTCAGGTTTAATCCCAAAGGTTTTGGTACGAGCTCCAAAAGTCTTGAGACTTTCTGCGAAAAACGGGCACACTCTATTCAACCCCCCTTCTAGAGTATTTCTTTATTACATTGTTTTATATTATCGAACCTTCAATGACAAATAGCAACATAAGGATATGACGAGATATCAGACAGTATATCAGCTTGTAGCATCTCTATTGTCCAGGAGCATTTCCAATCCCTCAGTAGAGCTTTTATCACTAGTAAGTTGTCTCCTTCGATCAAAAGTGTAGATAGTTGCAACTCCTTTGCCCGTAACAAACCCATTCTGAGTCCGAGATTTTCGGCATAAATCACCAAGGTATTTGTGCAAACAGATCTGTCAGTAGAGACAACTAAACCAGCAGAGTCATGGATGACAAAACCATAGGACGAGTTGCCACTCGGGAGTACCGAACCATCAAAATTGAGCTTATAACAATTCGGGGGGGTTTATCCCACTTCCCGGACCGATCATGAGCCCTGGCTTTCATAGCACTACCCCTAATAGCCTGGTTGTGCGGACCGCTATGAATACAATGTTTGGGGATCAACGGTCCAGTCGGATCATCGTCTAGAAGCTTTGATTGTTTCCAACAAAGACTAGTAGTGCTGTGAAACAACAAAATTTCATTGATAGTTACCCTGTTAGTATGATCGAAAACGAGTTGGTTTCTAAAGAACCACATGGCCCACCAAGCTGAGGCTAAAACAGCAAAAGTGTTGGTCCCAATTGCATATTTTATAGCAGTAAGTGGAAACACATTTTCCCATGACAACAGAAGTAGTGATAAGCCCTGGTATGTGGATACGTAAAGCATTAAGCAAAGTAGTAGCCATGGGACATCGAAGGAGAAGGTGATCATTCGATTGATTTGTATTGCCACAGAAAATACAACCAACAGGAACAACCACGTGCGACTTCTGTAATCTGGTTTTAGTCGGGAGACCATCCCGGGAGATTTTCCAGAGAAAGTGTCGAACCTTAGGGGCACATCGAGATTGAATTTCTTTTGATACTCTGCCGAAGAGGCCGGCTAAAATTAATTTTATTGGGGAAATAAATATATCTCTACGGAGTACAAGGGTTATGACTTGTGTATAACGTTCATGTTTCTTGTAACATTCAAAGTCTACCCAAAACGTGTCCTACTCGTCTATTATATATAGAAGTAATTTGGTCCAAAGGCCGAAGGCCTTTGGACCAATTACTAAATGTCCTAAAGGCTTTTCTTTGCTAGTAAATGGCCAAAATATTTTCATAATACCAAGAGTACCCCTAATTTAATTTAATCCCCAATTTCTCTGCCCTTCCTCTCTTCTCCCGTTCCTTCACTTTGCGTTCCAGCCGCCTCAATGGAGAATCAATTTGTGAGAGACCACAGACGACAGCGGCAGGGTGCTTGGTGGCGGTGGCTTCTCCTCCCTCTTCTGTTGCTAGTGGCGACCACAGACGGCAGCGGCAGGGTGCTTGGTGGCGGTGGCTCCTTCCTCGACGCGTTTGATGGCACTGCCAAGGGATGAAAGGGAAGAAGATTTCACCCAAATCCTCGACGCATCTCCTTGCTTGCTTGGTGGCGGTGGCCGATTCCGACGCATCTCCTTGCTTGCTTGGTGGCGGTGGCCGATTCCGACTCCGTTCTTCAGATTTCAGCCAGATCCGCCTCCTGCAGATCTAAATTGACGATGAAGATGAACAGCCTCCCGACCTCGGAGCTTCTCCTCCGCCTCCGCTGCCTTCACTCCAATTCCCGCCTCCAGATCTGCCGCCTCTGTTGAACTGATGTGATCTATAGTTCAATGCTTATTACAGGGATCCGCCTCCTCCGTCGAACGAGGAGAGAGAGTTCATCGTTATGTCATGGAGGAGGAGAGAGGACGGCGAAGAAGGGAAATTGCCGCTGCCGTTACTGCCATTAACATCGATGCCTGGAGCTTGGTTGAAGAATCGATGCTGCTGGTGCTCGATCCCGATGCTTTTTTCCTGGCGAAGAAGGGAAATTGCTGATGATTCCGGCTGCCCACTATCCGTTGGGGTGATGACGCCATTGATGTCTCTAGCAAATTACGCATCCTAATCCATTACAATATACTCCGTATGAATGAAATTTGACAATGATGTCATCATTCATCAATTGGGGCCAAATTGTTTCTACTCGTCTATTCCAATATATAAATAAAGATTGACAATTGAAAATGATGTCATCATTCATCAACTGTGGTCGATTATGCATTTACTATATGACATGATTGCATTAAATCCGTAGTCATTTTTATAGTGGTGACAGTGTCATCAACGGTGTTAGGGTGTTATAAATTTGGTGACAGTGTCTATAACCATATTTTTTTATAGCGGTGACAGTGTCTATTACCATGTTTTTATAGTGGTGACAGTGTATATGACGTTGTTTTTATAGTGGTTAGAATGTTTTTATAGGGTTTATACTTCCCTTGTCTTACGGTTTTTCTTTCGTTGCAATGTCTATGACCCTGTTTTTATAGCGGTGACAGTGTCTATGA
Organism: Persicaria maculosa; assembly: GCA_963922045.1. Classification (NCBI taxonomy): domain Eukaryota; kingdom Viridiplantae; phylum Streptophyta; class Magnoliopsida; order Caryophyllales; family Polygonaceae; genus Persicaria; species Persicaria maculosa. Next base: position 55,776,032 of record OY998253.1, read on the forward strand.
CCTCATTTTTATAGTGGTGACAGTTTATATGACCTTGTTTTTATAGTGGTGACAGTGTCTACGACCCTATTTTTATAGTGGTGACAGTGTATATGACCTTGTTTTTATTTTGGTGACAACGTCTATGACCCTCTTACTCATTCATATATTAGAAGAGAGCTGTCACCACATGTATTTTGGCTTGTCATTAGCCCCTATAGGGTTTGTGCTTCCCTTATCATAGGGTTTTTCTTTGGTTACAGTGTCTATGACTTTGTTTTTATAGTGTTGACAGTGGCTATGACCCTATTTTTATTTTGGTTACAGCGTCAATAGGATTTTCCTTTGATTACATTGTATATGACCCCTTTTTTAATATTAGTGACAGTGTCTATGACCCTGTTTTAACAGTGGTGACAACATCTATGACCCTCTTACTCATTCATATATTGGAAGGGTTTTTATTTGGTTACAATGCCTATTACTTTTTTTTTATAGTGGTGACAATGTTTATGACCTTGTTTTTATAGTGGTGACAGTGTCTACGACCCTGTTTTTATTTTGATTACAGCATCTATGATCCCCTTACTCATTCATATATTAGAGGAGAACTGTCACCATATGTATTTTGACTTCTTATTAACCCCTATAGGGTTTGTGCCTCCATTGTCCTAGAATGTCCCTTTGGTTACAGTGTCTTTGACCCTGTTTTCATAGTTGTGACAGTGTCTATGACCCTGTTTTTATTTTGGTTACAACGACTATAGAGTTTTCCTTTGATTACAGTGTCTTTGACTCTTTTTTCATAGTGGTGACAGTGTCTATGATCCGGTTTTTGTAGTGGTGACAATGTCTATTATTCTGTTTTTATAGTGGTGACAGTGTTTATGACTCTCTTACCCATTCATATATTGAAGGAGAACTGTCCACCTAACGTCTTTTGGCTTCTCATTAGCCCCTTTAGGGTTTGTGCTTACCTTGTCCTAGGGTTTTCCATTTGGTGACATCAATCATCTCTTAACGACATACTGTACTTAACATTTTAGGGTTTAGGATTTAGGGTTTAGGGCCTTGGCCCTAAACCCTAAATCCTAACGTCTTTTGGCTTCTCATTAGCCCCTTTAGGGTTTGTGCTTACCTTGTCCTAGGGTTTTCCATTTGGTGACATCAATCATCTCTTAACGACATACTGTACTTAACATTTTAGGGTTTAGGGTTTAGGGCCTTGGCCCTAAACCCTAAATCCTAACGTCTTTTGGCTTCTCATTAGCCCCTTTAGGGTTTGTGCTTACCTTGTCACCCTAAACCCTAAACCATACTGTACATCACATGTTGTTTTGGCTTCTCATTAGCCCTTTTAGGGTTTGTGCTTCCCTTTTCCTAGGGTTTTCCTTTGATTACAATGTCGATGAACCTTTTTTCATAGTGGTGACAGTGTCTATAAAGTTGTTTTTATTTTGGTTACATCGTATATAGGGTTTTCCTTTTGATTACAGTGTCTATGACTTTGTTTTTATAGTGGTGACAGTGGCTATGACACTATTTTTATTTTGATTACAGTGTCTATGCCCCTCTTACCCATTCATGTACTAGAGGTGAATTGTCACCACATTTATTTTGGCTTCTCATTAGCCCCTATAGGGTTTGTGTCTCCCTTGTCTTAGGGTTTTCCTTTGATTACAGTGTCTTTGACCCTTTTTTCATAGTGGTGACAGTGTCTATAATCCTATTTTTATTTTGGTTACAACGTCTATAGGGTTTCCTTTCATTACAGTGTCTACATCCTTGTTTTTATAGTGGTGACAACGGCTATGACCCGGTTTTTATAGTGGTGACAGTGTCTATTATCCTGTTTTCATAGTGGTGACAGTTATGACTCTCTTACCCATTCATATATTGAAGGAGAACTGTCCACCTAATGTCTTTTGGCTTCTCATTAGCCCTTTTAGGGTTTGTGCTTACCTTGTCATAGGGTTTTCCATTTGGTGACAACAATCATCTCTTAACGACGTACTGTACTTAACATTTTAGGGTTTAGGGTTTAGGATTTAGGGTTTGTGCTTCCCTTTTCCTAGGGTTTTCCTTTGATTACAGTATCTATGAACCTTTTTAATATTGGAGACAATGTCTATAAAGCTGTTTTTATTTTGGTTACAGCGTCAATAGGGTTTTCCTTTTGATTACAGTATCTATGACTTTATTTTTATAGTGGTGACAGTGGCTATGACACTTTTTATTTTGATTACAGTGTCTATGACCCTCTTACCCATTCATTTATTAGAGGAGAACTGTCACCACATTTATTTTGGTTTCTCATTAGCCCCTATAAGGTTAATACTTCCCTCGTCCTAGGGTTTTCCTTTGATTACAGTGTCTATGACATTTTTTTCATAGTGGTGACTGTGTCTATGACCCTGTTTTTATTTTGGTTACAACGTCTATAGGGTTTCCTTTGATTACAGTGTCTATTACCTTTTTTTCATAGTGGTGACAGTGTCTATGACCCGGTTTTTATAGTGGTGACAGTGGCTATGACTCTCTTACCCATTCATATATTGAAGGAGAACTGTTCAACTAATGTCTTTTGGCTTCTCATTAGCCCCTTTAGGGTATGTGCTTACCTTGTCCTAGGGTTTTCCATTTGGTGACAACAATCATCTCTTAACGACGTACTATACTTAACATTTTAGGGTTTAGGGTTTAGGATTTAGGGTTTAGGGCCTTGGCCCTAAACCCTAAAGACTTAACCCTAAACCCTAAACCTTATTGTACATCACATGTTCTTTTGGCTTCTCATTAGCCCCTTTAGGGTTTATGCTTCCCTTTTCCTAGGGTTTTCCTTTGATTATAGTGTCTATGAACCTTTTTTTCATAGTGGTGACAGTGTCTATAAAGCTATGACCTTTTTTTGCTGGATTTTCCTTTGATTACAGTGTATATGACCTTATTTTTATAGTGGTGACAGTGTCTATGACCCTGTTTTTATTTTGGTTACAACTTCTATGAGACTATGACCCTCTTACCAATTTATATACTAAAGGAGAACTGTCACCACATGTATTTTTGCTTCTCATTAGCCCTATATGGTTTGTGCTTACCTTGTCCTAGGGTTTTCATTTGGTTACAATGTCTATAAATTTGTTTTTACAGTGCTGACAGTGTCTATTACCCTGTTTTTATAGTGGTGACAGTGTCTATGAACCAGTTTTTATTTTGATTACAGTGTCTATAACCTTATTTTTATTTTGGTTACATCGTCTATTACCCTCTGTACAATTAAACGAAAAACAAAGTGACATGAACAATTAACCAACAGTCAACAGTACACCACTTATATACACATGTATAATGGATTGTATGTACACCACCATTTTTTTTCTATACAATGGTGTACAGGTGTAGTCAATAATTCATTAAAAACACATAAACAACATCGATTCTTTTATTTTTATTTTTTTGAGAACCACCCCCTTCATTTGATTAATGATTAAAGCTCCTCAATCAAGCTTACATAGAAAGTGAGTGTGCCACTTTGTCACCGTTCTTAACCAAGCTCCTCAATCAATCTTACATAAGCAACATCGATCGATTTTGACTATTGACATCCTCAAGCTAATTTTTTCTGCCTTCTTTCTTCTTTGTAGACTCCAACTCCAAATCACTTTCATGCGAAATATGATCCAATTCTTCATTGATGTTCTAGCACATGAAACCCTTTCCTCTCCATTTTTATGTGCTTCACCGTCTTCAATGAAACTTGGTTTCTTTTGGCACAAATCTCATCAACTAGTCCCAAAAATTGAGCAATCTCTCTTCTGATCGAGCTTTTACTGTCTCTAACCATTTGATCACCACTCTACAAATTAAAACAGCGCAGAAGAAGCAAACAAATATACAGTCAAACAACCCTCCAACAGATGAAACAAGCATCAATCTACAATGACCTGGTGTAAAAAAGTGTATGAGATATCCTACAGAATAAGAATGAAATGTTTACCTTAATTGCATTGAGCCGACGGATCAAATTTAGGGCTTCATGAGAAAGAGAGAAGAAATCGATCCATTTCTGAAGAGAAAGAGAGGATTTGAGAACACTGAGAGCGGATTTAATGGAGGCGAGCTTCTTCTCTGACATCAGTAGCAGCGTCGGCGTCTGCGCTTCCTGTCTCCGCGAACGCCTCCTGTCTCTCGTCGACGTCCAGTCCCGGTTGTCCTCCCACTTTACACCGCTCCTCGACGATTGCTGCAACTCCGATCCCAAACTCCACCACCACCAGCATCCGCCTCAGCCGCAGCCGCTCGTCTTCCCCCGCTCCGTCTCTCCGTACATCTTCCGCCGTAAATCCGACGCCTCCGGCGACGCCGACTTCTCTGATCAACTCCGCCAGCAGCGGAGGTTCTTCAGCACTCCACAAGTGGACCCCGCTTCTACCAAGAAAAAGAGCAAATTCCGCGCGATCGTAAATCTCTTCAGATCTAGATCGGGGAAATCCGCGGCCAAATCGCAGTCAGATCCGTTCTCGATTCCCTCGTTTTAGGTTTGGGGACCGGGAATTTGGGGAAGTGGAAGATATAAAGGTAGGGGTAAAATTGGAAAAAGTGGACACTCACTTAATATTGTAACCCTTGTGTCCTATGACTTAAAATTTGGTCCCTAAAAGTCCACTTAGCAAAAAAACCCTTATTTATATATATATATATATATATATATATATATATATATATATATATATATATATATATATATATATATATATATATATTATAGAATTTTTTTTTCCGAATTAGTGAAAAAAGAAAAAAAAAAGTTAGCCAAGATCCCAAAATATTTTACAATTTAGTCAAAATTGAACTAAGTCGCTATTTTAAATAACGACTTTAGCAATGATTTTTTAAAAAAATAAAGTCGCGGTTTAAAACCGCAACTTATAAATATCTTTTATTTTTTTTATTTTTAGGCATTTATTTAATTGAATAGTATTCAGGCTCTTATGAAATATTTCCCGAAGAAACTATTATGGGTATATATATTGTCAATTTAACTTGACAAATGATGATTTGGGAGAATAGTTTGAAACACGTTCTCATTGAATTGTGTGAAACTAACAAAAATAGTCCATAAGAGCTTGAATACTCTTTATTTTGTGATCTTTATAAACTCTATATTGTTCTTCATCTACTTGGTTATAGTAGAACTCAAATAAGTAGCTAGATAGTTAACCTATGATTCATAACCAACCTCTCTTATTGTCTGAAGAAATATATTCTTACCTCTGGTATAGAACAAAAAGAGAATACGATGCGCGCGGCCGTTGTTATGATAATGGTCATAATTGTGAAAATGATTATAGATAATCATGTATGAGTAGACTCTCACGTCTAGGGGAATGTGGAAGAACAGGTCAAAGATGATGGTTTACCTAAAATTTGCATTTGTAATCTCCCAAACCGTGAATGGATAATCGTATGAAAATGATATAGTGGTTTAGAGCTTAGTCTCATTGATATGTGCCAAAATGATATGGGAAACATGAAGTTTTCGAGATGACAAAAGTGATAAATATTTGTATAGAATCAATATTTGACATAATTAAACCTTATACATGGCTTCAGAATAACATCAAAATTAATCATCGAAGGATTGTTGATATAATCAAGTAATATGAGAAAAAGGCTCTAGAAGAGCGTCAAAACACTCTAAAGGGAAGGAGTGAGAACATATAAATTGGGATTGTAAAACCCGATGTAGAACATGGTTTTCCTCTAATATTTGAGGATGTCAAAAAGGGGACCCGACATAATAAATAGATTGCTCATGTTGGCAATATGTATGTAATATGGAAATGCTATCAATGAAATTGATATGTTGGATATATAAGCAATGAGAAGCTAACGATTAAATCGACCAAGTGAAGTCGTTACTTATGAGATTATCATTTAGGATAATGCTAATACATGGAATGACCCAGTGAAGTCATCAATAATAGCTAACAAGCAAGCATGCATATTAAGAGTTTGATTCGATTTCAGTCAACAATAGAATAAATTCTCCTTTTGTAATTTATCTCCAAGAGAGAGCTTGATTCGATTTCAGTCAACAATAGGCACCGAAATCTCCCCAAATTACACTATAAGTTGTTGTAAACCAAGAAGGTTGATGTATATGGAGGATTGAGTCCCCATAGATGATCAAACACCTAGAGTGTATCATAGATGATAAAATGCTCGGTATTTAGGGGCAGAGGAAAATGAGATCAAGAAGTAATATGGACTAGAAGTGAACTAAAAGTTCAATGAACTACATAGCAAACAAGCGAGTAAAAGAAGTAGTAAATGCAAAAAAGAGTAACAAAACCACATTTATAACAAATAATGCACTAGCGTGATTTAGATCAATGTTCTAATAGTAACTTCGAACAAAATGGTGATGTATCCACAAGTATAAAACTCTTGAATAGATTTCATGAACGTTGACAATGTTAGAATTGATTTTGGTTTGTTTTTAAAATGACCAAATCCTTTATTATAGTTGATGACACACATCTATGTTTGCACTTGAAGCGCTTGATAAGAATAATTAGAGCTTCTAAATAAACATATATATATATATATATATATATATATATATATATATATTAAAATGATTAATTTAATTGGATTCTTGGAATAGTTAAACATTAATATTTTGGACCCGTAGCTCCAATATTAAAGATGTGAAATCATTTGATTATGAGTGAATGTTCTTACAAAACGCTAAGATCGTAATGCGATTGGTTAATTGAACAGTTCATAAGATATCCAATAAGTAGAGGATTAGTTGAAAATTAGTTGAAAGGTCTAGAAATATCTCGACATGTAGTTCGAGAGATGGATATTACAACATGAAGACAAACAACGTTTTCATCTTTGACTAGATTGTGAAATGATACGAGGTCCAGCTAGAAGTACCATGTCTTTATAAAATTGGTGATTTATATGCTAAACTGTGGGGGAGAAAAGTTGTAATCTTTTTTCTTAACTTTGGTTTTTGTCCCATTTGGGTTTTTCCAAAGCAAAGTTTTTAACGAGGCAACCCCTCTCATAAGGATACATTGTATATCCCAAAATAAAAGAAGAATTCATCAAAGACAGTGTCACGGTGTCGATGATTTATAAATTTGATCAATTGAGAATCCAATGTTTACGAAGCTACTACCTCCAATGACGATTGAAGACATCCCAAGAAGTTTGAAGAGCCAGACGTCTAACACGTTGACTCAGGCGGAGCATTATATGCAATGTACTCTTTTTCCCTTCGATTCGGTTTTTTCCCAATGAGTTTTCCTGACAATGTTTTTAATGATGCAGAACAACAAGAGCGTACGTAGAAGGTTGCGCTCTTTTTCACTAAGCTATGGTTTTGTCTCATTGGGTTTTCCTAACTAGGTTTTTAAGGAGCACTAGTACAAAAACAATAATATAGCCCGGGTGTTTCACGTAATATACCCCGGATCTGACAGAAGAATGATCCGGGCTTCAAGTCGCTTGAGCTAAAAGGTATGTCTGACTTTATACCCTGGATATATATCCGGGGTATATAAACAAGCAAATTTTGAGCTGAAAAGGCACGCCCGGGCTATATTCTCTAAATATCCGGGGTATAAAGCCCTAATATCCGGGGTATATAATCCAACAAAATTTCACCTAAAAATAACGCCCGGGGTATAAAGTTTAAATATCCGGGGTATATACCTCTAATATCCGGGGTATATACTACATCAAATCCAGGTTTAATTTTAATGTATTCGGGGTATAAAATTGAAAATATCCGGGGTATATACCTCTTGGGAGTGTATTCTTATCATGAATATAGCCCGGAGGCATGAATAAAAATCCGAGGTATAAAGTGTACGTTTTATTGTTAATTTTTTTAATACCAATTCATTTATTACCATATTAAATCTGTAATTTAACCTGTAATTTCCATCCATTCAGATCAATATAAACAACCAAAAATCCACAATTGAATGGCACATGACACAAATCTGTTCAACAAATTCATATCTTCAAAGTACCAAGCTAGTCCTTACAAGTTTTCAAGCCTTGTTTCAAATTTAGAACAAACCAAGGTAGTGCAAAACGTAGTACATGTTCAACAACACACAATCAGTGTCTTACAAAATGCTAGATGTCAACCTACATAGATGAACCATACCCCTATAATACGCCCGAGGAAGATGACTCGACATGTCGTGCAATCTTGTTTCTGAATGAAACAACGTACGGTCATAAACTACCTCCATACCTGAGACATCGTAATTAGCCTTGCCTAAAAAAATTAAGAAAAAATGATCAAGACATTTAAGAAAACTCGGTTTACCATGCAAACATGTTAAACAAGTTAAGCATGATTCTTGTTTAAATATGAAGCTTTGTGCTGTCAGCAAAGCAATTATGAAACTAGATAAATGCATATGTAAACATGAATCCACTTAATGACATATTTGTAACAAATATTAAGTTATTTGTATTCATGCTCAAAGTTCCAGAAATGGTATGTTTGAGATTGAGAGAATTTAATTTGAAATGGTAAAGAATTATTCGAATTGGCCAAAAATCTTAACAAAGCAGGTAATACTTACTTGAAGATAAGGGTAAATAGGTGATTGAGCAATTCCTTTCAAAGTTCATCAATCTCTTGTTATTTGTAACTAGTTTTGTTATCAAACCACTACAAAATAAAATATTTATTATCAGTAGTAATAGTATTATCTTACTAAATTTATGAAAAGACACAATGTAAGAAAATAATAAATGTATACCTTAGATGGGATAACTATTTTGCCTTGGGATATTATATCTCGCATGAACTTCAGAACATAGTATCCACAATCAACTTCATTCAACTGATGCGGACACTGAAATACATATAAAGCATGCATATACTAGGTGTCACTAATGATATCATAAAGATGATTAAATTAAATGACAACATTCTTCATTTATAGGATACGAAATTTTCACAAACCTAACAATAATATATTCTAATTCAAGCACAAACATGGAAGAATTCAATGACAATAAGGATTTTAACCTTTGGAAAAGTCCACAAAGTCTGAATTCGAGGTTTTTTCTTACCCAACTTGGCATACTTTAACCTGTAACTCCTATTTCAATCACAAACATAAACATGGAAGTCAAATATGAGATTAATACAACATAGCACTCACAAATCGTTTTCATTATAGAAAAAGAACTTTGACAACAAAAAAATACTCACAATGCAACCAATTCCTCGGCATCATGTATTAGTTCTGTGTGTAATGGATCAATCCAATAAGCACGATCCAAATGAGGATTCATTACAATTAAAATCCAATGATACCTATATGTATGTTTTGTGTGAGAATGCATGAATATTATAGGTAACAAAAGCAAGAAAAAATAATAGTAAAGAGTCATTACCTAGAATGATAAGGTGCTAAAAACAGCTTGTTTTCTATGTTTCCTTCCATTGCATCTGAAATATAGGCAGCCCTTTCTTCTATGGTCCCATTAAGAGGTGAAATTTTAGTTGGGCATAAAAACTTGAACTTCTCTTTATCACCATCAGAAGAAGTGTTAAATAGATATCTACAAGTACATATTTGTGTCATATTATTGCTCAAGTATATGTAAGACTTCGATATGCAAATTAAACTAAAAACATGCAAATTAAATTCACCAAAAACTAATTTTAAGATTAATATTAAGTACTTACCTCATATATAATGACACATGACACTCTTTTATCTCAGTCTTATGGAGCCATATCTCAATCTGCTCCTTGTCAACCGTGAGACCCTCGTGTTCATAATGGAAAATGTCACTTGATATTTCAACTTCCAAATTCTTATTGTCATTGAATTCTTCCAACACGTGTTGATATGACTCCAATTCACTTGCTTCAGAAGTAACATCTGGACCAATGCCAGATTCATCCGTCAAAGCTTTACTTTTCAGCTTCTCCTTCAAAAAAAATTAATTTTAAAGTCAGGCATAAGGAGTGGGGCCATACAATATAGAATCAGAATGCATAAGTAGGGAAGGAGGGTCAAAATGTAAATTAACAAAAACTAACATACCATAATTGGCCGCACAAAATCAGCAGGCCAAGCAATAAAATAGCCAACAGCTTCACTGAACACCCGGCATATAGAGGTCGCTGAGCATCAGATACAAAAGCATCAAACATATTTGGACGATCAACAAGAAACTCTCGAACATCATGCAACATTTCATCCACTCGATCTCCTTCAAAAGTATCACCCATCTCGCGATCGGTTGTGTCACATGTAGAAGCAGCATTATTTGTTTTCTCTCCATGCCAAATCCACACTTTGTAATGAGGATTAATGCCATCACATATGAGATGTTCCTTTATGACATCAATCTCATATGTTCTAGAATAACGACATTTTTTGCAAGGACAAATAAATCTTTTTGGATCAGCACCATGATCTATTGCAAATGCAATGAAGTCATCCACCCCTTTTTGATATTCGCCCGAGGTACGTTTTGCTACCATCCATGACTTATCCATTCCTCTAATTTAAAACTCAAATCCTAATCCAAGATGGAATTGAAATGAGTGACAATATAACAAAAAGTCACTTACTAATCCAAAAGAGAATTGAAATGATTTTAATTTATTGTTTTGGGAGATTTTATGTAGAATATCTTAATTTATACTAGGGGTGGGCACAAATCCCGCAAATCCCGATCCCGTCCCGGTCCCGTCCCGATCCCGGTGGGATTTAGGACAAAATAGAGAATCCCGTCCCGATCCCGTCCCGCAAAAATTATGCGGGACGAAACGCGGGACGATCCCGGTGGGATCCCGCAAATCCCGTCCCGTCCCGCATATAATAATAATAATAATAATAATAATAATAATAATAATAATAATAATAATAATAATAATAATAATAATAATAATAATAATAATAATAATAATAATTTTTATAATAATAATAATATTATAATATTATAAAATAATAATAATATATTATTAGTATTATTATTTTGAGCAAATATTATTTATAACTATAATAATAATTTTCAATTTATAATAATAATAATAATATATAATATTATAATATAATTTAATAATAATATTAATTTATAATAAAATTATTATTATTATTATTATATCATATTAGATTTTTTTCTTGTAAAGTATAATTATAACGTGGGATTATTATTATTATTATTATTATTTATTATTATTATTATTATTTTATTATTATTATTATTATTATTATTATTATTATTATTATTATTATTATAAAAACAGATTACAAGAAATTAGTGGGCAACCGAGATACTATCTGGGCACCCACTCCTTTAGCGATAACAAAACCAAGTCTAGTAAAAATATAACGTGCAACACGAGCCCCAGCATCCTGAGATACCGAGAATTTCTGAATCCGCTTCAGCAATGCAACCGCATCTGTATCCAACTCCCCCAATGAAGAGAATGAGAAGGGTAGGAAACCATAACCAGCCGCCGTACACAAATCTCGATACTTGACACACTTACGTCGAGCAGCATCAACAACAGCACGACCAGGCATAAAGTCAGAAATTCCAGACTGAGTCAATGGAGAGGATCCCGTCAGATCGACACACACATCCCGCCCATTTAGAGTTACAAGAGGCAAATAGCTAATTAAATACAGTATTCTTCCTAACTATCAATCGATAATTAATTAGACAATATTGGTAAATCTCGTCTCAATTCCTTTCCGTCCTGATCTAGTAAGATAATGTAGCCAAATATGTTGAACATTATAATTAATTATACAATCATTGTATGAATTAATAATAGTATTATAATATTAATATTAATATTAATATTATTATTGAATAATATAGTTGAGAATAATACCGTATTCAACATATTATACTAAATAATGAATTATGAAAGCATTTTTCACTTTGCAAATTTATATAATATTTTATTATTTTTATATGCGGGACAAGGCCCGTCCCGTCCCGATCCCGTCCCGTCCAGACACCATCCCGTCCCGATCCCGTCCCGAAAAAAAAATGTCAATCCCGTCCCGATCCCGTCCCGAAAAAATTTCGCGGGACGAGTCCCGTCCCGGCCCAATCCCGTCCCGTCCCGTCCCGCGCCCACCCCTAATTTATACTATATATATCTCAACTCAAGTTATTATTAATATTATGGTTATAAAGTGAGAATCTATCAACTTAAGATAAAAGATCAAACAGTTATGTATAACTTTATCCTTCCTTATTATTCATCATTTTTAATTTTTATAATCAATGTAAATGAAATATTCTCAAATCAAACCTCTCACGAATTATAATATACCAATAATGTAGCATGGCATTGCATTTTCAAAGTCAAATCGAGGTAACATAACTATTTACATGCATGTGAATAAGCAAATGAGCAATCTATTTAGTACAAAATCTAAATTATATATAAAATTATCTTAAACCAACCACATTATACACAACAAAGTTATCTCACTTTATAAATGTTCAATCTAACTTCTACCACAATAAGTGCCTATAGTATCTTATCCAATTCCATCTACACGAAGAGACTTAGTTTTATCTATTCATGCAAGCCTATTGTTCACAACTCGCTTTTTCACTATAAAACATATATGTGATATGTAATTCATAATTTTTCCACTTAGAAGAATAAATAAATAAAATGGGGTTACCAAAGGTGAGGCATCAAAAAAAGGAAGTACCTTTACAAGAAAATTCCAAAGAAGACGAGTATATGCACCCAAAGTAAGTAGAGCACAAACAAGATCCTCCCAAAGAAGACTAGAGAATGCTACTTCTTGTAAAGGATGTCTTTAGGCCGGCATATTGAAATCCCTGTAAACAATTAAAAAAAATAATATTCAGTCATCCAATAATCAAAATACTCATCTACAGGAGTGAAATCAACCAAAACAATATTCACTCAAAGAAAACAATATTCACTCAAAAATACTTATCCAATAATCAACCACAACAGTAAAATCCAATAATCAATTAAAAAACTCAAAAAAACCCCAAAATCAACCACAACAATGAAATCCAAAATCCAATTAATTCAAGAGTAAAGCTAAGCAAAACACCAAAACCACAAAATTGTTACACAGATTATGAATGTGCCAAATCGAATTACTCAAAATTGGTATCTGGAAACTGAGACGAAGGAAGTCGAGAGCAGAGACGAAGGAAGCCAAAATTACCCAGATTTGTCAAACAGAGACGAAGGAAGTTGAGAGCAGCAGCAATGGCCGAAACTAGAACCTGGAAACGCAAGCCGGATTACTCAGATTTGTCAAACAGAGACGAAGGAAGTCGAGAGAAGCAGCAATGGCCAAAACTGGAACCTGGAAACGCAAGCCAGACACTGGAATGGAGAGCAGCAGCAGCTTCGGAGTCAGCCTTCTACTCCTCTTCAATTTGTATATGCATGATTTAGGGTTTTACAGATCTAAACGATTTAGGGTTTCACAGATCTACATTGGGTTTTGTTTAGGAATAGGATGGCGGAGGAGAGGACGGCGGCGGAGAGGACGGCGACGACGGATGGAGGCAAAGAAGCGGCGAAGAAGATGGCAACGAAGAGAGGAGTTAGCGAGCGAAGGGGATGGCGTCGAAGAAAGGAGATGGAAGAGGATTCGGCGGAGGACGAGGGTTCGGTGATGGAGGCGGCACCGCGGCAGGGTGAGTTGCAGGTCGGAGGCGGCGAAGAGAGGAGATGGAGGAGGGAGATGAAGTTCGGATGAGCAGAGCCGCGACATCTGATTTCACTCCTCTATCTCTATCTGATTTCACGTCTAAATTTTTAAAAAAAAATATACCGGATATTTAAACCTTATATACCCCAGATTTTTTTATGGGGTAAAATAGTTGTATAGCCATTCTTTACGGGGTAAAAAGTAATATAGCCCGGATTTATTACAAAAAACGCTCGGGCTATATTCTATTGTTCAGGTAATACCCCAGGAGAATATAGCCCGGATATATCTTATATGGTCCGGGGTATATTTATTTTGATAAATAAAATTAAATGACAACATGCCAATTATGACATTATACCCCATAAAAATGAGATCCGGGGTAAAAGCCCACGGGCTATATTCCTGTTTTTGTACTAGGGGAGGCAATTGGCGAAATAAAAGTTGTACATCCAAGGAGGAGTGTTATAATATTATTATTTGGATGTACAAGTGATATATATACACTTTATTTAGATAGAGTTTTTACCTTTAGATAGATTTATGTTTTGCTTGGAGTCCAAAGATATTATTTTTATATATTGTATTGATGCATACACCACGAATAGACACTATTGAATACAATCTCATATTCTCCTCCTTTATTCTCAAAGTTTGACTCTTGAATTTGCCTAGTTTATGTTGTAATACTAATGGTGGATTGTCCACCTCTCAAACCCTTCACCTCCAAAACTCCCACCATGATGACACAAATTTATGTGTTTCTCCTACCTTGCTTATATAAGGCTTGTAAGCTCTCTTAAGAATTGACCGAAGTAATAGAGATCTCTCATTTCTCTGTCTTTCTCCTACTCTCTTTTGTTTTGGTTTATAACACATTATCAGCACGAAACTCTACCAAAATAAAATCAACCAAAACTGGTTGCCACCATCGATCTCCCATCTCCCAGAAATAATGTCCCATCTATCCGAAGACTAGCATAACCCTTGCTCTCATCGCTTTCTGCCGATCTCAATTCAAAATAAGTAGACCTGAAAAACGCGGACCGGCCCGCCTGGCCCGCAACGAGTACCCGCTATTTTTTATATATATTAAAATATATAAAATATAATATAAAAATATTAATTATAAGAGTAAAAAATATATATCTGCCCTTATTGTGTTCCAAATTTTCTAAAGGCAGGTTCGGAATTTTTCTTTTATGTTTCTCGTTGTTTAATTTGTTTTCAATGTTGGGTGAAATTTTGGATTAATAAATAAAAGCAAGACTGAAAGAGAATGGTTAATATCTTAGTATGGCTTTCTAACTTTTTTGAACGTATTAAAACTTTGTAGATGTAACAGTCTAACAGTACAAAGCCATATATTTTTTTTTAACGCTAACTGGTAAGGGTGAAATTTGGCGAATATGGCTTTCTAACTTTTTTGAACGTATTAAAACTTTGTAGATGTAACAGTCTAACAGTACAAAGCCATATTTTTTTTTGTTTAACGCTAACTGGTAAGGGTGAAATTTGGCGAATATGGCTTTCTAACTTAACGTATTAAAACTTTGTAGATGTAACAGTCTAACAGTACAAAGTCATATTTTTTTTTGTTTAACGCTAACTGGTAAGGGTGAAATTTAACGGGTACCCGAATAAATAAAAGCCAGTAATTAATTAACTCTCCTCACTTACTTCTTAAAACTTTGTAGATGTAACAGTCTAACAGTACAAAGCCATACATTATTAATTAACTCTTCTCGAAAGCTATCGCCACCACACCCTTCTTAAAAATTTGGCGGGTACCCGCGTCTGCTATAGCGGACGGGTTCAGACAATATTTTCAACCCGTTAAGCGGTCAGCTTAGCGGACGGGGACTGATCGAAGATAACTCGAGGCTCATCGTCGACGCCTCCTTGGATCTGCGACCCCATGGAAATTGAAGCCTCCCTGTGCGCTGGTTTCCTCCTCCACAGGTCTTCGATGCCGGGATCGGCCAGTGGTGAGCCAAGGAGAAGAGCACCGTTTTCTTCAACCTCCTCGGAAACCGCCACCGCTGCGGGGAGATCTAGTTCTGCCTCCTTGGGCGACGCCGCCGACCTCCGCACAAACCCTCGCTCAATCCACCGATCTGCTCCCGGCAATCGGCGGCACCCAGGGTGTGGTGGCGATAGCCGTCGAGGGGAGGAGTTGTCTGTCGATTCATGTCCAGCGTCGCTCTGCAAATCAAAACAAGAGAATCAGAAGAAGAAGCGATTACTTGCAGGCATAAAAGAAAAAATTACAAAACCAGCCTAGAGTTTTTAAAAACTGCAGATTTGCCCATACTTTTTATATAATTATATAAACAACTTAAGACTTTCAGGGTTGCATATTTTCCCTTGTGAAAGTATGTAAACACATCCCTGAAAACGATGTGTAGATATAAGTTATATGAACCCCCAAAGTGGTGAATTTTACCCCTGAAGTGGATATGAAAAATATCTCAATTATCTATCCCATGAAACGAATAAAGAGGTATATTCCCTCAAGTGAATAAATTAATTACCAATCTCATCCCCCGAAGTGGATAAAGTGAGGTAATTGATATTATAAATCACTCGATGTGATTAATAAATCTCATCCCCACAGACATGATCGAACCGATAAATTTCATCCTCGTAGTGATGAAATTATATTTATTATTTATGTTTACTTGATTCATATGCATGTTATTTTATTTAATTTATTTAAAATATATTTGTTTTCCCTTATCGCCCGAAGTAGATGAACGAAACCATCACATCCCCCGAAGTAGATGAACGGGCACATCTCTCGAAAGAGATTAACGTTCTCATCTCCCGAAGTATCTTTAAGATAGACCGATTAATTTCATCTCTTAAGCGATGAACCGAATATTTTCATCCCTGTAGTGATGTATCAATGATTAGTCTTTTATTTTGTTTTATTTATTTTTATTTGTATATATATTATATTTTTATTCTTCATCTCTTGATCGAAGTAGATGAATGATAAACCGCACCCTCTTAGGGATGAATCGGTAAACGTCATCCTTGCAGTGATGATTCGTATAGCAAGAGAAACAAATCAACTCTGATCCTTAATGTTTCTCCATGAGTTTCCCGCAGTCGATGATAAAATTGCATATAAGAATATCACCTCCTCACGTAGATGATAAAAAGGTCTCGAAGATCTATGTTGAATTTCCTTGTCACTCGAAGTTGACATTAATTTTATTTATTTATTTAAGATTATTGTTGTTGATATACATGTTTCTTAATATACTTTACTATTTAGTATTATCTTTTACACATTACCTTGACCCACTATATTGTGAGTTTTTCAAACATCTATTTTGTGGGCTTTGAAGTTCCTAAACTCAATGGTTAAACAATCCAGTAGATTGTGACACTTATCTCGCTAAGAGTTCAAAGTCTCGATATCATTTGTAAACAATCCAGTAGATTGTGAGTTTCCATCAAAGTTTGCATAAGAGCTTGAAGACTCTAATTCCAAACTCTAGAAGAGTATATAAGATCTTATTTTAAACATTTGTGCTCTTGAAGAAGTATATGGAATGTTGGTTATGGCATATTCAGAACTATTTTTATTTGGTTAAGTACAAGCGTACAACCAATATAAATAACCACAAAACATGATCCGGTTTACAAGGCCACTTTCTGACAATCCTCTAAGCATGACCCGAAGCATGCTCTTCCTATAGAGGGTGTAAAAGAGGTAGTGGTTAAGCGCGCAACCAAAGTTATTGTTGCGGCTTATAACTAGGTCATCTTTGTACGGTTAATTTCTAATGTCCTGCAGAATATTATGAATAAAGATATATATAGTTGGTCGTTAGTTTCATACATGTAGTATGACACCAACGAAAGTTTTAAAAATACCCAATTAACGACATCTGATTAAAGATATGGATTACCATGTACAAAGTTCAATAATTAGAATGTTTTACCATTTTGACACTTATTTATCCCATTGAAACTTATAATGTCACTAACCAGAAGTTAGTTGATGATAAAATCTTATTCTTTGTGGCATTTGGTCAATCAAGAATAACGATGATTTGCAAGATCATTGAAATTTACATGAATTCCCACCAAAAGGACTAGAAGATCCTAGGACCGGAAGATCGTCAATAAGGGTACCAAGACCGTCTATAATAAAGAGTAAATGCAAAGTCTCTTATGTCTCTTGACCGAGTTCAATGAGACAACTACGAACATAAAACATCATCATATGGACCAGTGTTATTCCAGTATAGATGCCTTAACACATTGGTCAAATGCGAAGGTAGAGAATGTTATCAATCATATTGTGGAGCATATATTATCTCCCAACGATCTAGAAGAGTCATTCGTCAAATGGGCCCATGCAATTTTGCGTTTCGAATTTGACACAATAACTTCTCCTAAATTATCCTCAGAAGAGTGTATATGTTTTGAGGCATCCTCCACAATTAACTAAAAGACCACAAAGAAGTTGAATGATGCATGGGGTTTGAGTCCATAGTGATATCAAATACCTCGAGCTCTATAAAGGTGATCAAATGCTCAGTATTTAGGGGGAGAGGAAATGAGACTATATTAAAGAAAGAGATTGCATCAAATCAACTTCTCTATATAGATCATTTGGGATCTGCGGTTGAATGAAAGTGAACCAGAAGTTTAACACTTATATGTACACCAAATGATAATTACATGGTTTAGCAAAAAGTCATCAAATGCATTTACTAAGGCTAAGAGAGTGATTAAGTCACGTATATTGCACTAGCTAGCTCATTTGGAGGTTCTAGAAGTAACTCCAAAACCAACAAAAATCAAGTGAATCTCAAATACACTAGAAGTGTTGAAGATCACTAGGCTCTCACTTTAAGGATTCTTTGGAAGTGGAAAGAGCTCATGGAAATATGATGATCATCAATCAAATAATGGATGTCGACATGGAAATATTGGTAAAAGAGATAAAAATAAGAAATTCATGCAAAGATGAATTCTTTAAGCATGATCCTATTGGACCTGTAGTTCCAACATCGGAAAGTATAACAACATTGGTTTTAAGTGGATGTTTATATAAAACCGCAACAAGCGAAATGAAGCTGTAAGATATATAACAAGATAGATTGCATAAAAGTCTAGAGTGGATGATATGAAAATATATTCACCTGTAGTGGATATAATCTTTGGTTGTCGATGAACCGAGACTAACCGTAATTGACGGGCATAGTAGTTGTATACTCAAATTGATCATTGATAAAAGAATATAAGTGAATATGATCGATTAATTTGAAATTCCCGAAGCATCAATATGAAAGTCTCGTCATATATAAACGATTAAGCCAAAATGTGCTTATAGTACTTGAAGTATCATATATTTGTGTAAGCGGTGACATAGTCTTGAAGTACTATACACAAGTTGTACTCTTTTCCTTAATCTTGTTTTCTATCCCACAGGGTTTTTCCAAGATAAGATTTTTAACGAGACAACTTATACACCATCTATACATCAGATCCCCCGCATCAAACGATGAAAAGCACACTGGGTTCTGAAGTACCTTATATTTGTGCATTGAAATCAGCTAATCACCAAAGACGAGGAAGTCTATTGCATCAAAGTCGAGTGTGATACATGAAGACATTTTAACTTGCACACATCGAAGACAATGTTTAGAGTCGATCATGCAACTCATGAAGTCATCATTATGAAGAAGTTCGAAGAGCTTATCAAATAGAGAAAGCTGCAAGAAGAATGTTGAATTCAGGGGGAAAATATACGCACTGCACTCCTTTTCCCTTCGATTAGGTTTTGTCCCACTGAGTTTTCCTGACAAGGTTTTTAACGTGGCAGTATCACCAACGCGTATGAAATGACATTTGTACTTTTTTTTTCCTTAGTCCTAGTTTTTGTCCTATTGAGTTTTTCTAGGCGAAGTTTTTAACGAGACAGTTTGTAATGTAAGAGGTGTACATCGGGAGTGTTGTACTACTAATAGTGAATTATCCACCTCCCAAACCCTTCACCTCCACAATTCCCACCATCATGACACAAATTTATATGTTTCTTCTACCTTGCTTATATAAGGCTTGTAAGCTCTCTTGAGAATCGACAGAAGTAATAGAGATCTCTCATTTATCTGTCTTTCTCCTACTTTCTTTTCTTTCGGTTTATAACATATTTCAAGATTTTTTTTATTTTATAGATTTTTTTTAGAGATCCATGTTGATACTCCAAGTTGAAATATCAAACATGTTTACATGTGGCAGAGACGTTACATCTCACTATCTAACGCGAAAAAGGTTCGTCAGAGCCCATGGGCTTTTCTCTAAGAAACTGGAATTTGGGCTGGGCTAAGCATTCGTGGCTGGGCCTTAACTCTGCCTGGGCGGCGTATCTTTTGTTTTGATTTCAGTCAGCAGTAGTTTACATTCAACAATGTTTTTGAATACTTATATTGAAATTATATTTTAAAAAATTATTTGTTTATTTATATAATATTTTTTTTATCACACTTAAAAAGTGCATATAAGCAGCAAATGACAATTATTTTTTAACTGAAAAACTATATTAATGTAGTTTACACTCAACAATGTTTTTGAATACTTATATTAAAATTATATATTTTTTTAAATTATTTATTTATATAATATTTTTTTACCACACTTAAAAAGTGCATATAAGTAGCAAATGACAATTATTATTTAACTGAAGAAGTATATTAATGTAATGGTTTAATGGTCTAATCTCTGGACTTTCCTATATATAGATCGATTATGTGAGTGTACTTTTCAATCGATATTGGATGGGTTGTCATTGAAATGCCAAAAATGAAAAAACATTTGAAAAGTAGAATAGAATTAGCCCTTGATTGGTTTAACGTTCTTTTTTTTGTATTGTAGTCCACCACGGGTCCGAGTCCTAGCCTGTAAATGACGCGAACTGGTTAGCCAGGCGGCAAGTCACCAGACAGGCTCACCCAAGCCAATGAAGGCTTGAACACCCAATAATTATACAAATTTTGTAAAAAATGGAATTTGAACCCTTCACTTCTTGCAAGGGCCACCTCACCCATACCACTAGGGCAAGGGGTGATTGGTGTTTTTTTTGTATTGTAGTTTGTAAGCGTGTTTCTTGCCTATATATATATATTTTGCAGTTCATAATATGTGTTTTTAGGGGAGAAATTGGGTTGTTATTTGAATCGAACGAGCCGAGTATTGCTGGTTCATATTCAATTTATTTTTGATATGAACGAACTCGAACCGAGCCTAAATTTTGAGTCGAGCTTAAAAATGTGCTCATACTCAGCTTGTTTAGGAAATGAACGAGCTCGAGCCGGACTTTTTTCGAGGATAAGTAGTTCTACTTGCTCATTATACCGTAATTTAAAGAAAATTTTAGAAACTTCATAAAATTCGAGCTATTCGAACTTAATTCAAATGAGCCGAGCTTTTTAAGGTGATACTCGACTCGTTTAGAAAATTAACGAGCTCGGGCTGACTTTTTTTCGAGCGATTACAAATTGAATTCGAGTTACTCGTATTCATATTCACATAAGTCATAACAACCCTAGCGAGAGGCGGAACTACTTGGAGGCCAGGGATGGCCCTGACCCCCACAATTTTTTTAACATATAGGTTAATATATTTTAGTATTATTTATATGGGTAATTATATATGATATTAATAGTGAAAGAGTAAAAATAATAAATAATTTCGTTGTTAAAGGGTAACCACTTTAATTTAGAGATTAGAGATTCAAGCATTTATACCTCTAGTTTGGGCAACTTTTTTATCGATGATTTTTTTAAAAAAATTAAACATTTAAACTAACATTTTATAGTTTTTTCAATGCTTTTTTTTATGATAGAAAAAAAATAATTTTCAAGAAATTTTTAGTATGCCGTCAATTTTTGTTTATACTATTTTTTTTGAAAGGAAATAAACATTTAAACTATAATTTTATAGTTTGTTTGTAAAAAATTTGAAACACTTTTGTTTATGATAAACAAAAAAAAATCCACATTTTTTTTAGTATGTCTCCATTTTTTTTTTTGAATTTTCATAAAGAAATTGCATATTTAAACTATAAATTTACTGCCTTTTTAAGAATGTTTTTTTTTAAATTGTGCTTGATAAAAAAATTTCGCCCACCTCATCACCGGGAGTCTATTTCCGCCACTAAACCTAGTAATGAGAAACGTGTTGGTTGATCTAGGATATATGTGGAGGGACATCACGCACAGAAAATCCAAAATAATGTTTTGATAAAGATTCATTTTAAAATCAATTTATATTTTTTTTATAAGATAAGTCATTTACTATTGAAACACATTTTTTTAAAAATAGTAAAAAAATTATATAAAATATGAATTTTTAAACAATTATTTACAATAAGTACCTGAAAAAAAAAATATCCAAACAACCCGAAGGCTAGGAGAACCTATTCATGCACATTAATTACCTATTTTTTATAGGTATTTTTAGAAGGAAAAAATTGAAAAGTGTCAATTATATAGGCAAAAATTAGCACCTAGGACATTTTTGGGGTGAAATTAGGAGAGTGTCCAAAAATGACACTTTTGCCCTTGCCTCCATAATCCCGTTTCTTTCTTCATTTTCACGCAACGGAGACAATGCAAAGCAACAACAGAGTAGAGGCGATTGCGATTTCGATCTGGATCTCAATCTCGAGCACAATTGTTGATTTCAACACCAATTATCGACGATTTCGAGCTCTACAATCAGATTTGAAGAGAAATCTGGTCGAACACACCACTGTCATCTAAAAAATCGATTTTCAACAGAGGTAGTTTTCTTATAATTTGTAATCATATGTAATACGAATGTTTTGATTAAAGTACTGTAATTGGGAGCACAATTGTTGTCTGATCTGCAGATTTGGAGAACAATTGATTACATTAACAGAATATGAAATTTGGTATAATATGAACACCTATCATCGATTTTGATCTCAGATGACGATTTTGATCTACGTTGCTGATTTTGTGATTATAGAATTGTAATCTAGATTGAATTGTTGATGTAGTTGCTGATCTAAGATGCTGATTTCGTGACTATACTGTTGTAACCAAAATTAGACTGTAACCTAAATGTTGATAGCTGAGTTTGAGTACATATGTGTACATATAATCAATGTATTTCTTAGATTTAATCAAAAGTAATGCACTTCAATAATGTACTGTAGATATATAAGAATAGTTATATGAGACAACAAAAAATAGTTTATGTCATCAAAGTATATTTATGAAATTTAATAGGTGTCACCAATGATCAGGGACAATAGAGGCCAACCTGTTAACAATAAAATTTGGAGGAGAATGGAAGTTGGAAGGTGGTGATTTAGTTTTTGCTGGGGATGTGTCATCAAAGGTAATTGTCATCAGGGAGACTATAACTTTGTATGAGATGAAGAGTGAGATACTGAGCAGATTCACAACCAGTGACAATTTGTCTCATACTCTTCAATTCAGTCACTTGCATCCATTCAAGAAAACTACTGAGCCATTTTTTTTTATTGAGAATGACACTGATTTGAGGAGTTTTTTTTTTTGCAAATTAATGAATTGAAGGAAGTGAATTTGACATCACTTTTATATGTTACAGCTGTGAAGGAAATCACTGAAGAACAAGTTACATAATCTATACATGATGAAAATCAGTTGGCATTACAGGCTTACAGCTCTGCCAAGGATGGAGGTGACAATGGGGACAGCAGAAGGAAACTATGAATTAGTGCCATCATATTGTTGGGTCCTAAAGCAAGCAAATCCTTGAATTGTCACCTTCATTGAAGTTGACAGCAAATCAAAGTTCAAGTATGTGTTCATTGCCTTTGGACCATGTATCCGAGCATTTTCAATCCTATGAAAGGTACATATTCATTTCATATGAAAAAATTATTGTCGCCAAATAATTACTGAATACAATTCAATTGTACAGGTGCTTCTGGTAGATGGTATATTTCTAAAAGGACAATACGGAGAGACTCTTCTCACAGCTTCTACACAAGATGTAAATCATCAAATATACCCTATTGCCTTTGCAGTGGTTGACTCAGAAAACAATACCTCTTGGGAGTGGTTCTTCAACAAGCTAGTAA
The DNA here is from genome assembly GCA_963922045.1 of Persicaria maculosa. Taxonomy (NCBI): domain Eukaryota; kingdom Viridiplantae; phylum Streptophyta; class Magnoliopsida; order Caryophyllales; family Polygonaceae; genus Persicaria; species Persicaria maculosa. The sequence continues at coordinate 55,799,870 of OY998253.1, forward strand.
TGATCATCCCATCAAGTGAAGAGCTGGTTTTTTGTTTTTGACCGTCATCGAAGCATTGCAAGAGCTTTAGAGTTGATTTACCCAAATGCTAAGCATTATTACTGCAGATGGCACTTAAAGCAAAATATAATGGCAAAATTCAAGAAGAATATACTTTGTCAGTGGTTTGAAAGCGCAACAAACAATTACACAGAAGAAGACTTCAAAAGCTACTTTTGTTGCATCAGTAATACAAACAGCAAGATAGAGAAATATCTTGAAGAAGTACAGTTTGAGAAATGGGCAAGAGCTTATTCAAAAGGTGATAGGTACAATATGATGACTTCAAACAATGCAAAAACATTAAATAATGTCTTTGCTTTGGATAGATCATTCCCAATTATAGGCTTATTGAATGCAACCAGAGATAAGCTAACAACATGGTTCAATGAGTTCAAAAATGAATCTGAAAACAACAGCTTTGAGCTTCCAAATAAGATAAGTGATATAGTGTACATAAAATGCAGTGATGCAGAAATGTACACTGTCAAGCACCTCAATGAATTCCAGTTTGAGGTTGTCGGTGGGATGAAAAGGCTTATGGTTGATTTAAAGGAGAACTCTTGTTCATGTAAGGTATTTGATTATGAAAAGATACCTTGTGTACATGCTCTTACTGTCATCAAGGACAAAAAGCTTAGTGTTTTGAGGTATATTAGCAACTACTACAAAATTGAAGCTTGGAAATTGGCTTATCATGAGACAATATATCTTGTTCTAAAGAAAGAACAATGGGTTGTACCAGAGGACATCAAAAGACAGAAATGTCACCCACCAATGATACCTAAAAGATGTGGTCGCCCTCAAAAGAAAAGAAAGCATTCAGCTGGAGAAATCAGAGCGAAAACATCAATGAAGATTCACAATAGCTAGAGATAAGAGGCAAACCAGAGACAAAGCATCAAGGAAGACAAGAAGATTTACTTTATCATTTTCTTATATAGAATAAAATGGTCACTGTCAACAGGCCATTACACTTGACAGAATGTAAACTGTCACCATATTTCAGTTTTTTTTTTCGTCTAACATTACAGTTTTGCAAAGATTTATAAATCAATGACTAACAGAGCCATCGACACTGTAAGCAAAATAAACACAAGGTAATCAATGTTGTAACCACATTAAAAACAGTGTCCTACACACTATAACCAAAATACTAAACCATAAATCAAAAGAAAATGTAATGTACAATATGGTTTAAAGTTTAGGGTTAAGTCTTTAGGGTTTAGGGCCAAGGCCTAACTCCTAAACCCTAAACCCTAAAATGTTAACTATGATACGTAGCTAAGATATAAATGCTATCACCAAGAGGAAAACTCTAGGATTAAGGAAGCAAAAACCCTATAGAGGGTTAAAGCACTCCTCTAATATATGAATGGTTAAGAGGAACATAGGCATTGTAACCAAGATGAAAACAGTGCCAGAGACGTTGTAACCATTATGAAAACAATGTAATAGACACTGTAACCAAAGGAAAACAGTAAAATAGGAGAAGAACTTAACCTACCGGGGCTAATGAGAAGCCAATATTAATGTGGTGACAATTCTTCTCTAATATATGATTGGCTAAGACCGACATAGACGTTGTAACCACTGTTAAAAAATAGACATAAACCATGTAATCACAATAAAAAAAAAAGGGACAAAAGCATTGTCACCACTATGAAAACATGACCATAGACATTGGAACCAAAGGAAAACCCTATGATTTGGGAAGCACAAACCCCAAAGGGGCTAATGAGAAGCCAAACGAACATGTGATGTACAATATGGTTTAGGGTTTAGGGTTAAGTCTTTAGGGTTTAGGGCCTAAACCCTAAAATGTTAAGTACAACACGTCGTTAAGAGATCATTGATGTCATCAAATAGAAAACCTTAGGACAAGGTAAGCAAAAACCCTAAAGAGGCAAATGAGAAGCCAAAAGACATGTGGTGGATAGTTCTCCTACAATATATGAATGGTTAAGATGGACATAGACGTTGTAACCACTATTAAAACAGGGTCATATATACTGTAACCACTATGGAAAGAAGGGCGTAGACATTGTAATCAAAGGAAACTCTATAGACACCGTAACCAAAATAAAAAAAGGGGATCATATATACTGTCACCACTATAAAAACATGGTCATAGACACTGTAACCAAAGGAAACCCCTATGCAAAGGCAAGCACAAACCCTAAAGGGGCTAATGAGAAGCCAAAAGACATGACGTGGACAGTTCTCATCCAATATATAAATGGGTAAGAGGGTCTTAGACGTTATCACCATTAATAAAATAGGGCTAGAGACACTATCACCACTACGAAAACAGGGTCATAGACACTGTAACCAAAGTGAAAACTTTGAAGATGTCACCAGAAATAATAAAACATTGACATTAAAGTGGAATTATAGAGAGTTGTAACATATAATAGGGATAAAACAGTAAAAGTTTAAAAGGAACATAGAAATTACTAGAGCATTAGCCTACAAATACACAATCTAAGTGTCAGCATGGGCTGTCACCACGACTTTTACATCAACAGAATATATAATAACATGTCACCAATTCAAGTGTCACCACATACATAGTCTAACTAACACAAACCGAGTGTCACCATGGGTTGTCACCACGACTGTTACATCACCAAAATATAAATTAAAATGTTACCAATTCAACTGTCACCAGAGACATAGTCCAACTAAGACAAACTTAAAGTTTATAACTAAACAAATATCCATTCCTTCTTCAATAGATCAGATGTAATCTTCTCATGATAAGCATTAACATACTCATCATTCACAAGCTTAATGTCACCACCAAAAACCAGAGACACAATGTGCTTGATGACGTAATCACCGCAACTACCCCTACATAAGAAGCAAAAAGTAAACACAAGAGAAAAAAATGGACAGATAAAATGGCACAAAACAAGATACAACAAGATGGAAAGAGAAGGTACCCGTCTTCATTTTGAGGCAAGTCATCTACTATGTCCACTTCAAAGGAAGTGTCATCCGTTTCAGGAAAAAGACCACTCTTGCTTAACATAATAGAAAGCACTTCACACGTTTTAGCAAACTTCATAAGCAGATCTTCATTTTTAGTGAAACCCCACTAGGAGTCATAAACAAGAATCATATCTGAATCCAGCTCAACTTCAACGGCTATCCAGTGCAAGTTGTCAAGATTGAACGAAGCGTAAACCTTCTTAACATCTTCCCAAGTCTTCCCATAATTACCAGGATAACTACCAAGGAAGTAACTGAAGAATTCCTCAAGAAGTGCATCACAATTTTTAATGGAATCAACATTACAGTTCGTAATCTTGGGGAAAAAAATGGTGTCTAATACAACACTGGTGGGATTTTGAACAGGACAATCATGAAGACACTTTCTAAAATGATGAAGTGCTTCGTCTAGATGCTGTGAAAGAAAACAGAATAAATCCTAACTGTCATCAAACTGATGGCACCAAATATAAGCAACAAGAAAAAGACATTTAAATATGAACTTACAACATCACGAAGCCATTTTGTCCTCCCCGATAATTCACTGAAAAACACCTTGTTCATATCAACCTCACAACCACTGATTTTTCGATCACGCCTACAAAGTAAGATAACAAGTTAATTAAACTTACTATAAGAAGTGGTAGTACGAAAAAGAAAACAAATATCAAAAGTGGATAATTACCCAAGATCTCGAAAAGTGGTATAAAATTCAATGCACTTACCAGGGTTGAGAAAGGAATGTTTATGTACTCTAGGAAGGCGAGGTTTCTTCGGTTTACAAGGATTGGTGTAAGGAGTATGGGCTGCAGGAGCAGATTTCAACGCCCTGTAAGAACGCCTTGGCAGAACGTCATCATCATCCTCATTTTCAGCATCTGAATGAATAAGGTAGCCGACATCAGTAATGTTATGAAATAGACTACATTTATCATCAATATCGCCAGTTGCAGCACCACTGTCAACAACCACCTCCTCTAGGACATCTCCAAGTATGATGCCAATACCAACTTTTCCAACAACTTCTAGAGCATGGCAAATACTTGCATCATTCAAATCAGATGTAATCACAACTTTAAGACCAACAACACCACTGTCATCAGGTGCATCAGTCAAGCAAGGAAGCACAAGAGTTGCAACAACACCACTGTCATCACGAGAATCAGTTGAATAAAGGAGAAAATGAGTGGGAACAACAGTGTCACCAGGAACCTCTTTGGAAGCAATAATGTCCTGACTGGTTGGATGTGAATCAATAACTTCAGTAGGATCAACTGAGCTAGCAAAAACATTCTCAGCTGACCTAATTACTTCAGTTGGAGCAACACCCAAATCAAAAGTTGCATCGGTCGAAGAAATGATTTCAGTAGGAGCAGCAGAACAAGTCTCAACAATTTTTTCAGTAGTGGCTGCACTAGAATTGGGGATTCTGTCATATGACGGAACAACTTCAGTAAGAGGGATAGCACTGTTAACCGTTACATCCTGTGATTCGAGAACTTCAATAGGAGCAACAACACTGTCATCAATCTTGGAAGTAGGAGATTGATAACTCCCTCCCTTGATGAAAATCGAAATAAGTTTCAAAAGCCTTGACAGTCTGTCTGTGTCAAAGGTCTTGGAGCTTTAACAGTGTTGATGAAATACAAAACTTGTTCTATATGATATTATGTTCGAAATATTATTTTATGTTATTATATGCTTCCATTATATTATTATATATAACTGACCTTTCAGGAAGTATTTTCGAATATTATTTCCTTCCTTATGATACAATTTGAGAAGATTCAAATCGGAAAGATTATGGCCTTCGAAGTTTCCAAAGATAGAAGATCCAGCTCAGGCCATGATCTAGACTAGCCGTTAGGTGAAGATCCTTAGGCGCCGATTTGTCTCAATATAAAGAAAAGGAAGATGAAGACAGAAGACACACATTGAACACGAGCTTTTCATACACTCCAAGCCTTCAAGAGAAATCTGTCTTCGTGTGCTCTCTGCTTGTCCTAAGAGTCTGTTATTTCATTTCAAAGCATTTGAGAGTTACACAGTGAGCTTATATGATATATTCAGTTATAGTGTTATACTCGAGAGTTTGTAACTCAGGAAGTGAACACTAGGCGATTGATTCACTAAGTGTAAGAGGATTGTACTAGATAGCATAGAGAGGTGGGGCTCTTCTAGATTGGTCTAGGACTCCAAGGGAACGTGAGTTGACTAGATTGCAATTTTATAGGAGAGAGGCTTCTCGGGGAGCTACTAGGATCCTAAGTCTTGTGAATCAATAAAAGCCGGTTGAATCCTAGGGTTGTGGAAGAACCCTAGGCGGGGACGTAGGCCAAGTTCGTGCCGAACCTCGTAAACAACTCATCGAGTCCTTTATTTACTGCTTTACCTTATTTCCGCACTTGGTTCGATTGTTTAACTTTGTGATTCAGGTTTTCAGAGAAAAGACTAAGTCTAATCTCAAAGGGTTTTGCACGAGCTTCAAAAGTCTTGAGACTATCTGCGAAAAACCGGCATACTCTATTTAACCCCCTTTCTAGAGTATTTCTATATTACTTTGTTTTACTTTATCAAACCTTCAATTGGTATCAGAGCTTTACTCACTGCTTTTGATCTAACAATCTTGTGAGTTTTCGATCATGTCTGGTGAAGCAAGTGGAGGATTTGCACAGGGAAGGTCTACCAGCAGACCACCACTCTTTGTAGGAAACAACTTTGTCCACTGGAGATCTTTGATGAAGATGTTCATCATAGATCAAGATCTGAAACTTTGGAACATTATAGAGAATGGACCGAAGATTCCAGAGAAAGACGGACTAAATGGAACCAAAGTCGTAAAGAAGGAGTCTGAATACATCCAAGCGAATCTTGAACTCGTCTCCAAAAACTACAGGGCCATTAACTTACTTTATTGTGGTCTTAGCACTGATGAGTTTAACCGTATTTCATCTTGTAGGTCAGCTAAAGAGATTTGGGACAAGCTGGTCGTCACCTATGAGGGAACTAGCCAAGTGAAAGACACCAAGATCAGCATCTTCCTTCGAAAGTATGAGCTTTTCAAAATGAAGTCTGATGAGTCAATCAAGGCCATGTTCACACGATTCACAGAAATCACCAACAACCTTGACTCTCTCGGCAAGAGCTTTACAAACGTTGAGAAAGTAAGAAAGATACTGAGGTGTCTCCCAAAAGAGAAGTGGGGTCCTAAAGTAACAGCTATAGAGGAAGCTCAAGACCTCACTACTCTGCCCCTGGATGACCTGCTTGGGAAACTGATCACACTTGAGATGATCCTTAATGAAGACGATGGAGAACTTCCAGCAAGCACTAAGAACTTGGCGCTCAAGTCTAAGAAGGATGAGCCCAAAGATGGATCTGATTCCGAAGATGAGGACGACGATGAGGATGATCCTTTTGCTCTTATCACAAGAGGCCTTGCTCGAATCCTCAAAATGAAGAAACAATTCAACAGCAAGGACGGATCAGAGTCTTCTAAATTTTGAGGTAAGTCTCAATACAACAAGTATGACAAGAAGACTAAACCTTTGTCTTGTTTTGAATGTGGTGAAACAGATCATCTTGTGAAGGATTGCCCTCAAAAGACAAAGAGCCAGTCCAAGAAGGGTGACAAATGGAAAAAGAAAGCCATGGTGGCAACTTGGAGCGATTCTGACTCTGACTCCGATGATGAGAAGGCCAATATTTGTCTTATGGCCTCAGAAGGTGAATCCCACGATGAGAAGCTTGAAGCAACTGTAAGAGAACTTATGGCAAGTCCAAAAGAGGTATTATCGGAATTCCTTTCTAATATGATTGCCAATGAAGAGAAACTTATTGCCCAGACTAACATTCTTATCAAGAGAACTGTGGACCATGAAAGAACTATTAAGGATCTGTCTATGAGGGTCAAAGGTCTTGAAGCTTCTTATTCAGGTCTTGACATTAAGTCAAGACGCTTGACTCAGAGAAATCTGAACTCAAGCAAGATCTCTCCTCTCTAAGAAATGAGCATCATGACTTAGAGAACGAGAAGATCTCCCTGAATAATAAGATTCAAGACCAACAGACAGCCCTCATAAGTTTTACCAAATCCAAAGGCACTCCTGATAGGATGTTGGGTGAGCAACAAAGTTCTTTAAACAAAAGTGGTATTGGTTACAATCCAAGGTTTTTAAAGAAGCACCACATTATCACCTTCGTGAAGGCAAAAGGAAGCAGAACCTCTCCTATATGTTACCACTGTGCTCAAAAGGGACATGTAAAAGAGACCTGCCCCTATAGAAGAAAGGATCCATATATCATTCGCAATACATTTCCTGTTCATTTGAGAAAAGAACGGATAACACAAGTTTGGGTCCCAAAAGGCACTATTTTACCAAATATGGTTTATCCCAATAATGGATCCAAATTTGCTTATTGGTCTAGCCACAAAGGTTGATGTTTGTTTTGCAGGAGATCACCAAGGTGAAGGAGCACAAATGGATTATTGATAGTGGATGCTCGAGGCATATGAGTGGGAAGAGTTCTCTCTTTCATGATCTAAAGGAGCAATCCACGGGAACAATCACTCTTTGTGACAAAGGAAAATGTGACATCGTTGGTATTGGTAGCGTTGGAAGTGATTTCAACCATAGTATTAAAAATGTCTATCGTGTTAACGGTTTAAAGTATAATTTGCTTAGTGTTTCTCAATTATGTGATAGTGGCAACAATGTCATATTTAACAAGAAAAGATGTCTAGTGTGCAGAGAAGATACAGGTGAAGTTATATTGACTGCATATCGTTACAACAATGTATACGCTGTAAATGCTGATCAAGTGGTACAAGGAAGCTTAACATGTCTAAAGGCTTTGACGGACGATCCAAAGCTCTGGCACAGGAGACTCGGTCATGTGAGTCCACATACACTACAGAAGCTTGTGTCCAAAGGGCTTGTAAGAGGGCTACCTGAGATGCACTTCAAAGGTATTGATATGTGCAATGCATGCACACGAGGTAAACAAACACATAGCTCTTTCAAACCCAAAAAGGTTGTAAGTTCTTCTAGACCCCTTGAACTTTTACATATGGATTTATGTGGTCCTATGCGAGTCAAATCTCCCAATGGTAAAAAGTACATGCTAGTCGTTGTTGATGATTTTTCTAGATATACTTGGGTTGCATTTTTAAAAGAAAAATCAGAGGCCTTATTTGAGTTTTCAAAACTTTGTACGGAGTTGCAAACTTTAAGAAACGAGCCCATAGTGTCAATTCGGAGTGATCATGGTAGGGAGTTTGATCAACTTCAGTTCGATTTGTTTTGTGCTAAATATGGCATCTCCCATAACTTTTCTGCTCCTAGGACACCTAAACAAAACGGGGTTGTGGAACGAAAGAACCGCACCTTAGAGGATATGGCCAGGACTATGCTTTTAGAAAATGCATTACCTAAAACCTATTGGGCTGAAGCTGTTAACACAACTAACTATATTTTGAATCGTTGTCTTATTCATTCCATCTTAAAGAAAACTCCTTATGAACTTTTCAAAGGCCGCAAACCACTTATATCTTATTTTAAACCCTTTGGCTGTACTTGTTTTGTTCATAACAATGGAAAAGATAACCTTGGGAAATTTGATGCACGTAGTGATGAAGGTATATTTCTTGGCTACTCCACAAGTAGCAAAGCTTATAGAATCTTCAATAAAAGGACCCAGTTAGTTGAAGAAAGTATACATGTTATATTTGATGAATGTAATGACGGTTCTTTGAGTGAAAGTGTTGTAGATATAGATCTTAACATCCATGCAGAGAATGAGGAAGGTGATGATGCTGCTACCAAGAACACAGAGAAGAGGAACATGCAGGAACAGATTCTCAACACTGAAGAATTGGCCCAAGGTGTTGAAGATTCGTCCAAAGCCCTTGGTGTCCAATCCAATAGTGTTGTAACGTTAGAAACTGCTGTAACTGAACCTAACAGGATCACGGAGTCAGATGCATCACAAATCAATCCTATTGGTGTGACGAATGAAGGAACTGAGACTAGCAAAAGGAAATTCAAATACTCCTCATCACACTCATTAAAGGATATCATTTCTGTCCCTACTTCTAGTGTTCAAACTCGTTCTAAACTTAAAGATCCTTGTGCTTTTCACGCGTTTGTTTCTCTTATTGAACCAAAGAAGGTAGATGAGGCCCTTCAAGAGCCAGACTGGATCATTGCCATGCAAAGTGAGCTTAACGAATTTGAAAGGAACAAAGTTTGGACCTTGAAGCCTAGGCCAAAGCATGAATCAGTCATTGGCACACGATGGGTATTTCGAAACAAGCTAGATGAGAATGGTAAGATCGTGAGAAACAAGGCAAGGCTTGTTGCTCAATGCTACAATCAAGAGGAAGGTATTGACTACGAGGAGACCTTTGCTCCCGTAGCCAGGCTTGAAGCTATTCGCATTTTATTAGCATTTGCATCTTTTATGAGCATAAAGTTATATCAAATGGATGTCAAGTGTGCTTTTCTTAATGGTTTCTTAGAAGAAGAAGTATATGTGGCTCAACCCCCAGGATTTGAAAGTTTGGAATTTCCTAATCATGTTTATAAACTTGACAAAGCGCTTTATTGTTTGAAACAAGCCCCAAGAGCTTGGTATGAGTGCTTGTCAAAATATCTTTTAGAAAATGATTTTAAAAGGGGGTTGATCGACAAGACTCTTTTTATCAAGACCAAAGGAAAGGACATTTTGGTTATTCAAATTTATGTAGACGATATATTATTTGGTGCTACTAACACATCTTTGTGCAAGGAATTTTCTGACATCATGTGCAGTGAATTTGAGATGAGCTTGATGGGTGAACTCAACTTCTTTCTGGGATTACAAGTTCATCAATCCAAGAAAGGGATCTTTGTCAACCAAAGCAAGTACAATAAGGATCTCTTGAAGAAGTTCAAGATGGATCAGTCCAAAGCAGCCAAAACTCCCATGAGTGTCAATCAAAAGGAGTATCGAGGAATGATTGGATCCCTACTATATCTCACAGCTAGTAGACCTGACATCATGTTTAGTGTGCTAGGTTTCAAGCTGATCCTAAGGAATCTCACCTCGTGGCTGTGAAGAGGATTTTTCGATATCTCAATGGCACTAAGGAGATTGGACTATGGTACCCAAAGCAAAAGGATTTCACATTAATCGGATATTCTGATGCAAATTTTTAGGAGCATCCTTGATCAGTTGGCACTCAAAGAAACAAAACTCAGTCGCTCTATCCACTGCAGAAGCCGAATACATTGCAGCTGGAGCCTGTTGCTCCCAAATCCTTTGGATAGCTCAACAAATGCGAGATCTTGGCATCAACCTCAAAGGCATTCCCATTAAATGTGACAATACAAGTGCCATCTCCATTACAAAGAATCCTGTTCAGCATTCAAGGACCAAACATATTGATGTAAGGCATCATTTCATTAGAGATCATGTCGAAAAAGGTGATGTGTCCATTTCATTTATTTCAACTGATTATCAATGGGCTGGCATTTTTACTAAGCCTTTAGCAGAGGACAGGTTCACCTTCATTAGACGAGAGATTGGGATGCTTAACAAGGATGCACTTTTGTAGGGGGAGCTTTCCCTTCACGAAAGACAAACTCTACTTAGTGTCAAGACCTTTGAGAATTATGTCAAGACACTAGTACGAACCTGCTAATTAAGAGCGGTTTTTTATAGGGAAGGACAGCGCTTATTGAAGTGATGTTAACTGAAGCGCTGAGAGCATTTGTAAGAGTGGAAATAAAAAAGCGTTGTAAAAAAAGCACAAGGACAGCGCTTTTTTGTGAAAACCGCTTTCAAACTTCTTTTTTTTAAATTGAAAAAAATCGCTAAAGGACAGCGGTTTTTAATAAAAACCGCTGTCTATTGTTTTTTTTTTAAAAAAAAGAAGCATCACATAGCGGCTAATACTGATAATCGCTGTCTATATATATATATTTTTATTTTTTTTTGCCGCCAGCTAATATATACATCTAGCAATATATCCCTCTTATAAATATACATAATCCACTACACCGGGTATTCAAATGAACGCAAAAAAAATCAATTTTCACGCGAGTTACCAAATACTTGAATTCTCACAATGAAAATGAAATGCATCAATTTCTATAGTAATTCTTCATACAAGGACAAATTTTAAATTCAATGTGGTCAAGGTTATCTTACAGAAACAGTGATAACTCCTTCCTTCCCAACTTTCTCCACCGCTCTTGCAATAAGCTCGCCAATTTCATATTCTCCATTAGCAGAGGTGGTTGCAACCTGTTGGAATGATATAACAGTTGTTTAAAAGAAGGCAAGTAGAACAGACAGCCACAGAATAATAAACATGGCAGCAATAGATGCTGCCCAAACACTAGTGCAAACACCTATCTATCTATATTCTAAGAGTAATAATCACATTAAGTTCTTCAATAATATTTCAAGCAAAACACTAAAATCACTCAATTCCTATTTTTGACACATTTCCCTCTGTTCTATCCCAAAAGACTTAGATGGTCCACCAACACCCCAGTTCAATTCAGTATGCAATCAGCTATCAGGTTCCCAGTTTCTTCATTATAAAGGCAATTTCTATCCCTTCATTTCACATAAAAAAAAGAGGGTTAATCCCAACAATTAGCACAACTTATCAGATAAAGCATATAGAAGAAGGTAGAACCTGCGCAATTTCATTTGATGTGCTTTCACTGCCCTGCTTTTCAGGTCTGATACAACAGCATTGACAGCCATGTTGATCCCACTCTGTAAATCCATGACATTCACAACTATATCTATGGATTTTCAGCCTTCCATTAATATCATCTGCGTCAACACGGTTGCACAAGTTGTGCCTGAAAAAGCAAGGATGAGATCCTTAGCTCACTCCTTAAATGTAATTATCTCTTATCGAACACATAAGATACAACATAGTAGCACTAACATGAAGAGATTGATATCAAATACCATGACACGATGGAATGCAACACTTTTCAAGGATTATTAAGTCTCAAGTCCTATCAGAATGACCAGTGGTGATAGAAGATTTCCAATAATAAAAAGATGGTATTCTTTATTTTAGTACAATGGCATGACCAGATAATAACTAATTTCAGTTCTTGCAAGTTTATAATTTAGAAGGAATGCATAAATGGAAAATGTTTAAGTACCATCTCCTCCAGCAGTATTTGTCGCCTTTGCAACCTGCTTTACAAGTTCTGCACCAACATAAACCAAAATCTTTGATCAATTCCATGTGCAAACAAATCACCTCTCACATCTCTAATACTCTTTTGAATGGTATTTAAGCATTTTGTGCAAGGACAAAAAAATTTGCTATGATTTTTAGCATTCTGAACTCAAATGTAATGAACTCTTCAACCCCATTCTCATAGTCTATGGTCAAACCAGCCGAAAGGCATAAGACAGAACACTAATATCTTTTAAAATCTCAAATTAACTCAGAGATAGTAACATAAAAACATAAGTCGGTAAGCAATACAACAGAAAGGGCACCATATGCAGGAAATTCTAACCTGGTAATCTGGGCCAGAACATATACCAATGATCGGATGTCTTGTGGTTTGGGGTTTATCAGCGACGATGGAGAGGTTCTGACCAACCATTTGGTTCGAAAGGGTGCTTTTTCCAACATTTGGCTTTCCAACTACGGCAACATATCCTGTCAGTTCAACCACGAGCTCAATAAAACATATAACATCGCAGTACATTAGACTTCTTTAAATGAATGCATGCAAGTAAAAGAAAATTTTTACGTAGGACATTCCTGAAAGCACAAAATATGCCTACTCACTCTTCTTCAACTACAAGAAACTTAAAAAACAAAAGGAAACCTGTAATGCCTTTTGTTTATTACATTTCTATTACCAACATTCGCCTCGTACTTAGAGAAAATTTCATGGTGAAGCTATCAAATTCACAGGTATCATCATCACTGTCAATTTGTCCACAAAAATATCACCCACAAGACAAAAAAAATCACCTAGCCAGAGGTATCATCGAATGGTTAACACACTTAAACTAACATAAATTCACCACAAAAAAATAGATTGTTGATGGTGCAGTAGTGAATACTGGGAGTTCAACGCCAACTGTTTCCAAGTTCTTCCTAATTTGCGAGTTTGAAACCTAAAACTCAACCATTACAAAGAAGAAAGAGAGGGGAAGTCGGGAAGCAACTAACCGAGACGGTGATTGGGATGAGAACCACAATCCAGCTCCTCCATTTCATAATCGTCAAGCAAAGCCATGTTTCTGTCAGGCTTCACACTCAAAGAGAGAAACGACGCCGAAGGGTCGGAATCTGACATAGATTCTTCCGGCTGGTCTTCCTCTGCTGTATACTTGGCCAATTCGGCTTCTAGGCCTTCCAATTCATCCACTTCCTCCGAAATCCATCGTTGACGTCAAAAATCACTCGGCTTCTCCGGGGGTACCGAAAGTTTTCGGTCCCTGATTGTGGTTGGTAGGTGCTCGTCGACAGGCGAACAGGGGGTCGGAAGTTGGGAGGCCAGTCGGAAGTAGCGCTCATCGACGGCTAACAGGTACACGACCTCCAATCCGGCCAGATGTAGGAGAAGAATCGGCCGACGACCGCCTGTACGTACTACAGTACTGTGTTAGGGTTTGGAGAAGATCGATCAATTGGGGCAAAGCAAATTAGGGGCAGCTTTTTTCCCTAAAAAAAATTATTTACGTGCTTTTTTTTTCAACTTTGCTCCAATTTTCTTTTTCTTTTTTTCGAAATAGAGGGCAAGCAATTTGTGTTTAGTGGGTTTTTCTCTTCGACAGCGCTTTTTTAATAAAAAACACTAAGAAATATGTTACTTTAATAGCGTTTCTTATATATAACCGCAATGCTTGAAAAAAATATTTTTTTAAAAAAAAACTAAATACATTCAAAGCGCTTATTTAGAAAAAACGCTATGCTTCTCATAAATTAACAACGGTTTTAAATAAGCGCTGTTAAATTTTCGCTATTAATTAGTCAATTTGTACTAGTGAGGTTTGTGAACTAAATGGTAGATTACATATATCGGATCACATATATTTGGTTAATATCTTTTTAGATATTTAATCAATTATATTTTTAACGGATTTTAAAAATTTTATTTTGTCACATAATTTTTTTTCCGTTGAGATATTTTTGGAACAAAATAATTTCGGATATTTTCCCTCTTATTTTTGGTTAAGAAAAGGATTTGAATTTTGAATTGGAAATTTTTCAAAATAGCAATGTTATGATTACTATCCTTGGAACTCTAAACCCGTCAAATCACTCTATCATCTCTCTCTACTTAAACCCAATCCTATACCCGATTCCATCACAAACTCAGACTTATCCAAACCCTTCCAACTTCTCTTTCTTCAACCTCTCAAACTGTTCTAAAAACCCTAGCCGATTTCCTCCATGGCACCCAAATCAAAGAAAGCTTCCACACCCAAAAGACTTGGCGCCACCCCCAAGGGAGGCCAGGCCACTGCCACTTCCCCCACACCTGAACCCTCACCTCAAGCCATTATCCCTGCTGTTGTCCAGAGCACCATCGCTGAGAGCACGACTACTATTACCAAGGGCTCTCAAAAACGCTCTGCTAAGAAGCCTCTCAGTGCGAAGCAGAAAGGGAAAAAGAAGATCATCACTTAGGAGGTGGACGAGGAAGAGGAGGAAGATGATCTCGATGCCATTCTGGAAAGGGATGCAGCCAAGGAAGCCGAAGAGGAAGCTTTAAAGAAGAAGAAGGCCGAGGAGGAGGCTGAGCAAGCAAGGAAGCTTGTCGAGGAGGAGGCTGAGAGAATCCGGAAGGAAGCCGAGGCCGAGGCTGAAGTTCCTTCTGAAGAGGAGCTTGAGGAAGAGAACGAGGAGCAAGACGGATCTGGAGAGGATGAGGAAGCTGATGGGGACGACGGAGGGTCCGGTGAGGACCCGAGGTCTGAGGATGAGGAGGAAGAGGAGCCAGAACCCGTTGCCTCTCCTTCTCCTTCTCCTCCTCCCCCGTCTCCAAAGAAGCGGAAAGCCCCAACTGCTGTCAAGCCTCCATCTCCCAAGCGTACCAGGAAGGGCACCCTCATAGGTCTTGAGGCGCCTGGCAAGAGGACTGCTCCAACACAGGCTCAAAGGAAGAATGCTGATCCACCCGCCTACATCCAGGTAAACCAATCCTTACCCTCTTCATGGTTTGAAAATGCTGAAACGGCTGGAAAGTGGGTAGATGAGTTTCGAACTCGTAGGATATGCTGTTCTGATTTTTAGGATATCGAGTTCTTTGAAGCTTTGAAGTTACCTTGCATTGCACTTCTCAAAAAATCCCCGGCCTGGACCCTCCTCAATCTTGAAACCGTCTATTATCCCCAACTAACCCGCCTGTTCTACATAAACCTAAAAGCCAAACACAATGCTAATGGTTGGTCTTTGGAATCTGTTGTTAAGGGAGTTAGAATCTCTTTCAACTCCACCCTCTGAAGTACACCCCTTTAAAGAAAACTGTATTATCCTTGCCCGATCAAAATACCTTCTACTCGAAGCATCTAACAGCACCTCAAAGCAGCTCACCCACTCATCCCTTACCCTAGAGGCAAAAATTATATTTAACTTCATTGTTCGTTGCCTCTTACCCCGTCTTAACTCTGGCTCGCTCCTTACCGACAATGCCATGGTCCTACTTTACCGAATCCTCAATGACCTTGATCTTGATCTGGCCAACACCATTTTAGGATCCATGGCTCACACAAGAAAAGCCAGGAAAGGAACTCCCCTCCCCTTTGCCACCCTTTTGACCCAAATCTTCAAAGCTTCTGGAATTGATTTCAAAAATGAAGAACAGCAGCGTCATATGGGTAAGTTCGACTCCAAGAGCCTTGAAAAGATAGGCATCACTCGGTCTCCCCAAGGGACTTTGAGTCTTGCCTCTCCTTCAAAAGTTCTTCCCACTGCCTCAGCCGTTGATGAACGCATGGACAACCTGGAGTTGGGCTTGGACGAAGTTCGCATGGATATCAAGGAGCTGCACAAGGAGTTCATGACGTAGATGAGCGGGGTAACCAAGCTGCTGCAAGGTCTGTGGACGAGGCTCACTGATGATGCTCCGGACGACGAAGCTTAACCCTATCCTACCCCATCCCTATCCCAAACTGGATACATTGCTGGTTTTTGGAAACTGTTTTCAAAACTTTTGGTGACTGTTTTACCTCCTCCCTTTGTTGAAAGACAAAAAGGGGGAGATGATCTGTGGTGGTTTAGACTTGAAAACTTTTTGTTGTGGAGGTCTTGGAAGACCATGGTTTTTGATTTTTGGTTTTCAGTTGGATGGCTTTTCATGCTTTAAAAATTTGATCCAACATTCGTTTAACCCATGCAGGTACTTAGTCCGATTTCACTTATATTATTTATGCTTGACTAAGTTGCAGGGATGCACATGTTTTGTCTTTCATCAAGGGGGAGATTGATAACTCCCTCCCTTGATGAAAATCGGAATAAGTTTCAAAGGCCTTGACAGTCTGTCTGTGTCAAAGGTCTTGGAGCTTTAACAGTGTTGATGAAATACAAAACCTGTTCTATATGATATTATGTTCGAAATATTATTTTATGTTATTATATGCTTCCATTATATTATTATATATAACTGACCTTTCAGGAAGTATTTTCGACTATTATTTCCTTCCTTATGATACAATTTGAGAAGATTCAAATCGGAAAGATTATGGCCTTCGAAGTTTCCAAAGATAGAAGATCCAGCTCAGGCCATGATCTAGACTAGCCGTTAGGTGAAGATCCTTAGGCGCCGATTTGTCTCAATATAAAGAAAAGGAAGATGAAGACAGAAGACACACATGGAACACGAGCTTTTCATACACTCCAAGCCTTCAAGAGAAATCTGTTTCGTGTGCTCTCTGCTTGTCCTAAGAGTCTGTTATTTCATTTCAAAGCATTTGAGAGTTACACAGTGAGCTTATATGATATATTCAGTTATAGTGTTATACTCGAGAGTTTGTAACTCAGGAAGTGAACACTAGGCGATTGATTCACTAAGTGTAAGAGGATTGTACTAGATAGCATAGAGAGGTGGGGCTCTTCTAGATTGGTCTAGGACTCCAAGGGAACGTGAGTTGACTAGATTGCAATTGTATAGGAGAGAGGCTTCTCGGGGAGCTACTAGGATCCTAAGTCTTGTGAATCAATAAAAGCCGGTTGAATCCTAGGGTTGTGGAAGAACCCTAGGCGGGGACGTGGGCCAAGTTCGTGCCGAACCTCGTAAACAACCCATCGAGTCCTTTATTTACTGCTTTACCTTATTTCCGCACTTGGTTCGATTGTTTAACTTTGTGATTCAGGTTTTCAGAGAAAAGACTAAGTCTAATCTCAAAGGGTTTTGCACGAGCTTCAAAAGTCTTGAGACTATCTGCGAAAAACCGACATACTCTATTCAACCCCCCTTCTAGAGTATTTCTATATTACTTTGTTTTACTTTATCAAACCTTCAGAGATGCACTGCCAGGAGAAGCGACAACACTGTCATCAAATGTTTCCTTTAAACTCACAAGACCAGTGTCAACATCAGTGCAAACAACATCAACATCTATTGAAGTTGACTCCTTAGTTGACCTTACAACAACATACTCTAGAGGAGTTGGGGAATCATCGGAAGATTCAGTGTCATCACCTTCATTGTCATCATCTTCATTCAAACCTTCAAAATAATGCCCATGGTCAGACAACTGAGAGCAGTCATCCCTAATCCCAACCATCACATCCTTGATAGAATCATCCAATGCCTAACGTTCCCTTCTCAGAGCAGCCTCACTGTCATCACTAGGATGTAAGACACGTGTTTCAACTTCATGTAGGAGCATTTGATGCACAAGTTGATGATAAAAATAAAGACGATCACCATCCCGTACAATTGGACCTAAACAACCATCTATAAGAGAAACCAGTCGACAGGAGACAGACCATTCTTAAGAACTTTGATCAATGCAGGCTTTGAATACACATTAATGTGCCCGCGAAAACATCGTTCTTTGGGAACAACAAACTTGAAGGAAGCAGATTGAATAACAGATGGTGGATCCACAGTAGGAATTTCTTGATGTACAACAATTTCTTTACCTAAATAGCATAGAAATAGTGTAAATATTAGGTTTCTTAACAAATAAGACACTGCCACTAAAAACCAGTAAACAAAAAATTGAACAATCACATAAACTAATACTGTCACCACACCAAACACTACAAACACACAACAAGGAGAATGTCATATGGAACCCTGTCACCAAACAAGTAACAAACTGTAACCATAAATCAATTGTAACCCTGTCACCAGACTGTAACCAAACATCAAAACAAGTAATGAACTGTAACTCTATCACCGAACAATTAATAAATTGTAACCCTGCCACAAGATTGTAACCAACCATCAAAAGTAATAAAATGCAACCCTGTCACCAAACAAGCAACACACTGTAACAATGAATCAATTGTAACACTGTCACTAGACTGTAGCCAACCATCAAAACAAGTAATGGATTGTATCCCTGTCACCAAACAATTAATAAACTGTAACCCTATCACAAGACTGTAACCAACCATCAAAACAAGTAATAAAATGCAACAATGTCACCAAACAAGCCATAAACTGTAACCTTAACACCAGACTGTAACCAACAATAAAAAAACAAAGAGAAAGAACAAATGCCACAAATGCACTAATGGAAACGAAATCAGAAGAAGGGACATTAATCATAGCACAAACTAATAGTCATTAGACCACAACTGAACTAAAAAAACAAACCCTAAAACGGGAGGAAATGGCTAAAATAATGAAAAATGTCCCAAAATAGGCATAAACCGCAGGAAATGCAACTAGATCTCCACAAATCAAAGGAAACAACAGGCGGGGTTTATCGTGAGATACATATTTCTATAAATAATTTTTTTTAAAAATGATTCATCGTGAGATACATATTTGTATAAATAATTTTTTCCCATCACTTTTTTACTTAAAAATATTATATTTAAATCATAATATAGGGTTTTTAAAAACTTTTTTATGATGTATACTTATTAATACTAAATTATTAAAAAATAATAAAAAGTTAGTACATTATCTATATAACTACTTAATTTCGTATACTTTCCGCTGACGTGGCGCGCTCTCCTTATTCCACTCCCTTTTAACCAATCACGTTTTTTCTTTTAATTTTCATTTTTTACCCATTTACTAACTATTGGGTTTAATTCAAAATATCTATCGATATAATATCTTAATATATGGTTTTGTGTCTTTGGTGAAATTCTACTATTATAAGACTATCTTAGGTTTTTACTTCTCCCGGTACTTTGGTTGTGATTTGTGCCTTTTCTACTTTGGCTATATGCATCTGTCTTCTGTTTGTTTAGGTTTTTGCTGTATTATGGCAGATTGCGGGATTGATTACTACTTAGGTATCATTTCCTTATTCAACATGGGTTGTCCAAGCAATGTAAGTACAACTACAGCTGCAACTTGCAAGTTCAGTCTTTTATGGCAATGATTTGTTTTTATCACATTTAAAAATCATGTTGTTAAGGTTTCTTCTATGGCAATGATTTGTTTTTATCACATTACCCATTTGTTATTTTTAAATTTCTTCCTATTTTCTTAAAAAATCACTTCTGATTTGGTTTTATCCATTTTCCCTCTGTTATAAGTACTAATCTCTTATTAACCCACTCCCCATCGTCCCATCAATTCATATCTCATGAACAACCTTTTATAGTGTCTTCTATGGGGATCAATTAAACCTAAATCCAGTACGACGCTGGAGTGAATGATCCGTGCATGTTGAATCAAGTATGTGCTCCTTTAGCTTTCACAATTCAATCCTAAATCAGGCTTCTTTGATTTCTCAATGGCTTCATCTATGGTTCTTCCAGATTCTATCAACTCTGATTTTTGTCTAGATAATTTAGTTTCAATTGAGTTCCCCCTAAATCAGGTTATTTATTGCTTTTGTACACATTTCGTATCCTAAATCGATCAAGTTATTACTTTCTTTGAATTTTTTTGTATCTTCTTAGACAATATTGATATGATGGAAATTTTATCTTGAAAATTTGGAATTTCATGTGCACAAAAGGATATATTGTATGGTTTGCACAATCACCCGGAACAAATTAAGGAGCCTATCCTTATTTGATTTTAATATATGTAACTTGAAGAAAAGAAGTTTGGAAGAGGTAATGTGGTACTGTTGAACCAACTTATTTTTGCTTACACTTTTAATGTTGCTTTTTTTCAATGTTTGTGTTACAATGCCTCCCCTAGAAAATGTGTTCAAACGTGGAAATTTAATAGACATGCCCTGGTTTTTCTTTTATTGGAGATGTCTAATGTCTAATTATATACTGGTATTATTTATCTCTTTAATCCACTTTGTTTGTTCTTATGAATATAAAACAAATCTGTTTTTTTTTTTGTGTTTTGCAGCCTCACTTTGGAAGAACATAAGCAGCAGCTCCATTAATTTTGTTTCTACCTAGGTTGTATGAGTATCGGAACAAGTTCTAAAAAAAAAAAGAGTATCGGAACAAAATGCCAGGATTTATATTTTTATGGATTGTTGTTGTATTTTACATATATGTTACCTTTTGTCAATAAAAAAGCATAATATAACTATTACTTATCACTTCTGATCTGTTCTGGATTAATTTTGTTATACAATTCCACTTAACTAATTCAGTTTCATTGATTCTTTTCCATCGCAACCGCGCCATGGCGCGGGTATTACACTAGTATTGTTTTAACTTTTTAAAAGATGTATTAAAAAAGTTAAAAAAATATCACAATGCAGTGCAGAACCCCTACACCCCTTGGCGCACCTCTAAATTATCTGGCATATAATTTCATTTTTTTAATGAAAAAATTCTATTTGTGTTTTATACACCTAGGGCTCGTTTGTTTATATAAGAGAGAAATGGAAAGGAATGGTATTAAATCTTACATATAAAATGCTCATGATGATAATTTTTTTTGAGTTTAGAGAAGAGGATGGGGAAATGATTAGACCATCATAGAGGTAATAGTTACCCTTTTTAAAATTAGGGAATTGAATTTGGGAAAATGTAATTTTGTGTGAAAAACCGGAGAAGAAGAAGAATGATTAGAATAGTGTTCAATGAATCTTAACTTAAATATGAGCTATATTTATAAAGGTAATCGTTACCTTTCTCTACAAAAAAACAAACAAACGGGGTTATATTTACATGTTTATAAACTTTTATTATAAAAAATTATATATGTTTTCAAAAAATATATAATTAAAAGATTGATTATATTAGTTTATCATTTTTATAAAATATTATATTTCATAATAAAAATTTAATATAAATGTAGAAATTAAGATGGTTCCATATTCAAATGAATTAGCTGGTGAGGCTGGTTGAATTATCGTCGCAAGTCGAAAACAAAGAAGTTGGGCCCGTTTGCAATAATAATAGTAGCAAGTAGTACTAGTGGAGTGACCTAATTAGGCCGCCGTGGAATTTGGTTGAATTATCATCTCAAGTTGGGACAAAGACTGGGCGATGCTGTCACCTTCCCACATCAGGGCAATAACAATTGAGTTGTTAAATCTATTCTAAATAAATAGTTTAGATTTAAATTAGTTTGGCCATTTCTAATTTATTTTTTATGATCCATAAATTTCTATTGGGTAATTCTTTGAAATACACAGAGTTCAACTCTACCGTAGAGTTGAACCTATATTTCTTTTAAGTTACTACTAGTCCTATAACCGCGCCAATGGCGCGTAATTTAATAGTAAAGTTATGAATATTAAATAATACAAAAAAATTACCGACAAAAATACACATATCAGCGGTTAGAAAATACAGTAATAGAGTAAAGTGTATAATATATTAAATTAATATTATAAAATAATAGTAAAAGTTTAAATAATTAAATGTTTTGAATTAAACTCATTTGATCGAAAAGGCAATTAAAGTAGTATATATAGATATATATAGATACAGATTACTAATATTAATTTCATTTTTCCTTATTATTAATTTAATGTTTTGAATTAATCCCATTGTTTTTTTTAAACTACTAAAAATTGTAATTTAGGCTAAAGTGATTGGTTAAAAGGCCTAGAATTAAGGAGAGAGCGATATGTCATCGCTAAGGCTTTTGTTTTAATAGTTAGTAATAGATGTTTTTTTTTAAACTACAAAAATTGCAATTTAGGCTAAAGTGATTGGTTAAAAGGCCTAGAATTAAGGAGAGAGCGACATGTCATCACTAAGACTTTTATTTTAATAGTTAGTAATAGATGTCATGAGCAACTAAAGTTGCATAATATTTGCAAAAAAAAAAACTTTAGCTCAAACTCGTTCAATTACTAAATAAGTCGAGTATGAGCTCAATTTCAAATATAGGTTCTACTCGAACTTGACTTGTTTCTAAATGAGCTAAATATAATCAAACATTAATATACTAGACTTGTTTGACTCAAATAAAAACCCTAGTTAAGTATAATTTATTGTACTCGTAACATATAATATATGTATAACCAGATATAAAAAAGTTAAACTTGCGTAATTTCTTGTCTAATTATCGGAATGATTAGTATAACCTCTCATTTCGAAGCTCTTGAGATGAAGTATATTATGTAAATGTTAATTTAAGTAAAATATTAAAACATTATAGCCTATTGAAATAAAATGAAAGTGATTAATATGCCCTTAATTTTTAAATATTCATAACTTTTTACTCTGATGTCGGATTAAGACGTATTATATATATCAAAATAAAGTTATCGACGAAGAGAATACACCTAGATAGTTCGTCGCGTGAGAGAGGGGGCACATGTCCCTAGACCCCCTCAGCTCCGCCCCTCACTCTATGGGATTCTTACAGGGCCAATAAAGATAAGTGCCAACTGCAGTGCCAATTAAATTGCACTGGAATTTCGCTGAGTTTTCTTCTCAACTGGAAACAATTAGTACAAACCAAAATATGTCACACCGAGACATTGCTCGTGTGGAAAGTATATAATAAAAAGGAAATAAATTAATTTTATGTATAAAAATATACCTGCTTAATTTTTTTCGAGTTTAGAGAATAAAGATAAAAATAATTAGATAATCAAATAGAAAAAATAAAATAAATTTTGTATTGAAAATAGAAAAACATTATAATAATGAAAATATTGAACAATAATTTTAAGATAAGGAAATTAAACACAAGTCTACGTTGACTTGAGCTACCCTGGAAAAAATGCGTTTTAGATAAGATACTAACGGTTACATACACACACGTCCGGTCCCATCCACGTTAGCTGTCGTGAAAGAAACGTGCTGGGGTGGGGTGATTGTGAGGTGAGAAATGGACACCAAAATTATTGTACCCCTCGCTTGTTTTTCTTTTTTGAAAAAAAAAATTTCGATTATCTGCACAATTCTAGAGAAACTAACTAATTGAATGATCCGGTAGATAAACTAATTATTTTTTGGGAAATTCCGTTTAGTGTTTCGGAGGTTTTGACTATTTCGGTTGGTGTCCTAATGTTTTATTTTGTCCGGATGGTGTCCCTTAGTTTTGTCAAAAGTCATCCTCGTGTCCAAAACTCATATTTTCACTTTTTTAAATCAATAAAATAGTCCATTATTTTTCTTATTTCACAATACCCCTTTTATTTTTAACAATGAATAAAATTACCTATTATTTAACTAAATCCGACATTAAAGTGAAAAAAAAGACACCTTAAATATTTTTTCAATAAAATCACACATAATTTCCAAAATTTTAGCAAAAACTCACCCATTGTTACAACATTTTTTAAAAGAAAATCAACCATTATTTTTAACATTACACAAAAGATTCATTATTTTTAATATTTTGCAAAAAAAAAAATCTCATTATTTGTCAAATATTGTACATACATAACATACCACCCATTATTTATAAACAATATTGCACCAATCCACCCTCACATTTTTTGAAAAAAAATTGACCTATAAATTACAAAAAGGAAAATATAATAAAACCATACTTTTGATATAAGAAAAAAATTCTCCTTTATTCTAATTGAGTATTGGATAAAAAAAATCCACCCTCTTATTCATCAATCCACCCTTTATTTTTTACATTACTTTTTAATAAAATTCTAATCGAGTATTGGGTTAGATAACTTAGATTGATCAATTAGGATGGTTCATGCTAGGTCAACTCGATCCGATCCGACATTTTCGGGTCAGGTGAAACCCAAAGACCCGATTTTAAAAGAAAATGATAATTATAATGTATTTCTTTCTTATACAATGAACTATTGTGGCTAAATATTAAATTGAAAAAAAAAATAATTTCGGGTTTACAGATTGAACCGAAAAAAAAGTACTACCAAAATATTGAGCCACCATGTGATCAACTGCATTTACAATTGTTAAAATTCAGTGAATTATAGGTTAAATATTAGTTTAGAAAATAATAGGTGTTAAATATTGTTTTGGAAAATAACGAGTGTTTTTACTTTATTTTTTCAAAATATGGAAACTAATATGTCTTTGTATAATTTTAAAAACCGTAATGATTTTGTTTTAAAATTTTTGGAAGAAGGGTGATTTGGTGATAAAAGTTTTGGAAAAAATATGTGATTTTGTTAAATTTTAGAAATAAAGGTGGTTTTTTCATTTTTATCTTGAATTTAGATAAATAATAGGTAATTTTTTTCATTGTTAAAAGTAAAAGAGGTTTTGTTAAATAAGAAAAAATAATGGGCCATTTTATTGATTTAAAAAGGTGAAAATATGAGTTTTGGGCATGAGGCGGACTTTAGACAAAACTCAGGGGCACCATCCGGACAAAATAAAACCTTTGGGCACCAAGCTGAATTGTCAAAATCTCATGGGCACCAAACGAAATTTCCCCTTTTTTTATAAGGTGAGAATTCGAGATCAGGCTTTTCTTGAGAGGCCTACGAATCGGCAAATGAAAACCGCCTAAACAAACAATAATAAAAGAACAATGACGCTATGAAACAAGCAAAAATAACCCTACAACAAGAACGATTTAAGAAGAGTTCCTCCTCACAGTTGCAGACGACGACGAAGAACGAAACCAAGCACCACCGTACAGTAGCACCGCGGGCCAGCGGTATAGTAGGAATCTATCGCTTGTCATACCTAAGTGCAAGCGAAACTCCAGGAAGCTCTTTCCCATATACGGAGTCGCCCTGAACACACCACATCGACCCCAGCTAGTCCCAACTCCCAACTTCACGCCCCCAAACACGTAGAAAACCACTTGGAAACGCCAAAAGTAGAGCCACACACTGCTTGTGCAAAAGCGCCAAAAGATTTTGCCAACCGAAATTTGGTCAAGCCCTAACGGGATTTAGTCAAGCATTTTCGGGATTCAATCAAGCCCTTTCGGGATTTAGTTCAAGCCCTTGCAGGATTTAGTCAAACCCTTGCGTGGTATTAGATAAACCCTTTCGGGTGGTTTGTCAAAGCCCTTTTATTATTTACTTATTTATTTCTTTGGGTTATGATTTCGGGCTGCTTCGACCCATGTGCCCAAAGCAACATAAGAATATACTCTGTATATAAAAGATTCACTCTTACCTTTTATTTTATTTTATTTTTAATTTTGGTGCCCTTGGCGTGCAAGGAAGAAATCTACCCTTGCACGCCAAGGGAGACGGTCTGGCACTCAAAAGGAGCATGCCAAGCCACCGGCCGGCCACCACGAAGCCACCATAGAACCGAAATCGGGGTAGGCAACGGTTCGTTCGAGTGAAATTCATGAACAGACCCGAACAAAGGCGCTAAAGGTAGGAGCAGAAGTTGGCGGCGACGTGCAAGAGACGCAGCAACCGAGACGCCGCTCTGACCACTAAACCACCGAGCCACGGACAACTTTTGACTCGCGAAAGACAGGAGGGAGGAGTGATGTTCTAAAGGGTTAGTGTGAAAACTAGAAACGTCGAATCCACCGGACATCGAAAGGACAAGGACAAATCGAACTGATTTCAGGCCGAGGCATAGACGAGGGAGAGGGAAAACCGAAATCGAAAGCCAAAGAGATCAATCTTCCCCAATGACTTTGCACAACACACTGAAAAAAGAGCATATCTAGGCAAGATCCAAAAGGGACAACCCAGGTGCCTTATCGAATTCCTCAATGCTACCTATGTCCTTAAAAATCCATCCGATCATTATATTCAAGAGAGGACTTCCTTAATTTCTTCATTACACTGATCTTACTTCCCATAAAAACAAGTACTCTTACCGTTAATCCTTATCTAAGGAACCAACTCCTATTGACAACCTCAGACAAGAGCATTCTTACATTCTATATCCTCAACATGATGCAAACAAATGTCCATTTCTTAAGCTACTCATGTTAGGAGGAAAATCTAGTATGAAATAAATATCAAATATAAATCTCAAATCGACTTCCTGAACCACGCAAATAAAATTACAAGACTTCCTCCCATTGTAGTGGAAGGGAACCAGGATCGTGTCCTAAGCGTGTCAGCGCTCGCCTTTCCAATCTCAAATTGCTCTCGTATCAACTAGCAGAAGTCCTCGATATCGAGTAGAGTACTCGATATCGACTACCTCAGTAGAGAAAACCTGCAGATCCGCACAACAGAAAACAAAACCAAGCAATTTCGAGTAGGGGGGTACTCGATATTGACTAGTCCTGTCGAGTGCCTTCTTCTTTGGTTTCTACTCGATTTTCTCTGTTTCAGCTGCTACACAACCTCTAGTTTGGCGTAGTCGACCTCTAGCTCTCTCATGCTTTTCATTCTCTCTCCAAATTGCTGTAAAATGCCTCGATTTTTACAAAATTAAACAAAAACTAGTGTAGACTCCATAATTTGGCAAATAAGCATAAACTATACAAATTCTGTACTATTCTAACCCAAATGCATGAAATGTATACAGAAATCGATATAAAAGTAAATATAAAACATGGCGAATTAGGCTCACAACAAACACCCCATACTTAAGCTTGCTTGTCCTCAAGCAATACTTTTAATGGTCATACATGGGAAGAAATTAAACTCTCAACATCTCAGATTCATTCTTATATGTCACTGCAATCAATTACCATCCTTGAAAAGGTACCAGTGCCACAAATTCATGCATGTGAATAAAAGCAACATCTACATAGAAAAAGAGGGTTTTGCAAAAACAATTCATATGTGATAAAGCATCAATAATCAAGAGGACTTTATTAAGCTCAATAAGGAGTAGATTGGTAAAAGGCCGAAGGTGGCCAATTTTTGGCCATGTGGTGCTAATGATCCGGAGAAATAGAGTATTTTCCAAACTTTCATACCACATTCCTTCTTCCTTTGATTTTTCACCTTTCGCTCATTGCTTTTTTTCAATATTATGCTTTTACCTCTCTAACCTCAGCACTGCCTTCTCGCGAGTCACAAATATGGATGTCATGAATGGCCCCGGATACTTAGTGCTTCGGACTCCTCACCTTGGTGTCCCATCCTGCGGAACTATCATCTCGACGCAGGCAGGGTCGATCTACCTTTACTTCCTGAGGTGATCGGATTTTATTTCACTCATTAAAATTTCCATAAAATATCATTCTCCTGCCAAACCTCAATAATGATAATAACACCTCAATTCACCATATAATAATCTCCATAATATGATTTCCATTCTCAACATAATCCCCGGATAGGAAATAAGGTAGAAAATGGGCAATATTTAGATCATGTGGAGCAATAATTGAAATAAGGCATAATATGGCTTTTGTAATGCATAAGCATATGTATGGTTAGGAATATAAAATATTAGCATTATATGAAAAATATAAAGTCCTCCATCCTCTTATCATGCAACATGTCAAAAGCAATTTCAAATTTTACCTCATTTCATGGTTTTCATAAAAATATGCACTTCATTGTGACTTCCCTTTACTAGACAATTTTATGCTATATCTCTAATGAATCCAATTTTGCATCGTCGAGTTCAATATAACTTCCATGACACTATTCAAAAGATTTTCAATGGGGGTGATTTTTATAAACTTTGGAAAAACATGCATATAAGCACATAAATAAAATATGAAATCCAAAGCAGCCATGTATAAGCAGTTCGAAAATTAACACAAAAATATGCATAGATATTATCAAATATGCACAAAGTAAGCCCTTCCCCCACCCCCATACTTAAACATTACAACATCCTCACTGTATAAAAACAAGGCTAAAGAAAGAGACTTACTAGACAGGTGTGCAAAATGTCAGAATCGAGTGCTGAGGTTGCTACAGAAGTGGTCGATTTCGAGAAGTCTAGTCGATTTCGACAAAAACTACTCGATATCGAGTAAAGTTGAAGCCTTCAGGGTGGTTCCTCGTTAACCACGGGCTTCGTTTCTCAATGTGGGTGGTCGACGTCGAGTACTTCTGCAACTTCTCGTACCTGCAAGATTTGTTAGACAGATAATATGCACAATAGCAAAATCCAAAAATAGCGTTTCAAAACCAAAAATCAAAAGTAAGATTGTCTAAAAATCTAAAAAAAACTGATTGTATTGTTACAAGCTCTAGACTTTATAGTCGCTAGGGCGACTTCTTCTTGATAAGCTCAGGGTGGCATCTGCAGCACCCATGTGGCCTGGGCTTCGAACATGACTCCATTCATATCCATCAACTGTAGTCCTCCGGAATGGATCTTATGTACCGTGAATGGTCTCATCTTCTTGTTGTTGAATTTGTTGGGAAACCAATGATTCTTAAATTTGGAGACATAGACCTTATCTCCTACTTCGTACTCCTTAGGGTCGTCATTGGAAACCCTGCATAATCAAACATACCAAGGCAAACCTCTCCCATGTATATATAAATCTTTGATTGAAATAGGGGAAGAGATGTCCTTACCTCGGCTTACCTTCACAGAATCGATATTCGGGATCTCTGAATCTACTCAACATCAATTAAATGTCCTCGACGTCGAGTACGTATGTGCGTTTGGTGGCTTGCTTGTCGAGGAAGGGGAAGTCGAGTGCACCTGGGTCTGGTCGACATATTGTATAGTACTCGACGTCGAGTACTGCTCGGCTTTAGGTTTGTGGCTTGATGGTGGTGTACTCGATGGAGGTTGCTGAATCTGGTCGACGTCGACTAGAGTACTCGACGTCAAGTACTTCTGGTCGACATCGGCCCCATACTTCAGACCTAGCAAAGCATCTAAAAAATATTTAGTCGACGTCGACTTACCTCGGTCGATGTCGAGTAGATCTTCTGTTTCTTCGTTTGGGATTGCCATGATTTCCTCCACCTAGGCCTCCATATGGCTCTCTTCTCTAGTTCATCGGGAGTGATATTTCTCAGCTTAGGCTCCCCGCAAGTGACCTACTTGGCTGAAATTGATTTGACCTCCTCAATAGGACCTGTATGCCTTTCAATTTTATTAAAAAGAATACTCAATTACCACATCGCTGATGTTGAAAGTGAGCACTCCCTTCCTTACGCTTATGTTGGCATCACGATTGCTAAGAAAGGCCTTCCTAGAATAATTTGACAAGAAGGGTCCTCCGCCATATCAATAACTAGAAAATCAGTAGGGACAAAGAACTTACCTACCTGTACTCGTACATCGTCCACCATGCCTGTTGGGATTACTACAGTGCTGTTCGCCATATAGAGTTAGGCATCCACATGCTCTAAAGCACCTATCTTGACTTTGGACCAGATTGATAAAGGCATGATACTAACACTGGCTCCTAAGTCACATAAGGCATTAAATTTATATTGACCAAATCCAATGGTTATAGAAAACTTACCTGGATCTGGCCTTTTCTCTGGTAGGTTCATCTTGCTGCACTCCTCTGCGATCTCAGCCATCGACCGCTTCTTGCTGAGGACGTCTTTGAGGAACTTGACATAGGATGGCATTTCATGAAGTGCTTTTGTAAAGGGAATGGTGACAATGAGCCTTTGAAGCATCTTCACAAAACGCTGAAACTTCTTTTCCGCTGGGTCCTTCAAAGATGTTGTCGGGAATGACAGCGTTTTCTTCTTCGGATGTGCTGGAGTCTGGTCAACATTGACAGAAGGTTGGTCGACATCAAGTTGAGGTTGGTCGACATCGACTACAATAGTCGAATTTGGGGCAGGTGCTGAGTTCTGGTCAACGTCGACTAGGGGCTCCTCGACGCCGAGTAAAGTCTGGTCGACATCGGCTGGTTTGGTCGACGTCGAGTAGTCCTCTGCAACTTCTCCTTCTGTTTTCTGTTCGGACGTTTGTGTCTGTCGCCCACTCCTAAGATTCATCGCAGCTACCTATCCTGTAGATTTATTTTTAGGATTTGGTTCAGATGATCCAAGGAGTGTACCTGATTGTTTTGGGATTGATGAAGCCAATTGACCCATTTGGGTCTCCACAGTCTTTCTTCAGATATCAATCTCCCCAAGTCTAGAGTTGATGCCGTGCAGCTGAGTGTGGATGGAATTGATGGATTGCTTGCTGTCGGTGTGATTCCTCCACATCTCTTGAAGTATAAGTTGCAGATCATCTTTTTTACCTTCTCTGTCAGGGTGACCAGGAGCTCTGTATGGCGGGGGGGGGGGGGGTCTCTTTGGTGCTGGGGCTAGCGATAGTGGATCCAGTTCTGTTGTTGCTGATGCTGTCTTGAGTAGTGTCCCCCCGCATAACGTGCCTCTTCGTGGGTTTCAGCTTGAAGTATTTGGTCGGCATGTGGGCACGCAGTAGTGTTGTGCCCCACAAACCCACATTCTAAACAAGTTTTATCTTTAGACAGAAATTTAACTTGCTTGGTGAGACGACGTACCTGATCATTGTTGAACTGTTCCCTGACGTCCGGATCAATCTCATTTGGTGGCTCATATACGGACATCGATGGGGCATGCCTTTCATAGCTTTCAACCGAGGCCGCAGAAGTCTCTTATGTGTTTTCGTAATTAGCTAGCGTCTCAAAGGTTTCCCAAGCACGCCGTGGGGTGTACTCGAGATACTTATAAGCAGTATAGTTATTGATCCACTCCTTAGTTGGTGCATCCAGGCAATTGAAGATGATTTCCTGGATCACATAGGGTGGCTTCCATGCGTAAGACAGAATTTTAGCAACCTTTTGGAGCGCTCCTAGACTTGTGCTAATGTCTCCCCTGGCTTTTGTCTGAAAGCCGTGATTTGTTGTCTGAGCGTAGCTGTTTTGGCAGGAGGAAATAACTTATTAAGAAACAAGTCTTGTAGTTCATTCCACGTGCGAATTGATTGTGAAGGCAGACCCTCGAGCCATTGTGAAGCTATCCCTATAAGAGATCAACGAAATGCCTTTAGTTTCAGATATTCTAGATTAGCTCCATCTGCAATAGCTTCACATAAATCTAGAAAAGTAGTAATATGCTCTAAAGGACACTCAATGGGTTACCCCTGAAATTGATTCCTCCTAATTTCAGAAATAAAAGAAGGACGATTTTAAACGTTAACGCGCGGGAGGACGATTGGCGATTCTGGAACTTCCAGAGTATGGTGCAGGTACTCCTTAGCGTTTGCAAGGACATGCTGAAATTGTTCCTCAAGCTCCCTTCGGGCATTGACTTCGCGATCCACCCTTGCTTCCCACCTTTGCTCATTATGTTGATATTCCGCCTCTCCTTGGGGGTACTCTGCTTCTCTGGTAGTGAATTCATCAATCCGTCTACGGAGTTGATCAAGCTCCTGTGCTGGTGTGAGCTGAACCTCGTTCTTGTAGTTAATTGCCGACATCCTTCTTAGCCTTTGCCGAAGGTAGAACAAGCGTTATGGCTTGAGAATAGGGTCAATGGGTGTGCGATCAGTTCTTCGCAGCACCTGTAAAAGAGAAACAAAAATAAAAGAGTAAAAAGGAACTAAAAAGGGCTCGATTGATTGCTTCCCCGGCAACGACGCCAACATTTTTTAGGAGGAAAATCAAGTATGAAATAAATATCAAATATAAATCTCAAATCGACTCTCGTTGTAGTAGAAGGGAATCAGGATCGTGTCCACGAGGAAGCGTGTCAGCGCTCGCCTTTCCAGTCCGAAATTGCTCTCGTATCGACCAGCAGAAGTCCTTGATATCGAGTAGATTACTCGATATCGACTACCTCAGTCGAGAAAACCACAGATCCGCACAACAGAAAATGAAAACAAGCAATGTCGAGTAGGGGGGTACTCGATATCGACTAGTCCTGTCGAGTGCCTTCTTCCTTGGTTTCTGCTCGATGTGCTTTGATTCAGCTGCTACTCGACCTCTATTTTGGCGTAGTCGACCTCGAGCTCCCTCATGCTTTTCCTTATCTCTTCGAATTGCTGTAAAATGCCTCAATTTCTGCAAAATTAAACAGAAACTAGTGTAGACTCCATAATTTGGCAAATAAGTATAAACTACACAGATTTTGTACTATTCTAACCCAAATGCATGAAATGTATACAGAAATAGATATAAAAGTAAATATAAAACATGGCGAATTAGGCTCACAATAACTCACACACCCCGAAACGACACAAGCACCTCACCTAGCTATGCTAGAAAGTCCTATAAATACTCAATCATCCACACTAGTCAGATTCTAAACTACTAGAGGGTCAATTAGTGATAAAACCCGAAATCATAATCATCAAGTTCCTCCTCAACTGCACCTATTCCCTAGTGTTCAACGAACATGTCTTACCCAGGCTAGCTCATCAGAATACCTCAAATTGAAACGTGTTTCCTCACTTACCAAAGATCATAACATTTCTACTTATTCACAATACAAATTTGCCATTCAATTTTCCACTACTGCCCCCAAACAATCATTACCTCTCAAGCCGTCTTATTCTAGTTCCTTATTGGTGCACATTCCTAATTCACCTTATACTACAGTCCTCAACCAACGAAACCTTACCTTTTATTGACCTTTATCACCATCCCATCTCCTAGAAAATTTATATGCCATCTCTATCCGAATTTACCCAAGGCACCCCAATGTATTTGAATTTCCAAATTTCCATGAACATTAGTTATTCCCATATTTTCCATTCAAAATCTTTCTACCTACATACCCCATCCATCAGAATCTTAAGCAATCCTAATGATATCCTTTACTTAGATTTTGGCATTTCCTCAAAGACTTACCTTTCATTTCCTAACACCTCAACATCCGATCAGCTCCACACATACCGATTTCGATTGCTTCCCTATTCTAAAAATCCTCCAATCACCCCTCTAGAGCTTCTCCAATTACATCTCTATTAAGTATCTTCGATTCATACAAGCAATATCCCAATTATTGATCTCACATTCTGTCCCCTATCATATAAACAACTCGAACCCCAAGATCCACACATTTTCAAGTAGCCCTAGCCTACTCAACCTCATCGATAACCATAATTCATTCCTTACCAAAGTCATTCCTACTCACAGTACGAATAACCTAAGTCTCAAGGTCTATAACTCCTCAAGCAATCCTAGTCACTCAAGCATTATCGTCATCCACAATTCGCTCCTCAACAACATTGCTACCATTCCTAGTCCGATAACCTATCTATCATCACACCATCCCTATAAGAATTCCTCAATCGAACATGCACAATCTACTCATATCTTAGCATTCATACATACCTAAATGGATTTACCCTATCTTTTATCCAAATCTACTTACTCACACTACAACCTCATTTATGCAATCTTGCCCTTCTCATTGTATAACCCACCTATGGCCCACCTAAAAGGCTCATTATAAAATCCTAAGCTACTGACTTCTATAAACCCTAGAAACCCACTCGCCTACCTAAGCTCAGGTTTCCTTCCTATGACTCTATCTCACACCACCATCGATCAAAACCCAAGACTTTTAATTCTCCTATCACCGTCTAGACTATTCAACGAAAGAACCTTAAACTACATGAACACGAAAAGAAAATAAAAGGGAAGGAAATGAAAAGAGATAAAGGGAAAAAAAGGAAAAGAAATAAAAAAAATCATCAAACATACACCTTATGTCTTAACTCGCTAGCACATCATAAACCATCAAATTATTAACGTTAGTAATAACAAAACCATTATCATCACTAACCACCAAATCAGGACCCTAACATTGTTAACCCACATCTCATAAGCAAAAGTAACCAGGCAATACTCACTACTCAAAGTACCAACACATCAAAATACCAATGTATCGAACTTCATCATCATGTCAATTCGAAGCCTATCGCATAACATCATTATCAACCATCACAGAAAGGGTCAGCAACTCAAATGGGGAATGCCCCTTCCTCCCAAGGCATATCTTTGAATCGTATCTGGTGTTAGCAACCTCTGAATTGTACTTGCCTTTTAATGACGTCGGTCATGGGACTTGTGGGTAATGGGCTCATCATGCTTCGGATGTGCAACTCTAGTGCTATCCAGCTAACCATTCTCTTTTCCATGTCAGTGTTCATTCCAAAAGATAATACATAGGTCCTAAGTTAACGGAGATACGGGAGAGACAAAGGCAGACATCCTGGATTCCCTACAAAGCCAAATACGAACCAAGATCAACAAGACTAATGACAAGGTTCCAACCCAAGAATGACAATGATGCCCTTATGGAAACCAATGTGGATATAATTATGGCAAGTAAAACACATATCAATCATGAAGCATGCTAGTCACATCAATTAACACTAACATGTACATATTTCAGTGAATAACGACGCGTGCATTCACAACAAAGAAGCATAATCGAGTTCTACACTGATTTACATACGAGATAATCTAGCAACCTATCACTTCTCATATAATATACACGCTTGGCACATTCAAAACAAAGTATGCATGAATCAACAAGAGGCATGTGCGGTACAAAGCTATGAAAGATCTAGTAAGCATCACAACTCATCACATGTATGATCAATTACTCATGTCAGGTACACACATAGCCAGGTCATAACTATGTGGACTTAGATGCAAACATGTTGAGATATATCATAACAATCAAACTAAATGATATGAAAGGGACATACAAGAGCGGTATCATGAACTATCACATCTTATGACAACAACGTCCACATAATAGGGTAAGTACGACATATAATCAAATGATGAGCTATATTAGGAAAGCATATGTCCTACATGATACTAGCAACACATGACAAGACATGGGTATAGTCAAGGGTAATCTGAATAAGTTAAACATAATGTTCATGTGTCATGCGTACACGAAACCATAATATATTATGGTGTGTGTTCATGCGAGATATCAGATCATATGTTCATGAAAGCATGAGAGGATGTCATAGAGTAAGAGAGAGGACATCACCGAATGATAAGTTGGCAAATGATGTCCATTAAAGTGACCATGTCTTTATATACAATTTAGCTCCTTATTTTATATACTTTGCATATTTCGGGCTGAGAATATGTTGAATTTGTGTAGTATATGCTTATTTGAAAGAAATAGAGGTCTACATATGTTTTGGTTTAATATTACAGAATTTAGAGCCATTCTGAGAGAAAAGCCAAAAGATGGGATCTACTCGAAGTCGACTAAGGCTACTCGAAGTCAACTAAAGCTGAAAGCAGAACCAAGTCGAGGACAGAAGACGAATGCAACTCGAGCTTAACCTTACTCGATGTCGACAAAGCCTGCTCGACATCGACCAAGACCCAGAAGAACACCCAAGCTCGAGGAAGAAGAAACTACGAAGTGAAGCCGAAGTTGCTCGACGTCGACCAATTTGGTCGTAGTCGACGAAGCCTAAACCGAGTCAGTGTCCCAGAATCGACCAAGCCAGCTGAAGAAGAAAGGAAGAGGTCGATATCGACTTGATCTAGTCGATATCGAGTTGAAACTTGTTGATATGCATTTCTAGAGCCGGAATCGAGTTGCTGAGCTGAAGCGAAGAAATGTTCTCGATATCGAGTAAGTCTACTCGATATCGAGCTGACCCAGTGGCCGATTTTGAGCTAAGTCCGAGTCTTGTTAAGATTCTATCCCGAATCCAATGGAGATATTTCCGAGAAAAGATTCCCTACACATGAAGATTTAGATATTTATATCTTTTTAGCTTTTTATTTATCCTAAGGGATAAACAATTAATCACCCTAGGATTTATCTAGTTTTATTTATTTAGATAGATTTATTTCCATGTAGAGTTTTATCTTTAGAAATTAGATAGATATTTCCTTCCTTGATTAGCAAGGATTGGAAGCCTATAAATAAAGCCCATGGGGCTGATTTTTATGCATTCAATTTTAGAGAAGGAGAAGAGGTAGTAAGTAGAGAGAGAGAGTGGAGGCCGAGAGGAGTGAAGGATCGAGAGCAAGTTGGCTTCGATCGGTTGTAAGCTTTTATTTAGTTTATTAATGCAAAGTTATTCCCTTTTATTATTGATGTCTTTTCCTACAACGAAGAGCGAGTCGTCCACCCACTTCTAGGGTCGGGGCGAGCCCGATGATAGCCATGCGTATTTTAGGTAAAGATTCGACCTTTATCATGTTTTGAGCATCTACTACCTTTTATGTGTTTATTACCTATCTAATAGAGATCCATGTTAACAACTTGGATTATAAACATAAAATCGGTAGATACAATTAGGGTTTCTTGAAAGAGTTGTCTAATTTTTGGAAAAGGCAAAAGCTTGATCCTTCGATGCGATTTGCATGATTATCGTTATTTATCTTGCCTTATGCATGTTTAGTTATCGTTGTTGCAAACCCCGATCTTGGAAGTTTTCTTTCACATAGTTTATTTCGAATCCGAAAAGCTTTGTTCTTTATTTTATTTTACTGTTTCTGCTCGACTTTGACCACCCCTTGGTCGACGTCGACTTCTGACTTTCGATCGAGCAAAGATCGCTGTTGCTTGTGTCTCTGCAGTTAACTCGATTTCGACCAGCTTACTCGACTACGACCAGTTCCTCGACATCGAGTTGGTTACTCGAGATCGACCAAAACCTTAGTGTCTTTTGCTTGCTCGGATTCGACTTGCCTGGCCCCTGTCGACTAACCTTAGTCGAGGTCGAGCACCCAGAAGTCGACAACCACTTGTGAGATTCTTTCGCTGCCTGAGATCCGCTGACACACTTCCTCGAGGATCGATCCCAACTTCCCGCTGCTACATCAGGAGGAGGTCTTGTAATCATTTGCGTGGGCATAGATCTGGTTTGATATATTTTATTATATTTTAAACTCGATTTCCTCCTACAACAAATTGGCGCCGTTGTCGGAGAGGCAATCATTCGCGCCTTAGGTAGTTAGATCTCACATTTTCCTTTAAGTTTTGATTTTGCAGTGTATGCGCCGTTCTGGTCAACAACCTGAGTTTGACGCCTTAGACGACCTGGAAGGCCTTATACACGTCCACGCTAAATTGAAAAGAGAAATGGCGGCTGCTGAAACACAAGCTGAGTTGATTGAGAGGCTTAGGGCAGAATTAGAAGCCAAAAATACTGCTCTCACCGCTGAGAGAGCACGCACTGAGCAAGAAGCTGAGCGAATGAGGCAAGCAGAGGCCGAGCTTACCCAATTCCCTACCACTACAGAGGATTACATACACCCGACGCTTGTCGTGCCTGAATCGGCTATTCTAATCCCTGAAAATAATTTTGAAATTCGCACTCCTTTCCTGATTGAGATTAAAAATAATGCTTTTTATGGAAGGTTTAATGAATGCACTCTTGAACATATTACCAATTTTTCTAATATGTGCCATACTCTTGCTGAAGGTACTACACTGGAATATGTCAAGATGAAAGCCTTCCGTTGGTCTCTGGCCGGTCTAGCATTGAAGTGGCTTGAAGGTCTCCCTCCACGATCCCTCACAACATGGGGTGAAGTAAGGCAGGAATTTCTTAATAATTCTTTCCTCCTGCCAAGACAGCGCTCCTCCGCCAGAAGATTACAACTTTCAAATAGAAGCCTTGGGAGCCGCTAGCAAAAGCATGGGAACGATACAAGGATCTACTGCGTTCCTGCCCTACACATGGGCAGCCACCCTATGTCGCTCAGGAGATCTTCTACAACTCTCTTAATCTAGCTGCTAAGGATAGGATCAACCATTATACTCATTATGAGTATCTGACGATGCCACCAGCGGACGCATGGGCTACCCTCGACAAGCTCACCAACTTCGACAATAAGTATGGGGCTCCGACAAACTATGACGAGATTGCCTATGCCAGGCCAGCCCCATCCATGCCACTCTATGAGCCTTCTAAAGAGATTGATCCAGAAGTCAAGGAGTAGTATTATAGAGACCAGAATCCCAAGCTCCTCAAGCAAGTCAAGTATCTTTCTGTCAACCAACCCTGCATTGAATGTGGCTCACAACGGCACACCACTACTGAGTGCCTACACACGGAGCAAGTCAGGATGGCAGAAACCCATGAGGAGGTAGCTTACGCAGGGGGTCCCAATCGCTATATGGGGGACCAAAGGTTCCAACAACCACAATGGAACCAAGGTGCCCCTAGGAACCCCCCGCCACATAGAGCTCCAGGACATCCAGAGAGGGATCAGCGGAAAGATGATCTACAAATGATCCTCGATGAGATGAGGAGGAATCAGGCACAACAACAGCAGTCTACAAGCGCCATCAACAATCAGCTCCAGAACATCAATACAAGATTTGGAGAGCTGGACATCTGGAAGAGGAACATTGAGACCCAGATGGGTCAATTCGCGGCACAAATTCCACGACCGACCGGGCAACTCCCTGCGCAGATATAACCAAATCCCAAGGGGAAGACCGGGCATGTAGGTGCTGTGAAGCTAAGGAGCGGGCATCAACTACTCGAGCCAGAGAACAGAGAAGAGAAGGGCAAAACTGCACTCGACAATGACCAACAACAACTCGATGTCGACCAATCTTTGGTCGATGTTGACCAAAATCACCTCGATGTCGAGCACTAGCTAGGCCAAGATTCGTCTGCACAACACTCCAACTCAAAGTCGACTCCTTTAGTCGACATCGAGGAAGATCTAGCCGATGTCGAGTAAAATCAACTCGAAGTCGAGGACTCTGTAACACCTCCGACATCTGTTCAGGCTCTGAAACAGAAGAAGACGTTTGCGTTCCCTTCCAAGGCGCTGAAAGATCCCACTGCAGGTAGGTTTAAACGCTTTTTTAAGATGCTTAAAGAACTGAACGTTTCAATTCCTTTTATAGAAGCTCTGCAAGAGATGCCTGCATATGTCAAGTTCCTCAAGGAAATCCTTAGCAACAAGCGATCTATCTCAGAAATCGCCCCGAATACAAAAGGATGGACTTCCCTGAGAAGAGACCTGGCCCTGGTAAGTTCTCTATTACTCTGGGATTTGGACAATATAAATATGAGTCCTTGTGTGATTTAGGAGCAAGCGTGAGTATCATGCCCTTATCAATCTGGCGAAAGGTGAAGATAGGGTCCATAGAGCCTCTGGATGCCAAGTTGTACATGGCAAACAATACAGTGGTCATCCCTACAGGTATGGTCGAGAATGTCCCTGTCCAGGTTGGTAAGTTCTATATCCCTGCTGATTTCCTTATTATAGATTGTGCTGAAGATCCTACTAGTCATATTATCCTTGGTAAACCATTCCTAGCTACTGCTGATGCTAAAATAAGCGTAAAGCAGCGATTGCTCACCATCACGATATGCGACGAGATCTTAGATTTCTCTTTTGGCCCTGCAAAAGAGGAAGTTTCATGGCTGGAGGTGAAGAGCATCAGCAACCACGGGATCAAGCAAACAACAGAGGAAAACAGCAGAAAGCTACTCGATGTCGACGAGGTCTACTCGACATCGACCAAGCAACTCGACTTCGACCAAACTCACTCAAAGCCGACTTCCTCAGTTGGATTCTCGACTAGCCAAGAGCCTAAGTATGGGGTAAGTCTACTCGACGTCTACCAGCCCTACTCGGCGTCGACCAACCCTAAGCCCGAAGATTTCTTTTTTGGGAACGAAAAGGTAAGTCCAGGTATGATTTCAATCCCTCTGTCCATTAATAAATTTAATAAATATTTAAAGGGAGGTAAGGCCCCGTGGCAAGCTAATCTGCGAAGGATAAGAGCGGGAAAGAAGAAGAAGGAAGGCAAGGGTTATTATGCAACCAACAACTTATCAGCTGAGCTTGTATACTACCATCAGGACCTAGATGATCCGGGAGAAGAGCCAAGCACAAGGGGGGCCCACATTGATGGTCCTTGAGCGGAAACGGAGAAGTCGGCCTAGCGACTCTAAAATCTAGAGCATGTACATAAAACTTTTGGATTTTGGGACTTTAAAATTTTTAAGGTTTTGTTTTTTTTTTTGGTTTTTGTTTTTGGTTTTGAATGCTTCATGTGGAAGGTCTTGTCTTGGTGAAAAATTCTAACATTTTTAGGTCGAGAAGCATGAAAGGATCGCAAAGAGTGGAAAAAGAAGTCCCTGACAGTTAGTCGAAATCGACTAGGCCAAGTCGAGATCAACCAAGAGGAGCAGCCCAGAACTACTCGACATCGAGTAGGCCAACTCGACGTCAATCAACCAGAAGCTCCTCGACTTCACCATTCCACTCGACGCTGCCAGTTTACTCGACGTCGACCAACTCAGTAACTCGACAGCCCCTGTTTTGCCTACTAGACGCGTTATTCGGTGAGTTCCTTCCTTTACTCTTGTTTTATATTGATTTTATACAGTGGGGACACTGTATATTTTAAGTATGGGGTGTGGGAAGAGCTTAATATTATTTATTTATGTTTTAGTCTTGTTTTTGGTTTTTACATGGTGAATTTTGAGTGAAATTTTAAAATTTTTATGCTTAAATGCTAAACTCAAAGTTTTATAAGACATCTCCCATTTCTTGTAAATTGTTCAAAGAAATAGAGTCATGGAAGCTTAAATTGAACTCGACAATGCAAAATTGGATTCATAAGAGATATAGCATGAAATTGCCTAGTAAAGGGAAGTCACAATGAAATGCATTATTTCTTGAAAACCATGAAATGAGGTAAAATTTGATATTGCATGATAAAAGGATGAAGGACTTTATATTTCCATATAATGCTCATTATTATATTCCAAGCCTTACATATGCTTAAATGCATCACAAAAAAGCCATATTTATGCCTCATTTCAATCATTGCTCCACATGATATAAATATTTCCATTCTTCACCTTATTTCCATCCGGGGATTATGTTGAGAATGATGTTGATTATGGATATGTTATATGGTATTTGTGTTGTTGTTATCATTATTATAGTTTGGTAGGAGAATGTTTGAAATATATGGAAAATTTAATGAGTGAGAAAAAATCCGATCACCTCAGGAGATAAAGGTAGATCGACCCTGCTCGCTGAGAAAATAGTTTGGCGAGATGGGACACACAGGTGAGGAGTCTAAAGCACTAAGTATCCGGGGCCATTCATGACACCCATGTTTGCGACTCGCGAGAAGACAATGCTGAGGTTAGAGAGGTAAAAGCATAAGATTGAAAAAAAAAGCATTGAGTGAATTAGTGAAAGGTGAGAAATATCAAGGAAGAAGGAATGTGGAAATTCAATTTGGAAATTACTCCATTTCCCCGAATTTAACACCACATGGCCAAAAACTGCCCACCTTTAGCCTTTTACCAATCTACTCCTTATTGAGCTTAAATTGAAGTCATCTTGATTATTAATGCTTTGTCACATGAACTGTTTTTGCAAAACCCTCCTTTTGTGAGTAGATGTTGCTTTTGATTGCACATGTATGGATTTGTGACATTAGTACCTTTTCGAGGATGGTAATTGATTGTAGGGTTATATAAAAATGAATCTATGATGTTGAGAGTTTTGAATTCTTCCCGTGAATGACCATCCAAGTTATTGCTTGCGGACAAGCAAGCCTAAGTATGGGGTGATTTGATATCCACTAAAGTGACCATGTCTTTATATATAATTTAGCTTCTTATTTTATATACTTTGCATATTTCGGGCTGGGAATATGTTGAATTTGTGTAGTATATGCTTATTTGCAAGAAATAGAGGTCTACATAAGTTTTGGTTTAATATTACAGAATTTGGAGCCATTCCGAGACAAAAGCCAAAAGATGGGATCTACTCGAAGTCGACTAAGGCTACTCGAAGTCGACTAAAGCTGAAAGCAGAACCAAGTCGAGGACAGAAGACGAAGGCAACTCGAGCTTAACCTTACTCGATGTCGACAAAGCCTGCTCGACATCGACCAAGACCCAAAAGAACACCCGAGCTCCAGGAAGAAGAAACTGCGAAGCAAAGCTGAAGTTGCTCGACGTCGACCAATTTGGTCGAAGTCGATGAAGCCTAAACCGAGTCAGGGTCCCAGAATCGACCAAGCCAGCTGAAGAAGAAAGGAAGAGGTCGATATCGACTTGACCTAGTCGATATCGAGTTGAAACTTGTCGATATGCATCTCTGGAGCCGAAATCGAGTTGCTAAGCTGAAGTGAAGAAATGTTGCTCGATATCGAGTAAGTCTACTCGATATCGAGTTGACCCAGTGGCCGATTTCGAGCTAAGTCCGAGTCTTGTTAAGATTCTATCCCGAATCCAATGGAGATATTTCCGAGAGAAGATTCCCAACACATGAAGATTTAGATATTTTTATCTTTTTAGCTTTTTATTTATCCTAAGGGATAAACAATTAATCACCCTAGGATTTATCTAGTTTTATTTATTTAGATAGATTTATTTCCATGTAGAGTTTTATCTTTAGAAATTAGATAGATATTTCCTTCCTTGATTAGCAAGGATTGGAAGCCTATAAATAAAGCCCATGGGGCTGATTTTTATTCATTCAATTTTAGAGAAGGAGAAGAGGTAGTAAGTAGAGAGAGAGTGGAGGTCGTGAGGAGTGAGGGAGCGAGAGCAAGTTGGCTTCGATCGGTTGTAAGCTTTTATTTAGTTTATTAATGCTAAGTTATTCCCTTTTATTATTGATGTCTTTTCCTACAATGGAGAGAGATTGTCCACCCTCTTCTAGGGTCGGGGCGAGCCCGACGATAGCCATGCGTGTTTGAGGTAAAGATCCGACATTTATCATGTTTTGACCATCTACTACCTTTTATGTGTTTATTACCTATCTAATAGAGATCCATGTTAACAACTTGGATTATAAACATAAAATCGGTATATACAATTAGGGTTTCTTGAAAGAGTTGTCTAATTGTTGGAAAAGGCGAAAGCTTGATCCTTCGATGCGATTTGCATGATTATCTTTATTTATCTTGCCTTATGCATGTTTGGTTATCGT
This sequence comes from Persicaria maculosa, assembly GCA_963922045.1. Lineage (NCBI taxonomy): Eukaryota > Viridiplantae > Streptophyta > Magnoliopsida > Caryophyllales > Polygonaceae > Persicaria > Persicaria maculosa. The sequence goes on from OY998253.1 coordinate 55,843,126, forward strand.
TGTTGCAAACCCCGATCTTGGAAGTTTTCTTTCACATAGTTTATTCCGAATCCGAAAAGCTTTGTTCTTTCTTTTATTTTACTGTTTCTGCTCGACGTCGACCACCCCTTGGTCGACGTCGACTTCTGACTTTCGATCGAGCAAAGATCGCTATTGCTTGTGTCTCTACAGTTAACTCGATTTCGACCAGCTTACTTGACTACGACCAGTTCCTCGACATCGAGTTGGTTACTCGAGATCGACCAAAACCTCAGTGTCTATTGCTTGCTCGGATTCGACTTGCCTGGCCCCTGTCGACTACCCTTAGTCGAGGTCGAGCACCCCGAAGTCGTTAACCACTTATGAGATTCTTTCACTGCCTGAGATTCGCTGACACGCTTCCTCGAGGATCGATCCTGACTTCCCGCTGCTATATCAGGAGGAGGTCTTGTAATCATTTGCGTGGGCATAGATCTGGTTTGATATATTTTATTATATTTTAAACTCGACTTCCTCCTACAACAACAAACAAGCTATGGATTAATCGTCATAGAAGGCACAATGAGCATCAAATGCAACATCAATCTAACAAGCTAAGAAAACCATATTACAAGGATATAGACAAAGGTTGATCAAACTATAAGGAACCTATTTAAAGAGAAAGTAGATAATACTACGGATAAAGCATGAAATTGCACAAGTTACAAAGCATCGATCCTATATGATATGAACGACTTAACACAAGGCGCGAATATTTGATGTAGCATATACATACATTTAGTCAATTAATATGAAAATATACAAGAAATCAAATAATCCTACTACAATGACATCGAAGCATGGGAAAATCATAGTAAAGTACAACACAAGCTCAATGAAATGTGGCTAAACATGGATACAAGGATACATGGGCACAAGTTCATACTAATGATCATCCGTATAGTACACGCTGGAAACACAATAACATATTAAGTAACCAATGCACCCGAACATAAATTCTGAATACGATTAGCTCCCCAATCCCATATACCATGAAGGATGGCGATATCAAAGAGAAAGACTCGATAAGAGAATCAATTTTGAGGCATGGGAGAAGGTAGAAGAGGAGAAAATTAGAATGAAAGGAACAGGCACCGCTCAACCATCACCAATCTTACCCGAGATTTGTCGATGACAAGGCATAGTGAAAGGGTAATAACATCGACAAGTGAATGATGGAAGAAATCGCTTCACAAGACCAAAATCCTGACTAACCTAGGAATAAAGGGTTCCCTCGCTATCCTATTCGCACAGAGATTCAATCCATAACCAAAAAATATCAAACAGATTAACAAACTGAATTCTAGGTCAAGGAAGACAACACTCAACACATAATCAACCGTCAATAATTATTCGGACCCCTTCAAGGAGGATCGCCCTCGGGCACAGTTTATATAGTCACATAAGCTATTGGAAACCTGCCCTTCGATGGGCAACTAACCAGAAGGGGCAACTACCTCCCAGTCTATGTATCCTACCTCGCTAATCCAACCATCGTGGTGCAAACTCCTGTGAGTCTTCCAAGCTCTCTGTAAAGTATAAAGCTAGGGTTAGTCTACCGATTCCCGAGTCTACATCCATAGGGACGGTCTATCACCTTTCTACCCACACATTATATCCCATCCTATTTTCCCCACTCGGAGTTAAGTTCATTAAGTTCATTTTGCCCTTTTGAAATCCTACCAAAACCCTTTAAAATCATCGGGCGGTTTTCAGAAATCATTTTTCAACCCATTTGTACTGGGATTGCAAAACTTTGCTTTGATACAACCTTTGTAATGGCTTGAGTTATACAACCCAGGTTAAGTTTCGAAGGAATGGATACCTCCGTTCGGATCATACAATCCAAGTATGGGTTGAATGTGTAAAACAAAAGATTAATAGGAAAGTAGGGATTTCGAACCCAAAAGTATGGGTTGAATGTTTCAAACCAAGCAATCAATATAAATTCGATACAAGGTGCCACGACAGGGCCGGGTCAAAATGAAATATGAGTGTGAAATTCAATTATGAAATTGAAGAGTCTGAGTGTACCAAAGTCAGTCTCTCCAATGCTAATGGAAACCCCATCAATCAGCACACGGTCGATCAAGTAAAGGGTCGAGTATCTGAAACTATTCAGCAAGGCAAGGCAAGCCACTTATGCGCATCTGGAAGACGTCGCTGAGGCCATATAATATGTCTTAAGCCTAAATGAAGGGTGCTCTAATGCAGTGTGGAAATTTAAACACCCAAAGCATGCTTGATTCAAAATATCTAAATAATATGCAGAAAAATTGTAAAGGGCACCACAAAGAATGCCAAGTGGCATATCTCTCTCCTACCTCTTCACCCATTCTCGTTAGTGCAGACACCGGCTGTGTTCGTGCTATATAGAAATGTCTCATCACGTCCTATATCGTTTCATGTTCTTGTCTCATATTCTCATCCCATTTGTCATTCTCATATTTCATATCATATTCTCATCTTTTCATGCTCATATCATTTTTTTTTCTCAAATCATGTTCTTTCTCATTTCTTTCTTATATGGTATCATAGATTTGATGAGGTACAAACCCAATGGGACTAATTCGTCCTATGACCCTAGCAAATTGACTCTAAGACTCATACTTTAACGACCGTTCTACCATTCACAAAGAGAATCCAGATGCTCGATCAGTTGTGCAAAACCTAAGCATGCTACTACATGATTCTGCAAGATGCAACATGATGCGGGACCATCTTCTACACCTCCAGACACGCCAATCATCTTAGGAGACGGACCTATGACTCGAGATATTGGGCTAAGAAGCTTCAGAGAGACTCATTCATGTTTGTGAGTCATGCCTTGTTCTCGAGCACAGTTTAACTCCCCGAGCCTACATTGAAGACATACGTGTGCATTGGGATCAAGATTATCGAACCATCCTAGGCAAATGTTGGAGCCGAAATGTCTAAGAGTTAAACCTTGTTATATTTCCTATTTTTGTAACTTTTATACCTAAGCTATTTTAGGAAACTTTTAAGGGTTATTTTAATTATTTCTTTCAGTCATTATTTTAATTCATTTAGGCTGAAAATCAGCTTGAACTAGGTTAAATAGTCGGCCGATCATTGTAGAACAACTGGTTGAATTTTATTGAAAGTTTCTCTTGTGAAAACACATTCAGCGTTCTAAAGTCAATCGATTCGAAGCGTTGCTCATTGATTGCACAATTGGTAATTGATCTAGCTTGGTTTGCTTTGAGTTCATCAACCACGCGAGAGCTTGATGATCCTGGTAATCACAAGTCCCCTCCTTGTGCCTCCAAGTTGTCCGCTTGGTTGTGTAAGGTTGTAGAGGCATGCTTTATAGTCGTTGATACTTGATTCCTACCCTCTTAGGAGGTCTGTGGTCTTTATCTCGTTCTATCTTAGTTCGAATCATCAATCTATCGGTCTTGTTCTTTCAATTTCGTGTCTTTATTATTTTTATTGAATCGCGTCTTGTTTCGTTCATCTTAGTTGATATCGAGTTAATAGTCCTTGCCGTTTCATCTTGAGTCTTGGTCGACATCGAGTCCCCTCTTGGTGTTCTTGAGTCTTTTGCTTCCGTTCTTGTTAATTCTTGTTTGATTGTCGAAGATCGGGCCATCCTACGGCCAACCCTATATGAAATTGGCATCAGAGCTTTGGTTTTAGACATCAAAGTTGTGTCTTTTGTTTACCTAAACACAAAAACTACAAAAATAGAGTCTTTGTCTTTAGTTCTTGGTCTTTACTTCTTGAATCTTGAATTTGGATTATTGCTAACCTCTTGTTTGTGATTGATTGTGGTTGCTAGCCTAAACACACTATCCTAGCCGAGACCCCCTTGCAAGCGGCTACCTTGTGCGCAAACCCTTGTGCATACACCATAGTCGACGACAGAGAGTTCCTCGAAGTCGAGTCGGCCGCACCTTGCAAAGTCACAAACCCTAGTTGTTACTTTCTATCTTTGGCTTACTTTCATCTATTGCCTTATTTGATTATCAAATTTGTGGTACATTTATTCATATTATCTATCATATATTATAAAAAGGCTTAGATAGATATACTTGCCATAGTTAGCCAAAAAATCATATATATATATATATATATATATATATATATTTCATTAGGGCTACAAATTTTTATTTTCGTTCACCATAGTTTAAAATTTTCGACAGTCCTTTTTATTTCATTGTTAGTTCTTGCAATAGATTAAAAAAAACAATCCGAAAATTAAAAAAAAAAAAAAGAATACATTCAAAGCTTTGACCTAGGAGGATAAAATTCACTAGGGGCAAAAATAAGCTTTCAAAAAAAAAACAAGAAGAAGAAGAAAAGGGATTGTCAAGGTCTAGTGCAAGAAACTTCAAGGACCAATTTTGGTGAAATTCCATACCCTAGTCGAAAATCTGAAACACATACCTACCAAAACATAATTTTTTTTAAGCCCTACATTGCAACTACAATATCTTTACTAAGGGTTTGAATTAAGAGAGGTAAAAGTTCCAAGTCTTTCTTTGGTTTTTCCTTATTTTCTTTTATTTCCTTCTTGTCGAGCACTGCTCTTGTGTGTCGAGTATTCGTTTTGCTTATATCGAGTACTTTGGGTCACTGTCGAGTTCTCTCTTTGCTTGTCTCGAGTGTGTTTTGCTCTTGTCGAGTGCCCTACAGCTACTGTCGAGTACCTTTCAGTTCCTGTCGAGTTCCCTGTTGCTGTGTCGAGTCGAAACCACACCTACCGAGTCGATACTTCTCAGTACCGAGTCGATACTTTGCTAATGTTGTCATTTTTGGTGTGCTTGTTTCTTGTCCATTCTCTTGCTCTCTTACCTTGTGTTGTTAAGTTATTTCTTGAGTGTTGATTTGCCCAAGGCGGATTGCCCCAACAAGCATGACATACCAATTAGAGAGCGAGTGTGAGCGAAACATGTTGTGAGGTTGTTTATACTTTTCAATAACCTTTACATAGTTCCTTGTTCGTTTTACTTGCAATGTCTCAACAGGTTAACGACGGGAACAATGCCAACAACGATAACAATGACGACAACTCCAACGCAACCGTGTCCGCTGAGATGTTCAACAACACAATGAACACTCTTAACACCACCTTGACGGCAGTGTTGGATAGGTTGGCGGCTTTGGAGGCTAGACCGATGGGTTCTAATACCCTTGGTGGTCAAGGTAATCAAAGGCGTGACGATACGCCTAATGATGAAAGGGAAGTCCGAAATCCTAATCCAAATCCTGACCCTAATTTAAACAATCCTTTATTTGAACACAACAACTCTCCACGAAGGGAGAGATATGGTAGACATAACGGATTTGTTAATGCGCAGGGGCAAGGACGGGGAAGAGGAAGAGGCCGAGGCTTCCAGGAGGAGTTCTACTATTCGGAGCGTGACGACCACTTCCAAGATAAGGAGTACTGGGAGCAACGCTCGAGGCGGAATGATAGAGGAGGTCGATACCAATACAGAGAGCCTAGAGATCCTGATCAGGACGGCATAGGTAAGGTAAAGGTAAAGATCTCTCACTCTGATGGTAAGACAGATCCAGATGCATATATTGATCGGGAAACAAAAATGGATCAAATCTGGAATTGTCACAACTTTTCTGAACATAAAAAGGTGCAATTGGCTTCTTTAGAATTTCAAGGGGTTGCTCTAATTTGGTGGGATAATTTGCTTAAAGAAAGAAGAAGAGCCCTTGATGCGCCTATCGCTTCTTGGAACCAATTGAAAGCACTAATAAGAAGTAGGTTTGTCCCTCAACATTATGCTAGAGAGTTTAGACAACGCTTAGAAAACCTTAAGCAAGGTAATAAATCTGTTGAGGAAACCTTTAATCTTATCCAAGAAACCATGGCTAGGGCTAATGTCATAGCACCCTATGAAGATACAAATGCTAAGTTTCTTAGGATTTTGCATCCCGCCTTAGCTCATGAAATAGATTGTTTTCCTTATTATACTCCTACTGAATTGTTGCATTTAGCTATTAAAGTTGAAAGGGGAGCTAGATACAGGAACCAAGGCGGAAGAATGACGAGTGGGCAGCCCCAACAATGGCGCCATACCCGACCTCAACAGCTCCAAGGGTGGCTTGAAGGTGGGTATAGCTCTCGGCCGAGCCAACCACAAGGGAGAGGTGAAGTCCGAATAAACCAACAGACCATCGATAAGGGTAAGGCGCCTTGGACAGGACGAGATTCATCTAGGGTATCTACTGGCCCCAAAGGGAGTAATCCTAACCCCTCTACTACTAGATCTAGGGACATTGTGTGTTTTAAATGCCAAGGTAGAGGTCATGTTATGAAGGATTGTCCCAATAAGAAAACTCTCATGATTAATCACTTAGGCGAATATGAATCTGAAAACTCTTGTGATGACAATGAAGAGCATGCTAATGATAATGGTCAAAACCTTAACATTCTTACTTATGATGAAGGCATTGATTATGAACATGGAGAGTCATTTATTGTTAGGAGAGTCTTAAGTGTTGTTCCTGCACCTTGTGATGACAATCAACGTGAGAATCTATTTCATACTGGATGCCTAGTTAAGGGTAAGGTTGTCAATATGATCATTGATGGCGGTAGTTGTTGTAACTTAGCTAGCCAAGAGATGATCGATAAATTATAACTCCCTACTATTCAACATCCTAGGCCTTATAGATTGCATTGGATGAATGACTGTGGTAATTTAAAAGTGAACATGCAAGTTAAAGTGCATATCAAACTAGGACATTATGAAGATGATGTGTTATGTGATATTGTACCTATGCAAGCCTGTCATATATTATTAGGTCGTCCTTGGAAATTTGATCGTAAGGTCTTGCAAGATGGTTTTACTAACCGCTATTCCTTTACTTTTCAGGGAAAGAACGTAGTTCTCAAGCCTATGACGCCAACCCAGGTGGCTGACGAGATTGAGAAGCACAAGGTAAGTAAAGGTGAGTTAGCTGAGGAGGCTCAGTCGAGCCATGTGTCTACCCCTACTCGGCCTAAGGAGGTATTCTTGGCTTCCAAGAGTACATTTTTAGAGGAGTTTGCGGATGGGGAAACAACCCTCATGCTCCTATGCAAAGGGTTGAATATGTTGAGTGAGGAGCTTCGAGCTACCCTCCCTCCTCACATCCTATCTCTTATTGAAGAGTATAAGAATGTATTCCCCGAGGACATACCAGCAGGTCTACCCCTGTTAAAGGAATTGAGCATCAAATTGATCTCATTCCAGGGGCTTCTTTGCCTAATAGGCCTGCTTATAGAATGAATCCCACTGAAACCCAAGAGATTCAATCCCAAGTCCAGGAACTGTTGGATAAGGGTTATATTAGGGAAAGTTTGAGTCCTTGTGCTATACCTGTGTTGTTAGTCCCTAAGAAAGATGGTTCATGGAGAATGTGTGTAGATTGTAGGGCCATTAACAACATAACTGTCAAATATCGCCATCCTATACCTCGCCTAGATGATATGTTAGATGAGTTGCATGGTTCTTCCATCTTCTCTAAAATTGATTTAAAAAGCAGTTATCATCAGATTAGGATGAAGGAAGGCGATGAATGGAAAACCACCTTTAAAACTAAATTTGGACTCTATGAATGGTTGGTTATGCCTTTTGGGTTGACTAACGCACCTAGTACTTTCATGAGATTAATGAATCATGAGCTTAGAAATTTCAAAGGTAAATTTGTTGTTGTGTATTTTGATGACATTCTTATCTATAGCAAATCACCTAAGGAACATGAAGCACATTTAAGGGAAGTACTTTCTACTCTAAGATTAGAACACTTGTATGCTAATTTGAAGAAATGTGAATTATGCATGATCAAGTGTCTTTTCTTGGTTTTGTAGTTAACTCAAATGGACTGCGTGTTGATGAGGCGAAGCTCAAAGCCATACAAAAATGGCCGACACCCACCTCAATCGGCCATGTGCGCAGCTTCTAGGGATCCAGCTCGAAGCTCAACTCCATCGCAGCCCCTCTAACCGAGCTCACTAAGAAGCGGTGTGAGTTCAAGTGGGGTCCAGCTCAAGAAGAAGCATTTCAGATGCTTAAAGAGAAGTTGACGCAAGCCCCTTTGCTTGCTCTGCCTGACTTTACTCGACCTTTCGAGGTTGAATGTGATGCTAGCAGAGTTGGGATTGGAGGAGTTCTCATGCAAGAAGGTAAGCCTATAACATTCTTTTCTTAAAAGTTTAAAGGTGCATGTGTTAATTACTCTACTTATGACAAAGAATTATATGCCTTGTTTAGAGTCCTTAAGACATGGTCCCATTACCTTTGGCCTAGAGAATTATATGCCTTGTTTAGAGTCCTTAAGACATGGTCCCATTACTTATGACAAAGAATTATATGCCTTATTTTCTTAAAAGTTTAAAGGTGCATGTCTTAATTACTCTACTTATGATTGATCATGAATCCTTGAAATATTTTAAGAGCCAAAATAAACTTGATAGGAGACATGGTAGATGGATGGAATTCATAGAAACATTTCCTTATGTTATAAAGTATAAGAAAGGGAAAGACAGTGTGGTTGTTGATGCTTTATCTAGGAGACATGTTCTTTTAACCACTTTGGATTGTAGAGTCTTAGGCTTTGTGTACATTAAGGAATTGTATGCTAATGATGTGGATTTTGGGGATGTTTTTAGAAAGTGCCTAGATAAAGGTCCTACCAACCAATTTTATATTTTTGAGGGATTATTGTTTAGGAAAGACCAAGTGTGTATACCTAGGTGTTCTCTTCGATTATTATTGGTTAATGAAGCCCATAGTGGAGGTTTAATGGGTCATTTTGGGAGAGATAAGACTTACCACACACTTAAGTCACACTTTTTTTTGGCCACATATGCTTAGGGATGTAAAACATTGCCTTAAGAGATGTATTGATTGCCTAAAGGCCAAGTCTAAGCTCATGCCCCATGGATTGTACACACCACTCCCTATACCCTCAGCCCATTGGGAAGATATTTCTATGGATTTTATTGTAGGATTTCCTAGAACTAAGAAGGGGAGGGATTCTATATTTGTGGTGGTGGATAGATTTTCTAAGATGGCTCATTTCATTGCATGTCGTAAGACCGATGATGCTACTAATGTTGCAAACTTATTCTTTAGAGAAGTAGTTAGGTTGCATGGTGTGCCTAAAACCATTGTTAGTGATAGAGATGTTAAGTTTCTTAGTCATTTTTGGCGAACTTTGTGGAATAAATTGGGAACTAGATTGCTATTCTCTACCTCTAGTCACCCCCAAACTGATGGCCAAACTGAGGTGACCAATAGAACCTTAACCACTATTCTTAGAGCCATATTACGAAAGAACTTGAAGCTTTGGGACGAAGCCTTACCTCATATGGGGTTTTCTTATAATAGGACAATGTATTCCTCAACCAAAATCACTCCCTTTGAATGTGTATATGGTGTTAATCCACTAACCCCTTTTGATCTTACTCCATATCTGATGTGACCCTCGACGGAGTTATCTTATCTAACGATCGGGTTGGTGATCTAGATGTTAGGTATGGAGCTCCGATGGATGTTATTGAAGATGCTAACGATGAGAAGATGGAAGAGGAGTCACTTTTACCTCGAGCTACCCCACCGTTGACAAGAGCTCGAGCTCGCCTACTTGGTCAATCGGTTCTTACCTTTGAGGAGTCACCACCACACATGGTAAATTTGCTACAGGTTATGTCTGAATTGGCCTCGACTGAGACTTAATTAGAGGGGATCGATGCCAACCTAAAATTTTCAAAACCAAGCTAATGACAAGATTTTTGCATGGGATTTTTTCTTGCATCTTTTCCCATGAAAATGAGGCTAAATGTAGCTAGCCTTGTTCGGACAATATTCTAAATTCCAAAAGGTTTTGCCAAGCAAACGTTACTATTGCCCTTTGGTATATTTTTTTTTTCTTTTTGTTTGTTTTAATTTCCTAGCTTTCATACAAGTCCTATAAATATGTAAGTTTGACATGAGTTTTTAAGAAGTTGAATTTGAGAAAAATTTGAGCTTTGTGCTTCCTTCGTTTCTGGTAAAAAAACAAAATCTATCTTGGTGAGATGCCGGATAAAACCTCTTGGTGAGATGCTAAGAGCGATTCCCTAGCGAGAGACGATGGAATAAAAGGGACGGAAACACTCGGAGTGCGAGGCCGAGAGTGCGGAAGATCGAGTGTTGGAGAGAGCTCGGAGTGCGAGGCTGAGAGCGATCTTGCATCACATATCCCTCCACCCCATACCCTAACCTACCATCAGTCTAAGGCCTTCCACAGCCTCATCATCACCCTCAAACATCCCCAAAACGTCACTCCAAACAGCCCTTCAATTCCCTCTGAAACAAGCCCCGTTCGGAATCGTCTCTTCACAGGCGACGTCTCAGTAAAACGCGATTTCCCGCTTCGTTTGACATCCGATTGACAACATCTGCCCCAATCCGCAACCGCAACTTCAAGATCTACAAAAGTAGTACTTGTACGTCCCTTGAAACCTATCTAATCAACAGGAAATCGGCAATCTTTGACGACTGACCTGTTGACTCAGAAGCTGTCCACAATTTCCCGACTTTTGGGAACTCTCGTCGCCGGTCCTTTTGCTCGAGCCCGGGTCTGAGCATGTTAAGTGGTATCGGAGCTAATCCATCAAATTCACAAAGCTTTTTGTGATTCCATCAATTTCATCCACATCCCTCTTCAGAGCCGTCACGGTTGCAACCATTGAAGTGCACTACGCAGATCCAACATACAGGGGCGTATCGTACCTTTTTGGAAAGGTAACGCAGATTTGAGAGTGGTCGCGGGATCAACCATCAAGATATATTACGCAGATCCAACGTACAAGGGCGTAATGTTTCTGTTTGGAAGGTCTACACAAGATTCGAGGACGAATCTTTTTCAAAGGAGGAGAGGATGATGTGATCCGAGCTCTTTCGACACATGCATGGTGTTTTAGTCATAACAGGAGCTATATTTGTCCGATTGAGGTGTGTGAGTACTTTTTGGAAAGATAATTCGACGAGCTACATCTCTTATGAAGATCAAAGTTCCGAAATCATCCAAGAACAGGTCCGAAATTGGCAATAATTATGCATTTCAAAATCTGGACAGCTTTCCCGATGCATGGAATGAAGTCGGAATAGGTTAGATGCATCGAAGGGTCTTCATCCAATGGAAATTGATTGTTTTCTACACTACATGAGGACAACAGACCCTTCATTTTCCACCATGAGGCTCTCCACGTTTCTCCATCAATTCCGAGAAACTTTTCATCTTTTCCGTCTTTAATTTGTTGTTTTAATGGTTGTTGTTTTATGCCTATAAAATGGCTAAACCTTTGTCAAGAGAAATAAGATTGAGTTGAGAATTTTTGGAAAAAAGTGTGTGTGTTTGGTTGATTTGGTGAGATGCCATTTTGACACCCCATTCCGGAGTGAGAGGCCGAGGAATGGTCCCGTTTGTGTAACTCTTTCCGGTGAAATGCTTGTTAGAGTTGTTCAAACAAAGGCTTGATTGCTCGGGAGTAAGATGCTGACGAGTGAGAGAGCGAGTTTGGTAAGTCTATGGGTGGGATGCTCATAGATTTAGCTATTCATATCTTATTTTTATTTTCCCATAAATCTAGACAAATCCAAATAAAATAGTCTACGATGGGCATTGCAGAGATACTACGACGATTACCGCCAGCCCAGAGAGATGTACCGAGTGATCATGGTAGCCATCACGGACAACAACACTGCCAGAGGAACCAAGATGGCGGAAGAGGACACAGGGACGGACATCGCCATCATCGCAATAATCCACGGTCAGATGATGAGAGATCAGATGCATCCATATTTTCAGAGCGGCCTCAAGCTAGAGAGGACTGCCATGCTAGGCGTCGCCAAGAGGATGGCCGTCAACGTCGGACCCATTGGGTCAAGGTAAGCATTCCTATTTTTACTGGTGCTGCAGGGCCAGAGGCGTATTAGGATTGGGAGGTCAAAGCTGAACAGGTCTTCCGTTTCCATCGCTATCCAGAAGAGGAGCAAGTGGAGCTCGCTGTCATCCACTTTACTGATTATGCCCTCTCTTGGTGGCAAGGAGTACTACCAGATCGCCTACACTCGAGCTCCACCAGTGACGACTTGAGGAGAGCTGACACGTCTGATGCGAGCTCGCTTTATTCCGGCGGATCATGGGCAACAACTGTTGCTAAGAAACTGCGCGCCCTTTTGCAGCGATCAGGTACAAGGTATGAGGACTCTTATATTCTTGCTAAGTTTCTTTCAGGTCTGAACTTTGATGTGGTTGAGATTGTGTTGCAACTGCGACACACCCATGTGATTGATGCTCTCCATCATGCCACCCATGTCTATGAAAACTTCCTCAAAATGAGGTCTGCAGGGCCCTCAACAAGGCGTTGGGAGGGAGATGAATCTCGTTCAGAACCACCCCGAAGTTACCGTCCCTAACCGCCTAACCCTAGTCCTATTTCTTCCTCCATCGTTAGAGCTCTAGCTAACCCAAGCCCTAGTCCTGTCATCCCTAATCCAACACCTCCACCTCCTAGACCCGAGTCCAGCAGGCCTCGAGAGGTCAAGTGTTACAAGTGCTATGAGTTTGGGTATTATGCTAGAGAATGCCCCAACCCACGAAAGGTTCTCCTTAACTCGTTCGGAGAAGTGGGGAATGAGGTGGAAGGCCTCGATGACCCTCATGAGTTGCTAGTTGGGGATGAGGATGATGAGCTTGTTGCCAGAGCACTAGTTGGTGAGAACTTCGTGGTTAAGAAGACTTTGAGCGCCAGTGAGAAGGTGGAGATTGACACCTCTCAGCGGGAGAACTTGTTCAACACCCGTTGCATCATCAGAGGTAAGATTTGCACTGTTATTATTGATTGTGGTTCCTGCTGTAATATTATTAGCCAGGAAGTCATGGATCGTTTCTCTCTAACCACTCAGGTACACCCGAGACCCTATACTCTGCAATGGCTTTACTCAGGATCACCGTTGAAGGTGAATGACCAAGCTGAGGTGTCCTTTCCATTGGACCTTATGCCGATTCTATCTTATGTGATATACTACCTATCACCGCTTGCCATCTACTTCTCGGTAGGCCATGGCAGTATGATCGGCGCGTGATGCATGACGGTTACAACAACGAGTATTCCTTCGCCTTTGGAGGCAAGCGGGTAAGACTTCTACGTCTAACCCCTCAAGAGGTTGTCATTGATTATATTGGTAGGGAACATCATCGCTAATCTCATGAGAAGATCGGAAAGGATGTTGAAAATCAAAAGTTGGAGCAAGGACTGCCCAAGGAACCCCATAGCTTGTTGGTCGCTGGGGTTCAAGATGTCCGGCATGCTATTAAGGGGGGTGATGTTCGTTTTCTACTTGTTTGTACTTCTACTAGTTCTACCTTACATGTTAGTTCTAGTTCATCGTCTGCTACTACTATTGAGTTGCCTTCTGTCATTTCAGGTGTACTCGGGGAGTTTCATGATATGCTACCAGATGAGATGCCTGGATTGCCTCCTCTTAGGGGCATAGAGCATCAGATTGACTTTGTGTCGGGTGATGTTATTCCTAACCGGCCAGCTTACAGGACTAACCCCATGGAGACCAAAGAGTTGCAGTCACAGGTAGAGGATTTGCTTAGCAAGGGGTATATTAGGGAGAGTTTGAGTCCCTGTGCCGTACCAGTTTTGTTGGTACCAAAGAAGAATGGGACCTGGGCGCATGTGTGTTGATTGTCGAGCCATCAACCAGATTACAATTAAGTACCGTCATCACATTCCTCGCTTAGATGACATGCTAGATGAGTTGCATGATGCTTGCTTGTTTTCTAAGATTGATTTGAGGAGTGGGTACCATCAGATTAGGATGAAGGAAGGTGACAAGTGGAAAAACATTTTTAAGACTAAATATGGTCTTTACGAGTAGTTGGTCGTGCCCTTCGTGCTAACTAATGCTCCTAGTACTTTTATGCGCCTGATGAACCATGTTTTGCGTGCATTCTGAGGTCAATTTGTTATCGTATACTTTGATGATATCCTTGTTTACAGCAAGTCCTTAGAAGAGCATGCTGAACACTTGCGCGCTGTTTTTCTAGTTCTTAGGAAGGAGCACTTGTTTGCTAACATAAAGAAGTGTCAGTTTTGCTCCGATACTGTCGTCTTTATTGGTTTTGTTGTAGGTAAAGATGGCTTGCAAGTGGATATAGAGAATATTCGAGCTATTCGGGAGTGGCCTCAACCAACATCCGTTAGTCAGATACGAAGCTTTCTAGGATTGGCAAGATTTTATCGTAGGTTCGTCAAGGACTTCAGCAGCATTTCCGCCCCTCTTACTGAACTAACAAAGAAAGGGATGTCATTCAAATGAGGTCCAGCGCAAGAAGAGGCTTTTGCTACACTTCGGGAGTGGCTGATGAATGCTCCGTTACTGGCACTTCCTGATTTCTCAAAGACTTTTGAGATTGAGTGTGATGCATCTGGGGTTGGTATTGGTGGTGTTTTGATGCAGGAAGGTCGACCTATTGCTTACTTTAGCGAGAAGCTAGGAGGAGCTACGGAGAATTACTCTAACACTACCTACGGCAAGGAGTTGTATGCCTTGGTTCGTGTTTTACAGACTTGGGCTCATTACTTGTTGCCCCGTGAGTTTGGGATACATACTGACCATGAGGCCTTGAAGTATCTACGGAGTCAAACCACGCTTAGCGCTCGCTATGCTAAGTGGATTGAGTTCATCGACGCTTTTCCTTATGTGGTCAAGTACAAGAAGGGGGAGGACAACGTCATCGCTGATGCCCTCTCTCGTAGGTATTCTCTTCTCTCTACTCTTGAGGCTCGTGTTCTTGGCTTTTTTATGCTACTTGATCTCGACTCTGCTGATGCTGATTTTGGGGATATATTCTATCAATGTGTGCAATCTACTGGTTCCCCTAGTGTTAGTAGTTATTTTGTGCAGGACGGTTACTTATTTAGGGCCTCCCGCCTTTGTATGCCTCGTTGTTCGATTCGATCATTACTGGTTTTAGAGGCACATGAAGGTGGATTGATGGGGCATTTGGGTGTTGCTAAGACCTTAGGCATTTTGAAGGATCATTTTTACTGGCCTAGGATGCGATCTGATGTTGAGAAATGTTGTGCTAGTTGTGTTACTTGTGCTAAAGTTAAGTCTAGGGCGAACCCAAATGGTATGTACCTTCCCCTACCTCTAGCTAGTGCCCCGTGGGAAGACGTTTCTATTGATTTTGTGCTAGGTTTGCCTAAGACTAGGAAGGGCCATGATTCTGTATTTGTTGTGGTGGATCATTTTTCTAAGATGGCTCATTTCATAGCTTGCTTGAGGACTGATGATGCTCCTCATGTGGGTACTATATTTTTTGATCATATTGTTAAGCTACATGGGGTACCTAAGTCTATTGTTTATGATCGGGACGCTAAGTTCCTTAGCTACTTCTGGAAGACCTTGTGGGCTAAGCTAGGTACCAAGTTATTATTTTCTACTTCTAGCCACCCTCAAACAGATGGTCAGACTGAGGTAGTTAATAGAAATCTAGGTGTTTTACTGCGTACTATGCTTGCTACTAACTTGCGCAGGTGGGAGGATTGTCTATCATATGTTGATTTTGCTTACAATCGGGCAGTGCACTCCGCCACTAAGATGTCTCTTTTCGAGGTGGTTTATGGTCGGAACCCCCACACGCCATTGGATTTGGCACCGCAGCCCCTGTCATCTCCCGAGGACTTTACTGGTAAGTTCCGAGCTGAGTTGGTGAAGTCTTTGCATGAGAGTGTTCGACTACAACTAGAGTGTCGAACTCAACAGTATGTGAACCAGGCCAATAAACATCGCAAGGAGCTATTATTGGAGGTTGGCGACTTGGTTTGGGTTCACCCCCGGAAGGATCGATTTCCTACTTTGTGGCAATCTATGTTGCAGCCAAGAGTTGATGGGCCATTCATGGTGCTAGAGAAGATTAATGACAACGCTTACCGAATTGATCTCCCAAGTAAGTATCGTGTTCATGATGTTTTTAATGTCTGTGACTTAGCTCCATTTCTTGCAGGGGATGGGCTGACGGATTCGGGGTCGAATCCTTTTCAAGGGAGGGAGGATGATGTGACCCTCAACGGAGTTAGCTTATCTGATGATCGGGTTGGTGATCTAGATGTTAGGGATGGAGCTCCGATGGATATTAATGAAGATGCTAACGATGAGAAGATGGAAGAGGAGTCACTTTTATCTCGAGCTACCCCACCTTTGACAAGAGCTCGAGCTTGCCTACTTGGTCAATCGGTTCTTACCTTTGAGGAGTCACCACCACACATGGTAAATTTGCTACAGGTTATGTCTGAAATGGCCTCGACCGAGACTTAATTAGAGGGGATCGATGCCAACCTAAAATTTTCAAAACCAAACTCATGACAACAATTTTGCATGGGATTTTTTCTTGCATCGTTTCCCATGAAAATGAGGCTAAATGTAGCTAGCCTTGTTCGGACAATATTCTAAATTCCAAAAGGATTTGCCAAGCCAACGTTACTATTTCCCTTTGGTATTTCTTTTTTTTTTCTTTTGGTTTGTTTTAATTTCCTGACATGAGTTTTTAAGAAGTTGAATTTGAGAAAAATATGAGCTTTGTGCTTCCTTCGTTTCGGGTTAAGAAATAAAATCTATCTTGGTGAGATACTGGATAAAACCTCTTGGTGAGATGCTAAGAGTGATTCCCTAGTGAGAGACGATGGAATCAAAAGGTCGGAAACACTCGGAGTGCGAGGCCGAGAGTGCGGAAGATCGAGTGTTGGAGAGAGCTCGGAGTGTGAGGCCGAGAGCGATCTTGCATCACATATCCCTCCTACCCATACCCTAACCTACCATCATTCTAACGCCTTCCGCAGCCTCATCATCACCCTCAAACATCCCCAAAACGTCACTCCAAACAGCCCTTCAATTCCCTCTCAAATAAGCCCTGTTCGGAATCGTCTCTTCACATGCGACGTCTCGGTAAAACGCAATTTCCTGCTTTGTTTGAACTCTGATTGGCAATATCTGCCCCAATCCACGACCTCGACTTCAAGATCTACAAAAGTATTACTTGCACGTCCCCATAAGCCAAGCCAATCGATTGGAAATCGGCAATCTTTGATGACTGACCTGTTGACTCAGAAGCTGTCCCCAATTTCCTCACTTCTCGTAACTCTCGTCGTCGGTCCTTTTGCTCGAGCCCGGGTCCGAGCATGTCAATATCCTATGAGAGAGAATGAGTCTTTTGACGCAGGTAAGCATGTCGAGTTCGTTAAGGAGCTGCATGACCGGACACGTTAGAAGCTCATGTAGAAGGCTGAATACTACGCCAATAAGGCCAACAAGGGGCGGCATGTGGTCTCAATTCAGCATGGGGATCTTGGGAGGGTGCACCTCAGAAAGGAGAGGTTTCCAAATGAGCGGAAGAGCAAGCTTGCACCCAAAGGAGATGGACCATTCAAGGTTCTACAGAAGGTGGGTGACAATGCCTGCAAGCTGGAGCTTCCTGGAACATATGTCGTGAGTGCTACCTTCAACGTCGCGGATCCTATTCCATACTTTGCCATGGACGAGGACTTGGATTCGTGGTCGAATCTTTTCCAAGAAGGGGAGGTTGATGTGGGACCATCTTCTACACCTCCAGACACGCCAATCATCTTAGGAGACGGACCTATGATTCGAGCTCGGGCTAAGAAGCTTCAGAGAGACTCATTCATGTTCGTGAGTCATGCCTTGTTCTCGAGCACGGTTCAACTCCCCGAGCCTACATTGAAGACATACATGTGCATTGAGATCAAGATTATCGAACCATCCTAGCCACATGTTGGAGCCGAAATGTCTAAGAGTTAAACCTTGTTACATTTCCTATTTTAGTAACTTTTATACTTAAGCTATTTTAGGAAACTTTTAAGGGCTATTTTAATTATTTCTTTAAGTCATTATTTTAATTCATTTAGGCCGAAAATCAGCTTGAACTAGGTTAAATAGTCGGTCGATCATTGTAGAACAGCTGGTTGAATTTTATTGAAAATTTCTCTTGTGAAAACACATTGAGCGTTTTAAAGTCAATCGATTCGATATGAAAATATAAATAAATATAAATAAATACAAGACTGTTGTTGCAGGAGGATGGTCAAGTATGAAAATATAAATAAATATAAAAGCAAACTGACTCCCTGTCTCAACAAATAAATACAAGACTTCCTCCCGTTTTAGTAGAAGGCAGTCAGGATCGATCCACGAGAAAGCACGTCAGCGGATCTCAGGCAGGGGAGAAATCTGACGGACAGAAATAACAGAGAAAAGCAGAAAAAAAACAATGACAGCAGCTTTGGTCGATATCGACCACTGTTGCTCGATATCGAGTAAGAAAATCGACCATAGAAACTCGAAATTGACTGACAGAAAGCAAAACTCAGCAAAATAACTCGACTTTGACAAAACTCAACTCGACATCGACCAGATTCTTCGATGTCGACCAAATCTTCTCGATTTCGTGTAAAAAACATAAACAAAGTATGAAGCTTTTCTCAACACAAAACACGAATTTTGATGAAATAAATCAATAAACTAAAGACTTCCAAGATCAGGGTTTCAACACCACAACGATAACCATGTAAAATAACACATAAAGGCATAAAAGATCATGCTTTTCAGCAAATAACTATCATTATTAACAAATTGGAATATAGAGACTTTCGCATAAACCCTAATTGTTACTAACCCTTTTTCACATAATTAATCCAAGTTGTATTAAGATCACTTTCGCTTCAATAACACAAACAAGGATCACCTTCAACTTTCGCAAAAGAATCATGCTTGTAGGGATAGAAGACGAATTGCATAAAAAGCTTGTACCTTTACCGCATCACCTCACATGGCTACCGTCGGGCTCACCCCGACCCTAGAAGTTGGGTGACTACTCGCTCTTCATCATCAAGAAAGACATCAATAATAAAAGGAAATAACTTTGCATTAAATTAAACGAAAGAAAGCTTACAACCGAACAAGCCAAATCCGCTCTCGTCTTTCCACCTTTCTGTTGCCACAAGCTCTCTCTCTCTACTCTCTCTCTCTCTATGTAACTAATTGTAACTTGAATTGAATGAATAAAATCCAGCCCCTAAGGCTTTATTTATAAGCTTCATTCCCTCTCTAATTGGGAAAGCAAACTATATCTAAATCTATATCTATCTATCTTTTATCTAAAGATTAAAACATGGAAATAAATAAATAAATCTAAAAGGAATTATATCTAATTGTGGATAAATCCTACTCAAACTTGATATATCTTGATAGAATTTGCCCTTGCGGATATCTCCATTGGATTCGGGATAGAAACATAACAAGAACCGGACTAGCTCAATTCCGGCTTCTGGTGTCAACTCGATATCGACCAACATTTTCATCTTCTTCTTCAGCAACTCGATCTCGGCTCTCCGGATGCATGTCGACTTGGTTTTACTCGATATCGACTCGATATCGAGTTGGCTTCCTCGATATCGACTTGAATCTTCTGCTCCTAGCTTCCTCGTCGATTCCTGGAGCTGAGCTCGATTTTTGGATGGCTCGATATCGACTAAGTGAAGCCGATATCGACCAACTTTCTCCAGCCTTCTCGATTCCGGGCAACTCTGGTGAATATCGAGTGACTTACTCGATATCGACTAGCTGTGCTCGATATCGACCAAGCTATGTTGACTCGATTTTTCCTGCTACTGGCTCGATTTGTCCTGGTTCCGCTGCTCCTTGACCTCAGACTTCTGTAGTTGACTTCGAGCCTTTCCTCCTTTCTCTGAACTGCTGTAAATTGCTTTCATTTCTGCAAAATTAAACAGAAACTGGTGTAGATCCCATAATTTGGCAAATAAGCATAAACTACATAGATTCTATATTATTCTAACCCAAATGCATGAAATGTATGCAGAAAATGATATAAAAGGTATTATAAAACATGGCGAATTAGGCTCACAACAAACACCCCATACTTAAGCTTGCTTGTCCTCAAGCAATACTTTTAATTGTCATTCAGGGGAAGAAATCAAAACTCTCAACATCTTAGATTCATTGCCATATAACCCTGCAATCAATTACCATCCTCGAAAAGGTACTAGTCTCACAAATCCATGCATGTGCAATTAAAAAGCAACATCTACTCACAAAAGGAGGGTTATGCAAAAACTTTCATAAGTGACAAAGCATTAATAATCTAGAGGACTTTAATTTAAGCTCAATAAGGAGTAGATTGGTAAAAGGCTAAAGGTGTGCGATTTTTGGCAATGTGGTGCTAATGATCCGGGGAAATTGAGTACTTTCAAACTTTCATACCACAATCCTTCTTTATAAGAGTCATCACCTTTCTCTCAACGCTCAATGCTTTTTTCAATATAATGCTTTTACCTCTCTAACCTCAGCACTGCCTTCTCGCGAGTCGCAAACATGGGTGTCATGAATAGCACTGGATACTTAGTGCATCGGACTCCTCACATGTGTGTCCCATCTAGCCGTACTATTATCTCAGCGAGCATGGTCGATCTACCTTTATCTCCTGAGGTGATCGTATTTTTTTTCACTCATTAAATTTTCCATATATTTCAAACATTCCTTCCATACTCCAAATATGATATATGACAACAACACAAATACCATATAATAATCTCGATAATGTAGCTTTCATTCTCAACATAATCCCCGAATGGAAATAAGGTAAAGAATGGGCAATATTTAGATCATGTGGAGAAATAATTTGAAATAAGGCATAATATGGCTTTTGTGATGCATAAGCATAGGTATGGCTAGAAATATAACAATATGATCATTATATGGAAATATAAAGTCCTCCATCCTCTTATCATGCAACATGTCAAAAGCAATATCAAATTTTACCTCCTTTCAAGGTTTTGAAGAAAATATTGCACTTCATTGTGACTTCCCTTTACTAGGCAATTTCATGCTATATCTCTAATAAATCCAATTTTGCATCATCGAGTTCAATATAACTTCCATGTCACTTAATCAAAAAATTTCAATGGGGGGTCATTTTTTTCAAACTTTGGAAAACATGCATATAAGCCCATAATTCAATAATGAATTCCAAAATAGCCATGTATAAGCAATTCAAGAAATGAACTTAAAAATATGCACACATAATGTCAAATACATCAAATATTCACAAAGTAAGCCCTTCCCCCACCCCATACTTAAACATTACAGTGTCCTCACTGTATCAAAAATAAGGCTAAAGAAAGAAACTCACTAGACAGGTGTGCAAATCGTCGGAAATCGAGTGTAATGTTGCTGCAGATATGGTCGACATCGATAAAGGTTGGTCGATTTCGAGGAAGCTGGTCGATGTCGACCAAGGCTACTCGAGATCGAGTAAGGTGGAACCTCCAAGGTGGGTCTCCTCGACCACAAGCTCCTTTTTGCTCAATGTGTTTTGTCGATGTCGAGTAACTTACTCGACGTCGAGTAAGTCTGCAGATTTTTCTTCCCTAGAAGATTCTTTAGAAAAGAAATACCCACAATAGAAAAACTTTAAAACAATGTCCAAAACCAAAAACCAAAAACAACAATGTCCAAAAATCCCAAAAAACTAAATGTCTATTCACAAGCTCTAGACTTTAGAGTCGCTAGGCCGACTTTCTCCATTTAGCTCATGTTGGCATTTGCAGGGCCCATGTAGCTTGGGCTTCAAATAGAATTCCATTCTTGTCCATCAGCTGCAATCCTCCTGATTGGATCTTGTTCACCGTGAAGGGCCCCATCTTCTTCTTGTTGAATTTGTTCGGAAACCGATGATCCTTTGATTTTGAAACATAGATCTTGTCTCCAACTTCATACTCCTTGGGCTCATCATTGGAAATCCTACATAAGCGCACATACCAAGGCAAACCTCTCCCATGTATAGATAGATCTTTAATTGAAATAGGAGAAGAAAGATCCATACCTTTGCTCACCTTTGCAGAATCGGACTCCGGAAGCTCCTGAGGGTCCAGCCGATATCGAGTAGGGTCACTCGATATCGAGTTGTGCTGCTCTTCTGGTGGAATCTCAGTTGAATTTGAGGCGGATGGGTCGATTTTGCTAGGTCGATATCGAGGAAGGTCACTCGATATCGAGTTACCTAGCTCAATATCAGCTGGCTTTTGCTCAATAGGAGGAATCAGCTTGGCATAGGTAGGTCGATATCGACCAAGATTGGTCGATATCGAGTCAGGGTACTCGATATCTCTCTGCTCGATTTCTGGTGGGGCTGTCTCGGCATGGGCTGGTCGATATCGACCCGTGGTAGTCGATATCGAGTCGGTTTCTGGCCCTGTCGACTTCTCCTGGGCGCTTATGGATCTTGTTCACCGTGAAGGGCCCCATCTTCTTCTTGTTGAATTTGTTGGGAAACCAATGATCCTTTGATTTAGAAACATAGATCTTGTCTCCAACTTCATACTCCTTGGGCTCATCATTGGAAACCTTAATAAGCGCACACACCAAGGCAAACCTCTCCCATGTATAGATAGATCTTTAATTAAAATAGGAGAAAAAAGATCCATACCTTTGCTCACCTTTGCAGAATCGGACTCCGGAAGCTCCTGAGGGTCCAGTCGATATCGAGTAGGGTCACTCGATATCGAGTTGTGCTGCTCTTCTGGTGGAATCTCAGTCGAATTCGAGGAGGATGGGTCGATTTTGCTAGGTTGATATCGAGGAAGGTCACTCAATATCGAGTTACCTCGCTCAATATCTGCTGGCTTCTACTCAATAGGAGGAATCGGCTCGGCATAGGTAGGTCGATATCGACCAAGATTGGTCGATATCGAGTTAGGGTACTCGATATCTCTCTGCTCGATTTCTGGTGGGGCTGTCTCGGCATGGGCTGGTGGATATCGACACGTTGTAGTCGATATCGAGTTGGCTTCTGGCTCTGTCGCCTTCTCCTGGTCGATTTTGACCCCATACTTAAGACTTGGCAAAGCATCTGCAAAGTAGTTAGTCCATAACGACGTACCTTGGTCCGTGTCGAGTGGATTCTCTGCTTCTTCGTTCAGGATGGCCATAATCTCGTCCACCTGGGCTTCCATATACCTTTTTTCCAGCTCTTCAAGAGTCATATTTCTTACCTTAGGCTCCCCGCAAGTAATGTAACCAGCTGATATAGATTTTACCTCTTCCATGGGACTTGTATGCCTTTCAGTTTTATTGAAGGAATACTCAATTACCTCATCGCTGATTTTGAAAGTGAGCACTCCCTTCCTTACGCTTATGTTGGCATCCACTGTCGCCAAGAAGGGCCTTCCTAGAATAATTGGACAAGCAGCGTCCTCCGCCATATCAATAACTAGAAAATCAGCAGGGACAAAGAACTTACCTACTTGTACTGGCACATTGTCCACCATGCCTATTGGGATGACCACCGTGTTGTTCGCCATGTATAGCTTTGGATCCACAGGCTCTAAGGCACCTATCTTAATCTTGGACCATATTGATAGAGGCATTATACTTACACTAGCTCCAAGATCACATAAAGCATTAAATTTGTATTGACCAAATCCAATGGTTATAGCAAACTTACCTGGATCTGGCCTTTTCTCAAGAACGTCCATTTGGCTGTACTCCTCTGTGATCTCAGCCATTGATCGCTTTTTGCTTAGGATCTCCTTGAGGAACTTGACATATGATGGCATTTCATTAAGAGTTTCTGTGAAGGGTATGGTGACATTGAGCCTCTGAAGCATCTTGATGAAGCGCTGGAATTTCTTCTCTGCTGGATCCTTTAGAGATTTTGTCGGGAAATGCAGTTTTTTCTTCGTCGGAGGTGCTGAAGGTTGGTCGAGGTCGAGTATAGGTTGGTCGACATGGAGTTGATGCTGGTCAATATCGACTACAGTGGTCGAATTCGGCTTGGGTGCAGAGTTCTGGTCGACGTCGAGGAGGGACTGGTCGATGTCGAGTAAGTTTTGGTCGATGTCGACTAGCTTGCTCGATGTCGAGTGGTCTGCTGTTTTCTTCCCCTCTGTATGCTAATCGGTTGTTTGTATCTATCACCCACTCCTTAGATTCATTGCTGCTACTTGCCCTGCAGATTTGCCCTTACGATTGGGCTCAAAAGATTCAGGGAGCGTACCTGACTGTCTGGGGACGCATGCTGCTAGCTGGCCTATCTGTGTGTCAGTCGATTTCCTCCAGATATCGATTTCTCCAAGGCTAGCATTGACACCATGTATCTGAGTGTAGACGGAATTGAAAGACTGCTTGGTGTCTGAATGGTTCCTCCGCATTTCCTCAAGGATGGTCTGTAGGTTATCCTTCTTCTGGTCCCTTTCCGGATGTCATGGAGTTCGGTATGTCGGGGGGTTCCTAGGGGCACCTTAGTTCCATTGTGGTTGATAGAACCTTTGGTCCCCCATATAGCGATTAGGACCCCCGGCGTAAGCTACCTCCTCGTGGGTTTCTGCCATCCTGACTTGCTCTGTGTGTGGGCACTCAGTAGTGGTGTGCCACTGTGAGCCGCATTTAATGCAAGGTTGGTTCATATAAAGATACTTGACTTGCTTGAGGAGCATGCGATTTTGATCTCTATAGTACTGCTCCTTGACATCTGGGTCAATCTCCTTAGAAGGCTCATAGAGGGGCATGGATGGGGCTGGCCTGGCGTAGGCATTCTCGTCATAGTTTGTCGGAGCCCCATACTTATTGTCGTAGTTGGTGAGCTTGTCGAAGGTAACCCATCCGTTAGCTGGTGGCATCGTCAGATACTCATAATGAGTATACTGGTTGATTCTATCCTTAGCGGCCAGTTCAAGAGAATTGAAGAAAATCTCCTGAACGACATAGGGTGGCTGTCCATGTGTAGGGCAGGATCGCAGTAGATCCTTATATCGTTCACATGCTTTTTCTAGCGGCTCCCCAGGATTCTGTTTGAAAGCTGTAATCTTCTCGCGGAGGAGTGCTATCTTGGCAGGAGGAAAGAATTTGTTGAGAAATTTCTGCCTTACTTCAGCCCATGTTGTGAGGGATCATGGAGGGAGACCTTCAAGCCACTTCAATGCCGGACCGGCCAAAGACCAACGAAAAGCCTTCATCATGACATATTCCAAAGTGGTACCTTCAGCAAGAGTATGGCAGATATCAAAAAAGTTGGTAATATGTTGAAGAGGACATTCATTAAACCTTCCATAAAAGGCATTATTTTAAATCTCAATAAGGAAGGCAGTGTGAATTTCAAAGTTATTTTCAGGGAATAGAATAGCTGATTCAGGCACAACGAGAGTCGGGTGCATGTAATCCTCTGCAGTGGTAGGGTATTGGGCAAGCTCAGCTTCCGCTTGCCTCCTTCGCTCAGCTTCCTGCTCAGTGCGTGCTCTCTCAGTGGTGAGAGTAGTATCCTTGGCGGCTAGTTCCGCCCTAAGCCTCTCAATCAACTCGGCTTGTGTTTCTGCGGCCGCCATGGCTCCTTTCAATCTAGCGTGGACGTGTATAAGGCGTTCTGGATCGTCTAAGGCGTCAAACTTAGGTGTTTGACCAGAACGGCGAATACACTGCAAAATCAAAACTTAAAGGCAGACGTGAGATCTAAGTACCTAAGGCGCGAATGATTGCTTCCCCGGCAACGGCGCCAATTTGTTGTTGCAGGAGGATGGTCAAGTATGAAAACATAAATAAATATAAAAGCAGACTGCAATAACAGAGAAAAGCAGAAAAAAAAACAATGACCACAGCTTTGGTCGATATCGACCACTTTTGCTCGATATCGTGTAAGAAAATCGACCACAGAAACTCGAAATCGACTGCCAGAAAGCAAAACTCAGCAAAATAACTCGACTTCGACAAAACTCAACTCAACATCGACCAGATTCCTCGATGTCGACCAAATCTTCTCGATTTCGAGTAAAAAACATAAACAAAGTATGAAGCTTTTCTCAACACAAAACACGAATTTTGATGAAATAAATCAATAAACTAAAGACTTCCAAGATCAGGGTTTCAACACCACAACGATAACCATGTAAAATAACACATAAAGGCATAAAAGATCAAGCTTTTCATCAGATAACTCTCGTTGTTAACAAATAGGAATATAGAGGCTTTCGCATAAACCCTAACTGTTACTAACCCTTTTTCACATAATTAATCCAAGTTGTATTAAGATCACTTTCGCTTCAATAACACAAACAAGGATCACCTTCAACTTTCGCAAAAGAATTATGCTTGTAGGGATAGAAGATGAAATGCATAAAAAGCTTGTACCTTTACCGCATCACCTCACATGGCTACCGTCGGGCTCACCCCGACCCTAGAAGTTGGGTGACTACTCGCTCTTCATCATCAAGAAAGACATCAATAATAAAAGGAAATAACTTTGCATTAAATTAAACTAAAGAAAGCTTACAACCGAACAAGCCAAATCCGCTCTCTCCTTTCCACCTTGCTCTCGCCACAAGCTCTCTCTCTACTCTCTCTCTCTATGTAACTAATTGTAACTTGAATTGAATGAATAAAATCCAACCCCTAAGACTTTATTTATAGGCTTCATTCCCTCTCTAATTAGGAAAGAAAACTATATCTAAATCTATATCTATCTATCTTTTATCTAAAGATTAAAACATGGAAGTAAATAAATAAATCTAAAAGGAATTATATTTAACTGTGGATAAATCCTCCTCCAACTTGATAGATCTTGATAGAATTTGCCCTTGCGGATATCTCCATTGGATTGGGGATAGAAACTTAACAAGACTCGGACTAGCTCAATTCCGGCTTTTGGTGTCAACTCGATATCGAGTTGTGTAACTCGATATCGACCAACATTTTCAGCTTCTTCCTCAGCAACTCGATCTCGGCTCTCAGGATGCATGTCGACTTGGTTTTACTCGATATCGAGTTGGCTTCCTCGATATCGACTTGAATCTTCTGCTCCTAGCTTCCTCGTCAATTCCTGGAGCTCAGCTCGATTTTTGGATGGCTCGATATCGACTAAGTGAAGCCGATATCGACCAACTTTCTCCAGCCTTCTCGATTCTGTGCAACCCTAGTGAATATCGAGTGACTTACTCGATATCGACTAGCTGTGCTCGATATCGACCAAGCTGTGTTGACTCGATTTTTCCTGATTCTGGCTCGATTTGTCCTGGTTCCGCTGCTCCTTGACCTCGGACTTCTGTAGTTGACTTCGAGCTTTTCCTCCTTTCTCTGAATTGTTGTAAATTGCTTTGATTTCTGCGAAATTAAACAGAAACTAGTGTAGATCCCATAATTTGGCAAATAAGCATAAACTACATAGATTATGTACTATTCTAGCCCAAATGTCGGAAATGTATGCAGGAAATGATATAAAAGGTAGTATAAAATATAACGAATTAGGCTCACAACAGTTTCTCATCGATTGCACAATTGAGAATTGATCTAGCTTTGTTTGCCTTGAGTTCATCAACCTCGCGAGAGCTTGGTGATCCTGGTAATCACAAGTCCCCTCCTTGTGCCTCTAAGTCGTCCGCTTGGTTGTGTAAGGTTGTAGAGGCGGGCTTTATAGTCGTTGATACTTGGTTCCTACCCTCTTAGGAGGCTTGGGGTCTTTATCTTGTTCTATCTTTGTTCGAATCACCAATCTATCGGTCTTGTTCTTTCAATTTCGTGTCTTTATTATTTTTATTGAATCGAGTCTTGTTTCGTTCATCTTATTCGATATCGAGTTCATAGTCCTTGCCACGTCGTCTTGAGTCTTGGTCGACATCGAGTCCCATCTTGGTGTTCTTGAGTCTTTTGCTTTCGTTCTTGTTAATTCTTGTTTGATTGTCGAAGATCGGGCCTTCCTACGGCTAACCCCGTATCACAACACCTACATACTACATGACATATCAGACATGAGATCCGAATCTTAAGTAAGCCCCCGTCGGAAACTTACTTGGAGGCGTGCAGAATCCAAGCAATACAGCAAGCAATATCCCACCAGATCATAGATTGCCTAATGATGACATCTAATTTAGTCATATTTTAGGGTTGCATTTGCATATTAGTTTAGAGCATTTTTATGCATATTTATCATATTTTATACTTTATGTAGTTTATTTTGCATTTTCGGAGTCTACACCGAGTTTTTATTGATTTCAGGCACTTTGGAAGCGATATTGTCGAAATTCAAGTTTTAATATGGAGCGGCGATGATATTGGATTGAACTTGAGGAGCTAAATTGTCAATGGTGGAAGTTTCTAATCTTGAGGGTTGTTTGATGGAATTGACTTTATAATTGGGTGTTGGTTAGATTTTAATTATTTAATTTTGGTGGGCTGAAATTGTAATTTCATATATATACTCCTATGAACAGAGGTACGGGGGGCTCTTCTACCGGACTTGAACGCCGCACCAGGCCACGACCGACTTTGGCGTGGATTAGGTTTAGTTTAGTTTTGTTTCTTTCGTTTTCGGTATTACTGTTTGGATCGAGGACGAAGATTTCTGGTTTGCATCTTATTTTAATTATGTCTTTAATTTATTCCATTGTTTTCTATATTATGCTTGGTTAAATTCTCCGTTCTAGTGTTAGGGTGAACCCGACAATGTCGTGAATTATTTGATTCTGATGTTTGCTTGAACTTAGTCTGAATTGTATGAATTGATTTGATCCTAGTTGATTAACCTAATTGATGTGAATCGATTAGAATCCTTTGTAGATTCAAGATGCTACCGCTGCGAATTGAAATTGGATAAATAGATGAAATTCATGAATCCGAAAGGAGGATTGGTTTCATCGGAACCCTAGGATTAAACTTGAGGATTCAACAATTGTTATTGTGAAATTTAAACGATTGTTGAGGACTCTTGAGGATTAATAAATTATCGTAGATTCTTAGGTGTGAATTGGTTAGGCGGAACGTGACAGCGAAAGTTTAATTGATTTTCTCCTAAGGTCTATAAAGAGCTTAAAGGGTCTAGATTTGGTTAATTTAGACACAATTACTACAACATGCGACAGCTGAGTAGTGATGACTTTAGATAATTTACCTTCAATTTGACATATTAAGGAGACGAAGTTCGAGTGAATATCGTGTTGAATTCTTTGTGGCATTGTCGTCGGAAACCTTAACCCTGGAATTATTTCTAATATATATTTTCTTCATAATCTCGCTTGTTTGTCTTAGTTTAGTTGAAAAACCAAATCCCTCTTTCTTGGCTTAGCTTGTTAGTTCTAGATAACAATTGATACATATATAATCCCTGTGATCGATATCCGTATACTGCAATTGATCTCGTATTCTTGCGAGGTTGGTTCGGGCTACACTATTCTTGTGTTGGTTTAGACCACATCAAGTTTTGGCGCCGTTGCCGGGGATTATTGATAGTATTGGTTGTTTCTATAAACTAGTTTGCTAAGTCTTTCTTTTGCTTTTGATTTTTTTTTCCTTCTTTTTGTGATTTCAGGTGTGTTCTTCTAGAGATGAACTGTGTTCCATATTGTGATGTTTTGTCATCCGTTGGTCATGCCAGTTTGGAAAATCAATTCTCGATGTATGAGAACCATGCTCATTGCAAGTTGTGCGGGGGTTTTGGGCATATGATCTCTGAATGGCCGGTGTTGTGGGCCCCCACCTACGAGGATGTTGATGATATATCCCATAGGTGCAATTCTGATGAGTATTATGACAGCAATCACACTCATGAAAGGGCTCCGATAGGATTTCAGTTTCAACCTCCACAACCTCCTCCCGTGCAAGGACCTTATTCACACCTATTAACGGAGGAGCTACTCGCTAAGATTGCGGCAATTGAAGCCCGAATTGCTCAACTTACGATGAATGGTCAAACTATTCCAGAGAGCCTCTCGAGCCAAACAGATGTCAGTGACAGTGACAATGACGATTGCACTGTCGTAACTATTGAGATTGAGGAATATCTAGAAGAACATATACATGAGTCTAAGGTGCCTGAGATTGATGATCCTAGGGAAGAGGAATCCAGAGAAGAACCCGGATTGGTTGTTCCCCGAGTATACATGTCACCGTCGCTATTTTCTGAAGTGATGGTTCAAGAGAATGTTAAGGAACGATTCGGAGCGTTCGCTGGATTACTCTCCAAGTGGCATATAGATGACCTTTCAAAGGAAATTCTCGTTGATATACCGCCATACACCAAATCCTAGGAGGAAGTCTTTCTGTTCGAAGATGGTGGTAAAGGTGAACACACAAAGGAACAAGATGCTAAGGAGAATAGCACATATTTCGGGAGCTTAAACTTCAATGGAGCCCAATTATATCGCCTCGAAAAGACTTTATTAGATGGGTGGATCGAGCCATGGACCATCCATTCGGGAAGGTTCAAACGTTTTCGAGTCAATCTAAGGTAAGTCCTCCTTTTATTTTATTTTATTTTAGCTAGGATTGTTTACTAGTATTATATATCTATCTCAAAAAAAACAAAAAAATTGCACGCCGGTGTGCCATAGCACGCGGCCGCGCGTTCTGTCTCTGTTTTCCACAATGGTTCGAAATTAAAAAAAAATAAAAAAGGGCACAGGTCTTTCTTCTTTCCACCTCTTCCTCTCTCCCTGAAGACACTATCGCCTCCCTTCTCTGTCGCCTCTCATAAACTCTCACCGGCTTCCTTTCTCTTTTCCCGTTTCTCACCCCACCACCACTCCCTCTCGCCTCCCGGATTTCTCCCCGCCCACCTTCAACACCATCATCACCGCTCACCGCACCAACGCCGGCGACATCCGTACCGAATCTTCACACCACCCCGCTCTCGCCTAACAAGCATACAAATATAAATAAGTATATGTTTATGTCACATAAGGGGCCCCTAACTAACACACATAAGTTCACATAAATATAGAACATCGCATTGATGAGAGGGTTTCTCGACCAAATAAATTTGTAGTCAAGACCCCGCTATAGTATAGGGAGTCAGGATCGTCCATAGGAGAGAGTTAGCGCTTCTTATTTAGTTGCTTTGTGGGGTTAAAACATACAAAAGAGATGGAAGAGAGATGGGTGGTGATAAGAGCATAAAATCTGAATTTCAATTAATAAAATGGAAAACTTCCAAGGCAAGGGATCACCACAACAATAAACACATGGGCAAATCAATGAATCGCATAAAAGATCATGCTTTATCATCAAAAGAGTCGACTTTCTTTTATCAACAAGTAAATCAATTAACTTTCGTGTAATTAACCTACATGTTTCTACCTTCTCTTAACTAGGATCCTTTAACTTTCATTAGAAAACCCTAATTACTATCAAGTTAACAATTTCCTCTTTCAAGTTCAATTGCAACTATGAGCTCCTTTAGACTTTCATCAAAGGTTAAGCACATAGGTAGAAGACAATAAAAACATCACACAATCATAGATCCATCAATTCAACACATGTTGTGAGCTGAATCCGCCATGTTTTACAGTAACTTTTATATCGATTTCTGCATACATTTCATACATTTGGGCTAAGATAGTACAGAATCTATATAGTTAATGTTTATTTGCCAAATTATGGAATCTACACCAGTTTCTGTTTAATTTTGCAGAATTCGAGGCATATTACAGCAATTCTAAGGAAGGTTGGAAAAGCTCAGAAAACGGCTGCAGAAGTCCAAAGTCAAAGAAGCAGCGGAACCAGTCGAATCGAGCTGTGAACCCAGGTTACTCGATCTCGAGTAGACCTTACTCGATCTCGACGAGCATGTCCGAGCACTGACTTGTCGACTAGGAGCAGTGTCGAGAGCCAGACCAACCCAGCTCCGGAAGTCTACTCGATCTCGACAAGACTTAGTCGAGATCGACGAGGCCTTGACACCACACCCGGAGTCGAGGAGAGAAGCTGATCGAGAAGCCGAGGACGAGGACGCCGAGCACATCTCTACTCGATCTCGACTAGACCTTGTCGAGATCGACGAGCCACCCTATCCGAGTCCATGCCGAGGAGCTCTAGTCGACATCACCAGTCCAAGCATCGTCGACCACCTTAGTCGATCTCGAGGAGGTCCTAGTCGAGATCGACGAGCGCCAGGAACCCAGATCCGAGCCTGTCGAGCAGATTTAGCCGAGAAGTCCAGTCGACGAACAATTCTAGTCGAGGTCGACGAGTCCCTTGTCGATGTCGAGTAGACTGGATCCCAGAAATGCATGGACGAAGAGCTGTCCGAGTAGAGTTGGGATTCCTTGGGGCCGAAGGAGGAAGATTCTATCCAAAATCTATCAAGTCTATCTATGGAAGGGAGATCTATCAAGACATGAAGACTTACCTAGTTTAGATTTATCTTTTTCCTTTTAGATTTATTTCCATTATGCAATTTATTTATCTTTAAGCTTTAAGTAGATATAGATAGAAGATTCTATCCTTGAATAGCAAGGATTAGAAGCCTATAAATAAAGCCCATGGGGCTGGTTTTTCATTCATTCCAATTCACACACAATTCAATTCCAGTAGAGAAGTTTAGGAGTTCTAAGGTTTTTAAGGTTTTGGCGTTCAGCGAAAGTTGATTGCCGGGATTGTAAAGGCTATTGAATATAGTTTTAATGCAAGTTTCTTTTTATACATCAATGTCTGCGATTGCAATGAGGCGTGAGTAGTCCACCCACTTCTGTGGCTGGGGTGAGCCCGACGGTGGCCATGTGAGGTGACGCGGTAAAGGTCAGATCTTTTTATGCGATTTATCTTCTATCCCTATGAGCATGATTCTTTTGCGAGAGTTGAAGGTGATCCTTGTTTGTGTTATTGAAGCGAAAGTGATCTTAATGCAACTTGGGTTAATTATGTGAAAAGGGTTAGTAATAATTAGGGTTTATGCGAAAGCCTCTATATGCCTATTTGTTAAGAACGAAAGTTATTTGATGGAAAGCATGATCTTTTATGCCTTTATGTGTTACTTTGCATGGTTACCGTTGTGGTGTTGATACCCTGGCTTTGGAAGTCTTTTATTATATTGATTTATTTCATCGAAAATATGAGTTTGGGTTCGAATTTGCAATTTACACTTTCTGCGTTCTAGTCGATACAGAGGAGAGCTTTGTCGAGATCGAGTACAGCCTTGTCGATCTCGAGTAGGGTCTGGTCTATCTCGAGTTGAGTTTTCTTCTGTTGTCGTCGATTTTCGCTTTCTGTTTTCTATCGATTTGCCCTAGCCGATCTCGAGTAGGTAGTGGTCGAGATCGAGTTGATTATTGTCTGCCTCGAGTGTCTGTTTGCTTTTCTGAGTTTCTATTTTCATCACTTCTTGTCGATATCGAGGACTGTTACTCGAGATCGAGTAGCTTCTGTGTCCCCGCTTTTGTTTCTGCTTTGCTTTGCCTTTTCTGTTTTCGTTTTGATCTTTGCTTTTGTTTGTTCTTTTCTGTTTTATTTCTGTTTCTGCCCCTTTGTTCCTTTGTTTCTGTCTTTCTGCTGCTTTGTCTGTGAGAATTTACAGCTACCTGAGATCTGCTGACACGCTTCCTCGTGGATTCGATCCTGACTTCCCATTACTGCATTGGAGGAGTCTTGTATTTATTTGCGTGGGCCTGAATCTGGTTTGATCTATTTTGTTATATTTCATACTCAATTTCCTCCTCACAACAACACACATCTCTATTGTTGGTTTCACCCCAACCCTAGAAGAGAAAAGAACTACTCAAACATGGAAAATAGAAACATGAATTTAAGAGAAGAAAACATTAACTAAACTTGCAATAATATAAAACCTGGAAATAGGCATCTCAATCGCAACAAACACGCCCAAGCTTTCGCCCAAACTCAAAAACAAAACCCTAAAACTCGTCCTACAGCTGCTGCGCGCAGCCCTCGGGCTGAACAACGTGTCTTCTCTCCCCTAAAAATCAGCCCCTAATAGGCTTTATTTAAAGATAAAAATATAAGACTTAATCTCCAAGGAAAGAGATTTAATTTTAGGAAAATAATAAAATCTCACTAAGGAAGGATAAAATATCCCAAGTCTATCTAACTAAAAGATTCTAAGAGAGATTTAGAAGAAACCCCTAATTAAAAAGCCCATTAAGTGAATAAATCAGCCCGCAGAAAATTTCTCCTGGTGCGCAGGGTATCGGCGCCGAGGTCTGGGTGTCGGTGTCGAGGTATCTGTTCGAATGCAGTAAGTTCTGTTCTTCTCCAGCTTTTCGACTCTGACTTCAATCGCACTTTTCCGAGGCCTCGTACATCCGATTGATGCATATGAATATGCGTTGGAAAGATCTTTTCAAGGACTACAAATCTCATGAAGGCTCCAGATCTTGAATCAAAGTTATGGATGGCGAAAATAAGGCTTTTCTCCAGCTACACCACTTTTCGCTTTTGCTTGGCTTCTCCATTGGCTTCATGATTTTTCATTAAGCTCTAAAGTGCGTCGAAACTCTCCCAAATCAGCTCCAAAACCTATAAAATCACACCAAAGCTTGTGTAGACTCCATATCTTGCAATATTAAGCATAACTACACATTTTCCTTACTTTCCCAACACAAAAAGTAATAAAATGACTCAAATGAAATGAAAACATGATGTAAAATAAGACTAATTATGCGGACATCAAAACACCCCATACTTAGACTTGCTTGTCCTCAAGCAATAACCAAACTATGATCAAGACCTTTAACATATCTTCAAGTTTTCGCCTTAGTCAAAAGCAACATCAATTTAGCATAAGTGCAAATAAGAACAAGCACTGAACCATCATCACATATATTTAAGTAACCTTAGGCAAAGCAACTAGAATCCAATCACTCAAGGGAATTAATATGTTTTCACTTCCTTTCAAATGTGTTTAGGCTATGAAATACATCTCTCAACTCAATCCCTTATGAAATTAAACTACATAGAAATTGCAATTAATATCACCAATCAATTCACCGAGATGTCAAAACATGCATTAACCATCAAGAGGACTTTAGCTCAATGGCCTTCAAAGAAGGACTCATTCGGCCGGGTTGTAACTTGGCTTGGTAGGAACATGAAGGTAGGAATCATTTATTAGGCTATGTGGTGCTAAAAATCCGGGAACCAAAGACTCCTAAATTTCCAACTCAACTTAACAAAACAATTCCATCATATATAAACACTTTCAAACTCATCTAATGTAGTACAACTCTCCAAAAACCCCAAAATATCCAATTCATCTCGCATAAAATAGATAAGGATAAATTTGGCTCATGCACAACTTTCATTTATTCTAATATTTTTTTCTCTTTTTTTTCTTTTTTTTTTCTTTTTTTTTTTACTATGTGCATTTATTTATTTATAAGAGCCAAAAATACCTTTCACAACAAAAGTGGCGAGAAAATAAAATACCAACCCAAACATGTACCCCACACTTAAACCAAATCATATATCTAAAACTCCTCGAACATCAATCTTTACCAACACTAAGTCCTAATTCCCGGATAAGGAGGTAAGGTTAAACATTGGCTAAGATAAATTTTGTGGAGCTACAAAAATAGGCTATAAGGCTCAAATTGGTTACAAGCAAAGGAAACATGTATAAGGTAGGTAAAAGAGGATAAAATATGGCTAATAAAGAGTGCCTCTATCATTTGATCAAATTATGCGATGACTAGCTATCTCATATTGGCTTCAACACTTAGATATACACCGCAATATCAAGAGGTAATGCATAAGGAGAGTAATACACACATCAAAAAGAAGGGAAAAATATATAAAGAACAGTTCCCTATAGGCCAAGTAACTCACTAGGACATGTTGGATTCCAATCACCTAAATCCTAAAGTCATATATGCTCAATTTCATTTGCAAGTCAAATTTCACATAAAAAATATTTTGTGCGACTTAGGCTAAACCATCCAAACTATGCCTCAAGATATTACATGATCAAGCTCAATTATTAGATTTCATCATTGGACATCTAAGTTAGGTGTTTTTAAACTAAACTAAAAATAAGAAATAAAAACTCAAAGTAAAACAAACTAAAACAAATATAGCGAATTAAACACATATTTTTGTGGTTTTTGACATTTTCTACTTTTTTGAATTTTTCATTTTTTTATAGACTCTAAATAAAAGACAAAAGACACAAATATGCAAAGCTAGGTCATGCAAATTTCGAATCTCCCCCCCCCCCCCCCCCCCCCCCATACTTAAAATTTCAGTGTCCTCACTGAATAAGATAAAACAAGGGAAATGGAAAAAGAAACTCACATGGAAAATGATGCAAAAATGGAGCAATTTGGAGAAGTTCAAAAATCTGCACAGGGGTCGACGTCGACAGGGGGTGCGTCGACGTCGATACCTCTCAGCACGTCGACTTCCTTCATGGCATGTAGCCGATCTTTCCTATGCACCATGGCTGATCTGTAGGACTTGTTCTCTCAACAAAAACAGTAAGTCTTGGGCTATCTAACTTCCTAACTAAAAATCAAAAGCAAAAAGCAAGAAAAGAAAGCAAGAAAGCGGGTTGCCTCCCGTAAGCGCTATATTTAAAGTTTCTAGCTTGACCTACTTCCCTTTTTCTCTTCAATTCGGATCCGGAGGAGGTGGTGTATCCGGTGGTTCAGCTGGTGAAGGTGGTGGTGGAACATCCTTCGGTGGTACATCGGGATAGATTTTCATGTGATATGGCTCTTGCTCCTTGTACCTTTTTATGCCTTTCTTCCTTTCCTTATGGATGAGCTTGAACCTTCCCGAGTGGACGCTCCAACATTCAACCCACTCATCCTCCAAGGATCTTGCTAGACACCGTCTTGGAAAACACTCAGCAAATGTGCCTTCCTCATATGCGCTCCTCTTCCTCTTCTTGGTATGGCTTTGATTTGTTTCGCCACCATCGTACACAAATAAATGTGCTTCGTTGTGGAGTTTGGTGTATAATGGTGGAGGGGGAAGAGATTCCTCCACTTCTTCTTCTTCTTCTTCTAGCGCCTCATCTTCAACGTGCCACTTTGTGAGGACCCCATACTTGAATGCGAAAGACGGTTGTTCGAGATCATCGGGAATTTCCTTAGTCGTGAATGGCAAGGGTAGCGGTGTATTGCATCGAAGAACAACTTCTATCTCTTTTTCTTCTTCTTGGGGTTTCTCATATGGCTTCTCTAGAAACAAGGGTAGTGGTGGCGTCGAGACCTGAGTAGAAATAGCCCTGAAAATAGGCTCGTCCACCTCAACAAGTTGCTCTTCAATTCGCTCTTCAGGAGGGGGTATCGGCGCCGAGGTACAGGGTGTCGGCGCCGAGGCGTCTGTAACCTTCTCATGTTTCTGCAAAAACTTTTCTTTGTCCAGGGGTGTCGACGCCGAGGTAGGGGGTGTCGACGCCGAGACACCTGTAGCATTTTCAATATTCTGCAGGAACAATTTGTCCGCCAGAGGGGTCGACGCCGAGGCTGAGAGTGTCGGCGTTGAGGCTTCTGCAGCTTTTTCTTCCTCCATTGGTTGTGGAGCCTCGGCTTTCAGTGGTGAATCTGACGGCTCTGGTAGCTTCCTCAATGTGTCAACCTCCTCACTAATGCCTTGCAGCTCTTGTTAAACTTCTTCCTCTATTGACGGAGTCTTTGTTTCAGGCTCTCGTGGATAGACCGAATCGTCTAGAGTTGGCCCCCATTGCTCATAGGGAGGATATGGTTCTTGATAAAAGTTAGGGCAAGCACGGCCAAGATGGGACCTTGTTCCACATAGATGACAAGGCGGGTTCGCCTCAAGAAAGTGTATCTCTTCCCTTAGCTTGGCATTTTCTCGTTCTATCTCAAGAATCCGTATTTGTTTTCTTAGCTTGTCTCTTTCCCTTGATAGTTCTTCCTCCCGAGCAAGCTTTTGTAGTGAGACACTCCATGGATGATAGGGCTCATATGGGTCCCTATAGTCGTGTTGAGCATAGTACCCCTCTTTTGATTGATAGGACCCATATGACTCTTGGGCTTTAGTTGAATCCTCGGATGATTGTTTTGCTTTCCAATTATCAAAGTCATAATAATCTTCATCATCCTCATCAACCTCGGTAAAAAATTTAGCATACTCCTTCATCCTTGCTTTCCGTCTTTCATCCACTCTAGCCCTTTCGGCCTTTGCTTCTAGATAATCATAATACTCTTGTGCAACCTCCATATTCTATCAAATCCTGAAAACTCAAACAGGCGCACAAATCAAATAACAAAGGCTCGGCACCAAGTCGGCACCGATGAGGCGGGTGGATGCGAGGTGTGTTGTTCAAGAAAATAAAAACTACTAAAATAAAAGAAAAGAAGAATAAAAACTAACTAAAATAAAAAGATAAAAGAAATAATATATACGAAAGAAAAGGGAGGGCCTATTCCCAAACCCTAAAAACAACTAAACGAGGCGCGATTGAACTCTCCCCGGCAACGACGCCAATTTGATGAGAGGGTTTCTCGACCAAATAAATTTATAGTCAAAACCCCGCTATAGTATAGGGAGTCAGGATCGTCACCAGGAGAGAGTCAGCGCTTCTTATTTAGTTGCTTTGTAGGGTTGAAAGTAACAAAAGAGATGGAAGAGAGATGGGTGGTGATAAGAGCATAAAATCTGAATTTCAATTAATAAAAGGGAAAACTTCCAAGGCAAGGGATCACCACAACAATAAACACATGGGCAAATCAATGAATCGCATAAAAGATCATGCTTTATCATCAAAAGAGTCGACTTTCTTTTATCAACAAGTAAATCAATTAACTTTCGTGTAATTAACCTACATGTTTCTACCTTCTCTTAACTAGGATCCTTTAACTTTCATTAGAAAACCCTAATTACTATCAAGTTAACAATTTCCTCTTTCAAGTTCAATTGCAACTATGAGTTCCTTTAGACTTTCATCAAAGGTTAAGCACATAGGTAGAAGATAATAAAAACATCACACAATCATAGATCCATCAATTCAACACACATCTCTATTGTTGGGTTCACCCCAACCCTAGAAGAGAAAAGAACTACTCAAACATGGAAAATAGAAACATGAATTTAAGAGAAGAAAACATTAACTAAACTTGCAATAATATAAAACCTGGAAATAAGCATCTCAATCGCAACAAACACGCCCAAGCTTTCGCCCAAATTCCAAAACAAAACCCTAAAACTCGTCCTACAGCCGCTGCGCGCAGCCCTCGGGCTGAACAACGTGTCTTCTCTCCCCTAAAAATCAGCCCCTAATAGGCTTTATTTAAAGATAAAAATATAAGACTTAATCTCCAAGGAATGAGATTTAATTTTAGGAAAATAATAAAATCTAACTAAGGAAGGATAAAATATCCCAAGTCTATCTAACTAAAAGATTCTAAGAGAGATTTAGAAGAAACCCCTAATTAAAAAGCCCATTAAGTGAATAAATCAGCCCGCAGAAAATTTCTCCTGGTGCGCAGGGTATCGGCGCCGAGGTCTGGGTGTCGGCGTCGAGGTATCTGTTCGAATGCAGTAAGTTCTGTTCTTCTCCAGCTTTTCGACTCTGACTTCAATCGCACTTTTCCGAGGCCTCGTACATCCGATTGATGCATATGAATATGCGTTGGAAAGATCTTTTCAAGGACTACAAATCTCATGAAGGCTCCAGATCTTGAATCAAAGTTATGGATGGCGAAAATAAGGCTTTTCTCCAGCTACACCACTTTTCGCTTTTGCTTGGCTTCTCCATTGGCTTCATGATTTTTCATTAAGCTCTAAAGTGCGTCGAAACTCTCCCAAATCAGCTCCAAAACCTATAAAATCACACCAAAGCTTGTGTAGACTCCATATCTTGCAATATTAATCATAACTACACATTTTCCTTACTTTCCCAACACAAAAAGTAATAAAATGACTCAAATGAAATGAAAACATGATGTAAAATAAGACTAAATATGCGGACATCACGCATCTTAACATCTCATCATTACCATTTCAACTCATATCTGACATATCTTGCATCAACATATCATATCTGACATATCATTTCATATAACATCTCATCCAACATCATATAATACTCATATCTCAACACATCATTGGTGCAGGACGAACGTCGTTGGCATTTTGGCCCTTTGCCAAATAGTAATAATATCCTAATTCAAAGCTCACAACCAATAGATTAGTAAATCAATGAATTGATAAACCAAACAACTACTAGTATAGCGATGAAGTATGGAGTCGAACCCACGGAAAGAAGCGGGTTACTATTCAACTAATTATCTCAATAAGCCTATCTAAATCATCCTTGCGACCATCTCTAGAATTATCCAACTTATGAACTCCTCTAACTCCTTGGTGTCTCCCATGTTGTTGCGATGCATTAGCCAACCCTTCTAAAATCTGCATTGCTTCTTGAGGTGTCTTCTCCAAAATATCTCATCCACTAGTAGCATTGATGAAACTCATGTCGGTGTCAAGCAAGCCCTGATAAAGATATAGCACTAGATCATCCTCAGGTACACCATGTTGCGGACAACTACCCTTAAGCCTCTTGAACCGCTCAACATACTCATAAAGACTCTCCGTAGGTGATTTCTCAATACTAGATAGCTCCTTCTTGAGTTTGTTCAGGCGAGTAGCAGGAAAGTACTTCTGAAGGCAAGCTTTCTTCAATTCAACCTAAGTAGTAACACTTTCAGGGGGTAGGGGGGTAGGTAATAAACCCAATCGCTTGCAGAATCTTTCAAGGTAAAGGGGAACACTCTCAACATCAATTGGTCATCAGTAAGGCCTTGGGGTCTAAGTCTATCACACACACTCACAAAGGTAGCAGAGGTGTTTGTTTGGTTCCTCCCCAGGCCATCCATGAAAGTAGGGTAAAATAGTAGACTAATTCATCTTGTACTCAAATCTTGAACCAGCAGGGAGATCAGGAAGTCTAATTGCAAGTGGTTGAGAACTCAAATTAGGTTCCTATAGGTTTCTCGGGATCCTTCTTAGTGGTTTAACAACTTCGTTTCCCATCTCCTTATGTGTGTCAAATTCGATCCTCCTTTTCAACCTAAGAGATCTTTCAATCTTAGAATCAAAAGACAAAGGCAATGAATTAGAAGATTGGGTTTGAACCATAGAAGGAAAAAAAAGACTCAAAGAAAAGAAAAAATAAAAAAAGAATCAATGATAGAAATAAAGAAAGCAAACTCCTTTCTTCTCCCCGGCAACGGCGCCAAGAATTTTGTGCGGGACGAACGTCATTGGCACTTTTGCCCTTTGCCAAATAGTAATAATATCCTAACTCCAAGCTCAAAACCAATAGATTAGTAAATTAATGAATTGATAAACCAAACAGCTACTAGTATATCGATGAAGTCTGAAGTCTAATCCACAAAGAGAAGTGGATTACTATTTAATATCTTTAACGAAGACTCTTATGAAAAAAGTAATGACTTGTGACAAACTAATAAGAAAGTAAAGTAACTAACTTGATGATTGTAAAGTAATTGATAATAAAGTAGAGAAGATATTTCACATGTAATTCTCTGACAATGGGTGAGATTCATGATCCTAGAATTGATTCATCAATTATTTATAAGCATACGTTTACTTGAATAAAGTTGAAGGATCCGCAAGGATACAATCACCTTATTCAATATCACTAAAGAATAGCATTAAGGATTCAAGTACTTAGACCAATTGGCATATCGATTCAATGCAATTAAAACAAATAGGCGCAAACAATTGTCGGCCTAATCAACATCTATCAACATAGATCAATCGAAATCATCCAGTACGAAGACAAAGAAATATCACTACTTCAATACCTTTATTTGCTATCAAGAATACCACAACGAATTCATAGCTAAGATGCAATTCCTAACATGGTGATCAATCATAGAAATGAACACAAATATAATCAATAGGAACAAGATGATAATTAAATATACTCATAAATAACTAAATAGAATCAAAGTCTCATAATATATTCACTCATAGGCCAAAAATCTCTCTTCTCTCTCAAAACGTTCATTGTCTCAAACAATTGCTATGCCACAGACGGCTAGAACAATAGAATAAAACCTAATAAAGAGTCGTGCAAACCCTAGAAATATAATAATATTATAATAGGAAATAGAATCTTCGGATCCAAATCACGTTTTCTGAACACGGTACAATGGCGGGCACCGCCCTACGTAGTGACGATTTTCTTCTTTTCCTCAATGTTGTACTTCCTTCCTCTTTCGTAGCCTCTTCCTTAACCTTCATATGCTCCAAAACATGTCTCCTAAGCTCTTCCAATATTCCACCCAAGGTCGGAATGTAAAACTGCAGAATAAACTCTAAAAAGGCGTAGATTTCGAACTCGAATACATCATAAGCAAGATATGAAACTAGATTAAAATATATGCAAAACACCTATCTAAATGCAATCAGAAATATCTATAATGCCTATATGAAATATACATTATCAAATCCCCCCACATTTAACTCTTGCTTGTCCTCAAGCAACCATAAGACAAAAAGTTGCTTGCATGCATGTATAGTTGGGATATCAACGTCGTAACATGTATAGTTGGGATCAAAAATAGTTCAAATATAATCATGGCATATCAACGTCGTAACATGTATAGTTGGGATCAAGTTGCTTGCATGCTCAAAAATCCAATCTCACCAGGGATAGTGTGTATCTCTCACTCTCATGTGTTTAGGCTTTAAGAATACATTCAACTCAATTCCATACACAAGTATCAAATCAAATATCGACATTTATATCACAAAATCTCCACCGGATACATCAAAGAAAAAATAAGAACATCAAGAGGACTTTCGCTCAATGGAAACCTTCATGGAAGATTCCATTCGGCGGGGTTGTAATGGGGCTTGGTCAGAAACATAAGGGCAAGGAACTGTATTTGGTCATGTGGTGCTATAAATTGTGGGAAAATAAGATTCCAAAAACTCTCACATAACACAAACCAACTCAATAACACATCAAGCTCTCATAAACACAACATCTCAATAGATATGAAAATAAAGCCTAAAATCCTCATATAACACAACTCTCAAAATATATCAATCAACTCATAAACTCTCAAAAATCTCATAATCATCATCTCATAATCATAATCTCATACTTATCTCGTAATCATCATCTCATACTCATCTCATAATCATGTGTGCATATGCATCTACAAGACCCAACCCATCTAACTTTCAATCCACATAAATCCAATTCTTCCTCATTATGCAAAAATAAATAAAACTTGGCTCTTATTCTTTCTTTTTTTTTTCTTTTTTTTTTTATGTTTTTCGAACTGTATTTTTATATTGAGCCGAAATACTTATAAGATAAAAATGCAGAAAAATGAGGGAACTAATAAGCACATAACATTACATCTTCTCAAAACCATAAACCATAAAACTCGCAATTTAGCTTTTTTCCTCCTCAACTCAAAAATAGATTCCATAACACACTCAAAAGTTTAATTTCCACGGAAAAAGGTTAAGGTTTATCATAGGCTAAGAATAATGAAATTTTGTGGAGCTACAAATAAAATAGGATAAAGGCTTAAATTGGCTTCAAAGCAAGATATAACATAAGGTAGACATGGATAAAATGTGGCCAAAAAGTTGTCTCTATCATTTGAACTTATCAAGCAATGATCATGTATATAATCGGTCTTGAAAATAGATAATCACGTCAATACTCAAAGATAAATGCATAGGAAGAGTAAATCACACAGGAAAAGTAAAAGGAATATAGATGTATCCCTTATAAGGCCAAAAATATCTCACAATGACAAATTTTTGATGAATATCAAGCATGCTCACAAACTTAGATCATACATGCTCAATTACCTATGCATAACCATATTTCGTATAAAACCAATTTTAGATACAAGGTCAAATCATTCCATAATTTCATGGGGTTTATAAGATCATGTCAGCTTAAAGTCAATAGGATAAACGCAAATTAAATAGGTATATTTGATAACACAAATATGCAATTCATGAGACTCTATTTTTTTTTTGGATTTTTTTGACGTTTTTCCTTTTTTTTCCTTCATTTTTGACATTTTATAGAACAAATAACATAAACATGATGCATGAATTACAAGAATTTTGAAAATAAATAAAATAAAAGAACTAGAAATCTAAACATGAAACAAAAAACAAACATGAACTAATCTAACTAACTAATATACTTCGAACTAACCAATTACTGTGAAGGTGGGGTCTGGGATCCGGACGGCTGGTTCATACCCCTTAGGGTAATCAGCAACGCATCCTGAAGACCAGAGAGCTTATCAGCAATGTCAGCGAGCTTATCTGCAGTGCTCACCTTAAACTCAGCAAATCGACGCTCAAGATCATCCAAAGTAGCATACACAGGACCAGCGTCATCAACAAAAACTTCTTCTTCTTCTACTATCTCTTCTTCTTCATTCGCTTCTGACTCATCCCTTCTTACCCAACCATATTCCTTAGGACTATGTTCCTCAGAATCATCCTCAATGTGTGGGAAGGGATAGATATTGTGACTCACATTGAAATCTGATATCATGAAGCAAAAAGGTAGATCTCTAGGCATGAATAAATGATTCTCACGATGCTCCCCCGCCATCCATCTCCAACACATTGGATCAAGAGGACGCAGAATGCCAATAATAATGCCTCCCCAATTTAGATTCCCAATAGTGTAAGCCATAGCACGAGAAAAGGGTTGCAAACCATCCAAATAAACTCCCAATCAACGAGAAATCAACGATACCAAACTTCCAAAAGCAATGATACGATCAGGCTTCACATGAGTAGCCCTAGTCACCTCCAAACAACTCCCCAGAAATAACTGAACCCAGTCAGGAACATGCAATGCCTCGGGGGCCAAACAATAAGTATAGCTCCA
Organism: Persicaria maculosa; assembly: GCA_963922045.1. NCBI lineage: Eukaryota > Viridiplantae > Streptophyta > Magnoliopsida > Caryophyllales > Polygonaceae > Persicaria > Persicaria maculosa. The sequence goes on from OY998253.1 coordinate 55,887,859, forward strand.
AGATCTCATAGTGACTGTCTCAGGATCAACAATACCAAAGAAGCAAGTACTCAAAAGATTGACCATTCGACCCAAAAGATTGACCAATCGCCTCTTTTCACGAGTCAAGAGGGTATGGATCATCCAACTCAACCCCAGCAGTGTCAGCGGGTGTCTTGGTAACACTAAACACTTGGGCGATGAAATCCTTAGTCACCACGAACTTACCACCCCTCAATTGGAAACGAATCTCCATATCCGAGCGATACTCCAAAGTAGCCAAGAACTCTCTTACCAACTCTGGAAAAGTAAACTCAGCAACATCCACAAAGTCACTTAAACCTCCTTTTTCAAGGAGCAGAGAGACATCCCTGAACAATCTGAAATGATGCAACGTCAAGGGATCAAAAAATAGTGTGGATCGATAATCCCTTTTCTCCATACTACGCCAACGCTCCTCCTGCTCCGTAGTCATGAAACTATGCATCGTTATAGCAGGAAACAAATGCATAGTGCACGAACTCAAGAAGATTATGAAAGAATACCACAAAAATGACCAAAAACGACCTCTCTGCAGCTGACGGCAGACACCGTGTAAAGGGCGGCGGGCGCCGTGATCTATAGCACACGAATCTGAGCACGAAAATTGAGGAATCAACGTCCAAACTCCTCCAAACTCAAAATTTGACGACCAACTTGGTTTGAAAAGCTTTCTTTGGTGGTAGGTATGGGAATGGTGTGGAAAAAGATTGAATTTGATGGGTGAAGGTAGTGAGGGAATGTGTTTGATGGGTAAGAACTCAATTGAAACACAAGGCTTTTAGGTTTTTTAGAATGGATTCAAGTAGGATCTCTTGGGGTTTATGTGTTCCTTGGAGACAAAGCATTGATTTATCTAAATTAGGGAATGGAATTATATGGTGGATTGGGAGAGGGAATTTTCATCTATCGAAAAGAAAAAAAAATATATTATACAAAGATAGAAATAATAAAATAAAATAAAATAAATAAAAGATAAAATCTACTCCTAAGATAAATGGAAACTAATCCTAGATAGAACAATCTAACCCTAAGATAGATAAAACTAACCTAAGATAGAAAAGAATCTAATCCTAAAGATAGATAAAAGAAATCTACTCCTAAAAATAAAAAGATTGAACATAAATCTAATCATAAAAAGATAGAAAATCAAATCTAAACTAAACTAACCAGAAATCAAATAAATATAAAGATAAAATAGGATATAAACTACTCCTTTCCAAAGTAACCAAAAATCCGAAAACGTTTGTGAACATTGACTGGCAGCAGGTGCCGTTGTGTGCAGAATGCCACTCCGCCATTCAATCAAGCAAAATTCATCTACTAACAAGGTTCTAACACTACACTACTCCAATGTTCAGCAAAAAGACTTGTCCTACTTTATTAAATTGAAAAGCTAAATGCCAAATTGAAACAATATATATTACCTAATTTACCTTGCGTTGCCTCCCAAGAAGCGCCTTTGTTTCACGTCTTTGGCTCGACGTGATGCATTTCTTGATCAAGTTATCCTATCAAGATCCTCCACACTTGTCTTTTTCTTGACAAGCAGGGAAACCTTAGGAATTTCTCCAATGTATCCATCAATTGCACAAATATATTCCTCTTTGAAATGAGTTTCTCCAAGAGGTTGCCCTGAAATTACAAAAACCTCAACATTGTTAGGAATCAATTTCTCATAAGGAAGAACAATAGAATCATTTGAATTAGACACATTCTCATGTGACTTGAACAAATTCTCAATTTTTCTTTCAATATCACCTTTCCCTAAATCAACTTTCTCTTTGTTAGAAGACTTAATAAGCAATGATTCATTCTCAATAGAAGCATCTAACAAACTATTTGATTGATTCATGTGATCATTATCATTAGAATCAAGAGCATCCACCTAATCATTAGGATAAAGATTAATAGGCTCAAATATAGAAAACTCAATCTTTCTACCATCAAATTACATGGTTAGGGAACATTCAAAGAAATCAATCTTAGTCTTAGCCGTTCCCAAGAATGGTCTTCCCAAGATAATTGGGGTTTCATGCGTACCTTGTTCCATATCCAATATAAAGAAATAAGCTGGGAATATCAAATCATTCACCTTAACCAAAACATCCTCAACAACTCCTCTAGGCTTAACACTAGAACGATCAGCGAGTTGTATAGTAACACCAGTTTCAGGCAATACATTGAGAACTAAAAACATGTACAAATTGTATGACATCAGATTGATTGAAGCACCTAGGTCTAGCATAGCTTTTGTGAAGCCGACATTACCTATTGCACATGGGATAGTAAACATACACACTCAACCTAAGTAGTAATACTTTCGGGGGGGGGGGGGGGGGGGGGGGGGGGTAGGTAATAAACCCAATCGCATGCAGAATCTTTCAAGCTAAAGGAGAACACTCTCAACATTAGTTGGTCATCAGTAAGGCCTTGGGGTCTAAGTCTATCACACACACTCACAAATGTAGCAAGGTGTTTGTTTGGTCCCTCCCCATGCAATCCATGAAAGTAAGGTAAAATAGTAGACCAATTCGACTTGTACTCAAATCTTGAACCCAAAGGGAGATTACGAAGTCTAATTGCAAGTGGATGAGCGCTCAAATTAGGTTCCTTTAGGTTTCTCAGGGTCCCTCTTGGCAGATTAACAACTTCGTCTCTCATCTTCTTATGTGTGTCAAATTCGATCCTCCATTTCAACCTAAGACATCTTTCATCTTCATTCTCCCTGGCAACGGCGCCAAGAATTTGTGCGGGACGAACGTCGTTGGCACTTTCGCCCTTTGCCAAATAGTAATAATATCCTAACTCAAAGCTCAAAACCAATAGATTAGTAAATCAATGAATTGATAAACCAAACAACTACTAGTATAGCGATGAAGTCCGGAGTCAAACCGACATAGAGAAGCGGATTTCTATTCAATATCTCTAACAAAGACTCTTATGACAAAAGAAATGACTTGTGACAAACGGATAACAAAGTGAAGTAACCAACTTGATGATTGCAAAGTAATTGATAATAAAGTAGATAAGATATTTCACTTCTAATTCTCTGACAATGCGTGAGATTCATGGTCCAGGATTGATTCATCAATTATTTATAAGCATATGTCTATTTGACTAAAGTTGAAGGATCTGCATGGATACAATCACCTTACTCAATAGCACTAAAGAATAGCATTTATTAAGGATTCAAGTACTTAGGCCAATTGGCATATCGATTCAATGCAATTAAGACAAATAACCGCAAACCATACTCCGCCTAATCAACATCTATCAACATAGATCAATCGAAATCATGCACTACAAAGACAAGGAAATATCACTACTTCAACACCGGCCCTTTGTTTGCTATCAAGAATATAACAACGAATTCATAGCTAAGATGTCATTCCTTATATGGTGATCAATCATAGAAAGGAACACAAATATAATCAACAGGCACATGATGATAAATATACTCATAAATACCTAATAGAATCAAATCCTCACAATCTATTCAACCATGTCTTCGATTCACATTCAAAACTATGAGTTTAGTGTTGTGAGCTGAATCTGCCGTGTTTTACAGTAACATTTATATCGTTTTCTGCATACATTTCATGCATTTGGGCTACGATAGTACAGAATCTATGTAGTTTATGTTTATTTGCCAAATTATGGAATCTACACCAGTTTCTGTTTAATTTCGCAGAATTCGAGGCATTTTACAACAACTCTAAGGAAGGTCAGAAAAGCTCGGAAAACAACTACAGATGTCGAGAATCAGAGAGTACAGAACCAGGACAAGCCGAGCTGAAGCCAGAGCTACTCTATGTCGAGTACACCTTACTCGATCTCGAGTAGAGAGTCCGAGCAGACTTGGTCGACAAAGCCTGATCGAGGAAACCCAGTCCGAGGCAGCCTGACTCCGGAAGCCAACTCGATCTCGACAACGACGACACCTCAGTGCCACACCCGGAGTCGACGAGAAGAGGAGCTAATCGAGAAGCCGAGGACGAAGATGCCGAGCAGCTCTACTCGATCTCGAGGAGATCTTGTCGAGATCGACGACGCCCAGGAGCCTTGTCCGAGCTTGTCGAACAGAGCCACCCGAGGAGCCCAGCCAGGCCAAGTCGACGACCACCGTACTCGATGTCGAGTAGAGCCTGGTCGAGATCGACGAGCAAAGTCCGAAAACGCGTTACGCGGTTGAGCAGTCCGAGTCGAGCTGGGATTCCTTGGGCACGAAGGAAGTCGAGTAGGCCGAAATCTATCATCATCTATCTATGGAAGGAAGATCTATCAACATGAAGACATATTACCTAGTTTAGATATAGTTTTCCTTTAAAGATTTATTTCCCTTAAGCATTTTATTTATCTTTAAGCTTTAAGTAGATATAGATAGGAGATTCTATCCTTGATTAGCAAGGAATAGAAGGCTATAAATAAAGCCCTAGGGGCTGGTTTTTCATTCATTCAGAAACACAATCAATTCCATTCAAGTAAGTAGGAATAGAAAGAGAAAGTTTGTAGCGAGCAAGGTGGAAAGGCGAAAGCGGATTTGTCTTGTGGGTTGTAAGCTTTCTTTATTTAAATTAATGCAAGTTAGTTTCTTTTGTTATTTAATGTCTTTCTTGATGATAAAGAGCGAGTAGTCCACCCACTTCTGGGGATGGGGTGAGCCCGACGGTGGCCATGTAAGGTGATGCGGTAAAGGTCAAATCTTGTTATGCAATTCGTCTTCTATCCCTATGAGCATGATTCTTTTGCGAGAGTTGAAGGTGATCCTTGTTTGTGTTATTGAAGCGAAAGTGATCTTAATGCAACTTGGATTAATTATGTGAAAAGGGTTAGTAACAATTAGGGTTTATGCGAAAGCCTCTATATGCCTATTTGTTAATAACGAAAGTTATTTTGATGGAAAGCATGATCTTTTATGCCTTTATGTGTTACTTTGCATGGTTATCGTTGTGGTGTTGATACCCTAGCCTTGGAAGTCTTTTACATATTGAATTTATTTCATCGGAAATCTGAGTTTTGGGTTCGAAATTTGCAATTTGAGTTTTCTGTCTTTCTAGTCGATACAGAGGAGGAGCTCGTCGAGATCGAGTAGGCCTTAGTCGATCTCGAGTACGGTCTTGTCTAGGTCGAGTAGAGTTTCTGCTGTTGTTGTCGATTTTCAGTTTCTGTTTTCTATTGTCGACTTGCTGTTGTCGATCTCGAGTGCCCTTTTATCGAGATCGAGTAGCCTCTGCTTTGCGTTGTTCTTTACTTTCTTTCGCTATTTTCTGTCTTTGCTTTTGTTTCTGTTTTGCTTCGTCTTTTCTGCTTTTTATTTCTGTCTTTCTGTTGCTTGTCTGTGAGATCTATTGCTACCTAAGAACTGCTGACGTGCTTCCTCGTGGATTCGATCCTGACAACCTTCTACTACAACGGGAGGAAGTCTTGTATTTATTTGCTGAGACAGGAAAGTCAGTCTGATCTATACTTTATATTTATTTCATACTTGACCATCCTCCTGCAACAACATTTAGCAACTCATAGACGAAAAACCTCTCTTCTCTCTCAAAACATTCATTGTCTCACACTTTTGCTATGCCACACACGGCTGGAACAATAGAATAAAACCTAATAAAGAGTCGTGGGAAATTTATAATATTATAATAGGAAATAGAATCTTCGGATCCAAATCATGGTTGCTGAACACGGCCCCACGACGGGCGCCGCCTAAGGAATGGCGGGCGCCGCCCTAGGCAGTGATGATTTTCTTCTTTTCTTCAATGTTGTGCTTCCTTGCTCCTTCGTAGCCTTTGCCTCAGCCTTCATATCCTCCAAAACATGTCTCCTAAGCTCTTCCAAGATCTCATCTAAGGTCGGAATGTAAAACTACATAATAAACACTAAAAAGGCGTAGATTCTAAACTCGAATACTTCATAAGTAGGATATGAAACTAGACTAAAACATATGCAAAACACATGTCTAAATGCAATAAGAAATACATATAATGCATGTATGAAATATGCATTATCAATCATGCTTTGTAATCATACCCATAATCGACTCATATTTTCATGCTTCATATTTATTAACTTAAGATCTCAACCTAAATCAATATTCAAATATTTTTTATATCGTAACATATCATATCAGATACTCCACAAATAAGATTTACCAAATCATTCAACAAGTTAAAACCAAGTAAGAAATTCCTCAAGTTTCTCAATACTCTTAAGTCTGAAGTTAGATCAATTTCCATATTTCAAACAACCTTCCAATCATACTTGTCTAGTTATATATTTAAAACATAAGATCCTTCAACCAACTTATAAATCTCGTTTGTCAAAATAATCCGGCATGGTTAGGTTATTTTCTAAAAACTTTCTTTAAATCAAAAGTTCAAATGATCCACCAACATATCTTAAATCTCAAGAAATCATCTGAAGCGGGAATCTCAAGAAATCATATAATCACGTACATAGCATTTCAATCATCAAATATCATTTAAAAGATTAATATAAATTATAATACAAAAATCCCACTCTGGTATCTGAGATCGAAGAGGCCACTGCCTCATCTCGCTTCTTGTGTTGCCGCCCATATGACGCTAGACACCTGCAACGGTCGGGCTCTAAGCTCTCTTTGCGGTGTCGAGTTTGACTCCCACTCTGGTAGGTTGCTTTGCGATGTCGAGTTCGACTCTCACTCCGATCAAACCTACCACCACCAAAGCTTGTCGATGTAGGGTTCTGTTCAGCAATTTCGAACCCAAATATTGCGGCGATAACGAAATCTGAAATTGCCCATGAACTTTCAACCCAAATGGGGGAAACTATTGTTGTAGAAAGCTTTGGTTAATTATTGAAGTCTCTTAAAAAAATGCAAGAGAAGCTTAAGGCCAAGGCAGTTGTAGTAAGAGAAGTCTCTCTTTTTATTAGGAAAAATTTCGAGGTCAAACAAATCTGAACCTCGAAGGCCGACAAGTCGGCAGACGAAAATCGTCTAAACACACATAAAAATATAAAGATGGTACAGAATACAGGCTATAACTTTACAAAAGCGAAACAAAACCCAACTAAACCGAACAAGATGAGGATGTAGACGAAAGACGAAGTGAAGCACTACCTTGAAGCAACACTGTAGGCCAGCGACATATCAGGAGTCACTTGTGAACAGTGAAGACGAACCTCCAAGGAACCATTCTTCTGGAAAAAGGAGATGCCTCGATACACACTACCTCGACCCCAGCCTATCCCGACTCCGACTGCCAGAACCCTATCAAACCGAGAAGAAAGTCTCATTCCGCCAGACGAATTTCCACAAAAAGCCTGAAACGAACGCACCGAAAACTCAAACGGGAATTATGCAAGCAGCACTGTAGGCCAGCGACATATCAGGAGTCACTTGTGAGCAGTGAAGACGAATCTCCAAGGAACCATTCTTCTGGAAAAAGGAGATGTCTCGATACACACTACCTTGACCCCAGCCTATCCCAACTCCGACTGCCAGAACCCCATCAAACCGAGAAGAAAGTCTCGTTCCGCCAAACGAATTGCCACACAAAGACTGAAACGAACGCACCGAAAACTCAAACGGGAATTATGCAAACCCCATTGGGATTTATTTATAATAGTTATTTATTATAATTTATTAATTTATTCCATGCTCTTATATATATATATATATATATATATATATATATATATATATATATATATATATATATATATAGGGGGAGGTTCAAGTGGAAACACTCCTTCCCATAGAAACATGTTAATTTTGGAAACTTTTAATCTCAGCCTTCCATTTTACATCAAAGGCTATTAAAATTCCATTCATTAAAGACTTAAAATAAAAGCAAAATAAATTAAAGAAAAAACATGAGAGAGAAAGTGTGTGTTGAATCTGTAAACTCAGAGAAAGAAAAGTGAATCCCTTGAGGCTTGACCAAAGCCTAGATCCGATCTATCTCTCCCTCATCTCTCCGCCTCCCGTTAGTCGCACCCTTGCCCCTTCCCCGTCGGTTTCTACTACTGCCTCGTTCTCTACCTCGCCCGTTCACTACTTCTTCCCCTCTTCTCCTCTTGGGTTTTGGCCAGATTTGAAAGCTATATGAATGTAAAAATACGATTCCCTACCACCGCTTCTTCTTCCTTCCGGTCACTACGGCCGCCTCTCCCTTCCTCAAAGAGCGCCAGCGCCGGGACCGCCTCCTCTTCCTCTTCCTTCCGGTCACTATAGCCACCTCTTCATTGTCGGTCGCCACCACTGCCTCTTCTTCGCCGATCCCCGCCTCTCCTCCTCTATTTTATTCTCATCTCCAAGGAATTGAGAGGTAGGTGAAACTAGTGCTTAAGTTGCGAGGAAGATCCCTGGTGTTGTAAATTATTTGTGCTTTATTGGAATTTTGTTATAGCTTCTAGAAATCGGTGCTTTATTATAACTTAGAAATGAAAAGTACATTTGGCCTTTGTGGATTTGACTGAACTGCTGAGGATTTCTTGCCTATCAATCTCTTGAAACATGAAAATTTCGATGCTAGATGAGCCTGAACCTTTTGATTCCTAACTATGCAAGCTAAATTGATTCCTAATTATGCAAACTTTGAGGGATTTCATTGATGAGAGGAGACACATTTGGTTGGAATAGAACAAGTAGGTTGGCATTCCCAATGTTTTGACTTGTGTCCTGTCATGAAAAATTCTGTCATGTATGTTTGCTGCTAAAGACAGAACTATAATTCCAAGGGGTTGCAAGTGATAAATTTAGTTTTTGCTTTTATAGAGTTCATTTTTTGTCACAACTGTCTGTCGATCTGCTCATTTCTCATATCTTAGTTTAGGTTTTGGTCTTATTGAATTCAGTTTGTCACAATTTTCTTGCTCATTTCTCATATGTTAGTTTAGGTTTTGGTCTTACTGAATTCAGTTTGTCATAATTGTCTTGGCTACTTTTTTAGTCTATTAGCTCAAATGGTAGAGAAATGTGTTATTATACACATGATATGGGTTTGAATCCCGTATAGACTTTCTCTACACAGCATATCTAAGAAACAAACAGACATCAATATGACAATAGCTAAAAATAGGAGCAATAATCTAAAATCTGAGATAATATGAAACAGAAGCAATCTGAAACAAAAACAGAAGTCTAGATGAGATTCGAACCCACATCATGTGTATAATAACACATTGCTTTTCCATTGAGCTAATAGAATTTAAATGATATTCATAAACTCATAACTCTTCCATTCAACTGAAAGCTTTCATTGTGAATGTTCATTGTCAGTACCTTTGTTTCCTCTTTCCATGCAGCCGAGAGTAGCCTCAGAAAAAATTATCCCAAACAGTTAAGAATTGCCCAGTTCAATGAAACATAACAAAAATTACATCTCAAAATTGCACTACTCAATGAAACAAACACTTAAACTCTTTGTTCCCTTTTCAAGCTTTCAAAATATAAACAGAACCTTTTAATCCATGTCTAAGTAATGGCCAAATCAGTCCCAAACTAGACTAAGATGAACCTCTTAAGCCTAATTAGACCCAAGAACATCAAAAGAAAGCCAACAGTCGTACAAAAATCAGCCCATACAAAAAGATTGCACTACAGTACTACACTTCTTACAATTTTTTGCATTGCATTTCCAATTCAGATTTAAAGCTTAGACTAATATGAGATACCCAATAACAACAAATTTTCAAAACACAATCGAAATCAGCAAAATCAAATCACAGGAATTCAAAATCTTCCCAAACACAATTGAAATTAGATAAATCGAATTAGACCAATTCAAAAACAATTCAGTTTAATTCACCAAATGTAACAACAATCAGAAAGAATTGAAGGAAAAATTCACCAATTGTAAATACAATCAGACCTTTCCCATTCCTTGTTTCTAGCATTAGAATGAAAGATCAATTTTCAATCTCTTTCATTTAGTACAAAATCAGAAAGATTTGAAGGCTAATGGGAGATATACACACACAAAAATATTCATTGGGATCGCAAATTCCCCAATCAAAATCGTAAACCTATTCCTATGGCAACCAAATGAAAAATACCAACAGCAAAGTAACCTAATCTAATGTTATTCCCCAAATTAAACATCCAAAATCAACAAATAGAAAGAAATCTCAGGTCAGTTTCCAGAAATCCAGACGAGGGACGAAGACCCTCGTCTTTCATGGCTTCCTACTTTCCCCCATCAAAATCAAAACCGATTCAGACAAGAAACCCCAATTTATTGACAGACTAGGAGAAGAGGTGGAGAGCGATTAAGGCATTGGAGGAGAGAGACCGAGGCAGAGGCGACGGAGAGCGACCGAAGGGGAGACGGTGAGAGAAGATGGGTTCTGAGTTGGAGGCGGTAGGAGGCTAGGAGCGAAGTGGGATCGGAGGTCTTGCAAGGGGCAATTTAACGTCTTTGAGGACTTCTAATTTTTCTTTTTAACAAAAGGCTTAAACTTCTCACAAATTTCAAAATTGGCACCTCTTTATTAATAGCCTTTGATGTAAAATGGAAGGCTGAGATTAAAAGTTTCCACAATAAACATGTTTCTATGGGAAGGAGGGTTTCCACTTGAACCTCCCCCTATATATATATATATATATATATATATATATATATATATATATATATATATATATATATATATATATATATATATAGTTCAAGTGAGAAGATTCCGATCCGGTGAGAAGGAAAGAAGGGATATGATTGGTGGAAACGGACCCTAATTAAAAATTAAAAAAAAAGACCCCCACGCGCTTCTTTCTCCTACGCTCCTTCACAACCCCGACCAAACAAACTCTGGCAATAGAGCTCCTCCATCTACAATTCTTTCCACCTCCACGACAGTCCAAAGGGACCCTCCTCTCCTACCATTAGCGGCCCCTCTCCCGAGCTTCTTCCCGGCGAAGCTCACCGGCGCCGCTGCCCTAGGGTTAGCGTTCTGGATCCGCCTCCCTTGCCTTCCAAGTGTTCTGTGTCCATACGTCACACCACCACCACTATTACTATATATACATCTCTCTCTCCCTCTCTGCATATATCACACATGCTTTAATTGGGATACTTGCATCTCTATATCTCTATTGATCTAAGCCAATTCAAGAAGATAAAAACTTTAATTAATTCTCTATCGAATTGAAGATGGAGAAATGGCATCCCAACAACTTAAAACCGGGATTTTTCCCTCGATCCGCTGAAAGCTCCTTCAATTTCCTCTTCAATTACAACTTTGATCCCTTCCCGGCTAGTAATCCATCAATCTCAAGTACTATGAAACTGGAGGAGTTGTGTTTGATTTATTTTTTCATTTGATCGATTTAATTTTTGTTAATTAATTCATGATGGGCAGGAATGGAAGTGAAGCAGCAGGAGATGATGATGAGGGCAGACATGGGGATGGAGGTGCCAGCGATGGAGAGATCAGGGGAATGCGCCATTGTGGAATATTTTACATTTTTATAAACCATTTTATGTTAAAAATAAATAAATAAAATTCAATTATAAAAATAAAAATGTGAAATAGAGATTGATTTAGTGATTCAATAGGGATTGGTTCAGTGATTAAATAGATAGTGGTTCAGTGGTTCATTGACTAAATAGAGAGTGATTCGGTGATTCAATAGAGATTGATCAGTGAACCATTTTATTTTAAAAGAAAATTAATTAATTAATTAAAAATAAACATTAAAAGAAAATAAAAGAAATTAGGGATTGGTTCACTGGTGTGATTCACCAGATTTGGTTCACTGAGTTTGGTTCACTGGTGTGGTTCACTGAGTTTGGTTCACTGGGTTTGGTTCACTGGGATTAGTTCACTGAGTGTGGTTCACTGGGTTTGGTTCAGTGACTAAATAGAGGTTGGTTCAGTGACTAAATAGAGGTTGGTTCAGTGGTTCATTGACTAAATAGAGAGAGGTTCAGTGACTAAATAGCGATTGGTTTAGTGAACCATTTTATTTTAAAAGAAAAATAATTAATTAATTAAAAATAAACATTAAAAGAAAGTAAAAGAAGAATGAAAATTTTATAATTATTAAATAGTAGTGGTACATGAAATAAATTCTAATGGTTCATCAAATAAAGAGTAGTTGTTCATGAAACATTTTATTTTAATATATTTAATATCATTTAAAAAAAAATTAAAAAATGGGAAATTTTTTAGGTTCATGAACCACTTCTTTATAGCTTCATGAATCACTTCTTTATAACTTGTGAACCCTGTGAATCACTACAAATAAAATGGCTGAACCATTGTGAAAAAAGTTGCTGAACCACCGTGAATAAAATTGCTGAACCGTCGTGAATAAAATTGCTGAACCGCTGTGAATAAAATTGCTGAACCACTGTGAATAAAATTGATGAACCACTGTGAATGAAATTGCTGAACCACTGTGAATAACATTGCTAAACCACTTCTTGTCAATTTTTTTTTCAACAAAACATATACAAAGTGGGTGTCTATGTGTAGATAAAATTAAATTACACCCAAATATATATTTATTATAATTTTTTAACAAGTGAAAATGCCAAAAAATGAATTTTAAAAGTTCATGTAAACACTTTTACATGTCTCCGTACCTTTTCTAATTAATTAGTAGGTGTTGTTGAATGGCGCGTGCAATTAATTAGTGTGTTTGATTTGACGCGTGTACACAGTGAGAGTGGAGTGTTACTAATTAATTTGGGTGGGTGTTCCTAATTAACTGGGAAGTCACGCGTGCCTCCTAATTTTAATTCAATTTTGGAGACGTAGACCAATCAAATTGCTTCTTTCCTTCTCACTTTTGGAGTTGTGTGTACCCGAACCCAACTATATATATATATATATATATATATATATATATATATATATATATATATATATATATATATAAACTCGAATGGGACACGTGTTTTATTTTAGTGTGGTGACACGTGTTTTATTAAGTGTTTATCGGTGACATAATTTTAAAATGTATTGGTGTCATCAAAAATATTTCTAAAAAAACAGTTGTCACCACATGTGTCACCAGCAGTATCATAAAGGTGGTGACATTGGTTACACTGATGTCACCAAAGGGAAAAAAACTGTCAAAAATGTCATAAAAAAGTTGTCGTCCCTGATAAGAATAGCTAGTGACACCGACCTCGTACAAAAAAAAGTGTGACACAGCTTAAAGGGGTATAAATGGGACACTACTGGTGGGAATATCTATGGTGACAGCTCCAAGATTTTTTTATTGTGGTGATACTACTAATAACACTTTCCCTTGTCTTAGAATTTTTTTGGTGACAACAATGGTTACATTTTTTTTACAGATTTGCTAAGTGCACGGTGAAATTATCGCCATTTGCATGGTTTGACCTGTGCAATTGCACACTGCAAAAGCGCGCCTGAGTTGTGACAAAAAAGTCGGGCCTGCAGCTGCGCAAAGCGAGTGCGTGGATCGCCAGCAGCTTCGCACAGCGAGTGCGTCGATTGGGGCAGCGAGTGCGCCGATGGGGGCAGCAACTGCTCACAACAACATAATGAATGGCTGATTAGACCCGTGCACTCTACGTACGAATAAATCGTACTGCTTTCCTTTGAGTGAATGCAATGCTTGTTGTATATCTCCACGACCTTCCGCCTCTACCCTCATTGAAAACGCTCGATCTCTCAAGGCCTCCATTTTTAGTGGGACCCGGGAATTTACCCTATGGGACCAGTGATATTCCCAACGGGCTTACCTGACCCGCGTCGAAATAATCGACGCGGCCCAACCTGTGCCGCGGGTATAATTGGCCTATGAATACTGATATGTTATTCCCTTATCCAGTTTTTCTTGGACAATTCGGGAATCAGTTTGTTTACCTGTCGTCGTTGATTATCTTGAGGACCAACAACAACAGACTCTCAATTTAAAGGGAAAGCTTTACTAAGAGTGAGAAAGGTATATATCCGCGGAATAATCTAGCAAAAAGGCTTCGAACTTCCTGAAAAAGAGGTTTTTAGTGACGCGTTCGACTTCTTTTCTCTATCCTCTCTTTTTTCTCAGGTTCACTGGGGTTTGATCCGCTCCTTTTTCTCTCCCTCCTTAACGCCAGAAAAGTCCCCCTTCTTAATGAAATTTCTCGCTTTTATAGGTCCTAGGCGGTCTCCGAATGACATGCCACGTGGGGTTTGCCACTCGACACGTGTTCTACTCGTGGGGGGTGGGCATGACCGCCACGTGCCCCCCCCCCCCTTTTCCATCCGCGGATGACTCTGTTTGAGTGAGCTTTGTAGTTCCTTCTGTTGGATGTCTGTCCGCGGACGGCCTTTATGATGATGTATTTATCTCTTTTTGCCAACCGGTTGTGTTTTTATTTTATTTTTATGTTTTTACAGATGTTTCCAATGTTGGTTTAGTCACAGCTCCTCGGACCGGGTTGATTCCAATCAGGGATTGACGCGGATCGATAAAGTTTTCAATAAAACCTCTGTAGTTTTACTGCCGTTACAACTCCGGTTTAGAGATGATGGGCTTTTTCTTATCGAGTTTCGGCCCAATTAGGGCCCATTAGGCCCATTTATGTCCGGAAGTTTAAAAGACGGTAATTTCCTATAAGTTACCCCATTCCGTTTCTTTTTAACTCACACTTGTCTTCTTCTGCTCTCTCAAAAGACTCCTGTTCTTATCCATCTTTTGGCTTTCTAGCGGTGGTCTTTTAGGTTTTCGGTTGCTCGTTTGAAGATTCCGATGGACTTCTTCAGATCTTCAAGGTATTCTTTCTTGTTCTAAGCTGTTCTTGATTTTTCTTTGTTAATACTCTTATTTTTTGATGGATAGATCGAAAGTTAGGGTGTGAGTTTGTCACTGATTGTGTTTTTTGGATGAGGTTTTGCTTTGTGTAAGTAAATCTTCATACGATTTTCTTCTAGCTTCTTTAGAAATGGCTAGTCTCAGTGGGGAGCACGATCCGTTAGAAGATTTCGAGAGAGGTGAAGGGTGGAAAAGTGGCGTCGCTTCATCTTCTCGAGCGTGTCCAACTCAAGAGACCCTCTCTTCTTCTTCTGAGAGTTCCTCTTCTAGCTCTGGTGATTCCTCATCGGAGTCGTCTTCTTCCACATCCGTGTCGACTCCAAATCGAGTTGGTCCGACGGGTAGTCCTATTAAGGTGAGAAGGCGCCGGAAGCGTACTGACCCTGATTACTATTCTTCTCCTTACACAGTTTCTTCTTCTTCGAAGGGATGCGTGGGAGACGAAAATTCGAGGGATGCGGATGGATCAGGTGCTAGTTCTTCGTTGGACGCGGGTCCTTCTTCCACTTCTCATTCCGCGGATCAAGAGGCTGAGGATGTTTGGATTCCTTATGAGGCTCCGCCAATTGGCCTAGAGGAAGATCCGAAGAAGATTCGTTCTAAAGAGAATTTGTCTGATTTAGACACTCCAGAGTATAACTTAGGGGATTTGGACACTTGCCTCTTCTTGGGAAATTTTAAACCTCTTCCGCCTCCGTCCGACCGTCCACCAGTCATAGCTAATAGGATTCATCCGTGGAGATCTCCCGTGGGCGAGTTGAGGGGTTGTACTACCCTGCTGAAATTGGAAGATCTTGATGCTATTTCGCAAGTCTTCCCATGGCCCGCGGATGTAGAGTTTTGTCTTCCTGAGGAGGGGGGAGGTTGCTTGGATGCATACGAAGATTGTTTGGTTGTATAAGCGGCTAGTTTATCCCAAGGCTTTTGTCTTCCCTTACACCCCTTTTTCTCAGGGTTTTTGGATGAGTACAACTTAAGCCCTGCTCAGATTGTCCCCAACGGTTGGATGTTTTTTACTAGTTTCATCATGAGGTGTAAGAAGATTGGTGTTGCTCCTTCTTTTGAAGTTGATGCTCAGTATTTTTTCCTTGAAAAAGGGAACACATGATTCAAGGTTTTATCAGTGCAACTCGAGTTGCGAATACATGGAGAGGTTGTCTAGCAAGCCGAATTGGAAGTATAAGTGGTTTTTGGTCCGCGACAGATTCGGGAAGGGCTTCAATTTTCGAACTGTACCGGGGCGTTTCTGTTCTGTGAAAAAACCAAATGTCTCCAATCTTCCTGAGTTCAAAAAATCTTTTTCTCATACACCTAGATTTCCATGGGATAAAATGTTATCTGCATTTCATCTTGAGATGGCTGGTTTGAGCTTGCCTCATCCGCGACTAGGTGGCGCTTCTTGTTTTACCGTTCCTTTTGGTGTATAAATTTGTGTTTCATGTTGTGTCTTGTTTTGATGATTGACTTTTCATTGAACGTTTTCGTGTTCAGATAAAATGGATTTGGACGCACTTCTGAAGCGAGACAAAGCTAGATCCAAGAAGAAGAAGAAAAAGACAAGTTTAGAGGTCAGTGATCCTCCTGCTCCTCCTCCGGCTCTGGAAGTGGCACCGATTGTTGATGTGAACGTTGCGGAAGAGACCGGTGCTCTCGTAGGGTCTTCTTCATTAGTTCCTGCGTCTTGGGAGAAACGTGTTCGTCCATCCACGCCTGAGACTTCTAAATCAAAGAGGAGGAGGGTTAGCATTGCTGTTGGGCCATCAGCCACGGATGAAAGGGGGCTCTTCCTAGAGGATGAAGCAACTCTTCGCGAGTTTCCCATTCCAGGCTTCAACTTGATTGATCTGCAAGGTCTTGCCTTTCCGGCTAAAAAGCGTTGTCTTCCGGAGCAGGGGTATATCAGTTGATTGGATCCTGTTACTCTTTCAACCAACTTTGATCATATTATCCAGTGGGTAAGTTAACTTTGTTGGCTGCTTTTTGTCTTTCTTTTTGTAGTACTTTGACGCGGTATAATTTCTGGTCCTCCTCCTTTTCTTATTCTTGTCTTAGCTGAGGGTGATTCGACCGGACGTTGAAAAGCGTTTGGTGTGTGGTGAAGAGAGTCTCAAAAAGAGAGAGGAGAAGATCAAGAAGTTGTCCCATCAGCTGCGGATCATGGGGAACACTGTCGGCGACCCAGCCTCGGTGGAGAAGTTCAGAAAGAGGTCTGTGGATCTCCATGAGGAGGTGCAGTCACAGAAGAAAGCCATGGCGGTTTTGAAGAAAGAATATGATGATTTGAAAGTTTCTCTGGATGTTGCCACCTCACGCGTCAAAGAGCTTGAAACAGCGAAAAGGAGTTCTCAGGAATTTCTCCTGGCTAGGCAGGCCAGCATTGATAAGCTGGAAGAAGATTTCTCTATCCTTCGCGAAGAAGCGTCTATGACCAAGCAAGAAATTGATACTCTCAAGGCGCGTTCGGACCGAGAAGTGGCTCTTCAATGGCTTCAGAGTCCAGAGGGTTTGTCCTATCTGTCCTCTGAGTGGATAAAGACCAAGGCCGGCGCTTCTTTCATGTCTTCCATTGCCAAAGCTTGTCTCCAGACTCCGAAAGGTACCAGTATTTTAAATGATAAGTGTTTTAGCTACTTTCAGAAGGGAATGGTGGCTGGGATCAACCAGAGCGTTGTGCGTTCGGCTACTAACCCAGGTGTCTCCTTAGAGAAGTTTGAGCCTAGTATGACTAGTGCCGACTTGGGGCTTTCAAAGGAGGAGATGGCTGCGGAAGATTCCTATTCTTCAGAAGAGGATGTTGAGGACGCGGAGGAAGAAGTTGAGAAGACGGCTACCACCAATTAACCTTTGATTTCTGGGATTTTGTTGGATGAAACTTTTATGGACTTTGGGAACTCGCGTTTGGTTTCCTGTTTTTGGTGTTCCATTGAGATACTCGTTTAATTTTGAGAATTTAGGTTTGAGACCTCTTTGGACAAAGCCTAGTATTGCTGTATATTTTTGCCTTCAGTAAATATTTATCTGTTTATGTTCGAATGTACGAATGTACGAAGTCCTTTTCCACTTGTCTTTATGCTTCAAGGCGGATTTTCCTTTTTAAAGCCTCAATCTTTTCATCTTCTTTGCCGCTTTTTATGTTCTGACAACCGATCGTGCCATCGCATGTATTATGTCATCAGGAAATTTTAACCCTTGGGCCTTTTTTCAAAAGATCGAGAATGTGGAACAGCTTTCTCGGCTAGTGAGTTTCTTTCGCCTTTATTCAACAAAGCATGGGTTATCTGTATTGGGTTTTAACTTTATCTGTGTGCAGGTTATGCCTCCTCAGTTTGAAGCCGAATACGGGCCACTTCCGCCTCCATGGGCTTTTCTTTCATCGTATCTTGTCCGTGATTTTCCAGTGGCTGTATCCTGGAGTGAGAATGGTCTTTTCCAGATTGACAGCGGTTGGGATGAGTTTCTTACTCTTCACCATCTTGGGATAGGAAGTGCTATGATGTTTTTTCATAGGGGTAATGTTTCCTTCCAAGTCTGTCCGCGTCGCGAAATTGGGGATGACCATGAGGCTACTTTTAACTCGGTTTCTTCATCATGCAGTTCCAACTGAGTTTCTCCCGCGTCATGCTTTGGAAGTTTGTAAACTGGTCATAGATTATGTTTTCGTGAATGAAGAGAAAAGGGGATCCATGATTCTCTTTCGCTACTTATCTTGTCTTTGTGATTTCAGATATAAAACTAGAGGGGGGATCTTTTATTATTCATAATACGAAGTAGCGTACAGAAACCTTCCTAAAGGTTGGATCCCTTTAAACTCGATACATCATTTTAGAGATAGTAATGCGATGGATAGAGTAGAAACCTAAGGATGTCCTACTTCTCCATTTTCTTCATTGTCAGGACTAACAACATTGACTTCAAAGATGGAGTCTCCCATGTAGGTGAAAATCAGAGCTGATCCTACATTGACTCGATTTGCTTGTGTGAAGTCGCGCCACCCTTGTGTCAACCAGAATAGGCCGTCTCCGTCCCTTTCCACTTTTACTTCGTCTTCCTGGTTGGAGCGAGACCAGATCCTAGCTTGAGTGTGAGCATCCTCGCCGATTAGAACATACATGAGAGGGAGCCGAAGTGTTTGAAGTTGTTCCTCCCTTATGATGACTCTATAGAAAGCCCTCGGCGGCAAACTTGGATCCATTTTGTTTTAAGATGTTCATCACTTTAGGATACCCTAGCGTGTTTTATACTCGCTGTGCGAGGTCTTCTCGCCCTTGGTTTTATCGCTTTTCATTGAAAAGTAATTTTAGTTTTTAATTTGGATTCTGGAATTTTAGAATTTACCTCTGAGAACCCCGCTTCCGACTGAAGCCCTAACGCGGATCTGAGCTCGAACGTCTTTGGGACTTAAGTGAAATTTCGTCTCCGAGAATGTAGATTCGATCGGAGGCCCGACGCGGAGCCGAGCTCCAGTGTCTATGGGACTTAGATAAAAACTTTATCTCCGAGAACTCAGATTCGATCGGAGGCCTGATACAGAGCCAAGCTCCAGCGTCTCAGGACTTAGATAAAAACTTTATCTCCGAGAATTCAGATTCGATCGGAGGCCCGACGCGGAGCCAAGCTCCAGCATCCTAGGACTTAATATAAAATATCATCTCCGAGAATGCAGATTCGATCGGAGGTCCGACGCGGAGCCAAGCTCCAGCGTCTCTGGGACTTAGATAAAAACTTTATCTCCGAGAATTCAGATTCGATCAGAGGCCCGATGTGGAGCCAAACTCAAGCGTCCTAGGACTTAATATAAAATATCATCTCCGAGAATGCAGATTCGATCGGAGGCCCAACGCGGAGCCAATCTCCAGCGTCTCTGGGACTTAGATAAAAACTTTATCTCCGAGAATTCAGATTCGATCGGATGCCCGACGCGGAGCCAAGCTCCAGCGTCCTAGGACTTAATATAAAATATCATCTCTGAGAATGCAGATTCGATCGGAGGCCCGACGCGGAGCCAAGCTCCAGCGTCTCTGGGACTTATTTGAGAAGTTCTCCTGAGGAAGATAATGAAAGCGCCCTCTAACCGCTTTATTTAATTTTTGCGGGGGCGACTAAGCTTCCTGTTACATACGAGTACAGGCAATTATACATAGTACTTTTTTAGATTATCAGCATTCCAGGTCTTGTTTAAAACGGTGCCTTCGGGGGTGCTGAGTTTGTATGCTCCTTCTTGAACCTCTTTCACGATCACGTAAGGTCCCTCCCAGTTTGGGTCCAATTTTCCTCCAACGGTAGCTTGGCGGAGCACCAAATCTCCTTCTCTGAGATGTCGCGGGCGAACTCGTCTATCCCGATATTTAGATAGCCGCCTTTTGTATTCTTGCTCCTTTATGGCCGCCGTCATCCTGCGTTCCTCTATGAGATGGAGTTCGAGTTCCAATGCTTCATCACTGGCTTCTTGGTTGTATGTCATTATTCGCGTCGAAGGAACCTACCTTTCTACTGGGATGACCGCGTCCATACCAAAGACCAGAGAAAACGGGGTTTCTCCAGTTGGAGTTTTTGCTGACGTGCGGTAGGACCAGAGAACTAATGGTAGAAGTTCAGCCCATCGCCCATGTGTTGTGCTCCCGAGCTTCTTTTGTATCCCATGCAGTAATTGTCGATTGGTTGTTTCTGGCTGTCCGTTCGTCTGTGGATGGGCCATAGACGAGATTTTGAGGTTTATACCTAATCCCGCGCAGAAATCTCTGATCATTTCACAATCAAACTGAGGTCCATGATCTGTGATTATCGAGATAGGTACCACGAAGCGGCAGACGATGTTCTTCCACAAGAATCTCCTTACCTTTTCCGCGGTGATTAGTCCCATTGCTTCGGCTTCCACCCATTTTGTGAAATAATCAACCAAAACGAGCACATATTTCAACTGTCCTGGGGCAGTGGGAAATGGACCAAGGATATCCATTCCCCAAACAGAAGAAGGGCAAGCTCCAGTTATACTTTTTAGTACTTCAGAAGGGCGGTGTATCAAATTTCCGAATCTCTGACACGCGTCGCATTTCTGGATATAATTTTGAACATCTTGCTTCATGGTTGGCCAGTAATATCCCAGTCTGGTTGATTTGGCCACCACGGCCCTCTACCCTTGGTGGTGTGCACAAACCCCATCATGTAGTTCTTCCACAACGAGATTTCCTTCCTCCGTTGATATGCACAGCAGATCTGGGAGACAATAGCCTCACTTGTATAGCCTTCCTTCCCTGATGGTGAACCGAGAAGATTTTGTGATCACTCTCCTAGCTTCATCTCTTTCTTCGGGTAGGATGCCCTTCCCTAGATAATCCTCGAGTGATGTTCTCCAATCTCCCTTTTCAATCCCCTGGACTTGGTAGACTTCTTGGATAAGTCTTCGACTGTTCATCCTTTCGAGGATCACTTCCTTCCCTACTTCCTCAGGCATGACTGCTCCTAAACGAGCCAACGCGTCCGCTTGCTGATTGTCACTTCTGGGAACGACCGTTAGGCAAAAACTCAAGAAAGCTTTTGACAAGGCTCGTGCCTTTCTCTGGTAGTTAGGCATTAAACCAGTTCTGGCCTCATATTCCTCTGTTATCTGTCACGTTACTACTTCTGAAACGGTGTAGACTGACACTTGCCTGGCGCCTTTGACCAAAGCTACTTCTAGGCCCGCGAGCAGGGCTTCATACTCAGCTTCATTGTTGGTAGCTTGGAAGTCCAGTTTATAAGCGTAATTGTACTGTTGTTCGTTGGGTGCAGTGAGTGTAACCACAGCCCCGCACCCATCTTTATTGGCCGCACCATCCACCCTGAGCGTCCACTCGCTCTTTTCTGTTTGAGCATTTTGTTCAAAACTTGTTTCGCCAATAAAATCGGCTAAAACCTGGGCCAGAGTTGCCTTCTGCGGGGTATATTCTATTTCGAATTCCGTCAACTCTACTACCCATTTCATCATCCGTCCTGACAAGCACGGGGAGTGAAGGATTTGGCGCATCGGTAGGTCGGTCATTACTCTGATAATATGATCCTGGAAGTATGGCCTCAATCTTCTTGCTCTGAATACCAGACATAGAATCATTTTCTCTACTGGTTCATACCGCGTCTCAGCATCCTGTAGCACACGACTGACATAATACACTGGGTATTTTTCTTCTCGCGTCAAGACTGCGCTGATGGTAATGCTCTTTACTGATAGGTATAGATGCAAAATCTCTTGCTTCTCGGGTTGGTGCAGAGTGGGAAGTGTTGATAGGAAAATTTTCAAACTCCCAAACGCTTCCTGTAACTCTGGTGTCCACTGTATTGGTCCCTTTTTCTTGAGCAAAGCAAAGAAGGGTAACGACCTGTCCGCTAGGCAAGAGCAAAAACGGATTAGGTAATTCACCGCTCCGTTTAAAGACTGCAATTCTTTGATCGTTCGCGGTGGTTGAAGATTTTGGATTGTCGCTACTTTTTCAGGATTGACATCAATTCCTCGATGGCTAACCATGAAACCAAGGAATTTTCCAGAATCAACCCCGAAGACACACTTTTCTTCGTTCAAGTTCAAACCTCCTCTGCGAATGGAATCAAAAGTTTCTTGTAGATCTGCCGCGTGATCCTCTGCTTTCTCGCTCTTGACTACGATATCATCCACATAAATCGACACATTCCTGCCAATCTGTTTACGAAAGATCCGATCAGCAGTTCTTTGAAATGTAGCCCCAGCATTCCTGAGTCCGAAAGGCATGACGCGGTAGCAAAATATTCCCTCATTGGTGATGAAGGTAGTTGCTTTCTTGTCTAGAGGGTCCAAACTTATCTGATTGTATCCAGAGTAAGCATCCAGAAAACTGAGGACCACATTACCCGCGGTCCCATCGACAAGTTCGTCTATAGATGGCTGATGTCACTGAAGTAGCCATGTCTTTATGCCTATTTTAGTTCCATATTCTATACAGTTTGCATATTTCGGGTTGGAAGTATGTCGAATTTATGTAGTATATGCTTATTTGTCAGAAATGGAGATCTACATAAGTTTCTGTTTAATATTGCAGAATATGGAGTCATTTCGGGAGAAAACCAAGAAGCAAGGACGGAAGCTTAAGCCAACTCGATATCGACAAATGTTACTCGATATCGACAACCATGTCTAGGCACTGCACTGATCGAGGAGCCCATGTCGAGAAGCTGAAGAGGGGCCAACCCGACTCCAACACCTTCCTCGAGATCGAGTACTCAACTCGACGTCGACAAAGCCTCGGAGACAACCCGGAGTCGAGGAGAGCTTACCCGAGGAAGCCGAGGAGAAGCTACCTGACCTGGCACCCGGACACCACAACTCGATGTCGAGGAAGGTCCTTGAGATCGACAAACTCCAGAACACACATCCGAGCCAGTCGGAGGAAGAGTTGCTCGACGTCACCAGGCCGAGCTATGTCTGACACTGTTACTCGAGATCGAGGAGACCTGTGAGCCTGTGTCCGAGCCACATCGAGCAAGAGCAACCCGAGACGCCGAGCCACTGAAGTCGATGACCAAGGTTACTCGAGATCGAGGAAATCTTCCGGAAACGCATAACGCGTTTTGAGCTGTCCTACTCGGATTGGGATTCCTTGGAGCCGAAGATTGCAGAGTCTATCCGAATCTATCAACATCCATCATGGAAAAGAAGATTTATCCACTTGAAGACTTTTAGATATAATTTCCTTTTTAGATTTAATTATGTTATTGCATTTATTTATCATTAAGCTTTTAGATATAGATTTAGATATAGATAGAGATATTCTATCCTTGAATGGAAACGATTAGAAGGCTATAAATAAAGCCCATGGGGCTGATTTTAAGAATCATTCAATCCAATTCACAAGCTAGAGAAGTAGGTCACAGAGACAGTTTAGGAGTTCGAAGGTTTTAAGGTTTTGGCGTTCAACGAGAGTTGGATCGCCGGGATTGTAAAGTCTTTGAATTTAGTTTAATGCAAGTTTCTTTTCATCAATCAATGTCTGAGGTTGCAATGAAGCGCGAGTAGTCCACCCACTTCTAGGGTTGGGGCGAGCCCGACGATAGCCATGCGTGTTTGAGGTAAAGATCCGGCTTTTATCATGTTTTGAGCATCTACTACTTGTTATGTGTTTATTACCCATCTAATGGAGGTCCATGCTAACAACTTGGATTGTAAACATAAAATCGTTAGAGACAATTAGGGTTTCTTGAAAGAGTTGTCTAATTGTTGGAAAAGGCGAAAGCTTAGTCCTTTGATGCAAGTGACATGATTATCTGTTTTATTCTTGCCTTATGCATGCTTGGTTATCGTTGTCGCAAACCCCAATCTTGGAAGTCTTTTACATAAAGTTTAGTTCGAAATCCCAAAGCATTTATTTTTACTTTATTTCGTGTTAGTTTCTGCCCTTCCTCGAGATCGACTAGCACTCCTCGATCTCGAGTTACTGATTTTCGATCCAGCATCGCCGTAGCTTCTGTGTGCAGGTGATCGACAAGAGCCAACCCGACGTCGACGACCCTACTCGATCTCGAGAAAACCCTTGTCGAGATCGACCAAAACCGCTGGGAGTTGCTGCTGCGCTGTTCGACTATCCGATCTTCTGTCGAGCAACTGTACTCGAGATCTAGGACCCCTGTTGTCGGCCACTTCTGTGAGATTTCTCCGGTGCCTAGGATCCGCTGACACGCTTCCTCGTGGATCGATCCTGACTTCCCACTGCTGCATCGGGAGGAAGTCTTGTAATCATTTGCAAGGGACGGAATCTGGTTTGCTGTGATTTATTTACATTCTATTTGCATACTCGATTTCCTCCTATCAATAATGGCAACGGGTAACTATCCTTGGGGCAAGATTTGTTAAGATCGATAAAATCGATGCACATTCTCCATTTCCCATTAGATTTCTTCACCAAAACTATGTTCGAGGGCCAATCTGAGTCTTCCACTTCCTCTATGAACCCTGCTTCTAAAAGCTTGTCAGTTTCTTCCTTTGCCGCGGCAGCTTTCTCATGAGCCATCTTCCTCTTCTTTTGTACTATGGGTTTCGTTCCTGGACGAATTCTTAAGGTATGCAAAGCTATTGTGGGTGGGACTCCCAGCAAATCTCGCGGAGTCCATGCAAAAACGTCTCTTGACCTCACTATGATCTCCATGACCCGATCTCTTTTCGCTGGTTCCAGTGCTTGTCCCAAATAGACTTTCTCCTCAGGGTTTGGGAAAGGTGTATATGTAACTTTTTCATCCGCAGTCGGTATTTTTCTTCTGTTGGTCTCACTTCCAGTTCAGCTTTTGAGAGTTCTGACGGGTCGTTGTCCCCAACCACGGATTCACATTTTTCACTGATACACATTACTTCTCTTCTTTTCTTGATAGAAGTCAGATAGCAGCTTCTGCTTTCTGGTTGCTGGCCGCGGACCTCGCCGATTCCTCCTCCTGGCAAAGGGAACTTCCCAACAAAGTGGTAGATTGATACTACCATCTGGAATTTATAGAGCGAGACGCGTCCCAGTAAAGCATTGTATACAGTAGGAATCTTCACTACCGTGAATACAATGTTCTCCATGCGCCTTTTTGGGGCTGTTCCCAAAACCACTGTAAGCTCGATCGTACCCGCCACTTGAACTTCTCCTCCTAAGAACGTGATCAATGTTCCTGAATACGGTTTCAATGATGCCGCGGGTATCCCCATTTGAGAGAAAGCCTCCCATGACAAGATATCGACTGATGAACCGGTGTCGATAAATACTCTTTTGACTGTCTTGGCAGCTATTTGAGCATGGATGACTAAAGGATCTGAGTGCGGCATCCTTACCTCATCAGCGTCTTTCGGGGAAAAGGATATGTCTTCGTGCTGTGAAAGAGAGATTCTTCTGCTTGACGCAGATGGAGGCTGTCTTCCTTCTCTTTCTTAATTTCTCTTTTCTTGTCTACTGGTTCCCGCCATGGAAAAGCCTCCTTCAAGGGTATTGATGAAACCCTCAGGCTCTGGTATTTGGCCTGCTTCCGGTTTCCGAGCCTCTCTCTGATTGACGGATCTCTGGACTGCAGGCGTATAGTTTTGCCTACCGCTGTGTCCTCTCCTTCCCCTTCCCCTTCCTCGGTTATGAAAAGGAGGATCTCTACGCTGATCATGTTGCCTTACATAATGGTCTTGCCGGTCACGAGAGTCGTCAAGCCTGGGGTTTCGGTCTCCCCAATCCGGCCTCCGGTTAGGTCGATCTTCCCTTCTTGGTGGAAATCTTATTTCTTGATTTCCATAGGGGTTCTCCCTCGGATGATAGGAACGCGGATGATCTTCTCTTCGACGAGATCCCTGCCCTCTTTCTGAATTCATGTGTACTTCGTCGCGGTGGGGATGAAAATCTGCAGCTTCTGAATGATGTCTGGGTGGTTTAGCTTTCTCCTTTCTGAATTTTCCAGCAAGCTTCCCAAAGAGACCTTGATTTCATGTGTTAGCTTTCGAACTGGATGCGGCTGCTTCTTCTGCCTCGATCTGCCTAGACACCCGTTCCCTTAAATCGTCATAACTAGTCGGTTTTTTCCGAAACAGGTACGTCTTGAAGTCTCCCTCTGCCAAATTCCCCATGAGTATGATGATCGCCGATTTATGGTTAAAGTTCGGGATTTGTACTACCATACTAGTAAAACGGGTGAAGAAATGCCCCAAGGATTCTCCAGCTCCTTGCCTAATAGAATTCAGATCGAGCATGGTCTTCTTTCTTGATCGTGCACTTTCAAAATGGGATGTGAAGACGTGGGACAACTGGGTAAAACTAGTTACGGAGTTTTTCGGAAGGTTTGTGAACCAGGTAAGTGCGATCTTTGTCAAAGTTGAGGGGAACGTTCTACATAACATAGCATCATTGTACTCGTTTATTCCCATCGCGGTTGTAAAATGGCAGAGATGATCTTCAGGATCAGTTGTCCCGTCATATTTCATGAGGTTCACATCTCTCCATCATTTTGGCACTGTCGCGGAACATATTTCCTTGGTAAACACTGATGGGAAGACTGCTGGCACGTTTTTGGTTCTTTTCTCCGCTGAGTCGGACCTTTTAGAGGTGGAAACATCTGTGGACCTCTCTCCGTGTCGGTGTTTATTCTCCCTCTACCACTGATCATTTTGCCACGCCTGGCGTGGAATTTCCTGATTCTGAAAACCGTAGTTCCAGTTGTTGTGGTTATCGTACGCGGTGTTATATCTATCAAAATTCCCATGCTGCTCTTCCTGTCGATAATTTCCCTGTTGACGCGGATTCTGTCCCCAATGATCATAATAAAAGTATTGAGACTGTTCTTGCTGAAAGGGGTTAGGTTGTTCACGACGTTCCTCATAGTACCAGAAGTTCTGTGGTATGTACTCTCCTCCTAATCCATGCTGATCGTAATGATGATGCGGAGGGGTACTGAGGTGCTGGTCTCCCATTTCGCCGTCTGGATTTGGTTGCGGCGTTAATGGGATATACATACTTGAGGCCTCCTGATCTTGGTGGATCCCTTGGCTCATATCCTGTGTCGGATTGTTTTGGCTATCACTCATCTTCAGTGTCGCGAATCTGTCGACAGTGAAAGACTCAATTTCTTATGCATAAATTCGTTCTTCTAGAATCAAACGTGGACCCTAGCTTTCTTCAAAGCTCTGAGGGTCTTTGCCTGATTTCATCAAACATAAAGAACTTACTAAAGGAACCCCTTAGTGTGAGGGGGTTCCCACAGACGGCGCCAGTGAAAACGCTCGATCTCTCAAGGCCTCCATTTTTAGTGGGACCCGGGAATTTACCCTATGGGACCAGTGATATTCCCAACGGGCTTACCTGACCCACATCGAAATAATCGACGCGGCCCAACTTATTCCGCGGGAATAATTGGCCTATGAATACTGATATGTTATTCCCTTATCGAGTTTTTCCTGGACAATTCGGGAATCAGTTTGTTTACTTGTCGTCGTTGATTATCTTGAGGACCAACAACAGACTCTCAATTTAAGTGGAAAGCTTTACTAAGGGTGAGAAAGGTCTATATCCGCGGAACAATCTAGCAAAAAGGCTTCGAACTTCCTGAAAAAGAGGTTTTTAGTGACGCGTTCGACTTCTTTTCTCTATCCTCTCTTTTTTCTCAGGTTCACTGGGGTTTGATCCGCTCCTTTTTCTCTCCCTTTCTTTCCCTCCTTAACGCCCGAAAAGTCCCATTTCTTAATGAAATTTCTCGCTTTTATAGGTCCTAGGCGGTCTCCGAATGACATGCCACGTGGGGTTTGCCACTCGACACGTGTTCTACTCGTGGGGGGTGGGCATGACCGCCACGTGCCCCCCCCCCCCTTTTTCCATCCGCGGATGACTCTATTTGAGTGAGCTTTGTAGTTCCTTCTGTTGGATGTCTGTCCGCGGACGGCCTTTATGATGATGTATTTATCTCTTTTTGCCAACCGGTTGTGTTTTTATTTTATTTTTATGTTTTTACAGATGTTTCCAATGTTGGTTTAGTCACTCTTCATCTTTTGAACAGAGTTGTACACTTGACGGATACTCATCACACATTGGGAATCTTCATCTTCAAGGATACTCAACAACTGTCGAGGTTTTAACCTAATCATTGCACCGCGTCGTACCTTATGATGTTGTTTATCAATCATCCTTTCGGGAAAGGTATGCCCGTACAAGTTATCCGAAATATTATGGTTGTGAGAACCACATATAACAAACACTCTCCATTTACCTGTCTTGTACTCACGACCCTCGAGCTCAAATGGACATTCATTTTTCTTCGATGGTTTCTCTCGTTGTGATGATGGTGGAAAATCCTTATCCACATCGGTCGCATCTCTAGTAGCCATAGTACTCGCAAACCAAACGAAAGACACCTACATCGTTTCGCTTGTTCTTCCAAGACCTATGAGTTATTAACACCATATTTCTAATTCTACCCATAAAACGAGCCCACTCCTTTGTGTTCTTGGAGTCAAAGAAATATCCATCTATCCGAAACATATATGAATAATCGGTACCCTCTTCTAGAGGAAAGTCGGCAAGATCCTACAATTCAAAACAAATTGATGATATATACATAAATACTATACTACACACACATTAGAAACAAACACATTCAAAACATATAATCCCTCCGTTTCATAATACATTGTCACCTCACTTTTTAAAAAAAAAACATCGTCATTCTACTAACTTTTTCACAAATTTTATTATTTTTAATACTCACTACACATTTTAGCCAGTTACAATATTTTAAAAAGTCAACAATACACAAAACAATACAAATGATTACAATCACCTACCTAGAAAATATATAACACCATCCAATTTGAAGCAAAAATTATCATCTAAAATATCCGTGTATTGTCAAATCGATAAAGTAGATGTTAAATAAAT
Source organism: Persicaria maculosa (assembly GCA_963922045.1). NCBI lineage: Eukaryota > Viridiplantae > Streptophyta > Magnoliopsida > Caryophyllales > Polygonaceae > Persicaria > Persicaria maculosa. The sequence goes on from OY998253.1 coordinate 55,917,010, forward strand.
CTCTCTAATATTGGCATATACAACTATATATTCAAACATATTGGAAACATGGAAGATATATATACATGAGATTTTAGTAGAATTTAGACTTACATCGACATGAGTTAGAAGTTCTTGTGGATTGTTGTAATCGTATGGGTTGAATGGTAGATCATCTTCAACTGGTGACGACATATGGAGAAATTTAGGATATTCGAAATATTAGCTTCACAAGAGGCGTCAAATTGTTGATATTTGTACCATAAACACGCATTGTTTATGTAGAGATCGTCATCTTTTATTATTGGAAAAAAAATATACCTATTCGCATTTATCTCCAAATATATATATCTCTAAATATATAGGATATATATACATTTATCTTTCGATTATCTATCTTATTTTAATTCGCATATACCCGTGTACATATCTTTGGATTATCTATCTAAATATATATGATATATATACGGGGACGTGTTTGCGCAGTGCGCGTACGCTGATTTCTAAAAAAAATAAAAATAAAAATATTAGTGTATGCGCAGTGCATGTACGCTGATTTCTAAAAAAAGGGCGATTATCTATCTTATTGTGTGTCACTACTAAATACTACATCTGTTGCAAAATATAAGGACTTTTACTTTTTGGCACGTTTTTTAATGAGCTAAAAACTCCATGAAATATTAAATTTTTTACATAATATTATACATATTAACAATACGTATAATACTATGTAAAAAAATTTAATAAAAATTTAATATTTCATGGAGTTTTTAGCTCATTAAAAAACGTGCCAAAAAATAAAAGCCCTGATATTTTGCAACGGAGGTAGTAACACTTTCCCTTATCCTAGGTTTTTGTGACAAAAATGGTTACTTTTTTTTAATCGTGGTCACACTACTAATTAGTATTACACTTTCTATTGTCCTATGATTGTTCCTTGGTGACAGGCATGATTGCTTTTTTATTTATTGTGGTGACACTAGTAATAACACTTTCCATTGTCCTAGGGTTTTCATTTGGTAACAGTAGTGGTGACACTTGTATTTGAACTTTGTGATGACATATTCTGAATACCATATGTTCGATCTTTTGAATAGCATTAGCCCCTGTAGTGTTTGTGCTTCCCAACCCTAGAGTTTTCATTTGGTGATAACAATTATTACACCGTTTTTACCTTGGTGACCCGATTAATAACACTTGACCATTGTTTCACTTGGTACACTGGTGGTAACAACACTTGGTACACTCGTGATGACACTGTTTTTGTGTTGGTGACACCACTATTAACACAGTTAGTCATTTATCTCTTAACGGATTACTATTTTCTTTTGGTGACTTTCCTTTGTCCTGCAGTTTTCCTTTGGTAACAACAATGATTACATTTTTTTATTTTTTATTATGGTGACACTACTAATAATATTTTCTCTTGTCCTAAGGTTTTTTATTGTGACAGTAGTGATTACTTTTTTTTTAAATCCTACTAATAACAATTTCCCTAATCGTAGGATTTTTCCTTTTGTGGGGACAGCAGTGGTTACACTATTTTAATTATGGTGGTGATATCATAAAGACGAATAGCTTTCATTCATACTAGACCTGTCAAAACATAACCCGACCCGACCGCCCGAAAATTTTTGGGTCAAGACCCGGAATTTTTTTCCGACCCGAACCCGAAAAACCGGAAATTTTCGGGCTAATCTAGGTTTCGACATGTGACCCGATTGACCCGGTAATTTTGACCCGATTTATCCAATTTACCCGGTTGATTAATAATTAAATATAATTAAAAATTTGTATATATAATTAAATTTTTTTATATATAATTAAAATTTATTGTAAAATTATCAAATCATGATTTTTTTAATTTAAAAAATAAAAATTGACAAACCCGAATTCGACCCGAAACCCGGTCAAACCCGAGTTCTAGTCAACCCGGAAATACCCTGAACCCGTTTACCCAGGACCCGTTTTACTCGAGACCCGAAGTGACCCGACTCGAATCCGACCCGAATGACCATTTTAACAGGTCTAATTCATACCATTCATTTATATCAAACAAATACTGCTTTTATTTAATATCGTTTCATAGTCGTCACCATATATACAATTCTGATGCATACCCTGAAGGAAAATCTATCAAGATTTCAAACCTGTTTTCTCTAAATTTCATTGCATAAGTCTCCCCGATTGTTGTTGAGACAAAGCTACCTCGTCAATACTCGAAATCAACAAATTGATATATTGCACAGACCAACTCACTTTCTCAGACCAACTCACTTTCTCAGACCAATTGATCATATATATAAATCAAAAGTTCAAAACGGACATCTACGTACAGAGAATAAAAATTAAAATTTGAAAAGCAAAGAGAAAGGAATTAAGCTCACCATCCCAGAACGAGACCAGATGCCATTCGACTAAATGAAATCAAATTTGGAAAATTCAGGAAATTATCGGCTAAATCGCCACCGATCAGTTGAAATCACAGGATTAAGACGAATTCCAATATGCAGCTAGAAATTGAAAATTAGGCGAAGAAATTTTAGATACATGTAATGAATTTGAAGGGAAACGGAAGTCAATTAAGATAAAGAAATAAGTATGAAAGCAAACGGAAGTCAATTAAGAAATTTTAGCATTTTATAAGACTCCAAAACTATATAGATATCAATTTTTTTTCATTCCGTATTTATGAGTAATAAGTATGAAATTAATATTAAAAAATTAATATTTTATATAATTTTGACCTTTTAAAAAAATGTTCTAAAAAGTGAGAAGAGTTACAATTTTTTTAACGAATTTAGTCTTCATTAAGAATTGATAAATATTAACTTAATCTATATAGAAGGATAAAATCTCATAGGTAAAAAAAATGATTTGTTTTATACAATATGATTCTTGCGGGTTCGATTTGACTGATGCAAATTTGGCCAAAACTTTTGGGCCTGAACTGCTAAATATATAAATAAAGGGATTGACCCAATTACAAAATATATAAGACCATACCAAGGGTCTTATGTAAAATAAGGAATCATCAAAACAAAAGGATTCCTCTAAACCCCTCAAAAGTCTCATGTCAAAACTAGACAAATACCTACCAATATCCTACTCTCTATCTACCAATGTACTCCTACTATCTCCTCCTAACTCCAAAATCCCTATGCCTCCCAACTAAGCTTTCGCTCCAACCTTTTCAAAAGTGCTTTATTCTTCCACTTTGCGGAAAGGGGGGAGCGACAACATGATACAATATGACCAGCGCAATTCCTAGGGGAGAATTGCTCACTACTAAATATAAGTTTATTTATATGAATCCATGTGAAATAAATAGTAGCTTCAAATACCATGAGTTTTGCTTGATATATTTGAGTCTTCCTAATCTTCAAAGTCTCTCTTGCAAACCACTCTAGCCATTCTCCAATGGTGTCAAACCGACAGTGGATGCCAATCCAACCAAACACCAGGTTCTGTACTTCGCAAATTTTAGGACAAGTAAACCACAAGTGATCTTCACTATCTTCTGCTTGTTTGCACAGTGCGCACTCGGCCGCATTAGCTCCTCTCTAGTGCTTTACTCTACTGCCTGTACTTAGCCTCTGTCCAATGGCAAGCCAAACAACAAAGGTCCACTTTTGGCACTGTAATCTTCCCTAGATAATCTTCCCCCAGCTACCTTCTTCATTTTTGTCTCTCAAAGCATGATAAGTCTTCAATCAAGACACCCCTCGAGACTGATGGATGAACTCATCAAAGGAAGGGTCGATCACCCCATCCACAGACAGAATATCCAACAAGTCATCCTTAGAAGAAAGGATCCCCTTCTAGAGCCAGCAATCATTCACTTTTCTCTGAACATCCCATATAGATTCACCCAGTAGGTGGTTCTGCATACATCATTTGGTCCAGATACATTGCTTATCCAATGTCAGATCTCCAATCAGCTTTGTTTGTAAACTCTTATTCCACGACAGAAGCTCACGAATATCCAGACCCCCTTCATCCAACGGTATTGTAACCTCCAACCGATTCACCTAGTACTTTCGCCCTTCAGAATTCCCATTCCAAAGAAACCTTTTGCACATGCTTTAAATTATGTCATTAATACCCTATGGAAGCACAAATACCTGGCTCCAGAATGTGGTGATACCCCCACAAACGGATTTAAGAAGATGCAATCTACCCGCATATGAGAGCTTTTGAGATGCCAGTTGATAATGCATATTTCATATAGGCATTATAGGTGTTTCTTATTGCTGTTAGGTATTGGTTTTGTTATGTTTTGAGTCTAGTTCTGTTTATTGCTTATGAAGTATTCGAGTTCAGAATCTATGCATTTTTAGTGTTTATTCTACAGAATTACATTCTGACTTTTGATGGACTTTGGGAAGAGCTTAAGAAGCTTGTTTGGGAGCATATGGAGGCCGAGGAAGAGCTAAGGAAGAGCAAGGAGACACGACATTGGACTCCGTTGAAGGAAATTGAGGAACTTCGAACACTGCAGAGACGGCGCCCGCCGCCCCTTGCACGACACCCGTCGTGACCCCAGATCCTGGATACGTGGTTTTGGATCCGAAGACTATTATTTTACATAATTTTCTAGTATTTCCTACTAGGGTTTTGCCGACCCTTGTGAGACTTATTTAGGTTGTTTTCAGTTTATTTCGCAGAAGAGAGTTATTATTGGGAGACTATGAACACAATTAGAGAGAGAGAGAGCGAATTGGCCTACGAGTTGCTAAACTCATACTTTCGCCTGTGATTTGAAGACATGGTTGTTTGGATTGTGAGGATTCGATTCTATTTGATTATTCATATTCTTAGTTATCATCTTGTCCTTAATTTATATTTGTGTTCCTTTCTATGCCTGATAAACATGTTAGGAATTGCATCTCTAGCTATGAATTCGTCGTTGTTTTCTCAATAGCAAACAAAGGTGTTGATGATAGTGATGCCTATTTGTCTTTGTATTGGATGATTTTAATTGATCTATGTTGAGGATATTCGATTAGGGTTGAGTTTGGTATGCGCCTTTTAGTCTTAATTGTGTAGAGTCAACATGCTAATTGGTCTTGATTACTTCGATATGCGCCTATTAGTTCTTAATGCTATTCTTTAGTGATATTGAATAAGATGAGTGAATCTCTACGGATCTCTCAACTTTAGTCAAGTAGACCTAGGAATATGAATAATTGATAGATCAATCTCAGGCCCATAAATTCCAACCATTGTCAAAGAATTACAGGTGAAATGTTCTTTCTTCTTTGATATATATCTATTTGCTTTGTGATTTGCAATCTGGTTACTTTTACATATTTGCTACTTGTCAAAGATCATTGCTTTGCTTTAAGAGTGCTTGTTTAGATTTATTGAATAGGAAATCGCTTCTCCCTGTGGGTTCGACACCGGACTTCATCGCTATACTAGTAGCTATTTGGTTTATCAAGTGATTGATTGCCTAATCTATTGATTGAGTGTTTAAGTTTGGATATTATTACTATTTGGCAAAGGGCAAAAGTGCCAACGACATTCATCACGCACCAAATTCTTGGCGCCGTTGCCGGGGAGAAGAAAGGAGTTTGCTTTTCTTTAACACTTTCAATTACTCTTTACTTTGAGTCTGTTGTGTCTTTGTATGGTTCAAACTAGATCTTCTGATTCATTGCCTTTGTCTTTTGATCCCGAGATTGAATGATCTCTTAGGTTGAAGAGGAAGCTTGTGTTTGAGACAGATGAAGAGATGGCAAACGTTGTTGTTAATCCGCCAAAAAGGACCTTGAGAAACCTAAAGGAAACTTATTTCAGTGCTCAACCACTTGCAATTAGTCTTCCTGATCTCCCTGAGGGTTCAAGATTTGAGTTCAAGTCGAATTGGTCATCTATTTTGCCTTACTTTCATGGATTGCCTGGGGAGGAACCAACCAAGTACCTTGCTACATTTGTGAGCGTGTGTAATAGACTGAGACCCCAAGGCTTGTCTGATGACCAATTGATGTTGAGAGTGTTCCCCTTTACTTTGAAAGATGCTGCAACCAATTGGCTTTACTACCTACCCCCAAAAAGCATTACTACTTGGGTGCAATTGAAGAAAGCTTTCCTGCAAAAGTACTTTCCTGCGACTCGCCTCAACAAACTTATGAAGGAGTTGTCCAATATCGAGCAATCACCTACGGAGAGTCTTTATGAGTAAGTTGAGCGGTTCAAGAAGCTTAAGGGTAGCTGTCCGCAACACGGTATACCCGAGGATGATCTAGTGCTATATCTTTATGAAGGCTTGCTTGACACGGACAGGAGTTTCATCAATGCTACTAGAAGAGAAGATAATTTGGATAAAACACCTCAGAAGCAATGTAGATTTTTGAAGGGTTGGCTAATGCATCGCAATAATATGAGAGACACAAAGAAGTTAGAGGAGTTCATAAGTTGGATAGTTCAAGAGATGGACACAAGGATAATATCGATAGGCTTATGGAGATATTGAACAAGATGGCTATGCAAATGAATCAACCCCATCAGCCTAGACCTTGTGGAGTTTGTGGAGATCCAACTCATCCGAATGATAAGTGTCCCTTGATTCAGGAGGACACCGCTGAAGTGAATGCTATGGATTATGGACCTCGCCGCAACTTTTGTAACAATTACAATCAGAGCTACAAATACCCAAGTGGATTCAATGGAAAAGGCTAGCAGCAACAAGTTCCTTTTCATAGAGGACAATATGACAACCGTCCTAGAAACACCTAAAAAGAAGATAGAGATGAAACATTGAGGTTGTTGTTGGACAAGATGAGTGTTCAAGAGAAGTTGCTGAGTCAAATGGCTAAGGAGATTGGTGAATTGAAAGAGAAAAATTTGGGAAAGTTGCCATCGCAGGTGGTAGTGAATCTGAAGGAGAATGTTAGCGCCATGATCATTAGAGGAGGTAAACAAGTGAATATACCCACTAGGAATGTTGAAGAGAGGCCTAGAGAGGAAGTTGATTCGAGAAATAAGGAGGAAGAGATGGAATTGGAGACACACTGCATAGACGGTGCCCGCCGCCCCTCACCACGACGTCCGCCGCCACCTCCATTGACGGATCCGATTTCTGACGTTGTTCAATCCCCGAAAAAAACTTCTAAAGAGTGGTCTTTTGAGGTTTCAAGACCTGCACCACCCTTTCCTCGTGCCTTAAGATCTGATCGTAAGTGGGAAGATGAACAAATTCTTTATGACACCTTTGCTCATTGTGAGGTAAATATTCCATTTTTCAATTTGATTAAAATTGTGCCTCGCTATGCGAAATTCTTGAAAGAGCTATGCACGATGAAGCGCAAACAAAGGATGAGAAAGAAAGAAAAGGTAAGTTTAAGTGAGAATGTTTCTGCTTTGCTTCAGAAACGATTGCCTTAAAAGTGCGAAGATCCAGGTATGTTTACTATACCATGTGCAATAGGTAATGCTAGCTTCACCAAACCTATGTTAGACCTAGGTGCTTCAATTAATGTTACGTCTTATAAGTTGTACATGTTTTTGGGTCTCAATTCATTGTCTGAAACTAGTGTTACTATACAACTCGCTCATCGTTCTACTATTAAGCCTACATGAGTTGTTGAAGATGTTTTGGTTAAGGTGAATGGTTTGATTTTTCCAGTTGATTTCTTCATTCTAGACATGGAACAAGGTACGCTTGAAACCCCGATTATCTTGGGAAGGCCATTCTTGTGAACGACTAAGCTTAAGATTGATTGTTTTCAAGGTTCACTAACTATGGAGTTTGATGGTAGAAAGATTGAACTTTCTATATTTGAGCGTATTGTTTCTTCTGCCAATGATTCCGTAGATGTTCTTGACTCTAATGAAACTAATCACAGGAATGAATCAAATGGTTTGTTAGATGCTTTTGTTGAAAATGAATCTATGAATCTTGAGTTTTCTAACAAAGATAAAATTGGATTAGGGAAAGATGACATTAAAAGCATAATTGAGAATTTATTTAAGTCGCATGAAAATGTGTCTCATTCAAATGATTCTATTGCTATTCCCTTTGAAAATTCGATTCCTAATAATATTGAGGTTTTTGCAATTGCAGGACAACCTCCCAGAGTTACTCATTTCAAGAAGGAATCGATGGATGCAATTGATGGATATGTCGGAGAAGTTCCCAAAGTTACACCTCTTGTTTTGAAAAGGACAAGTGTGGGGCATCTTGGTGGAATAACTTAATCAAGAATGCATCACGTTGAGCCAAAGACGTGAAACATAGGCGCTTCTTGGGAGACAACCCAAGGTAGTTAGGTAGTATTTTTATTTTTTTCACTTAGTTTTAAATTCAATAAAGTAGGATCAATCGTGTCGCCGAATTTCGGAAGTTACGGTAAGTGAAACCGATGTTGAGATTAAGTTTTGTTTGATTTAAAAGACGGAGTCAGATTCTGTGGACACGGCGCCCGCCGCCCCAGCCACGGCGCTCGCCGCCTGTGTGTCTGCCTAACGAATCCGAATTTCGGTAAACTTGGAAGGGAAGTTTCTATCCTTTTATTTTTGGTTATTTTTGTTCTAGGATTAGTTTATTTTTATCTTTCTAGGATTAGATTATTTTTCCTTTTTGCTCTAGGATTAGATTCTTCTCTATCTATCTTTGGTTAGTGTTTTATCTTTTACTTATTTTCTATTTTATTTTAGGATTAGATTTTGCTTTTTAGGATTAGTTTCCTTATTTCCTAGGATTAGATTTCAATCTTTTCTATTTCTATTCTATCTAGATCTAATAATTTTCCTTTTTCTTTTGTGATAGTTATTCCTTCCAACTCACCAATATATTGCTACTGCTTATTTTTGGATCAATCAAGTTTGCTCAAGAGGAATCTCAAGAATACCAAAAGCCTAGTGGAATCCAATCCAACTGCCTAAAGCCTTGCGTTTCAATCGATTATGTCCATCAAAATACTTTCCTTCACTACCCTACATCCACAAAAGTCAACCTTTGGCCATTCCATTCCCTTACCTGTTACAAAAGAACCCTTTGAAACCAAGCTGTTCGAGAAAGTTTGAAGTTTGGAGGAGTGGACGTTGGTTTTCGAACGTTTTCACTCGGATTCTTGGTTCTGCGTATACGGCGCCCGCCGCCTCTGCCACGGCGCCCGCCGCCTTTATAGCATGCCCGTCTTTTGTTCGTTTTGTGGATTTTCTTCGGTTTTTCATCGAGTTGCATCATGTCGTCTGCTCCTATCAAGAAAGATGTGTCAGCTTATTTTGATAAGATGGATGTGCTATACTGGAATGCACTTGGGAAGTGCACCTACACATCCACGATGTTCTTTGATGAAATCACATTGAGACGGTTGGGTTTGTTTGACACGGTGCTCGCTTTGATGGCACATGGAGGGTTGCGTGATTTTATTGGTAGAAGGGCTTCTACCTACCCCTTCTTGGTAAAGGAATTCCTTACTACTTTGGAGGTAATATCGCCCAAGGATGTTCGAATTCGATTACAAGGAAGAGCTTGTAATTCATCATATGCGGCGATGGGAGTTGCCTTTAGTGTTACAAAGAAATCCTCTAGGAAGTGGAATAATGCCATGCGGGTTCTTGATTCAGCAGAGATTTGGAGGAATCTGACGGGGACACCTGATAACTTCAAGGATTTCAGAATTGATGATATGGTTACCCATCCCGCTCTTCGTCTCTGTCTACGAGTTTTGGGCTCCACTTTCTATGATTTTGAGAGCACTACTATTGTTGATCCTGGTGTGATTGATTTCTAATATTGCCTGATTCCTGAGTCTACCATAGTACCGGATTGGATACTCTTATTTTTGAAGATGTGTGATATGGTTCGTGGCCAGCACAATGAGAATTATCCTCCTGTCACCTCTTTTGGAGGCATGATCACACTTCTGGCAATATTTCATGGTGTCGATGTTAGTTCACTGCACCCTGTGAGTTACTCTTATACGTGGGACATCGATGCTCTTGTGTCTGCACGGATGTTATAAAAGTTACAGTTACCATATGCTATTGAGAGATTTCGGTGGTTATTTGGACCTCCGCAGTCTCGTCATCAGTATCTGCCTACTACTTTACATGTGGGGTTGAAGTTAGTTGATTTCCGCCGAAGCCATATCCCTGTTGATACTCATTTGCGGAAGCATGATGACCCTGTGACCCCTTGATGGACGGTTTTTAGTCGCGTAAACTGTATCAAAATAATTTCGAACCTACCTAACTAATGTAGTGTGGTAAGCACGAGTCGATCCCACAGAGAATCAAGTATTTCCAAGTTATGTTTATTTACCAATTAATAGGAAAAGGGGGGTTTTTGGGTGGTGAAAATAACAAAGAAAATAAAATAAACTATAAACAAATTAATGCAAAACAATTTAGAGAAAATCGTTCTACCTACAACTATCCACTTTATTTGGTTGAATTGATATTGTAACTTCCTCTTGTCCTTTTAGTCTTCCTATGAATGCCCTTGTCCCGACCTAATATAGTTACTAGTCCAACCAGTCCTAGAAACCCTTATCAATCGAACAGTCCCTAAAGAAGGATTTAACCCAATTGATAGCTTTAAGTTCAGAGATTAACCAAGGTATTTGCAGTCCCTAAAGAGGGATTTAACAACACATCCAACTTCCTACTCATTCAATTAGTTCAACTAGCCCTAAAGGAACAAGTTTGCCACTTAGGTTAAGGTTCACAACCAGGAATCTACAAAACCTTAGCAATTGAATTAATTCTAACTAGTTGTGCGGGCTAGATAGAATAAAACAATAGACAATCAAGCACAAAGAAGTCAAAACATTCAATATAGGAAATAAGGAACAAGAATTAGAAACTCACAATCAATCAAACAAAGCTTCAAATTGTATACGAAACGGGAGAGTTTAGGTCTCCATAAAAATAAAACAAAACTTAATTAGGGTTAAGAAACAAAACCAGTTCGCCAGTATATTAATGATCTATCTAATTCTAATATAAATATGCAATATAAATATATATAATTTATCTATCTTATTAAACCTAAGTACTACGGAGTACGGAGTATGTATATAAATAGTATGGTGCGGCTCAAATTGGACGAACCGGCTCAAACGATCAGTTCCACCGCCTCCACGAATCCGGCCCATCTTATCTTTCAAATTGCAAAATAATCCCATAAGCTCCAAATTCATACGATCAAGCCCGTAAATACCTGAAATATGTAAAAATACTAGTTTAGACTCCGAAAATAAAATAATACAAATTAAACTATAAAATATGTGAAAATGCTCTAAACTAATATGCAAATCTATACTAAAAGATTGACTAAAATATACTCTATCAAACTACCCCATGCTTAGACTTTTGCTTGTCCCCAAGCAAAGTATCACAAAACAAAGACACCTTGTAATTAAACTGTGCATGATATGCATCATAACTAAGCTAAATGCAACCTATTATGACCATCTAAATGCTATGCTATCAAACTCCCCCACACTTAGTTTTTGCTTGTCCTCAAGCAATGAAAAACAAATATAAAATTAATCATCCCACAAATAAGATCTTCATGCTTTAATGTTATAAAAGCAACATTAAGCACTAAGAGCCATGAATAAGAGAACAAATATCCTAGCAAGTATATGAGAGATCCAATAGTAAAGACAAATTTAATCCAACTTTAACGGGATAATGTGTTTCACTCAAGCTCTCATGTGTTTAGACTTTAAGTCCAACTCTCAACTCAATCCAAAATGCTCTATACACCGTGAAAGTCATTACTTTTTGATAACATCATGAGGAATTTTATAGGGCTGTAATGGGGCTTTGGTAGGAACATAAGGCATGAGAAATATTTAGGCTTGTGGTGCTAAAAATCCGGGAAAAAGGAACAACAACCAACCAGAATAACACCAAAACTTACATTTCGATTTCAAACCATTCCAATAACATAAACTCCAATACACATCAATAAACACTTTTCTATTTCAACAACCATACAACTTGTTATGAGCTGAATTTGCCATGTTTTACACTTATTTCTATATCGATTTCTGCATGCATTTCATTCATTTGGGGTAAGATAGTACGGAATCTGTGTAGTTTATGTTTATTTGCCAAATTATGGAATCTACACCAGTTTCTGTTTAAATTCGCAGAATTCGAGGCAAATTACAGCAATTCTAAGAAAGGTCAGAAAAGCTCAGAAATCCACTACAAACGTCCAAGGTCAAAGAAGCAGCGGAACCGGTCGAATCAAGCTGAGAGCCAAGGTTACTCGATCTCGAGTGGACCTTACTCTATCTCGACGAACATGTCCGAGCACAGGCCTTGTCGACTAGGAGCAAAGTCGAGAGCCAGACCAACCCAGCTCCGGAACCTTACTCGATCTCGAGTACTACTAGTCGAGATCGACGAAGCCTAGACGCCACACCCGGAGTCGAGAAGAGGAGCTGATCGAGAAGCCGAGGACGAAGACGCCGAGCACATCTCTACTCGATCTCGAGGACCACTAGTCGAGATCGACGAGCCACCATGCCCTAGTCCGAGTCCAAGCCGAGGAGGAGTCCTCGACACCACCGGAGAGCCGTCTTCGACCACACCCCTAGTCGATCTCGAGGAGACCTAGTCGAGATCGACGAGCGCCAGGAACCCAGATCCGAGCCTGTCGAGCAGAGTCACCCGAGAAGTCCAGTCGACGATGAATCCTAGTCGAGATCGTCAAGCCCTTGTTGAGATCGAGTAGACCAGATTCCAGAAACGCGTCGACGTAAGCAGTCCGAGTAGACTTGGAGTTGCTTGGGCACGAAGGAAGTCGAGTTGGGCGAAGATTCTATCCAAATTTGATCAAGTCTATCTATGGAAGGAAGATCTATCAACATGAAGACATATTACCTAGTTTAGATTTATCTTTTCCTTTTAAGATTTATTTCCCTTAAGCATTTTATTTATCATTAAAGCTTTTAGATATAATTTTAGATATAGATAGGAGATTCTATCCTTGATTAGCAAGGAATAGAAGGCTATAAATAAAGCCCAAGGGGCTGAGCATTAGGCATCTCATTCCAATTCAGAAACACAATCAATTCCATTTAAGTAGAGTAGAGAGAGAAAGTTTGTAAGCAAGCAAGGTGGAGAGGCGAAAGCGGATTTGTGTTGTGGATTGTAAGCTTTCTTTATTTAATTTAATGCAAGTTAGTTTCTTTTGTTATTTGATGTCTTTCTTGATAATGAAGAGCGAGTAGTCCACCCACTTCTGGGGCTGGGGTGAGCCCGACGGTGGCCATGTGAGGTGATGCGGTAAAGGTCAGATCTTGTTATGCAATTCGTCTTCTATCCCTATGAGCATGATTCTTTTGCGGGAGTTGAAGGTGATCCTTGTTTGTATTATTGAAGCGAAAGTGATCTTAATGCAACTTGGATTAATTATGTTAAAAGGGTTAGTAACAATTAGGGTTTATGCGAAAGCCTCTATATGCCTATTTGTTAATAACGAAAGTTATTTTGATGGAAAGCATGATCTTTTATGCCTTTAAGTGTTACTTTGCATGGTTATCGTTGTGGTGCTGATACCCTGGCCTTGGAAGTCTTTTATATATTGAGTTTATTTCGTCGGAAATCTGAGTTTTGGGTTCGAAATTTGCAATTTAAATTTTCTGTCTTCCAGTCGACATAGAGTAGAGCTTGTCGAGATCGAGTAGGACTGTAGTCGATCTCGAGTACGGTTTGTCTAGGTCGAGTTGAGCTCTTGCCTTCTATTGTCGATTTTCTGTTTCTGCTGTGCTTTGTCGATCTCGAGTAGCCTTGTCGAGATCGAGTAAGCTTCTGCTTTGCTTTGTTCTTTACTTTCTTTCGCTAATTTCTGTCTTTGCTTTTGTTTCTGTTTTGTTTTGTCTTTTCTGCTTTTATTTCTGTCTTTCTGCTGCTTGTTTGTGAGATCTATAGCTACCTGAGAACTGCTGACGTGCTTCCTCGTGGATTCGATCCTGACAACCTTCTACTACAACGGGAGGAAGTCTTGTATTTATTTGCTGAGACAGGGAAGTCAGTCTGATCTTTATTCTATATTTATTTCATACTTGACCATCCTCCTGCAACAACAAATTGGCGCCGTTGCCGGGGAAGCTATCAATCGCGCCTTAGGTAGTCAGTCCTCACTTTTTCTTTGAGTTAATTTACAGGTGTATGCGCCGTTCTGGTCAACCACCTGACTTTGACGGCTTAGACGAACCAGAGCGCCTTCTACACATCAGGGCTAAACTGCAAAGAGCCATGGCAGCTGCGGAGACACAGGAACAGCTGATCGCAAGGCTTACAAGGGAATTGGCCGCTAAAGATGCTGCTATCGCCACTGAGAAAGCAGCAAGGGAACAAGCACAAGCTGAGCTTGCCCAATACCCAACCACGGCAGAGGACTATATGCACCCAACTCTCGTCGTGCCTGAATCGGCGATTCTTATCCCTGAAAACTCTTTTGAAATTCGCACTCAATTTCTTATAGAGCTTAAAAATAATGCCTTTTTTGGTAGATTTAATGAGTGTCCTCTTGAACATATTATGAACTTTTCTGACATGTGCCGTACTCTTGCTGAAGGTACAACCCTGGAATATGTCAAGATGAAGGCTTTTCGCTGGTCTCTCGCTGGACCTGCACTGAAGTGGCTTGAAGGGCTGAAACCAAGATCCCAAACAACATGGGCCCAAGTAGAGCAAGAGTTTCTGAACAAATTCTTCCCACCCGCCAAAACAGCACATCTCCGCCAGAAAATCACCGCCTTCAAACAGAAGCAAGGGGAACCGCTGGCAAAGGCATGGGAGCGCTACAAGGAACTTCTGCGATCTTGCCCTACTCATGGACAGCCACCCTACGCCATTCAGGAGATCTTCTTCAACTCTCTTGATCAAGTCACTAAGGACAGAATCAACCATTATACTCGCTATGAGTATCTGACAATGCCGCCAAGTGATGCATGGGGTGTGCTAAAGAAGCTCACCAACTATGACAACAAGTATGGGTCTACTGCAACTTATGAAGAGAACCCATACGCCAGGCCAGCACCATCCATGCCCCTCTATGATCCTCCTAAAAAGATTGATCTTGATGTAAGGGAGCAGTACTACAGAGACCAGAATAAGAAGCTCCTTAAGCAAGTAAAATATCTCTCTGTCAACCAGCCTTGCATAGAATGCGGATCGCAAAGGCACACCACTCCTGAGTGCCCACACACAGAGCAAGTAAGGATGGCAGAGCATCATGAGGAGGTAGCTTACGCAGGGGGTCCCAATCGCTACATGGGGGACCAAAGGTTTCAGCAACCTCAATGGAACCAAGGTGTCCCTAGGAACCCCCCGCCCTACAGAGCTCCAGGACATCCGGAAAGGGACCAGAAAAAGGATGATATACAGACAGTCCTGGAGGAAATACGGAGGAACCACTCAGAAACTAGGCAGTCCTTCAACTCCGTCTATACTCAGATGCAAGGTGTCAACTCTAGGCTTGGGGAGATTGATATATGGCGAAAATCATTTGATACACAGATTGGTCAGCTAGCAGCGGGAATCCCCAAACAGTCAGGTGCGCTCCCTGGATCTTCAGAACCAAATCCTTAGGGAAAGACTGGACACATCGCTGCTATAAAACTCAGAAGCGGCCATCAACTGCAAGAGCTAGAGGTCGGAAAGCAGCAGAACAACGAAGAACAGCAAGCCGACATCGACAACACTGTAGTCGATCTCGAGGAAGGCCTCGTCGATCTCGAGGAGAAACTGCAAAGGCCATCATCTGCACTGCACATCAACTCGACTGCACCCAACCTGGTCGAGATCGACAAGGATCTACTCGATCTCGAGGAGCCCCTAGTCGAAGTCGACAAAGCTGTAGCACCTCCGACGTCTGTTCTGGCTCCGAAAAAGAAGCTGCCTTTCCCCACAAAATCTCCCAAGGACCCGGCAGAAAAGAAATTTCAGCGCTTCATTAAGATGCTTCAGAAACTCAACGTCACCATACCCTTCACAGAAGCTCTCAATGAAATGCCATCCTATGTCAAGTTCCTGAAGGAGATTCTGAGTAAAAAGCGATCAATGGCTGAAATTACAGAGGAGTGCAGCCACTTGGATATACTGGAGAAGAGGCCGGATCCAGGTAAGTTTGCTATAACTATTGGATTTGGTCCATACAAAATTAATGCTTTATGTGATCTTGGAGCTAGTGTGAGTATAATGCCTTTAACAATTTGGTCCAAGATTAAGATAGGTGCCCTAGAGCCTGTGGATGCTAGACTATATATGGCCAACAACACTGTGGTCATCCCAACAGGCATGGTGGATAATGTGCCAGTACAAGTAGGTAAATTCTTTGTCCCTACTGATTTCCTAGTTGTTGATATGCAAGAAGATCCTGCTTGTCCAATTATTCTAGGGAGACCCTTCTTGGCGACAGTGGATGCCAACATAAGCGTAAGGAAAGGAGTGCTCACCTTCAATATCAGCGATGAGGTAATTGAGTATTCCTTTAATAAAACTGAAAGGCATACAGGTCCAATGGAAGAGGTGAAATCTATCTCAGCTGGCTACATCACCTGCGGGGAACCCAAGGTCAGAAATATGACCCTTGAGGAACTGGAAAAAAGGGACATGGAGGCCCAGGTGGAGAAGTTCATGGCAATCCTAAAGGAGGACGCAGAAAATCCAATCGACACAAACCAAGGTACGTCGTTATGGATTAATTATTTTTCGGATGCCTTTACAGGAACCAAGTATGGGGTCAAGATCGACCAAGGCTCCTCGACATCGAGGACCCTAGTCGACCTCGACCAAAAACTGAAAACTCCACCAGCACCAGCATCGACGAGCAACAAATCTGAAGTGCCAGGCTCCTCGATCTCGAGTAGGGTACTCGAGATCGACCACCCCTCCTCTTCCTCGACTGCGCCTTCCTCGACGCAGACGACACCAGAGCCAGGATCCTCCTCGATCTCGACTAGGCTTGTCGAGATCGACCACCACCCAGCTCCACCAGTCCCTGTTTCCTCGACGATGAAGCCACCAGGAGCAGAAAGCTACTCGAGATCGAGTAGCCTTGTCGAGGTCGACAAGACCTTACCTTCATCGACTTATGCATCCTCGAGCAGGCAGCCACCAGAACCAGCATCCTCGTCGAGATCGACTAGCCCTAGTCGAGATCGACCAAACACCGTGGTTCCCGATTCCGTCTCTGCGAAGGTAAGCCAAGGTATGGATCTTTCTTCTCCTATTTCCATTAAAGATTTATCTATACATGGGAGAGGTTTGCCTTGGTATGTGCGCTTATGTAGGATATCCAATGATGAGCCTAATGAATATGAAGTTGGAGACAAGCTCTATGTCTCTAAATCAAAGGATCATTGGTTCCCTAATAAATTCAACAAGAAGCGGATGGGGCCTTTCGTGGTGAACAAGATCCATTCTGGAGGATTACAGCTGATGGACAAGAATGGAGTCTTATTTGAAGCCCAAGCTACATGGGCCCTGCAAATGCCACCTTGAGCTAAATGGAAAAGTCAGCCTAGCGACTATAAAATCTAGAGCTTGTACATAGACTTTTTTAGGACATTCTTTTGAGACTTTGTTGCTTTTGCTTGTTTTTTGGTTTTAAACACTTTTGGTTTTTTTTCCTTTTGTGGGTATATGTCTTCTACACTTTTCAGGTCCATGGATAGAGCCAAGCTATATTCAGACTCGGCCCAGGAGGTGCTTCCATTCGAAATTTAGAGGCCCTGCACACCTGTCTTGTGAGTTTCTTTCTTTACCCTTGTTTTTATACAGTGAGGACACTGTAATGTTTAAGTATGGGGTGGGGGAAGGGCTTACATTATGCATATTGATTATATTGTGACATTATGTGTGCATTATTTTCTTTGAATTGCTTATACATGGCTATTTTGGAATGCATTATTGATTTATGTGCTTATATGCATGTTTTCCAAAATTTGAGAAAAATGACCCCCATTGAAAATTTTGAAATAATGTTATGGAAGTTATATTGAACTCGACGATGCAAAATTAGATTCATTAGAGATATAGCATGAAATTGCCTTGTAAAAGGAAGTCACAATGAAGTGCATATTTTCTTGAAAACCATGAAAGGAGGTAAAATTTGAAGTTGCTTTTGACATATTGCATGATAAGATGATGGAGGACTTTATATTTCCATATAATGCTCATTGTTTATAATCCTAGCCTTACCTATGCTTATGCATTACACAAAAGCCATAATATGCCTTATTTCATATATTGCTCCACATGATCTAAATATTGCCATTCTTTACCTTATCCGGGGATTATGTTGAGAATGATGTTACATTATGGAGATTGTTATATGGTTGTTGTGAGTATTATCATTATTGGAGTTTGGCGGAATTGTTTGAAATATATGGAAAATTTAATGATAGAAAGAAAATCCGATCAAAAATCGACCCTGCTCTCTGAGATAATAGTTTGGAGAGATGGGACACATTGTGAGGAGTCCGACGCACTAAGTATCCGGGGCCATTCATGACACCCATGTTTGCGACTCGCGAGAAGGCAGTGCTGAGGTTAGAGAGGTAAAAGCATTATTATTGAGAAAAAGCATTATGAAAGGTGATGAATCTTATGGAGAAGGAATGTGGAAATCCAGTTTGGAAATACTCCATTTCCCCGGATCATTAACACCACATTGCCAAAAACTGCCCACCTTTAGCCTTTTACCAATCTACTCCTTATGGAGCTAAATTAAAGTCCTCTTGATTATTGTTGCTTTGTCATATGAATTGTTTTTGGCATAACCCTCCTTTTGTGAGTAGATGTTGCTTTTATATATTTGCACATGCATGGACTTGTGACACTAGTACCTTTTCGAGGATGGTAATTAATTGCAGGGACATATGGCAATGAATCTAAGATGTTGAGAGTTTGAATTCTTCCCCTGAATGACAATTAAAAGTATTGCTTGAGGACAAGCTTCAAGCAAGCTTAAGTATGGGGTATTTGTTATGAGTTGAATTTGCCATGTTTTACACTTATTTCTATATCGATTTCTACATGCATTTCATTCATTTGGGGTAAGATAGTACGGAATCTGTGTAGTTTATGTTTATTTGCCAAATTATGGAATCTACAACAGTTTCTGTTTAAATTCGCAGAATTCGAGGCAAATTACAGCAATTCTAAGAAAGGTCAGAAAAGCTCGGAAATCCACTACAGAAGTCCAAGGTCAAAGAAGCAGCGGAACCGGTCGAATCAAGCTGAGAGCCAAGGTTACTCGATCTCGAGTGGACCTTACTCTATCTCGACGAACATGTCCGAGCACAGGCCTTGTCGACTAGGAGCAAAGTCGAGAGCCAGACCAACCCAGCTCCGGAACCTTACTCGATCTCGAGTACTACTAGTCGAGATCGACGAAGCCTAGACGCCACACCCGGAGTCGAGAAGAGGAGCTGATCGAGAAGCCGAGGATGAAAACGCCGAGCACATCTCTACTCGATCTCGAGGACCACTAGTCGAGATCGACGAGCCACCATGCCCTAGCCCGAGTCCAAGCCGAGGAGGAGTCCTCGACACCACCGGAGAGCCGTCTTCGACCACACCCCTTGTCGATCTCGAGGAGACCTAGTCGAGATCGACGAGCGCCAGGAACCCAGATCCGAGCCTGTCGAGCAGAGTCACCCGAGAAGTCCAGTAGACGATGAATCCTAGTCGAGATCGACAAGCCCTTGTCGAGATCGAGTAGACCAGATTCCAGAAACGCGTTGACGTAAGCAGTCCGAGTAGACTTGGAGTTGCTTGGGCACGAAGGAAGTCGAGTTGGCCGAAGATTCTATCCAAATTTGATCACGTCTATCTATGGAAGGAAGATCTATCAACATGAAGACATATTACCTAGTTTAGATTTATCTTTTCCTTTTAAGATTTATTTCCCTTAAGCATTTTATTTATCATTAAAGCTTTTAGATATAATTTTAGATATAGATAGGAGATTCTATCCTTGATTAGCAAGGAATAGAAGGCTATAAATAAAGCCCAAGGGGCTGAGCATTAGGCATCTCATTCCAATTCAGAAACACAATCAATTCCATTTAAGTAGAGTAGAGAGAGAAAGTTTGTAAGCAAGCAAGGTGGAGAGGCGAAAGCGGATTTGTGTTGTGGATTGTAAGCTTTCTTTATTTAATTTAATGCAAGTTAGTTTCTTTTGTTATTTGATGTCTTTCTTGATAATGAAGAGCGAGTAGTCCACCCACTTCTGGGGCTGGGGTGAGCCCGACGGTGCCCATGTGAGGTGATGCGGTAAAGGTCAGATCTTGTTATGCAATTCGTCTTCTATCCCTATGAGCATGATTCTTTTGCGAGAGTTGAAGGTGATCCTTGTTTGTATTATTGAAGCGAAAGTGATCTTAATGCAACTTGGATTAATTATGTGAAAAGGGTTAGTAACAATTAGGGTTTATGCGAAAGCCTCTATATGCCTATTTGTTAATAACGAAAGTTATTTTGATGGAAAGCATGATCTTTTATGCCTTTAAGTGTTACTTTGCATGGTTATCGGTGTGGTGATGATACCCTGGCCTTGGAAGTCTTTTATATATTGAGTTTATTTCGTCGGAAATCTGAGTTTTGGGTTCGAAATTTGCAATTTAAATTTTTTGTCTTCCAGTCGACATAGAGTAGAGCTTGTCAAGATCGAGTAGGACTGTAGTCGATCTCGAGTACGGTTTGTCTAGGTCGAGTTGAGCTCTTGCCTTCCGTTGTCGATTTTCTATTTCTGCTGTGCTTTGTCGATCTCGAGTAGCCTTGTCGAGATCGAGTAAGCTTCTGCTTTGCTTTGTTCTTTACTTTCTTTCGCTAATTTCTGTCTTTGCTTTTGTTTCTGTTTTGTTTTGTCTTTTCTGCTTTTATTTCTGTCTTTCTGCTGCTTGTTTGTGAGATCTATAGCTACCTGAGAACTGCTGATGTGCTTCCTCGTGGATTCGATCCTGACAACCTTCTACTACAACGGGAGGAAGTCTTGTATTTATTTGCTGAGACAGGGAAGTCAGTCTGATCTTTATTCTATATTTATTTCATACTTGACCATCCTCCTGCAACAACACAACTCATGCAATTTTTTCATTTGGATGATGACTTTTTTTTTCCTTTTCTTTTATACTTACTTTTGCCCCTAGGTGAATTTTATCCTCCCTAGGTCCAAGCTTACTAGACTTTTACCCCTAAGTGAATTTTATCCTCCTTATGCCCCTAGTAACAAGTCATCTTTATTATGCAAGAAGGGTTACCTTATTTTGGTTATGCCTCTCGCAATGCACAACCATACATACATCATTTCCACTCAAAGCAACTCCAACATAAAGATTTTTCACCAATTCTCCTCCTAATTTCCGGATAGGGTCAGGCTAATTGTTGACTATGATATATTTTGTGGAGCTATCAAAAAGAATAGGCTTTAAGGCTCAGATGGGCTTCAAGCAAAGAATAATATGTAAGGTAGATAGGGTATAATATGGCTAAAGAAAACATGCCTCAATCATTTGAAATTCACAAGCAACAAACATGTGCAATACGGTGAAAAACAAGCATATGGAGAGTATAATCACACAATAAAAGCAAAAGGGAAATAATTATGAATAGTCCCTATAAGGCCAAAACAAACTCACAAGGGTTATGTTTTTTTAGATTTCAATTAAACCTCAACTATGAATCATACTTGCTCAATTATATTCTCAAATCATGCTCCAAAATCATTTTCAATCAATTCATGGGATTTATGCAATTAAGATCATAAAAATAAATTAGAGGACAAACTAAACCAAGATGAATATCGTTAATAACACCTAAATGCAATGAAATGCATAACAAAAATTGAAAAAACAAAAAAACAGAAAACTAAAATAAATATAAAGACGGAGGTACACTTCAATTCCCCACCCCATGCTTAAAATCTGACTTTGTCCTCAAAGTAAATAAAAAGAAAGAAAGAGGTAGAGGAAACTCACAAAGTAATCAGGCATTCGAGACAAATCATTCAGCTTAAGACCATAAAATTCAACACTTCTCATAGTTATAGGACCGCCCTGTGTGTTGAGCAGAAATTTTCAGCAGCTCTTGGATGCAATTGGCATAAGTGACCCGTCTTGAAGCTAGAAAAATGTAGGCATCGTCTCCTTTGCAAAAGATCCTGGTCAAGACAAAAGGCAAAGAAACACACAAGAAAAACAATCCAACCAACCAAGCATAACAATATCATCCAAGAATAAAGAAGAACAAAGACCAAAGTCCAAACACTAAAATCAGCCTCAACAGCTCATGCACAATCACTTACGGCAAATGTAAAACATGAATTTCAAGTGATTTCAGGGAGCAACCTAGCTAATAAAAATTAAAGCATGGGCATCATCTCATAGTTAGGCTTGTCTTGATAACAATAGCACTCAAGGCTAATTAAAAATACTCAGCTAGTTCAAATATAGCTAGAAGAAATCAACCAGCTACAGGGAGTGCAGGAGCTTCAACATACCATACAAAATTTAGCATATTAAAATAACTTCCTTCAAATTCCAACAAAACCATAAAAAATTCGGCCGCAACAAAAATCAGCAGTGTAGAATCAACACATTCAGAATCTAAATGTCAAATTTAAGCAATGTAGTTGCACGTGCCAATCTTGAGCACCAATTCAACTAATAAGCAATCATAATCTCGTCATAACCGATGAAATCTAAGCCAAATCCAGTCCAGAAATCTCGAAGTGGAAATTCAAGTATACCTTCACTCACCTGCCGATAGTGAAGTCCAAGTCGCACTCGAGTCAGAGTCAGGTCGAGAGGAATCACAGCCACAAGGAGCAACAGCGGCGATGGCGGATTGATGACTGCGAAAGGCGATATCGGGGAATTGCGGGGAGACAACGGTGGACTGGAGGTGGGGGAAGTAGTTTCGCTGGTGGCCTTGGTATGGGAGGCGAAGGTTTTGGTAACTAGCAGCGAAACGCGAGGAACGGAGAGGAAGGCCGGAGGCAGCGAGTGACTAGGGCAATGCTGGCGGGGCCGAGAAATTTCAGCGATACTGGGAAGTGGCCGGCGGTGAGGGACAATAGATGTAACAAGATTAATCAATCCCGCACAGATGTAAAAGGAATGGCGGCGAGCAGCGGAAATCCCGTCTCAGCAGAGGCGGAAGGAGAGGGATGAAGAAGAAAGATTGCTCGAGGGACGATCCCGGTGAGGAGGACGGTGGAGTGGTGAGAGAGCGAGAGGCGGCGCAGTGAGGAACGGGCGGTGAAGATGGCTCGAGGGAAGGGCGGCGCTGAGTGGGTTTGAGAAGGGGAAGAACGAGGGAGACGGGGAAGAGGGTTTCTTTTTTTTTTTTTTTTACGAAGGAAAAAAAAAAGTATAATTAATCCTATCTTAAAATAAAAGGAATAAAGAAAAACATACCTTGGTTCCTACTAACCTTTCTAAGATCAGACATTGTTAAAGCCCTTAGTAGCCTATCATATTCCTGTGCACACATCTTACAAAGAAGATAATAGCACAATAAATTGAAAGTATAAAATATGCAATTCAAAAACTCTTTCAATTTATCAAAGAGTCTAGCATGACTCTCTACAGAAGGAATATGATACCACCAACACAGTTCCGCTGATGACTTATCAAAATAGCAATCGAAAGGATCAACATAATCACCATTACCTTCAAAATTGCAAAAGTTTACCTTTATTACCTCTTAAGCCTCGGCTGATTGCTCTAGACCTGGTTCGTTAATGGGTGAGCTTAGAATGGACGGTGCAGATGGAGTAGGAAACACAACACATGTAACCTCATCCGTCGACTCATGAGATTCCAAGTCAGGAAGCATTGGACCCTTTTCTCCATCGTCGAAGAAACTATCGTTGTCTGCAACCAATTCCTTCTCATTCGGCATATCATTGTCATGTTGAAACCACATAGGAGGGAATGAATTCAGCACAATGACTTCGATAGGATCTTCCACTCTTGCATCCTTTAAAGCCTTAAGGGGTGGTGGGATTGGTTCTTGAGAATCAAGAGAAGAAGACAACAATGGGGGCTCGTTAGTAGCACTGCGGTGATCGCCGTCCTCAGATTTTTCACCCTCTGTCCTGTTTCCATCTTCTTCTTCGAAGCTCCTTCCTTTCTCACCTTTTGCACTTAACACTTGAATGAGTTGGTTCATCTGTTCCTCCAAGATTTTACAGCGGCTCATTTGTTCCTCCAATTTTCCGATTCGCCTCATTTTTCCTTCCTCTAACTGCTGCACCACTTGAGTAAGAGTGTGCAATGGATCCTCCAGGTGTGTGACAGAGTCCTCCATCGGCGGAGAAGACGTAGCGAGCAAGACTTCTTGTGAAACATGGTAATCCATATAACAGAAAAAATCCCACAGCCTCGACAATCCTCCTAACCGTTTCAGGCCTCCGTTACTCATGTGCTCAGCAAGCGCTCGTGTCTCAACAGTCATCCCATCAATTATGCACAAAATCATATCTCGGATGCTGAATTGATAACCCCATGAACCAAGGTCGTCAACATACTCATGCAATCTACTGAAGTATTGGTGAAAGTTCTCACCTTCAAACTGCGCTAATCTCAACATCTTGAAAAAATTAGTAGCAAGGGTGTTGTGAACCGTAAGATAGGTTCACAACAAAGTTAGATATATAAACAAAATTTAATAAATACACAAACCAAAGAGATAAACTTGATTTCCCAGCAATGGCGCCAATTTGATGGACGGTTTTTAGTCGCGTAAAGCGTATCAAAATAATTTCGAACCTACCTAACTAATGTAGTGTGGTAAGCACGAGTCGATCCCACAGAGAATCAAGTATTTCAAAGTTATGTTTATTTACCAATTAATAGGAAAAGGGGGTTTTTTGGGTGGTGAAAATAATAAAGAAAATAAAATAAACTATAAACAAATTAATGCAAAACAATTTAGAGAAAATCGTTCTACCTACAACTATCCACTTTATTTGGTTGAATTGATATTATAACTTCCTCTTGTCCTTTTCCTATGAATGCCCTTGTTCTGACTTAATATAGTTACTAGTCCAACCAGTCCTAGAAACCCTTATCAATCGAACAGTCCTTAAAGAAGGATTTAACCCAATTGATAGCTTTAAGTTCAGAGATTAACCAAGGTATTTGCAGTTCCTAAAGAGGGATTTAACAACACATCCAACTTCCTACTCATTCAATTAGTTCAACCAGCCCTAAAGGAACAAGTTTGCCACTTAGGTTAAGGTTCACAACCAGGAATCTACAAAACCTTAGCAATTGAATTAATTCTAACTAGTTGCGCGGGCTAGATAGAATAAAACAATAGACAATCAAGCACAAAGAAGTCGAAACATTCAATATAGGAAATAAGGAACAAGAATTAGAAACTCACAATCAATCAAACAAAGCTTCAAATTGTAGACGAAACGGGAGAGTTTAGGTCTCCATAAAAATAAAACAAAACGTAATTAGGGTTAAGAAACAAAACCAGTTCGGTCGTATACTGTTGTTCGGCCTCCTTCGGTGTCCCCCTTGTCTCCGTATGAATGTATGTATATATATCTCGAAAGTCAATACGTACCCTAATGATCTATCTAATTCTAATATAAATATGCAATATAAATATATATAATTTATCTATCTTATTAAACCTAAGTACTACGGAGTACGGAGTATGTATATAAATAGTATGGTGCGGCTCAAATTGGACGAACCGGCTCAAACGATCAGTTCCACCGCCTCCACGAGTCCGGCCCATCTTATCTTTCAAATTGCAAAATAATCCCATAAGCTCCAAATTCATACGATCAAGCCCGTAAATACCTGAAATATGTAAAAATACTAGTGTAGACTCCGAAAATAAAATAATACAAATTAAACTATAAAATATGTGAAAATGCTCTAAACTAATATGCAAATCTATACTAAAAGATTGACTAAAATATACTCTATCACCCCTGCGAGCGATGTTGAAGATATGCAGATCGAGATAACGCTGCCTACGGTTCAAGATGCCTCGCGCATTGCCTACCTGGAGAAGAAATTTGCTGATATTGAGAAGCGGCGGGCAGATGACTTGATGAAGCTTACATAGTCCCATGTGATTCTGGTTGGAAAGATCGATCATTTATATGAGACTTGTCTATTATTGTTGGATTTGATCAATCAGTGGTTTGGACCACAGACTCCACCTTCACAGTAATTGGTCAGTCATTCGCTTCTTTCAAACCCTTTATTTTTATATTTTCATTGTTCCTTTTTGTGTCTCTATGCATTGAGGACAATGCAACATGTAAGTGTGTGTGGGGGGGGGGGGGAGATTGAAGTGAATTAGTTAGGTTAGTCCATGTTTGAATTTCTATTTGTTTTTGAATTTTTGCTTTTAAGTCTTTGTTATTTCTTTTATGTTATTTCTTTTATGTTAAAGAAAATGTCAAAAAATGAATAAAAACTTGAAAAATGTCGAAAAAGAAAAAAAAAAGTGACTCTTGATTTTTATTTTTTTTTGTTTGCATATTGTGTTATCAAAGATACCCATCTAATTTGAGTTTGTCCTGACATGATCTTATAAATCCCATGGAATTTTGGAATGATTTGATCTTATCCTAAAAGTTGGGTTTTTTGTGAAATATGATTGAGCGTATATAATTGAGGATGTATGATCTATATTTGGGAGTTTGCTTGAAAGTCAACAAAAATTTGTCTCAGTGAGATATTTTTGGCCTTATAAGGGATACATCTTTGTTCCTTTTGCTTTCTTGTGTGATATACTCTTCATATGCATTTATCATTGAGCATTGTCATGGTTATCTGTTTTCAAGGCCGATTATATACATGTTCAATACTTGATAAGTTCAAATGATAGAGGCAACCTTTTAGCCACATATTTATCCATTCCTGCCTTATGTTATGTCTTGCTTTGAAGTCAATTTGAGCCTTTAGCCTTTTTCTTGTTAACTCCACAAAATTATTATTCCTAGCCTATGATGAGCCTTACCCTTATTCCGGGGGAATTGAAATTTTGATTGGGTTATGGAATCTATCTTGGAGATTGAGGAGAATAAAGCTAAAGTGTAATTTTATGGTTTATGGTTTTGAGAAGATGTAATGTTATGTGCTTATTTAGTCCCTCATTCTTATGCATTTGATTTTCATATAGTTTGGCTCAAGTAAAAAAAAATCCGAAAAAAAAAGAAAAGAAAAAGGAAAAAGAAGAAAATAAAAGAGCCATTTATCCTACGTTTGCATAATGAGGAAGAATTGGGATTTATGTTGGTTATGAGATACATTGGTTGGGTGTTGAGATTGTATGATATGTAAGATGATGAGATTTGAAATTTTCGGAGTTATTTTGATGATATTGAGAGATGTTGTGCATTTGTGAGCATGATTTATTGAGTTGGTTTGCGTTATGTTGGGAGTTTTAGAATCTTGTTTTCCCGGAATTTATTGCACCACATGACCAAATACAATTCTTTACCCTTATATTTCCACCAATCCCCATTACAAACCCGTCGAATGGAATCTTCTATGAAGGATTCCATTGAGCGAAAGTCCTCTTGATGTCCTAATTTTTGCATTGACGTATCCGGTGGAGATTTTGTGATATAAATTTCAATATTTGAGTTGATGCTTGTATATGGAATTGAGGTGAGTGTGTGCTTAAACCCTAAACACATGAGAGTGAGAGATACACATTTTATCCTTGGTAAGGTTGATTTCTGAGCATGTAAGCAACTTGATCCCATATATTCATGTTATGACGTTTATATGTTTGGTTATATTTTCACTATTGATGATGTTACTTTTGATGAGTAAAGTTGTGAAAGATTTCTTGTGGGATGCGTAGGTGATGTTTTTCCTTATGGTTGCTTGAGGACAAGCAAGAGTTAAGTGTGAGGGATTTGATAATGCATATTTCATATAGGCATTATAGGTGTGTCTTATTGCTATTAGGTATTGGTTTTGTTATGTTTTTAGTCTAGTTCCGTTTATTGCTTGTGAAGTATTCGATTTCGGAATCTATGCGTTTTTAGTGTTTATTCTACAGAATTACATTCTTACATTGGATGGACTTTGGGAAGAGCTTAAGAAGCATGTTTTGGAGCATATGGAGGCCGAGGAAGAGCTAAGGAAGAGCGAGGACGCACGGTATTGGAATCTGTTGAAGGAAATTGAGGAACGTCGGACACTACAGAGATGACGCCCGATGCCTCTTGAATGGCGCCTGTCGTGACCCCAAATCCCGGATACACGGTTTTGGATCCGAAGATTATTATTTTCTAGTATTTCCTACTAGGGTTTTGCCGACCCTTGTGAGACTTATTTAGGCCATTTTCAGTTTATTTCGCAGAAGAGAGTTGTTATTGGGAGACTATGAAAACAATTAGAGAGAGAGAGAGAGTGATAGAGAGAGAGAGAGAGAGAGAGAGAGAGAGAGAGAGAGAGAGAGAGAGAGAGAGAATTTGTCTATGAGTTGCTAAACTCATAGTTTCGCCTGTGATTCGAAGACATGATTGTTTGGATTGTGAGGATTTGATTCTATTTGAATATTCATGTTCTTAGTTATCATCTTGTACTTAATTTATATTTGTGTTCCTTCATATGCCTGATCAACATGTTAGGAATTGCATCTCTAGCTATGAATTCGTTGTTGTTTTCTCGATAGCAAACAAAGGTATTGATGATAGTGATATCTCTGTCTTTTTAGTGGATGATTTCAATTGATCTATGTTGAGGATATTCGATTAGGGCTGATTTCGGTATGCGCCTATTAGTAAGAACTGTGTAGAGTCAATGTGCCAATTTGTCTTGATTACTTGAGTTCTTAATTCTATTATTTAGTGATATTGAATAAGATGAGTGAATCTCTGCGGATCTCTCAACTTTAGTCAAGTAGACCTAGGAATATGAATAATTGATAGATCAATATGAGGACCATGAATTCCAACCATTGTCATAAAATTACAGGTGAAATGTTCTTTCTATTTTGATATCTATTTTCTTTGTGATTTGCAATCTGGTTACTTTTACATATTTGTTACTTGTCTAAGATCATTGCTTTGCTTTAAGAGTGCTTGTTTAGAGTTATTGAATAGAAAATCGCTTCTCCCTGTGGGTTCGACACTGGACTTCATCGCTATACTAGTAGTTATTTGGTTTATCAAGTGATTGGTTGCCTAATCTATTGGTTGTGTGTTTAAGTTTGGATATTATTACTATTTGGCAAAGGGTGAAAGTGCCAACGACGTTCGTCCTGCACCACCCATGTTTGGATAAGCGATCCAATCTTGTCATAAAGAGCTCCGTATTCAGCTACAACGACTGTCTTAGAGTGCAGAGGCATACCCAAGTAACGGACAGGGAAGTTACCAGCTGTAAACCCGAGCTGCTGAACAAACTGGGATGTTAACTCAGTCGAAGTACTAGCAATAAACACTTCACTCTTATCCTTGTTAGCACTAAGCCCGGAGATAGCAAAGAAGGAGTCCAGACGCTCCTTGATGATCCTCACTGAAGTGTTATCAGCATGGCAGAAGACAAGTAGGTCATCAGCAAACGCAAGGTGAGTGAGCTTGAGATGTTTGCATTTCGGATGGTACTTGAATGATGGGTTGTCAACAAATTTCTAAAGTATTCTACTAAAGTATCTCCATACATAAAACAAAAATGTAAGGAGATAATGGGTCTCCTTGTCTTATCCCCCTTTTCCCCGGAAAAAAAACCCCTCAAGCGAGCCATTAATGAGGACCGAGAAAGAATCTGAAGAAATGCAGTCCAGGATCAGCACAACCAGATTTCTCGTAAAGTTTAGATAGGTGAGGGTCTTCTCAATGAATCCCTAATTCAGTTAATCATAAGCCTTCTGTAGGTCCACCTTTATCATGCATCTTGGTGAGACCCTTTTTGTTCCATAACCTTTCACAATCTCCAAGGCAACATCACAATTATGAGTAATTGAACGGCCCGGAATAAAGGCTCCCTGACTGTCTGAGACAGCCCAGGCAAATCAGATTTGATTCTCCTCGCTATGATCTTTGTTATCACCTTCATCACTGTATTACAACACAAAATAGGCCGCAAATCTTTCACAAAGGTGGGGTTGGCAACCTTAGGGATAATGGAGATGAACGTCGCAAATCTCTCGGAAACTTTTGGGACTAAAACCCTATTCACCCGAACCCATTAATTAGATCGAAACCCGATTCACCCGAACTCGTTTAGACCGAAACTCAATTCACCCGAACTGAATAGGACCCGATATCCTGATCGTAACCGATAAAATAATGCCCAAATAAATCCGACTCGAACCCGATCAGACACGGATTGTCATCACATTCGATATCAACCCGAGTCCGATATGACCCAAAACCGATTAACCTGACCTGACTCGCCCGATTGCCACCCCTATCTCCTCCTCTCGGCTATTCTCCCCCATTCCTTTTCTCTCCCCCCTCACTATCTCAGACTGATTTGTTTTTTTTTAAAAAAATTATTTATTTTTAGACTTTTTGCAATTATTTTACCAATTTAACTGAAATTAAAAAAAAAATTAGGGAGTCGATGTTTTCAAAAGAGTCTTATATAACCTATTATTTTTTTATACTTGGGTATGAATAAATTTTTTTATTTTTTTTTATACATGGGTTAAAGTTGTTGTCTTACCCTTGTGTAACTAAATATCTTTTTTTTTTTTGATAAGGTAAATATTCGGATTCGCCGAAGCGCTATCTGATCGCATCCTTTCGGATGAGGTCGCAGAGACCTGGATCAGTGAGAATAAGTGGGTTTCTGGTAAGACGGGCCAGACGTGCAATATAGTTGGCCACCTGGTTACCATTGCGAACTATGTGAAAGAAGTTCACTTCGCTGAACCCACGCAGTAAGCAAGAAATTTATGACATTATCATTTCAATTTCCCATGGGCATTTCGTCCCATGTTTGAGGTAATTTATATTTATCTGTGAGTCGCCTTCAATTATCAGTCTGTGTATGCCCAACTGAATCGCTTTTTTACTGCCTAGATGTAGTGCTCGGGCTTCTGAACACAAAGCTGTCTGGACGCCAATTATCTCTGCTCCTGCAGATATTAAGTCGCCTTCCCAATCACGAATGGCAAAGCCACCCGAACTGTTTCCTTTGATCGGTGTTGAACCGTCAAAATTGAGTTTCAGAAACCCTGGGGGGGGGGGGTTTCTCCATTTATGTTTTCCTTTTTTATGATTTGTTTTCTTTCTCTGATAATCCTTATTATACCTGTTGGCTTTTCGTATAGAATTCTCACTTATGGCCTTACTCCAGTTTGTCATATGTGTTTTTACCGTGTGGTTATAGCTTTCGATCGTTATTTGTTGTTTTTCTCTAAACACCACCTGGTTCCTTGTTAACCAAGACACCCACCAGTACATGGCCATTTCTTGTTTTTGTTTCCCATTTAGATGCGCTGCAAGGGTATTCATAATAGGTTTAATATCTCGTGAGGTTTTTAATGTGTCTAATACAAGTTTTTGGATGTTTCTGTCAATTTTCTTAAAGAATGTGTTGTATTTGCATTCCAGAAAAATATGAGCCGCGTCTTCTTCATGATGGTTACATATCGGACAGTAAGCTGGGATGGCAACACCACGTTTGGAAAGGAGTGCTGCCGTAGGCAGTCCTTGTTGAGCAACTTTCCATAAAAAGTTCTTCACTTTTGGCGGAACATCAATTTTCCAGATCCAATTACTGTCATCAAGTTGTTGATGAGTATTGTTAGTAATTAAATTGTATGCACTGGAAGTTGTAAACCACCCTTTTTTGTCTGGCCACCAGTACAGTCGGTCTTCCATTGGTATAGATGGCACATGAGTCCCTGTAATCTGTTCTACCATGCTGTGGGGGAGAACATTACGTAGCTTTTGGGTGTTCCAGGTACCATTTATCAAGTACTTATCTACCGTTTCATTCGGATCTATTTTGTCTGGATGGGTACAGTAGTGTAGTAGGGTAGGAAGGTTATTCCATCTGTTTTCCCAAAACTTAATGGTTTTTCCATTTCCTAATGTCCACATTAATCCTGACTTGAAAGTAGGGAGCATCTTGCGAAGTTGTGACCATTGCCAAGAGGCATTACTTCTTTCCATATAATTCAATATGTGGTTTGTTTTTAAGTATTTATACTGTATAATTCTAACCCAACTGTTGTTTGGTTCCGCCAAGATTTTCCATAATAGTTTTAGTTGTAATGCTTCATTCATGTCATGTGTTTTTCGGATCCCCATTCCTGCTGTTGCCTTTGGTCTACATACGCGATCCCAACTAATAAGTGGTTTGTGCTTTCTGTCTTTATTCCAGAAGAACGATCTATTGATTTGGTCCAATTGAGTATGGATTTGTGCTGGTAGCATAAAGCTTTGCATCGCATAGAGAGGTTTGGATGATAAATTTGTGTTTATCAGTGTTGTTCTTCCTTGTTGTGACAGAGAATTTGCTCGCCATTTGGAAAGCTGATTGGTTGTTTTGGTTATTATTTCTTCAAAGGTTGTCTTTTTCACACGACCATTAATGATTGGGCAACCCAAGTATTTATCTAATTTTGTCTCTTTTGATATGCCTAGACATCCTTCGATGTCCCGAATACGGGGCCTCGGGATACCGCTTGTGACTTGAAAAGCTGATTTATGGTAGTTGATTTTCTGTCCCGATATTTGACAGTATTCGTCAATGATCCTTTTAACATGAGCACATGAAGTTAGATTTCCTTTTGAAAAAATGATTATGTCATCTGCAAATGCCAAGAACGGGATTTTAGGGCCGTTTTGACCAAAAGTAAAACCGACACCGGTACCCAATTGGCTTGCCTCTAAAGCTAGTTTTCTAGCCAATATTTCTGAACCTAATAAAAATAGAAAGGGTGATAAGGGATCTCCTTGCCGCAACCCTCGAGATGGTTTAAATACCTCCGTTGGGCCATTGTTGATTAGGACTGAGAAGGATACCGTGGTGACACATTCCATTACCAGCTCTGTGAATTTTTGATGAAAACCAAATTGCTTAAGGACTTGTTCTGTAAAATTCCAATCTACTCTGTCATAAGCTTTCTCCATATCAAGTTTTATTGCTACCCATCCATCAACGCCTTTCCTGTTTTTGAAAGAGTGAAAGATCTCATGGGCAATCAACACATTATCCTGAATAGCTCTGTCAGATACAAATGCTCCTTGAAGTGGGTGAATTAGTTTACTCATTACCTTCTTTAACCTATCAGTCAATAGTTTTGAGATAACCTTATAGATCGTGGAACATACACTAATAGGTCGGTAGTCTGTAGTTTTTGTTGGGTTGTCACATTTAGGTAGTAATGACATAAAAGTGTGGTTGATTTGTCTTAAGATTTTTCCCGTGTGGAAAAAAGCTTTGACGGCCTGAGTGATATCAGGGCCAACTATCTCCCAATAAGTTTTGTAAAATTCGGCCGTAACGCCGTCGGGACCCGGGGATTTGTTATATCCTAGATTAAACACCGCATTCCTTATCTCACCATTAGAAGGGTGGGAGACAAGCATTCGATTATCCTCGTCTGTTACTAACCTTGGTAGTAACTGAATATATTCTCGAAGTAGAGTTTGGTTAATCGGTGTTTTCGCAAAACGTTTTTCAAAATCCTTTTTTATTTCCTCCTTAACGTTATCATCCCCTATTATCACGGTTCCTTCTGTAGATGTGATACTTCTGATAAATTTTCTATTCCTCCTACCAGATGCTACCCTGTGGAAATAGGCTGTATTTGTGTCGGCTAGACTCAGATGCTTGGATTTTGCTCGTTGACTCCAATATTCCTTCTGGAATGTCAATAATTTTTCCTTCTTTTGAATGAGATTATTTTCTTTTGAAATATTTTCCAGACTTTGCCTGGTATTTACGTTTGCTTGTATTTTAGTCAATTCTTTTTCAACGTCCGCTAATTGTCTGAAAATATTTCCAAACGTACTCTTATTCCAAATTTTACTTTTCT
This sequence comes from Persicaria maculosa, assembly GCA_963922045.1. Lineage (NCBI taxonomy): Eukaryota > Viridiplantae > Streptophyta > Magnoliopsida > Caryophyllales > Polygonaceae > Persicaria > Persicaria maculosa. The sequence goes on from OY998253.1 coordinate 55,950,967, forward strand.
ATTTCAAGATTTTTGTTTTATGCATTATTCTAAACATCGTTGATCCAGGACAATTTGCTCTCCAAGATTGTTAACTATGTTTTTAAAATCGGGTCTATGGAACCAAATGTTTTTCATCTTAAACGGAGGTGGTTTAAACGTGGTTTTGTCCCTTAACTGAACGAAAATTGGACAATGGTCAGATGTTGAGAATGCCCCGTTAGTAGTACTTATGTTTGGAAAAACATCAAGGAATTGTTGATGAACCAATACTCTGTCTAGTTTTTCTAGGATATTGTCCTCTCCAAATTTCTTCTTCCTCCATGTAAACTTATTTCCGGACCATGGAATTTCTATTAGTGAGCATGTGTCCTTGAAGGGGTTTAGTCGGTTGAATCTGGTAAGTGACGGGATTTCACCCCCCTCCTTTTCGCAGCTCTGACTGATTTCATTTAGGTCTCCAATTACTAAACACGGAAGGTCTTCTACTGTTATTAGATCAGTGAGATTGGTCCAGAATTGGTTTTTATCTCTTTCTTGAAGGGGTCCATATACTGCAAAAATCATTCCTTTGAAGTTATTCTCATGATTCGTATATTCTATCCCAATTACTCTGGGCAAGTGGATTTTTACTAATAATTATTCGTTTGGGGTGAGGTGTTCATTCCATAACACACCTAGACCCCCGGACCGCCCAACTCCCGGAGACCAGATAGCATTTGTGAAGCCGCTACCTTTCCAAGTTGATTCCTCTGGTATAGCTTCAGTTTTAGTTTCTGCTATGATTAGGAGGTTTAAATGATTGTTGATTCTCATTGCATTGATATCTATCCAGAACAATCTTTTTCTAATCCCTCGGACATTCCAAAAACTAATTATCATTAATAACTTTTTCTGTCTGCATGGGCCAAACGTACCCAAACCCATACAGAAAGGAGTTTTTCATTGGTGCTCTTTTATGTAATTGTCCTAAACAGGCCAAGAGGTTCTTTAAGCGGTATTCTCTATCTGCAACGAGATTCAAGACGGAGATTCGTATAATTTTGAACTTTACTTGATTCTGACGCCAGAGTTTAGTTTGGATGGTGCCGTCTGCTATTGCTAAAGCCCATGTTCGTCTATGGGGCCTTGGGTACCATGGTTGGGTTCGGTTGGGACACGCAATGAGCAGCAAAGGTTTGTTCCTTAGGATTTGATCCATAAGGGTTATATCGACATATAGCTGATTAATCTTTCTAGTATCCCATTTTCCACAATCATTTCTAACTTGCAAGCTCATCTCCCAATTACAACCCATGGTCCGTTTATGCCAATATGAAGCCATCCAAACTCCATTTGTGAGCAAGATTATCGTTTGTGTGGAATTTGTTCTCCCAGGTTGCCTCACAACTCTAAGGACTACACTAATCTGGCTATAATTACTTATTGGGATTGGATCCATGTGCTTGCACTTAAGCTGAATGTGATCTAGTAAATATTGTAGTTTATGAAGATCTTCAAAATAGTGTTCTTTATGTTTTTTCTCAAGTGTTGTATGAAGTTTTACCCATATGATTAATATGATGTTGCTCAATCTGAACCCCTCTTTAACATTAGTCATTCTTTTCAAATGAATTCTCCAGTTCAGATTTTCAAAATAAACACCATTCTCATACATAAATACCCATATCCATTGATGCAAGGTAACCGATATAATACAGGCAAAGGTTACCCAAGGTCTTTTACATTGTTCATACTGATAATAACGCTTAGAAACTACGACCTGATGAAGATTCTTACGACTAGTGTCCGGACTTAATGCACAAAAACTATCCAAATAAGCTTTCCCAGACATGATCAAAATAAAACCACCATAAGTACTTACATGATCCGATTTGCAGATAGATAGAGATGGTTTCAGAATTATCATGGCTTGAGGTAGCTCACAACCATCAATGAGAACCTCCAACCTCCAGCAGTCCTGTTTGCTACACATGCTTACCCCTCTTCTTGCTGCTACCCATCAGAGTCACGGTAGAGCAAGCAGAATCGCCTTCCTCGATCTTTACTTTGCGCTTAGCTGACTCAGAAAGGGAGCCAACCGACAGCTCCATCTGCTCAACATCAAGAATCACCGAGGGAGATGCATTTGGAGTCACAAAGTGCTCCTGAAGTGACTCAGCAAGTCTGGTGGGGTTGCTTAGATCAGGCAGAACAAATTCCACCGAAGGTGGAACATGAGAGAGAATTGCATCAAGATCAGCCTGAGAAAGGCCAGGGTCAGCCAAGTCATCCTCCACCAGTATTTCCTCCATGAATTCGTCTTCATCAAAGTCCAGGATTTCTTCATCTTCAGCAGCCCAGAAGTAGAGATCCGGTTGCGCTTCTGCTTTTGGAGGGGGGAGCTCATCACTTGGGATCATGGCAGCAAGAGGCAGGGGATCATCAATAGCAAGTGTTGGAGAGGAAACAGGACCCTTTGGCTCCACCAGAACCATAGCACCAGTGTTGCTTTCTGAGCCTCCAGAAGACCCAATTGGAGACTTAGATGAAGAAGAGTCAGAGGAAATAGTCACATTCTTACCGAAGCATGACAAAATGTCTGTTTTTGGATGACCAAAAGATGGAGGGGGGATCACCACAGGCCTTCTGCCTGCCACAGTCGACCATGCACCATGGCCATCATCTCCAGGTGCCTCACCAGCCGGCACCTCAACCTCCACAGGCATCTCAGCAGGATTGACGGCATTAGCATTGCACAGGTGCCTCAAGGGGCATGCTTCAAACACATGGTCATCTGAGCCGCAGCTTCCACAACCTTGAGGAAAATCCTCAAACCAGATTGGATATGTTTCCACCATCCCTTCCTCATTGATCACACAAACAGACCTGCCGTCAATCATTGTGACATCCACCGAGACACACACTCGGGGATAGCGGAAGCGAGCACCCTTAGCATTAAAAGCAGCAATACGAATAACCTGACCCAAGCCATTCTCCTGGATGATATCCCGGAGGATGTCATCATGCACATACTTGGACGGCAAGCCCGGGAAACGGACCCAAAGATCCAATTTGGTAACTGATTCCAACCAAGGGTCGAAATCAAGGCACCATGGCCTCAGCAGAATAAGTTGACCAGAAACCCGGTAAGGGCGATTGTCCCAAACCAGGTTTCGATCAGAGGAAACATCAAAGCGCAACTCAAACCAATTGTTGGCAATTAGGATTAGTTAAAAACCCCCAGTAAGAAATTTCCACACATACCTTACTCTTTTCCTGACTTCCTTTGCTTCAAGAGGGTCCCCGATGATAGTTGCAAAGAGGGAGGAGTGATTGAGGGCCGAGATGTTCTCTTGAACACGCCCCTGCAGTGCCTGGAGCCTCTCCCTATTGATTGTTCTTCGCTTGAATTTCTTTTCCATCCTTGCTTTTCTGCTGGATTCGTCCACCTCTTTCTTTCGATGAGTCTGCTCTTTGAGATTATCGCCCTCCGGCGTTTTGGTTTTCTCCATTACTGGGGTAGGATCATCTACCACCAGAGGGCGCTTACCCTTGTCGGCTTCAGTGGGAGCCATGCTCAGAACACACACAAAGAGAAGGTAATTAGAATGTTGAAAGAAGAAACAGGAGAAAGAGAGAAGAGAAAGGATGAGGTGCGAGGAACCACCCTGTCGCCCACCGTATTTATAGAGAGATCGATCGGTCCCCTTTCGGAAGGAGAACCCCCATGCCAACACCTTCCAATCGAGCACCTTCCACATCCCCATCCCCAAATACTTGCAAACTTGGTTAAACTGCTCCGGTTTGCAGGCGCAGGAGCCAATCCAAGGCCGACAAACCAACACTCCCTTAGGGCTCGTACACCTTCGATTAGGCCAAGGGGGGGTCGATTAGACCAAGCCCCATCAGAAATCCAGTTTTTTGGCCAAGATCCATACCAACCCCGATCGATTTTGAAAGGATTAGGGTTTAGAATGCCTTCATACGCAAACTGAAAATTGGGGAAATTGGAATACACCAATAACACGAAGCCAACGCAAGGATAATGATGAAGAAGGATTATCCCGAGTAGGTTTAGGGTAGGATTATCATCCGAGATCAGTGGTAAGGATAGAGGATCTGCACAAAAATTGTACGGAGTTGCAGGCTCGAAGGTGAAGCGACAGAGATTTCTTCGCCAAAGGCTCTTTCTTTTGGGAGGTGGAAGGTTTTCGCAATTAGCGCGTGGGGCGCGTTCTATGGGAGACATGAGGGTTTTCACATTGATGCACAAATTTGTGTAACTAAATATCGAATTACGTTTAGATCTTGTTTAAATTTAATTTTTTTTTGGTTTTTTTTTTTTTTGCCAATTTGGAAGAAAAAAAATTCCACGTTCAAAGTCTTCCCTTCCGTTCAAAAATATCTTCTCAATTATTTTAATGGCCAAGTCTAGATTTAGTTCATTTAGAAATAAAAACTAAACCCCCCGAAAAATCTGCACGAGCAACGCCAGAAAATCATGGGTACCATGATCGTCTTCCTCATCCTTCTGCTATCCGCAAGTGGAATGTGTGGGGCGTTCACCCCCAAAGACCACTACCTCCTCGACTGCGGCCCATCCTCCGATTCTGCTGCCAACTCCTTCGACGGCCGGGTCTGGTCGAATGACGAAAACACAACCTTTGCACCCCTCTCCTCGTTCTCCTCCACCTTCTCAGTCTTGGCCAAACCAGACCCTTCCGCTCCTAATGGAAACCCCTTCAAGGGAGCACGCATCTTTAAATCAAACTTCACTTACAACTTCCCAGTCTCCCCTGGCCCCAAATTCCTTCGCCTCTTCTTCTACCCTGCCCTCTACTCTGGTCAATACGATGCCTCCCAATTCTTCATCTCCGTCCAAGCCAACCATCACCTCCTCCTCCGCAACTTCAGCGCTCAGTTAGCTCTCAATTATGCCCCATTTACAGTTTGGGGGAACACAACTATAGATAAATACGTCATGAAGGAGTACTATATCAACGTCAGCAGCAATGAAAGTTCCCTCGATTTAACCTTTTCCCCGTCCCCGCCTTACAGTTACGCCTTCGTCAACGGGATTGAGGTAATTTCGTTGCCGGAGAGCCTCTACGTAACGGACAATACCATAAAGAACGTCGAGTTCTCGCTTCCATACCAAATCATAAGTTCCGCAGCGCTCGAGACCGCATATCGCCTCAACGTCGGCGGTACAGATGTCCCTATAGGTGAAGACGACTTTTCCCGGCTGTGGAAGGTTGACGATCCGTACACGTACTCGGTTTACGGCAGGACCGGCATGGTGACTAATCGGATCAAATACACAGAGCAGGTGCTCAATTACACGGCGCCTGAAACAGTTTACCAGACATACAGAGAATTGGGTTATGGCGATGAAGAGAATCAGAAGCGAAACCTGACATGGAGGTTCAAGGTGGATCCGGGTTTCTATTACATGTTGCGGCTACACTGGTGCGAAGATGATATTCACATGAATAAGAACTTGGATCGGGTATTCCATGTTTATATCAACAGTTTCACGGCGGAAAGTGAGATGGATGTGATGATTTTTACTGGTAACCAAAGATACGTTCCCTACTACAAGGACTATGTTGTGTTTGTCCCAGAAGGTGATGGAGGCGGCGGCAGCGAAGATATCTGGATTGCGCTACACCCCAACACCGCGTTACGTACATCGTATGTATTCTCAACCTTTTTGTCTTGAACTGGTATTCCCAACCTTTTTACTTGTGGCTTGAAATAATATTTATGTCGTACAAAAATTATTAGAAATAATTCGGGTGTCGGGCTGGGGCTCAGCGTAGGTGGGTGTCGCTGGGAGGTTCAGGCGGGTGTCGGGCTGAGTGGGTGTCGGACTATCGGGGGGGGGGGGGGGGGGGGGGGGGGTGACCGAGGTTAGAGAGACCTTTTAACTGATACCTGAAACAATATTCTCATATGTCTAAACTCGACTTGTCAAACGGGTCATTCGGGTTGACTCGAACTTGGGTTTGACCGGATTTCGAGTCGATTTTAGGTTTGTTAATTTTTTCTTTTTTAAATTAAAAAAAATCAAGATTTGATAATTTTGTGATAGATTTTAATTATATATAAAAAAAATTAATTATATATAATTATAAAACAACCGGGTCAAAATTACCGGGTCAATCGGATCACCGGGTCGAAACCCAGATTACCCAGAAAATTTCAGGTTTTCGGGTAAAAATTTCCGGGTTCGGGTCGGAAATTTTTCGGGTCGTTCGGGTCGGGTCACCGGGTCAGGTTGTGTTTTGACAGGTCAAGTCTAAACATACCAAAGGAGGATATCGGATATCAGATTTGATACCTATACCCATCATACTGATATTTGATATACGTTTATTAGTATCAAACGGGTCCTTAGGACACTCTTTGTATCATTAAATTACGGAGTATTACTTATTTAATCTTAAAAATTTTAAAATGTTATATTCATATTTCAAACATATATTTTAATATATTTATAAACTATTATTTTAAAAATTCATGTTTTTAAATTTTTTATATTTATATTTTGTGAAAAAATACTCACTCCGCTCAATAATATAAATTTTTTTTCCATATATTTTAATATGGTAAAAAAATATAAAATATTAATATTATTTTTTTAATTGTTTTATTTTCACAATTTAATGCTTATTCATAATAAATTTTAAATTTTAAAAAATGAATAATTTATGTAAAACGTTTAACTTCTTAAAATACATGTACAAAAATAAAACATATTACATTGTTGATAGGAGGGAGTACCTTTTTAATTTATAAAATTTTTAATACATGATTTTAAAATTTATAAACATGAAAATATATTAGTGACAGAGGTAGTATGGTAAGTGATCTTGATTTGATTTTTCAAGGTCTATGTGAAAATTTATATGAGTTGTTGAAAAAAAGTAGAGTAGAGAAAAGGTAAAAAAAATGGAGTAAAGAAAATGTACTAGATTTAAAGTTGACCATAAAACATCGTAAAAAATCTTAATCATATAATGAATTAATATTATAAAGTTAAATAAATTAGTTAAAAACTAGTGTAATACCCGTACCTTGAAGGCACGGGATTTTGATTCATTTTATATCAAATATCATTCTATATATCTATATAATACTATATTAATATATACTTGTTGACAACAAAAGTAATATGTATAAAATATTTTTTAAAATTTATAAATTAGTTGGAAAGAGATACAATATAATTTTTTAAATGATTTAATAAGGTAAAGTAGTAATAAAACTCAAACAAACCACCTTTTATAATTTGAAATACATATATAATTATTATCATTAGGATAAAACTAAAAAGGAAAATATAAACTGTCATATAATGATTAAAAAAATCATAAGCACATGATTGTTCGAATACTTTTGAAGTTATGTAGATATACAAAATATTTAAACTTCCCTTAATAATATCGATTAATAAGAAAAGAAACTTTTTTGATTAGTATGAAAATAGAAAACAAATATGTTTAAAATAGGAAACGTGTATTTTAAAATTTCAGTAATAATATTGATCAATAAGAAAATATCATTAGAATAAAAAAGTAAGTTTAATTGTGGGTGTGACACGTCAGCAAAATGCTAGCAGAATTAGTATTATTAATAGTTGTGAGTACTCTCTTCGTCACAATAAATATTGGGTTATTTTGGCAACTAGCGCATTATGAAGATCTAATTAGCTAACTATCATCCAAACAAAATTAATTAGCTAACCTAGCACCCTTCCCAAATGGACTATTAAGGTCAACGTTCAACCTGTTTGACCGTTGACCGGTCAATGTTGGCCGCCTCTTTCGATATATTTTTTTTTACAAATGATGCCACCTTTTTTTATGCCATTTTTTTATTTCATTTTTTACCATGATAGCATTTTTCCGATGTTATTTTTTACCATGATGCCATTTTTTTCCGGTTTAATGTCATTTTTTATTACATTTTATTTTCGCTTTGATGTCACTTTTCTAATGAAATGGTTTAATGACACTTTTTTGATGCCACTTTTTTCAAACCTTGATGATATTTTTTGTTTACTATGATGTCACGTGAACCATTGATGCCTTTTTTTACCGTTGACTACTGATGACACTTTTTTTATGTAATTTTTTTTATGATATTTTTTTACCGTGATGCCATATTTTTTCAAAGTAGTATTTTGATGACTTTTTTTCTTTAATGTGATGCAAGCTTTTCAAAGTAATGTTTTAATACCGTTTTTCTAATGTAATTATTTTATGCCACTTTTTTTTAATCAAATCGTTTGATGCCACTTTTTTTTTAATTTAATCAATTGTATATGTATTTATTTTCATCGATTCTACTTTTATTCACTGATAACAAGTTTGTGATTACACTTTATTGATGCAATCACTTGTGGTGACATATTTATTCATTGATGACACAAGAGAATAAAATGTGATTAAACTTGATCGATGACATTTTTTATTGATGACTTTTATTCATTAATGATATTCGTGATTACACCTCATTGATCTCAATAATTTGTGATGACATTGTTTGTTGATGACATTTTTATTGATAACATTTTTATAGAATTGATAAATTATGAGCATATTTGTATAATGATAATACTAAATTAATGCTACGTTTTCATTGATTCCACTAATCTATACATGGGTACATAACAATACTCACCCCTTTTGAAAGTTTTGTCCTTAAAGCTTGGAAAAAATAACAAAACTATCACAAAACTATTACTATCATATCAATTCAAAGAAAAGATGGGTGAATGACTATCAACAATTTATCCACATGATGTGGCAACTAGCTAGCATAATTAAACCCAACTCAATAGCCCAGCCCACCCAAGAAGTCAATTCCTGCATTGTCATTCAATACAGCACAAAACTGAGCATAACAACCATTTGAGTGTACGTAGCCTTAAACACGAACTTTGCTTCCTCAAATCTTTGAATTGTCTTAGCCTCAAACACGAACTTTGCTTCCTCGAATTTGGTGAAATTACAAGCACCCAAATCAGCAGTAACTGAGAAATGTTTGTTTTGATTTGATTGATGATACCCTCAAAATGGGAGTTCATTTACTTGTAAATCTAGGGACAACGGAACATCAGTTTCATCCATCTTGGCTGCTAGGGATATGCAGGCAACATATAGCAATTGCATCATCCAAGCTTTGCCCTTCTATACCACACAAAATACACCATTGAAACTTGATCCAGGTCTTATATTTGATCTGTGTATACCACACAAAATACACCACACATAAGATATATCCAACAGCCTATGTCCTCTTCTGGTGTTCTATATAAAATGTTAATCAATTAGAGCAAACAACATACACTTTCTAGCAAGATGCTGACAAAAGAAATGGGCCGAACTGGATGAAAAATTATAACAAAAGATGCTCTTGTCTTACAGGAGGCATCAAGTCAGCTGGTCCTTGCAATATATACAACCAAGCGACATCGCATTCGACATCGCAACCAAGCAATTTTTGGGAGGAATATTATCAAACACCTTATGTGCAATTCATTTACAACCTAATATAAGTGAACAACGATGCGAGAACCATTAAGATGCCAACCGCAATTAGACCAAAAAATCACAGAAAATCAATCACACATAAACGAAATCGCCTTCTATGGCAGACGGGACGGGGATAACCGGTCGATTAGCTACATGAACCAAACCAAAGAAAAAGATGAACGCAAGCCCTAAGTTAGCAATCGAAAAATCGAACTGAGTTGAAAAAAATGACAATTTGGGGGCGGAGACACACCTGTCGGCCGATGGCCTCATTCTGGAAGGAGGCGTCGCCACCGCTACCTAGCGGTGGCGCGGCTTGCTCAACCTCCAATTCCTTTCCTTCTAAGAAGGAAAGGAATCGAGGTTGAGCAAGCCGGAATTGGAAGCGGAATTGGAGGAGAAGCAACGGAGAAGGAAGGGAGAAGATGGAGGGCTATTGCGAATCCGAGAAGCGAAGAAGGAATCGAGGCTAAGGATCGAACGCCATGGAAGGAAGAACGGAGAAGCGAAGGGAGATGACGGCAGAATGGAACAAACGAGGGTTACAGGCCTAATTAATTTTCAAAGGCTGCTAATGCAGCTAATAAAAAATTTAAAGGTGTTAATTAACTAATTGAAAGTGCAAAAGGTGATATTTCACCAAAATTTCTCATAAATATTAAGTTTTTCACTGATTTTTTTTATTGAGTTCAAGCTTCGTCCATTATTTACACATGTTTTTTGGATGATAAAAAAATATTTAAAACACCAACTTTTTTTTATTAATTTTTAAAATCAATTTGACACGTATTCATAAAAGTTATGAAATCGTATAAAAAAACATTTTATATAGTTTTTATCTCTAAAAAGACGTGTAAAAATAGAAAAGTGACATGTTTTAATTGGCTGAGTACTTAGTAATAAGTATGAAATTAATTTTTTTTAGTATTTTATATAATTTTTAGCTCATATAAAGTATGCATAAATATTAAAATGAAATGTTTTCAATAATCCACCATTAAAAATATCGAAGATGACCCGCTCGGTTGACCCGAACCCGTGGAATACGGGTCTGCTTTGATCATTTCATGACCTGGAACCCGACACAACCTGTTCCGTAATTGACCCGAACCCGAGACAACCCCGATCTGTACCCGAACCGACCGACCTGTTTGACAGGTCGAATCGAGGCAGTTGAAGCCCATGCTCGTAGGAATGAATTAAGAGAGACCCTTAAGCATAACATTCAACATATCAAAATTGAAGGAGACAATTTATGTGTTATTAATGCACTGAGTGACGACCGGAAATGCCCTTGGGATACTAAGATGATTGTCTCAGATTCGTGTTTGGATCTACTAAAATTAAGTATCGTCCAAATTCTGCATGTCTATAGGGAAATCAATTCTGCATGTTTAAAGGGCGTCTTTACTTCGGAAGTTTTTGGAGTATTCGTATGTGTAAAACCTGTACACTACGTGTACGTTGTGGTGGTTAAATGGATTGAAGAGTTTTCAGGGAGGGTGGAGATGACACCGGCGCCGATGATGGAGTGGAAGGAGTTATGGAGGAAGGAGCCGATGATGAAGTGCTGGGAGGAGGAGTTGTGGAAGATGACATTAGGCTCAACGGTGATGAATCTCGTGGGATCCGAATCCGAATGGTGCCGTGCTGAGATTGAAAGAGTTGAATGGTGAGAGGTTGAAGAAGAAGGGAGAAAGGTTGGAACAGAGAGGAGATAAAGAAAGGGAGTAGGGGGCGCGCGTGAGAGTGTTTTTTTCAAAGAAAAAATTATATAATATATATAGATATAGATATACACGTCCAAGAAATTTTCTGAACTAAACGAGATTATTTTTGCATGGTTGACATTTTCTGAACTAAAATGGTATTATATTTTTGGATCACATCAATTAATAAACAAAGATAGTTAGTTAAAAACATATCTTTTTAAATCAATAATCTATGATATTCCAATATAACCTTACATTTAATTAGATAAATATATCATACACGTAATAACTTTGAAAACATTTCTAATCTAACTAATCAAATATATTTTACTTTTTTATCATTCTCCGTAATTCTTGTTTTTTTTTTTTTTGAAATGAAGTTAAACACGTACTTTAGTTAAACTTATGTTATTGTTATTGGGATATCGTTAGAAAATACTATCGATGAAGCCACAACTTTATTTTATACATGCTATATATACACACACAGACTAAAATAGAGACCTGAAACGACTTTTGATTTATTTAATACGTGTCGTATTCTGATTTAATTTTGACTATAAATTATAAATATGCAACCTTATATTTTAATTAGTTAAAAAACTTATCTTTTTATACTTTAATCCAAGAAATAATATTTTCAATATAATAAATTAGATTTTTGTAATTTTATCTACATCTTAATTTAAAAATTTTGGTTTAAGTAAGAATACATTTTTATAAAACTCGATAGAACAATACAACAAATATTTTGAATCGGATATAGTATAACTTCTCAAGTTTCAGAGCATAATGTTTTTGTGTGTGTATATATATACACACACAATAGATAAGTGATATGAGTTTTAAGATAGACTATTCCAATTAGACCTTTTTTTAATAGCATGATGAAGTTGTTGATGTTAGTTTACGTTCATTAAAATGTTATATTAAATTTTGATATAAAGATGAAATCTCATATCTTAAATTATAAAACCTATTATCGATAGAATAATTTATCTTAAGTTATTTTGTATATCTTTTTATACTATACGGTGCATTAAAATATCCAAAGAATTTTTTTGAGCTCCTCCAAAGATTTTAACCAAACTCTTATAACCTTTAACTTTCAAAATAAAGATATAAATGAAATATTATTTTGTTTGTTAAGAAAGCGCACAACAGGCGGTACCGTTGGTAAGAAACCTTTAACTTTCAAAATAAAGATATAAATTGTTAAATATTATTTCGAGCTTTAAGCCGTTCTACATGGTTATAACATGTTAACTTAGAGGAAAATTTAGAAATTCCATAAAATACGAGCTATTCGAACTTTATTCGAACGAGCCGAGCTTTCAACCGAGCTTTAAATTGTGTCCAAACTCGGCTTGTTTAGATAAGTGAACGAGCTCGAGTCGAGCTTTTTCGAGCGATCCCGAGCTATTCAGTTCATATAACAGCCCTAGGTACCGTTTACTAAGTATGTAAATATATATATATATATATATATATATATATATATAGGGAGTGGTTCCAGAGTGCACACCCCTTAGGGTGTGCATTGTGCACAAATATTATTCGGTGAAATGTGAAACATTATTCGGTGAAATTTTAAGCATTATTCGGTGAAATGTGAAACATTCTACCGAACACTGTTATGTTTTTTTTTCCGTTCAGTTCAGATGAAAACGTCCCAATTCCACTGAATAATTTATGACATTCTACCGAATAATGTTTAGTTTTTTTTTTATCCATTTCAAATAAAAGAAACCTCAATTCCCTAAACAATAGTTACAATTTATATAGAATGCCTCAAATTTCACCAAATAATGTTTCACATTCCCCTAAACAATACTCACATTTCACCGAATAATGCTTCAAATTTCACTGAATAATGTTTCACATTTCACCGAATAATATTTTGTGCACAATGCATATCCTAAGCCTTGTGCACAAGTTACCCATTCTATATATATATATATATATATATATATATATATATATATATATATATATATATATATATATATATATATATATATATATATATATATATATATATATATATATATATATATATATATATATATATCCAACTTTTGTAATTGATTTAACATCAGAAAAGTAACCCGTCATTTTACCTCAGGTACGACGAAGTCCTGTTAAATGGCTTGGAGATATTGAAGATAAGTAAACCAGAAGACAGAAGCCTGTACGCTCCAAATCCTCAGGTCTCACTAGATGCTCCTTCAAAAAAAGAACCAATCATTGAACCGCCAAAGAGATCTCACCATCTCGTTGCCATCATTGGTGGCATGGTTGGCAGCTTGCTTCTGGTCACAGTACTCATATTCGTTGTCGTTTTCTGGCGTACAAAGGCAAAGAAAGAAACAGAAGGTAAGTTAGCTACGAGTGCCAGCAATTCAAGTTGGTTCATATATTCCTTCAAATCGGGATCTAAGACAACGGCTTCTGAGAGAGGCTCCAGTTTGCCCTCGCATCTTTGTCGTCAGTTTTCAATTGCCCAGATGAGGTCTGCTACAAATGACTTCAGCGATGGACTCATAATTGGGCATGGAGGATTCGGGAACGTGTACAAGGGAATGGTGGATGGGGAGAAAGGGCCTCTTGCAGTTGCAATCAAACGATTGAATGCTTCATCCAAGCAAGGGGTCCGTGAGTTTGTGACTGAGATTGAATTGCTATCAAAACTTCGGCACGTGCACCTGGTATCATTGATTGGCTTTTGTGATGAGAGCGGAGAGATGATCCTTGTGTACGAGTACATGGAGCGCGGGACACTCCGTGATCATCTATACAACACTGCCGACAAACCCCCATTGTCATGGAGCGAGAGGCTCAATGCTTGTCTAGGTGCTGCAAAGGGACTGCACTACCTGCACTGTGGCGCAAGCCAAATGATTATCCACCGTGATGTCAAATCCACCAATATCCTCATAGATGAGAAGTGGGTTTCGAAAGTTTCAGATTTTGGGCTCTCGAAATTGGGGCCTGTGGGCGCCGACCTTAGCCATGTAAGCACTGCTGTGAAAGGAAGCATTGGGTACTTGGATCTGGAGTACTATAAAACCCAACGGCTAACAGAGAAGTCTGATGTGTATTCATTTGGAGTTGTGTTGTTTGAAGTGTTGTGCGCAAGGGCAGCCGTAGATGTCAGCCTTCCCAAGGAACAGGTGAACCTTGCTAAGTGGGCTAGAAGCCATCAAAGGAAGGGAACGCTGGATGCGATTGTTGACCCTAATATAAGGGATGAGATTACACCTGCTTGTTTAAGGAAGTTCGGGGAGATAGCTGAGAAATGCATAAATGACCATGGGAGTGATCGACCCTCCATGGCGGATGTTATTTGGAGCTTAGAGTTTGCTCTTGAACTCCAGCAAAGGCCTGAGGACCACATCTCAAACGGCAACAGTGTTATCTATCCCTACGGCATAGTTACTACGAATACAACAAGCAGCAACGTCAGCACCGCCGCCTCCAATGATGGATTCCATTTCTCAAGTACATCTGGGGAACACATGACAAGAACTAATAGCTCATCGGCGTTGGTTTCGAGTATTTCCGAGGACTACGGTGAATCTACCTCTATGACAGTCTTCTCTGAGATACTTAAGCCACTTGGGAGATAAATATTATAATTTCCTTTGCAAGCAATTAATATAATGTGTTCAATTTTCCCATGACACTTTTCTTTTTCAGGTTAAAAGTAGCTAGATATTACTGTAAGACATTAGGTTCGTCGTATAATAAACTAGTCCGGATTACGAAACACTCTACGTTGAAAGGGTCATGTCCCCTGTTAACTTTGTAATTGTGAATCGTTTAATTTTGTTTGAGAAACTGAATTGTACAGTATTACAAAAAAAGAGGGGATGAATAATGAACAACAGAAATTGAACACTGCCATTGATGGACCACTTTTTTTTTTTTTTTTTAATAAGGTAAGATTTCGGCTGGCGTAGCCTAGCCGATAGCATCCTTTCGGATGAGATCAAAAAGATCTTTGTGAGTTTCAAGCGCAATCCCGGGGAACGAGTGGCTAAGGTGAGCAACCTTATCATCCACTACATTTTCCTCCCGGGACACATGAGAATAGGATATACTATGGAATGATGTGGTTAATTAGCCATTTAATATCTCCCATTATAAGCTCTATCTCCCAAGGACAGGTACCCAATCGGTTCAGGTTCCGGATTATTGCTAGGGAGTCACCTTCAATGATTACTCGGTTAATTTTTAATTGAATGGCATGGAGTAGTCCTTCCCGAAGAGCCAGAGCTTCAGTCGTAATCGGGGAAGATTTTCCAAATCTTTTGTTGCCAAATTTTATAGGGTTACCATTCCAGTTCCGAATGACAAACCCACCGTGTCCTACACCATCGACAGAAACTGCACCGTCAAAATTTAGTTTCATATAGCCATGGAGGGGTTTCCTCCATTTTATATTCTTTCTACTGATTTTCTTTGTTGTTGGTTTTTGCAAATGATCCATGACATAGTCTTCGTCATATTGGTTTGCCTTGAGCCAGATGTCATGGGTTATTCTGACTTTTTGCTCAATTTCTTGAGGAGTCGGTATTTTGTGGTTGTTAAATAAAATCTGGTTTCTGAATTGTCTAGTAAGCCACCATTTTATCGCCAATTGGACTTTCTCATTGTGATTTAGGTTTATTCCCAGAGATCCCATGATTTCCTTAATATCATTTGTGGACTCAATAATGGGGGTGGCAATATTATCCGCTATTGGGGAATGAAGGCAGGAATTTTTGACGAAGGTACACTTAAAGAATAGATGTGATTCGTCTTCAACTGGTTCGTCACATAATGGACATCCATTAGGGATAGCGACGCCCCTGCTGATTAACCTATCCTTTGTAGGTTGGCCCCTTTGGCTGATTCTTCATAGAAAATTCTTGACTTTAGAAAGTGTTTTAAGCTTCCAAACCAAGAAATTCGGGTCATCAGTTTCATCATTGGTGTTAGAAATAATTTTCATGGCATTAGCAGTCGTAAACCAGCCACTTTTATCTGGCCACCAGTAAAGTCTGTTTGGGAATGGGTTAACGGGGAGAGGTATGTCCATTATTTCTCTCACCGTATTCTCCTCTAGGAATTGCTCAAGTTTTTCCTTCCACCATATTCCTCCTAAGATGAAGTCACTGACGCAGGAGTCAGGTTGAATTTGTTGGTCTGGTTTTATTCTATTTGACAATTTTTCAAGGGAGACCCATTTGTCATCCCAGAACCTAACAGATCTCCCATCTCCTATGTACCATATAAGGCCCGAGGAGAATTTCTCTATCAGGGAGCTGGCTTTGCCCCACTGCCAGGAAGCATTTCCTGACCTTTTATACTTATGTATATCCGACTCCTTTAAGTATTTGTATAGTATAATTTTAACCCATTCGTTGTCAGGTTCTGCTAGGGTTTTCCATAGTAGCTTCATTTGGAGAGCTTCATTCATGTCTTTCGACTTCCTTAATCCCACTCCACCTTTTCTTTTGGGCTTACAAATTCTATCCCAGCTAATAAGTGGTCTATGCTGCACATCTTTGTTCCAGAAGAAAGTTCGGTTTACTTGGTCTAACTCTTTGTGGATGTTGGTTGGTAGCATAAAGCTTTGCATGGTGTATAGCGGTTTGGCGGCAAGATTTCAGTTGATAAGAACAGATCGGCCTTGCTGAGAGAGAGAGAGTTGTCTCTCCATTGAACAAGTTGTTCCTTAGAGTTGCATACAATGTCCTCAAAGGTTTCTTTGTTTACCTTTCCATTTATGATTGGACAGCCGAGATATTTTTCTAACGACCTGGTGTGTGGAATCTGCAAATTTTCCATAAGCACCTGAACCCTCGAGTTCGGAATGCCTGTTGTAGTCTGGAAGTTTGATTTATGGAAATTAACCTTTTGTCCTAATAATAAACAATATTCCTCTATAATATCTCTAACTATTGTGCTAGCTTCCGCAGTGGCTCTTGAGAAAATTATAATGTCATCGGCAAAGGCTAAGAACGGGATGCAAGGACCATGACGGCCGTACTTAAACCCGATTTTCCCATTGGGTGTAGACGACTCACTTTGCAACCTTCTGGCAAGTAGCTCTGCACCTAGGATGAAAAGGTATAGTGAAAGTGGATCACCCTGCCGGATACCCCTGGAAGGCACGAAGACTTCCGTGGGACCATTGTTTACCAATACGGAGAACGACACCGATGTTATGCATTTCTTAATCCATTCAATAAAAATGGGGTGGAAGCCAAATCGCTTTAGAATTTCAATTATGTAGTCCCACTAAATTATGTCATAGGCATTCTCCATTGATGGAGCACTATTAGAAATGCGGGTACATACGTACTGACGATTTATTATTCTCGATTTATTTTGGCATCGAAAATTGAAAACTGCCATCGAAGGTTTTTTTTTTTAATTTTATGTTTGCATACCTTCGTAGGAGTATGTACATCATCAAAACTTTGTCATATCATATACACTTCCTTCCATGTATTCATTTAGGAATGCAGTGTTGACATCTATTTGTCAAATATCACAATTGTAATGAACCAATTTCTAGGAGTATTGGGATGAATGGAGAGACATTTTCATTAGTCAATATCATGAATCTCTTTAAACTCTTTTCTAATAAGGCTTGCTTTGAATATATTTACCTTTCTATTATTATCTGTTTTGAGTGTATAAACAAATTTGTACACAATGGATATGATCCCATACGGTGGATCTATCAAGTCTCAAACTTGATTCTCAAACACAAAATCCGTTTCGGACACCATGGCATGATGCCACCTTTTGGGTTTTTTATTAGTCAAAGTTTGCTTAAGTGTAGTAGGCTTGTCGCTTTCTAACAACAGAATGTCTAGACTTGTAGTCAATAGGAATTTAGCGAATTTCTTTACTTGCAATCTGGCTCTATCTAAACTACATGAGGGTTGAGCAACTAGAGGTTTTAACGCAACGTTTTGTGGATTGTTAGGAATAAGGCCTTGCACCTCTAGTTCATCATCCTTGAGTGTATGGGTTTGAGTTCCCTCTTCTTATGGAATTAGATTCTTAGATCTCATTGCTTCATTCCCGGAGTGAACATTGCTTTTTTGTTACTTGGTTTGTTGCTTCTTGTTGTGAGCTGAATCTGCCATGTTTTACAGTAACTTTTATATCGTTTTCTGCATACATTTCATGCATTTGGGCTAGAATAGTACAGAATCTATGTAGTTTATGTTTATTCGCCAAATTATGGAATCTTCACCAGTTTCTGTTTAAATTCGCAGAATACGAGGCAATTTAGACCAATTCTAAGAAAGTTTGGAAAAGCTCAAAAATCAACTGCAGAAGTCCAAGGTCAAGAAGCAGCGGAACCAGGATGAATCAAGCTGGAGCCCAGAGTTACTCGATATCGAGTTATTTTACTCAATATCGACAAAGGAGGTCCGAGCAGTACTGGTCAAGTAGAGCTGATCGAAGAAAGATGAAGACGAAGCCAACCCGACTCCGGAGCTCTACTCGATATCGAGTAGTTTACTCAATATCGACAACTTACTGATGCCATACCCTGAGTCGGGGAGAGATGCCAAGTCGAGAAGCCGAAGACTTGGAGACGCCGAGCAGCATCTACTCAATATCGAGGATCTTACTCGATATCGAGGATCTTACTCGATATCGACAACCTCAGCGCCACATGTCCGAGCCAGATCGGGGAGAAGTTGCTCGACAACACCAGGCCAAGCAAGTCGATGACACAAGTTTACTCGATATCGACTAAAAGTTGTCGATATCGAGGACCCCAACACCACACTTCCGAGCCGGATCGAGGACCTGCTACTCGACATCACCAAGCCAGCTGAAGTCGACGTCAACTTTACTCGATATCGAGTAGTTTACTCGATATCGAGGAGCGCTATCCGGAGCCGCGTTACGCGGTTTGCTGTCCGTGTCAAGCTGGCTTTGCTTGGAGCCGAAGGAGTCCGATTCTATCCACACATATGAAGTTCTATCTATGGAGAGAAGATCTACCCACACAAGAAGATATTTTTGCTATTTTAGATACAATTTCCTTTATAGATTTAATTCCTTTATTCCATTTATTTATCTTTAAGCTTTTAGATATTTAGATATAGATATAGATAAGATGTTCTTTCTTGTATTAGCGGGGTTTGAGCACTATAAATAAAGCCTTAGGGGCTGGTTTTTATTCATTCAATTTCAGAGAAAAGTAGTCACACAGAGAGAGAAGGAGAAGAGGTTGTATGTTTGAGTTTATTAATGCAAGTTAGTTCTTTTTCATCAAAGATGTCTGCTATTGCGATGAAGAGCGAGTAGTCCACCCACTTCTAGGGTTGGGGTGAGCCCAACGGTGGCCATGTAAGGTGATGCGGTAAAGGTACAATCTTTTTATGCAATTCGTCTTCTATCCCTATGAGCATGATTCTTTTGCGAGAGTTGAAGGTGATCCTTGTTTGTGTTATTGAAGCGAAAGTGATCTTAATGCAACTTGGGTTAATTATGTGAAAAAGGGTTAGTAACAATTAGGGTTTATGCGAAAGCCTCTATATTTCTATTTGTTAATAATGAAAGTTATTTGATGAAAAGCATGATCTTTTATGCCTTTATGTGTTACTTTGCATGGTTATTGTTCTGGTGTTGATACCCTGGTTTTGGAAGTCTTTTAGTATATTGATTTATTTCATTAGAAATCTGAGTTCTGTGTTCGAGAATTTGCAATTTAAAAGTTTTCGTGGTGTCGATCTCGGGGAAGTTTTCGTCAATATCGAGTTGGCTTTACTCGATATCGAGGAGGGATTTACTCGATATCGAGGAGGGATTTACTCGATACTTGTCTTTTTTGAGTTTCTGTTGCTGTTGGTCGATTTCTATTTCTGTTGTCGACTTGCTGTAGTCGATATCGAGGACTGTTGCTCGATATCGAGTAACTTCTGTGTCCTTGCTTTACTTTCTGCTTTGCTTTGTTATTTCTTTTTTTTCTTTCTGTCTTTTCTGTCTGTGCGATTTACAGCTACCTAGGATCCGCTGACACGCTTCCTCGAGGATCGATCCTGACTTCCCACTACTGCATAGGGAGGGAGTCTTGTAATCATTTACATGGGACGAAATCTGGTTTGCTTTGATTTATTTATATTTTATTGCAAGTCTCAATTTCCTCCTACAACACTTCTCTCGAACATCTTTGAGATCAACATTTTTCTCGGGATTTCGTTCCCAAAACCGAAGGGATTGTTTGAATTCCCGGGGAAATCCCCTGTACATGTCTTAGTCTAAAACGTGGAAAATCCCATAAGTCATGCAAATAACGGAAATCTAGAGTAATACAAAGTGTGCCATGGCAGAGTCGGTTCATAACGGAGTATAAGGTATGAAATCCAAAACAAACACAAGTCTGGTGAAGTCAGCTGTCTCGAACACTCACTCTCCGCCATTCAAAAGGACCCGCTCAAGCAGGCAAACAACATCAATTGTAGTAAACATAATAGATACCTATAAAAAATATAGTGGGCGGGATCAAGGACAAGTTGTAGGTCATCCTTCTTTAACTCCCTCTTAGGGTGTCCAGGAGCTCTGTATGGTAGGGGATCCCTTTGGAATTGGGGTTGACGGTATCCTTAATTCTGCCGATGTCCTCCATAGTTAGGACCTGTAAAGACCAAAAATATTTAAAGTATTATTTTATTAGTTATTAAATTGTGATTTTTTTGAAATTCGGAAAATTTTAAAAATTTCCGTGCTGGAGCTATCGGATTATTTAAAATCTTTTTTTTTTATCAAGGAAGTGGCTAGTGCCTTATATTACAAATAAGAGGTAATATAGTTATTCCCCAAGAGGGGTTACAATAGCAGGAACCAAAGTTAAGCTACCAGGCAAAGTTTCATATTCAGCAATGGCATTCATCAGGGACAACGACCAGTTTTCCAAGGAGTCCGCCGCCGCATTCGCCTGCCTGCGAATATTGCAAATCTTCACTAACCAATTCCGCTCCCTGATAATTTTTCGGATGTTGTTGATGAGGTGAAACTCCAAGCATGGTCCAAGCTGGACATCTTCTAGCATCCTTTTAATGTTAGCCGAATCAATCTCGACGATCAATCAACTCACATTCATCCTCTTTCCCATCTCAATTCCATGGAAGGCAGCCCAAGCTTCCGCTGTCTGAGTGCGACAGTGGCCGCACTTGAAGGTAAAAGCACACAGCAGGTGCCCTTCGGCATATCGAATGAGACCTCCTCCCCCGACTGATCCAGGATTACCCTTAGAAACTCCATCGACATTCAGCTTAACCCATCCCGGTGGGCGGAGGGTCCTAGGCATTCTAGGTATCCGATCCCAAGCATTGAGGGTGGTCTTTCTGGGCGTGTAATTTTGTAGCCCCCTTGCTGATTTCGGCAAAAATACAAGCCTGATTGACCACAGTGGGGGGAACTCCACAGATCGAATCCTTGTTGTCAAAGACCAGGGAGTTTCTACACTTCCAAACGTACCATATCATATACGCAAATGTCGCTCCCCATCTATCTTCTTTCTTCATATTCGTTATAATCCATTTGCCAACATCCCCTTCCGAAAAGAACCCCGATCCCAAGGAGTATCCAATGAGCTTGATACAGGCATCTCGGACCTCCGGGCAGACACGGAGAAGGTGGAGAGTAGATTACTCTTGTCCACAGCGGGGACAACCGCTCAGGTTAGCTCAGCGACGTCGGACGCGGTTCTGATTGTTGAGAATACTATCATGGGCAGCGAGAAAGACGAAGGCCTATGCACGCTGCTGGACAGACGTGCGCCATATGTGTCTCCAACCTTCAATAGCCGGCCCCTCCCCTCCACCACATCGTCTGGCCATAGCTGACTTGGTGGTAAACTCCCCTGAATTCGAGTGCGCCCAGTAGAGTCGATCAAATGCTCTGTCCTCTTCTGTGACTTGTATCGATTGTAATTTCAGCAGAACTTCAGCGGGCAAGTAGGGAGAAATCATAGGCCAATCCCACCCCCTACCGATCCAAAGATCCCCGACAGTGTCCCCCAATCTCTCCTCTGGAATTGCTTGAGAAGCCACATCCATTAGGCAGCTATCCCCAAGCCACTGATCTTAACATGCCATTGTCGATTGACGCTCTAATGCCCGGGAGAAGAAGATCATGTAACACCCCCTTTTACAACACGAGGGAATGTCACAGCGCCAGTGATTACTCGGACTTTAATGTCTTTGTAACCACCTTAGGCTTATAGGGACATGCAACCATGCTCCCATAAACAAGATGATAGTAACTAAATACATAAAGAAAATACAATTAAATAGCGGAAGACTTGAATTATATAAAAAAAATAACTATTTATTAATCTTTCCTCTAAAATTGAGGATTTAAATTTACAACCTGATAACATTAAAGCGGAAGACTTTTAAATTTAATAAAGCATTTAAACTCCTATACAATATATCTAGAAATTTGAAAATGTAAATACAATGTTAAAATAATTAAGTGTCTTCTCAACTTCTCTTCGTCTTCTCTTCTGAGACTCGACCTAAACCTGCCGTCATAAATAATAGGACGGTTAGTTCGTAAAAACTAGCAAGCAACGGCTCGAAAACTGGGAATACTTTGGATTCAAACTCAGTGACCATGATATGGTATGAATCTAAACCCAAATGTGATTCTTGAGAATATTTTATGCAGGCTTAACATTTTAAGATACGACTCCTGTGACACGGATAATCCAGAAGGATTGAGTAACAAAAGATGCGAGTGACGAGCACTCTTAGGAACCATACTCCGATTGCAGATGGAATATGATATAGCTTGAATTAGTTGTGATCACTATAAAATATTTTTCTCACTATGTTAACAAAATATATGTATATCCCACACTTCACTCACTTCCTCACGTTGAGTAGCTTAACCACAAATTGATACAATACACACTTCACTCACTTCCACACGTTGAGTTGCTTAAACACAAGTTTATATGGTTTGCACGTTTACCACTCTCAATATGAGTTGAATGCTTTGCATCACACATTGTTCGTTATAATATGATACCGGCCCCGCTCTCACTAACAGATAGCAGCCTACTACCGAAGGCAGTTTAACATTTCTCTACGGAAATGTGTTAGTTTCATGAAACCCTTTATAGACCGGGTACACACAGTCCCGACCTGTTTCCATTACTTTTATTACTTTACATACTGCACTCACTTTGCTCTGCATTGATTGACGCATTTTACTTGATTGATCTTGATTCAATTGAGTTCCAATCGTAACACACAATCCTCACATTATTACTATTTACTTTTACTTAAGACAACCTAGGTGATCACACAACACAAGATAATCCATGTTATTTATAGGTAACATGGATGCCAAATGAAAAAAAAAACAATTAAAATAAAAGGATGGAAACATCAAAGAAAAATGTATGTTCCATTCCTAACCCAATCAGCATGAAAGAATAAGAATAAATCATGCTTTAAATAAAAGATGAATAACTATATTATTATCTTATCTTAAGGTCACCCATTTATATATATACTTGCCAAATTCAAACTGACGGTTAAATAAATCACACAAGCAGGTGAATTGCAATTTATTTTAATTAATTTGGCAAGCATTCAAAGGAAAGAAAACAACAAGACACGAAGGCACCAAAATGAGCGAAAAAGCTCGGAATGTCACTTGCCTTATTCATCTTGTTGGATTTCGGTACCAACTATGGACTTCAAAGCACTTGGTGACAAGGTTGACGAAGTCTACGAATTAATCTACACGCATGAAATAGGAGACACAAAAAGAACAAGGATTTAATCATTAGAATCGACGTCTTATTTAATTCGACTAACAATCGAATTAATTTAAAAAGTCAGAAATAATACCAATACGATCTTCTTTGGTATCTTGAATCATTGAGGAGGGGGTAAGGATTTGACGATAACACTGCGGATTAAGGAGATTACGCGAGTTAGAACGACATCTAAAACTGCGAGGTAATTTCTGAAATTTTAAAAACTACAATAAGGGCATATTTTGTAAAAACTAAAAAGTTGGGAGGTTAGGCGTAATTATACCATCTCCTACAACAGCCCGATAGTTACTCCAACTGATTCTCTTTAGTGAGTTTTGGTGATCTTCCGATAGCTCCTTCTTCTTGCACAGAACTCCGTTTGATTCGTATAACCTAACATTCTGACGAGTGCAATCTCTACTTGAGTGTGATTGTGTTGGTTTTGTCGGAAGATACACAACGGTGTCGAAATAAGTGCTTGAACAGTGGCTGCGATTCGAACAAAACAGGACACACACCCACATGCTTGGTTAGGTAAGTTCGACTGCAATTCGACGTCAATTAGGGACACCGAAAATGGGTCTTCCAAACATACCACTGCTCATTGATATGCAAGGTTTCTGTGGAATTGATTCGGGGTCGAGGGCATTGAGCTATGGCTGCGGAAATGTGGACCAACGCACATGAATTAGATTAGTTCAGAATCCTGACAGACCTTTGAACATACTTTCATAACTCATTCGTATGAAATCGGAATTAAGAGAAACTGAATGTTTTGGAAACTAGACTTACCGAGCTTCGTTTCGATATAAAGAACAGGCGGTTTGAGGGAGAAACTACGGAGAACGAGGTCCCGCAAGTCATTGCAGTTTTCGCTTAGTCTTGGATTTTCCTAGGCATTTGCATCTGCCTTGATACTTCTAAACACCTTGAATCCTTTAGAATTTGGCCATGTTTTGTGAATAAAAGTTATAGTACATGAAGTTGTCTTCAAAACGTGCTATCAACGGATAGAGACGACCCCTCACAGCCTCCTAGGGGCATCCCACAAGAACCTGTCGACCGTTTTTTATAGTCTCAAACGCAGCTGTACTTCAGCATCCATAACTTACTAATGCCAGATTGGAATTGAATGAAATTAGAGGCAATCGAAAGTAGACTTACAGATCTACGATTTGGTATAAAGAATTTGAAATTCCGCGGAGAAACGAGAGAGAACGGAGGGTCGGAAGTTGCTGCAGAAACAAATCAGTCAACGCTGTCGGCTCGATTCAAAACTTGAGACGGTTGTTGGGCATATGCTGCACTACCGTGAGGAACATGGACCTTGTCACTGGTGGCGGTCGACTCTTGAGTTTTCAGGGACGCTCCGGTGGTGACGAAAAGCCATGTCATCGGCCGTAGCAGCTTCGACACGTTCAGACAGACACGCGGTGAAAACATGAATGAAGAAGAGGAATCTAATGGTGGCGCTCTCTGTTTGTGGCCGGCCATAATAAGGAAGCGGATGAATCAGGGGGACGAGGGATACGAACGTTATAATCGCCCGACATTCTTGGATTAGAGGATGTGCGCCGAGATTGATTAAAATATCTGAAATGGATAGATTTGAATTGAAGGGGAGGAGATGTGGATTCGGGAAGGGCACCAGATTCGGGCTGATATTTACCCGTATCATCTACCTATCAGTTAATTATTTTGTCTTATTTAATTTATCCGTATAAATCAAATACTTTTATTTTATTCAACATTGGTCCTCCACCGAGTAAATTCTATTTTCTATTTTCATTTAAAATAATAAAACAATTCTATAACCTTATATTAATTAATATACCTTACTTAAATCAATATAAGTTGAAAATAAATTGACATCTTTTTAGTATAATACAATACATAGAAATTTTATTTATTTACGTTGGAAAAGAAATACCCAAAATACTTTTGAGATATAATATAAAGAAAATATTATTATTTCAATTATAGAAGAAATACCCAAATATAATTTGGGGTATTTCATTCCTCCCCACTTAAAATAAGTTTCGTCCCGAAACTTAAAGAATAGAAAGCGCACCACTAGACAAAAGATGAGAGGGTACTCGAAGGAGTTTCGACTTTCGAGAATGATAGGAGATACCTAACTCGTTTGGGCACGCGAGAACACTACTTTATGGGGAGAACTAATATATATCATCAACTAATTTAACATATGTGTCTTCAATTGCAAGAGCATCCACGTAGATGAATCTGACCATCGATAAACCTTGAGAGCTTAGAGGATTGGATTAGATGTCTATGGTTACACTATGCTATGGTATTGCTCAAAGAGCAAAACAACATAATTACTCTAATTGTAATTAGTTGTTCACCGAACTCATCATGGCTAAAGCTTAAGAATTATTTCACTTGCAGTTTCCCCTTAACATAGGCCTAAGCACGTATGACTGCGTTGTTTTAATCCCTTTTGTTTTAGCACGTTCAACAATAGGTTAAACATTAGCGCAAGTTAGTCAACTCTTATCACACAATGAACATGGTATTCCAATCTGCCTTTGGCTTTCTTCTCAACCCCACTTGGCTTCCTTTCCAAGGTTACCAAATGGTCATACGATGGTTTCAAAGGCAACCACTATAGGCAGAACTGATATCCTATCCAAGTGTAACGAGTGCTCCGTATAGAACGGGTCTTCTTTAGATCTCCTCTGAATTCCCTGAATGACACGTTGTCCGGTGTTTTATCTTCCTCCGTTATGCAGATGTGATTTCAAATTTATTTTTATTTTATAGTTTATTTTATTTTTGTATTTCTTCATGTGTTGACCAATGAGAGTTCGGAACATGATTTACATTACACCGAGATTAAGTAAGGAACAATAGGAGTTATTACTAGGATACGGACGGTGGAACACACGTAGTAAATGAGTTTGACCCACTAATCAGGTAACACATGGAATAATTAATCAATTTTCACACACACACGGTAGACCACGAGGATTTCGCTACTTTACTATAGGAATGCTGAGTATATCGCATGGACCTTCACCACAAACACTCACATTAGAAGGAATAAAGACACAAGGGATAGATGACTTGATGAACTTATTAGTAGTTTAGAATCGATCTCGAGAACCCGGAGTTGAGATGCTGAAATTTGACACACTTGAAATTTTCACAAAACATTACCCATTATACTTTTAAAACCACTTTGAAATTTAACACAACATTTCATCACTTTAAAAGTTTTACAAGATACCAAAATTGTTACCTAGAATATAAAAGGGCTTGTTAAAATAATATTTAAATACTTGAACACATGAAATAGTTTTTAAATGTCTAAAAACATGTTGGAGCTGAACACATACATCTAATAATATGGCAATCTAGAAGAACGATCACAACTTGAATTTTCTTTTTTGTTTTGAAAATCGCCTTGATTATTGTGTTTCTAAAACACTTAAGTTAAAAACAATATCGTATAATTAACTTTTGCGAATTCTTAAAAAATGTTGTACAAAATAAATTCTCTCCATTATTATAAATTATTTATTTTAAAGTGACAAGGGATGTTGGCTTACTTTCAACAATGAAGTACCAAAAATAAAAAGTGGATTTCACTTAAAGACTTATCATAATTTATTCAATTAATTTTAGTTACAATAAATTTTTTTTTGTTCATATAATATTTAATGAAAACATTTTCATAATCAAAAATAATTTTTCAATGTTAATGATTTTTTCCAAGAAAGGATTAAATAAAATTAATTTTTCAATTATATTTCAAACTTTTTAGAAAAGCTTTAAGAAAATTCATTTCAAAACTCGAGTACAAAAACCTGGCTCTGATACCACCTTCTGTAACACCCCCTTTTACAACACGAGGGAATGTCACAGCGCCAGTGATTACTCGGACTTTAATGTCTTTGTAACCACCTTAGGCGTATAGGGACATGCAACCATGCTCCCATAAACAAGATGATAGTAACTAAATACATAAAGAAAATACAATTAAATAGCGGATGACTTGAATTATATAAAAAAAATAACTATTTATTAATCTTTCCTCTAAAATTGAGGATTTAAATTTACAACCTGATAACATTAAAGCGGAAGACTTTTAAATTTAATAAAGCATTTAAACTCCTATACAATATATCTAGAAATTTGAAAATGTAAATACAATGTTAAAATAATTAAGTGTCTTCTCAACTTCTCTTCGTCTTCTCTTCTGAGACTCGACTTAAACCTGCCGTCATAAATAATAGGACGGTTAGTTCGTAAAAACTAGCAAGCAACGGCTCGAAAACTGGGACTACTTTGGATTCAAACTCAGTGACCATGATAAGGTATGAATCTAAACCCAAATGTGATTCTTGAGAATATTTTATGCAGGCTTAACATTTTAAGACACGACTCCTGTGACACGGATAATCCAGAAGGATTGAGTAACAAAAGATGCGAGTGACGAGCACTCTTAGGAACCATACTCCGATTGCAGATGGAATATGATATAGCTTGAATTAGTTGTGATCACTATAAAATATTTTTCTCACTATGTTAACAAAATATATGTATATCCCACACTTCACTCACTTCCTCACGTTGAGTAGCTTAACCACAAATTGATACAACACACACTTCACTCACTTCCACACGTTGAGTTGCTTAAACACAAGTTTATATGGTTTGCACGTTTACCACTCTCAATATGAGTTGAATGCTTTGCATCACACATTGTTCGTTATAATATGATACCGGCCCCGCTCTCACTAACAGATAACAGCCTACTACCGAAGGTAGTTTAACATTTCTCTACGGAAATGTGTTAGTTTCATGAAACCTTTTATAGACCGGGTACACACAGTCCCGACCTGTTTCCATTACTTTTATTACTTTACATACTGCACTCACTTTGCTCTGCATTGATTGACGCATTTTACTTGATTGATCTTGATTCAATTGAGTTCCAATCGTAACACACAATCCTCACATTATTACTATTTACTTTTACTTAAGACAACCTAGGTGATCACACAACACAAGATAATCCATGTTATTTATAGGTAACATGGATGCCAAATGAAAAAAAAAACAACAATTAAAATAAAAGGATGGAAACATCAAAGAAAAATGTATGTTCCATTCCTAACCCAATCAGCATGAAAGAATAAGAATAAATCATGCTTTAAATAAAAGATGAATAACTATATTATTATCTTATCTTAAGGTCACCCATTTATATACTTGCCAAATTCAAACTGACGGTTAAATAAATCACACAAGCAGGTGAATTGCAATTTATTTTAATTAATTTGGCAAGCATTCAAAGGAAAGAAAACAACAAGACACGAAGGCACCAAAATGAGAGAAAAAGCTCGGAATGTCACTTGCCTTATTCATCTTGTTGGATTTCGGTACCAACTATGGACTTCAAAGCACTTGGTGACAAGGTTGACGAAGTCTACGAATTAATCTACATGCATGAAATAGGAGACACAAAAAGAACAAGGATTTAATCATTAGAATCGACGTCTTATTTAATTCGACTAACAATCGAATTAATTTAAAAAGTCAGAAATAATACCAATACGATCTTCTTTGGTATCTTGAATCATTGAGGAGGGGGTAAGGATTTGACGATAACGCTGCGGATTAAGGAGATTACGCGAGTTAGAACGACATCTAAAACTGCGAGGTAATTTCTGAAATTTTAAAAACTACAATAAGGGCATATTTTGTAAAAACTAAAAAGTTGGGAGGTTAGGCGTAATTATACCATCTCCTACAACAGCCCGATAGTTACTCCAACTGATTCTCTTTAGTGAGTTTTGGTGATCTTCCGATAGCTCCTTCTTCTTGCACAGAACTCCGTTTGATTCGTATAACCTAACATTCTGACGAGTGCAATCTCTACTTGAGTGTGATTGTGTTGGTTTTGTCGGAAGATACACAACGGTGTCGAAATAAGTGCTTGAACAGTGGCTGCGATTCGAACAAAACAGGACACACACCCACATGCTTGGTTAGGTAAGTTCGACTGCAATTCGACGTCAATTAGGGACACCGAAAATGGGTCTTCCAAACATACCACTTCTCATTGATATGCAAGGTTTCTATGGAATTGATTCGGGGTCGAGGGCATTGAGCTATGGCTGCGGAAATGTGGACCAACGCACATGAATTAGATTAGTTCAGAATCCTGACAGACCTTTGAACATACTTTCATAACTCATTCGTATGAAATTGGAATTAAGAGAAACTGAATGTTTTGGAAACTAGACTTACCGAGCTTCGTTTCGATATAAAGAACAGGCGGTTTGAGGGAGAAACTACGGAGAACGAGGTCCCGCAAGTCATTGCAGTTTTCACTCAGTCTGGGATTTTCCTGGGCATTTGCATCTGCCTTGATGCTTCTAAACACCTTGAATCCTTTAGAATTTGGCCATGCCTTGTGAATAAAAGTTGTAGTACATGAAGTTGTCTTCAAAACGTGCTATCAACTGATAGAGACGACCCCTCACAGCCTCCTAGGGGCATCCCACAAGAACCTGTCGACAGTTTTTTATAGTCTCAAACGCAGCTGTACTTCAGCATCCATAACTTACTAATGCCAGATCGGAATTGAATGAAATTAGAGGCAATCGAAAGTAGACTTACAGATCTACGATTTGGTATAAAGAATTTGAAATTCCGTGGAGAAACGAGAGAGAACGGAGGGTCGGAAGTTGCTGCAGAAACAAATCAGTCAACGCTGTCGGCTCGATTCAAAACTTGAGACGGTTGTTGGGCATATGCTGCACTGCTGTGAGGAACATGGACCTTGTCACTGGTGGCGGTCGACTCTTGAGTTTTCAGGGACGCTCCGGTGGTGACGAAAAGCCATGTCATCGGCCGTAGCAGCTTCGACACGTTCAGACAGACACGCGGTGAAAACAGGAATGAAGAAGAGGAATCTAATGGTGGCGCTCTCTGTTTATGGCCGGCCATAATAAGGAAGCGGATGAATCAGGGGGACGAGGGATACATACGTTATAATCGCCCGACATTCTTGGATTAGAGGATGTGCGCCGAGATTGATTAAAAGATCTGAAATGGATAGATTTGAATTGAAGGGGAGGCGATGTGGATTCGGAAAGGGCACCAGATTCGGGCTGATATTTACCCGTATCATCTACCTATCAGTTAATTATTTTGTCTTATTTAATTTATCCGTATAAATCAAATACTTTTATTTTATTCAACGTTGGTCCTCCACCGAGTAAATTCTATTTTCTATTTTCATTTAAAATAATAAAACAATTCTATAACCTTATATTAATTAATATACCTTACTTAAATCAATATAAGTTGAAAATAAATTGACATCTTTTTAGTATAATACAATACATAGAAATTTTATTTATTTACGTTGGAAAAGAAATATCCAAAATACTTTTGAGATATAATATAAAAAAAAATATTATTATTTGAATTATAGAAGAAATACCCAAATATAATTTGGGGTATTTCAGATCAGCCCCATGGTTGATTGCTCTGCAGTTTCGAGAAGCACCCCTACGGGCTCCAAACATGTTAATATCCAGCCTTCCATGACAGTACTCGCCTTGGATAACACGGCTCCAGAGCGACTCGGGCCGTTGGATCATCCTCCAACAGAGCTTCGAGAGGACTGCTTGGTTAGTGTTTCGCATCACTCGAATGCCTAAACCCCCTTCTTCCACTGGTGAGGTCACTGTATCCCACGAGAGAAGATGGATTTTGCATTGTTTGGCGGCAAGATTTGAATTGATAAGAACAGATCGGCCTTGCTGAGAGAGAGAGAGAGTTGGCTCTCCATTGAACAAGTTGTTCCTTAGAGTTGCATACAATGTCCTCAAAGGTTTCTTTGTTTACCTTTCCATTTATGATTGGACAGCCGAGATATTTTTCTAACGACCTGGTGTGTGGAATCTGCAAATTTTCCATAAGCACCTGAACCCTTGAGTTCGGAATGCCTGTTGTAGTCTGGAAGTTTGATTTATGGAAATTAACCTTTTGTCCTGACAATAAACAATATTCCTCTATAATATCTCTAACTATTGTGCTAGCTTCCGCAGTGGCTCTTGAGAAAATTATAATGTCATCGGCAAAGGCTAAGAACGGGATGCAAGGACCATGACGGCCGTACTTAAACCCGATTTTCCCATTGGGTGTAGATGACTCACTTTGCAACCTTCTGGAAAATAGCTCTGCACCCAGGATGAAAGGGTATGGTGAAAGTGGATCACCCTACCGGATACCCCTGGAAGGCACGAAGACTTCCGTGGGACCATTGTTTACCTATACGGAGAACGACACCGATGTTATGCATTTCTTAATCCATTCAATAAAAATGGGGTGGAAGCCAAATCGCTTTAGAATTTCAATTATGTAGTCCCACTCAATTATGTCATAGGCCTTCTCCATTGATGGAGCACTATTAGAAATGTGGGTATATACGTACTGACGATTTATTATTCTCGATTTATTTTGGCGTCGAAAATTGAAAATTGCCATCGAAGGTTTTTTTTCTAATTTTTTAATTTTATGTTTGCATACCGTCGTAGGAGTATGTACATCATCAAAACTTTGTCATGTCATATACACTTCCTTCCATGTATTCATTTAGGAATGCAGTGTTGACATCTATTTGTCAAATATCACAATTGTAATGAGCCAATTTCTAGGAGTATTGGGATGAATGGAGAGACATTTTCATTAGTCAATACCATGAATCTCTTTAAACTCTTTCCTAATAAGGCTTGCTTTGAATATATTTACCTTTCTATTATTATCTGTTTTGAGTGTATAAACAAATTTGTACATAATGCATATTATCCCATATGGTGGATCTATCAAGTCTCAAACTTGATTCTCAAACACAAAATCCGTTTCGGACACCATGGCATCATGCCACCTTTTGGGTTTTTTATTAGTCAAAGTTTGCTTATATGTAGTAGGCTTGTCGCTTTCTAACAACAAAATGTCTAGACTTGCAGTCAATAGGAATTTAGCGAATTTCTTTACTTGCAATCTGGCTCTATCTAAACTACATGAGGGTTGAGCAACTAGAGGTTTTAGCGCAAAGTTTTGTGGATTGTTAGGAATAAGGTCTTGCACCTCTAGTTCATCATCCTTGAGTGTATGGGTTTGAGTTCCCTCTTCTTATGGAATTAGATTCTTAGATCTCATTGCTTCATTCCCGGAGTGATCATTGTTTTTTTGTTACTTGGTGTGTTGCTTCTTGGAGCCGAAGGAGTCCGATTCTATCCACACATATCAAGTTCTATCTATGGAGAGAAGATCTACCCACACATGAAGATATTTTTGCTATTTTAGATAGAATTTCCTTTATAGATTTAATTCCTTTATTCCATTTATTTATCTTTAAGATTTTAGATATTTAGATATAGATATAGATAAGATGTTCTTTCCTTGATTAGGGGGTTTGAGCACTATAAATAAAGCCTTAGGGGCTGGTTTTTATTCATTCAATTTCAGAGACAAGTAGTCACACAGAGAGAGAAGGAGAAGAGGTTGTAAGTTTGAGTTTATTAATGCAAGTTAGTTCTTTTTCATCAAAGATGTCTACTATTGCGATGAAGAGCGAGTAGTCCACCCACTTCTTGGGTCGGGGTGAGCCCAACGGTGGCCATGTAAGGTGATGCGGAAAGGTACAATCTTTTTATGCAATTCGACTTCTATCCTTATGAGCATGATTCTTTTGCGAGAGTTGAAGGTGATCCTTGTTTGTGTTATTGAAGCGAAAGTGATCTTAATGCAACTTGGGTTAATTATGTGAAAAAGGGTTAGTAACAATTAGGGTTTATGCGAAAGCCTCTATATTTCTATTTGTTAATAACGAAAGTTATTTGATGAAAAGCATGATCTTTTATGCCTTTATGTGTTACTTTGCATGGTTATCGTTGTGGTGTTGATACCCTGGCTTTGGAAGTCTTTTAGTATATTGATTTATTTCGTTGGAAATCTGAGTTCTGTGTTCGAGATCTCGGGGAAGTTTTCGTTGATATCGAGTTGGCTTTACTCGATATCGAGGAGGGATTTACTCGATACTTATCTTTTCTGAGTTTCTGTTGCTGTTGGTCGATTTCTGTTTCTGTTGTCCACTTGCTGTAGTCGATATCGAGGATTGTTGCTCGATATCGAGTAACTTCTGTGTCCTTGCTTTACTTTCTGCTTTGCTTTGTTTTTTCTTTTTTTCTTTCTGTCTTTTCTGTCTGTGAGATTTACAACTACCTAGGATCTGCTGACACGCTTCCTCGAGGATCGATCCTGACTTCCCACTACTGCATAGGGAGGGAGTCTTGTAATCATTTCCAAGGGACGAAATCTGGTTTGCTTTGATTTATTTATATTTTATTGTAAGTATCAATTTCCTCCTACAACAAATTGGCGCCGTTGCCGGGGAAGCAATCATTCGCGCCTTAGGTAGTCAGATCTCACTTTTTTTTTTAGTTACTTCGCAGGTATATGCGCCGTTCTGGTCGAACACCTGAGTTTGACGCCTTAAAAGAACCGGAGCGCCTTATACACATCCAAGCTAAACTAAAAAGAGCCATGGCGGCCGCAGAGACACAGGAACAGCTGATCGAGAGGCTTTAGAGGGAACTAGCTGCTAAAGATACTGCTCTCACTGCTGAGAGAGCACGCACTACAAGGGAAGCTGAGCGTGCGAGACTATTGGAAGATGAGCTTGCCCAATATCCTACCACTGTAGAGGATTATATGCACCCGACTCTCATAGTGCCTGAATCGGCCATTCTAATCCGTGAAAATAACTATGAACTTCGCACTTCTTTCCTTATTAAAATTAAGAATAATGCTTTCTTTGGTAGATTTAATGAATGCCCTCTTCAGCATATTACCAACTTTACTGATATGTGTCGTACTCTTGCTGAAGGTAATACCTTGGAGTACATCTTGATGAAGGCCTTTCGTTGGTTCCTATCTGGTCCATCATTGAAGTGGCTTGAATGGCTGAAACCGCAATCCCTCACGACATGGGCTGAAGTAAAGCAAGAATTTCTTAACAAGTTCTTCCCTCCTGCCAAAACAGCCCTCTTTCGCTAGAAGATCACAGCTTTCAAAAAGAAGCCTGGGGAGCCGCTGGCAAAGGCCTGGGAAAGATATAAGGATCTGCTGTGATCATGCCCTACACATGGACAGCAACCCTGCGTAGTTCAAGAGTTCTTCTTCGATTCTCTGGACTTGGCTGCAAAGGATAGAATCAACACATATACTCACTATGAGTATCTGACGATGCCGCTTGCTGACGCATGAGTTGCTCTCGACAAGCTGACCAACTATGATAACAAGTATGGGACTCCAACCAACTATGAGGAGAATGCCTATGCTAGGCCAGCCCCATCCATGCCCCTCTACGAGCCCTCTAAAGAGATTGACCCAGATGTCAAGGAGCAATACTACAGAGATCAGAACTGCAAGTTCCTCAAGCAAGTCAAGTATCTATCTGTCAACCAGGCCTGCATCGAATGCCGATCACAGCGGCACACCACTACTGAGTGCCCACACATAGAGCAAGTCAGGCTGGCAGAGTACCATGAAGAGGCAGCTTAAGCAGGGGGTCCTAATCGCTACATGGGGGACCAAAGGTTCCAACAACCACAATGGAACCAAGGTGCCCCTAGGAACCCCCCACCATACAGAGTTCCAGGACATCCAGAAAGGGACCAGAAGAGAGATGATCTACAGACCGTCCTAGAGGAAATACGGAGAAATCATTCAGACACCAAGCAATCCTTCAACTCAATCTACACTCAGATTCAAGGTGTCAACTCTAGGCTTGGGGAGATTGATATATGGCGGAAATTAGTTGATACACAGATTGGCCAGCTAGCAGCAGGAGTCCCCAGACAGTCAGGTTCACTCCCAGGATCTTCAGAACCAAATCCTAAGAGAAAGACTGGACACATCGCTGCTGTAAAACTCAGAAGCGGCCATCAACTACAAGAGCCAGAGGTCGGAAAGCAGCCAGACGAAGGAGAACAGCAACTCGATATCGACCAGACCTTGGTCGATATCGACCAGAGGCAACTCGATATCTAGAAAGGTTTACTCGATATCGACGACAGAGTGGACCATCCTTTGTCTGCAGAGGACAATAATTCGACATCGAAGAATCTAGTCGATATCGAGAAGACTGTGGTCGATATCGAGGAAGATCAAGTCGAGATCAAGAAAGCTACAGCACCCCCGACATCTGTTCAGGCTCCGAATCAGAAAAAGAAGCTGCCCTTTCCAACAAAATCTCCAAAGGATCCAGCAGAGAAGAAATTTCAGCGCTTCATCAAGATGCTTCAGAAGCTCAATGTGGTTAGAGAGGTAATTGTGAACTTGCTTGTGATTTCTTCTAACCTTGATGAATGGTTAGCCACACCTCAGTTTAACGCCTTAGAGGGAACTAGCTGCTAATGATACTGCTCTCACTGCTGAGAGAGCACGCACTACAAGGGAAGCTGAGCGTGCGAGACTATTGGAAGATGAGCTTGCCCAATATCCTACCACTGTAGAGGATTATATGCACCCGACTCTCATAGTGCCTGAATCGGCCATTCTAATCTGTGAAAATAACTATGAAATTCGCACTCCTTTCCTTATTGAAATTAAGAATAATGCTTTATTTGGTAGATTTAATGAATGCCCTCTTCAACATATTACCAACTTTACTGATATGTGTCGTACTCTTGCTGAAGGTAACACCTTGGAGTTCATCTTGATGAAGGCCTTTCGTTGGTCCCTATCTGGTCCATCATTGAAGTGGCTTGAATGGCTGAAACCGCGATCCCTCATGACATGGGATGAAGTAAAGCAAGAATTTCTCAACAAGTTCTTCCCTCCTGCCAAAACAGGCCTCCTTCGCTAGAAGATCACAGCTTTCAAACAGAAGCCTGGAGAGCCGCTGACAAAGGCCTGGGAAAGATATAAGGATCTGCTGCGATCATGCCCTACACATGGACAGCAACCCTGCGTAGTTCAAGAGTTCTTCTTCGATTCTCTAAACTTGGCTGCAAAGGATAGAATCAACACATATACTCACTATGAGTATCTGACGATGCCGCCTGCTGACGCATGAGCTGCTCTCGACAAGCTGACCAACTATGATAACAAGTATGTGACTCCAACCAACTATGAGGAGAATGCGTGTGCTAGGCCAGCCCCATCCATGCCCCTCTACGAGCCCTCTAAAGAGATTGACCCAGATGTCAAGGAGCAATACTACAGAGATCAGAACTGCAAGCTCCTCAAGCAAGTCAAGTATCTATCTGTCAACCAGGCCTGCATCGAATGCGGATCACAGCGGCACACCACTACTGAGTGCCCACACACAGAGCAAGTCAGGCTGGCAGAGTACCATGAAGAGGCAGCTTAAGCAGGGGGTCCCAATCGCTACATGGGGGACCAAAGGTTCCAACAACCACAATGGAACCAAGGTGCCCCTAGGAACCCCCCCACCATACAGAGCTCCAGGACATCCAGAAAGGGACCAGAAGAGGGATGATCTACAGACCGTCCTAGAGGAAATACGAAGAAATCATTCAGACACCAAGCAATCCTTCAACTCAATCTACACTCAGATTCAAGGTGTCAACTCTAGGCTTGGGGAGATTGATATATGGCGGAAATTAGTTGATACACAGATTGGCCAGCTAGCAGCAGGAGTCCCCAGACAGTCAGGTTCACTCCCAGGATCTTCAGAATCAAATCCTAAGAGAAAGACTGGACACATCGCTGCTGTAAAACTCAGAAGCGGCCATCAACTACAAGAGCCAGAGGTCGGAAAGTAGCCAGACGAAGGAGAACAACAACTCGATATCGACTAGACCTTGGTCGATATCGACTAGAGGCAACTCGATATCGAGAAAGGTTTACTCGATATCGACGACAGAGTGGACCATCCTTCGTCTGTAGAGCACATAATTCGACATCGAAGAATCTGGTCGATATCGAGAACACTGTGGTCGATATCGAGGAAGATCAACTGGAGATCGAGAAAGCTGCAGCACCTCCGACATCTGTTCTGGCTCCGAATCAGAAAAAGAAGCTGCCCTTCCCAACAAAATCTCCAAAGGATCCAGCAGAGAAGAAATTTCAGCGCTTCATCAAGATGCTTCAGAAGCTCAATGTCACCATACCCTTCACAGAAGCTCTTAATGAATTGCCATCCTACGTCAATTTCCTCAAGGAGATTCTAAGCAAGAAGAGATCAATGGCTGAGATTACAGAGGAGTGCAACCATATGGACATCCTTGAGAAGAGGCCAGATCCAGGTAAGTTCGCTATAACCATTGGATTTGGTCAATATAAAATTAATGCTTTATGTGATCTTGGAGCTAGTTTGAGTATAATGCCTTTTAACAATATGGTCCAAGATTAAGTTAGGTGCCCTAGAGCCTGTGGATGCTAAGCTGTATATGGCCAACAACACGGTGGTCATTCCAACAGGCATGGTGGACAACGTGCCAGTACAAGTAGGTAAATTCTTTGTCCCTGCTGATTTATTAGTTATTGATATGCCAGAGGACACTGCTTGTCCAATTATTCTAGGAAGACCCTTCTTGGCGACGGTTGATGCCAACATAAGCGTGAGGAAGGAAGTGCTCACTTTCAACATCAGCGATGAGGTAATTGAGTATTACTTTAATAAAACTGAAAGGCATACAGGTCCAATGGAAGAGGTAAAATCTATATCAGCTGGATACATTACTTGTGGGGAGCCTAAGGTAAGAAATATGACTCCTGAAGAGCTGGAAAAGAGGGATATGGAAGCCCAGGTGGAGAAGATCATGGCCATCCTGAACAAAGAAATAGAGAATCCACTCGACACAAACCAAGGTACGTCGATTTGGACTAACTATTTTTCGGATGCCGTGACAGGATGCAAGTATGGGGTCGAAGTCAGACAAAATTCATCGACATCGACCAAAATCAGAAGCCTCCACCAACACCAGCGTCGTCGAGCAGCCAACCTGAAGCCACGGACTCCTCGATATCGACTAAATTGGTCGATATCGACCAAATGGTGCCTGCATCGACTTCACCTTCCTCGACGCTGATTCCACCAGGCGAGCAAGACTCCTCGATATCGACAAAACTGGTCGATATCGACCAGGCACCCCCTTCATCGACTCCAGCATCCTCGAGCAGCAGCAGGCCACCAGAAGCTGAAAACTCGTCGATATCGAGTACAGTTACTCGAGATCGACCAAACACAGTGGCCCCCGAATCCGTTTCTGCGAAGGTAAGCAAGGTATGGATCTTTCTTCTCCTATTTCAATTAAAGATCTATTTATACATGGGAGAGGTTTGCCTTGGTATGTGCGCTTATGTAGGATTTCTAATGATGAGCCTAAAGAATATGAGGTTGGAGACAAGCCCTATGTTTCCAAATCAAAAGATCATTGGTTTCCTAACAAATTCAACAAGAAGAGGATGGGACCTTTCGTGGTGAACAAGATCCATTCTGGAGGACTACAGTTGATGGACAAGAATGGAGTCCTATTTGAAGCCCAAGCTACATGGGCCCTGTAGATGCCACCTTGAGCTTAATGGAGAAAGTCGGCCTAGCGACAGTCCTCGATATCGACTACAACATGAAATTGCCTAGTAAAGGGAAGTCACAATGAAGTGCATATTTTCTATGAAAACCATGAAATGAGGTAAAATTTGAAGTTGCTTTTGACATGTTGCATGATAAGAGAATGGAGGACTTTATATTTCCATATAATGCTCATATGTTTATATTCCTTTGCCCTTAACTATGCTTATGCATCACAAAAGCCATATTATGCCTTATTTCAATTATTGCTCCACATTTTCTAAATATTGCCCATTCTTTACCTTCTCCGGGGATTATGTTGAGAATGATGTTACATTATGGAGATTATCATATGGTGGTTGTGTTGTTGTTGTTATCATTATTGGAGTTTGACGGGAAATTGTTTAAAAATATATGGAAAATTTAATGAGTGAGAAAAAATCCGATCACCTCAGGTGATAAAGGTAGATCGACCCTGCTTACTGAGATAATAGTTCAGTGAGATGGGACACACAGGTGAGGAGTCCAAAGCACTAAGTATCCGGGGCCATTCATGACACCCATGTTTGCGACTCGCGAGAAGGCAGTGCTGAGGTTAGAGAGGTAAAAGCATTATTATTGAAAAAAGCATTATGAAAGGTGATGAATCTTATGAAGAAAGAATGTGGTTGAGAAAGTTTGGAAATACTCCATTTCCCCGGATCATTAGCACAATATTGGCAAAAAATTGCCCACCTTTAGCCTTTTACAAATCTACTCCTTATTTGAGCTTAAATTAAAGTCCTCTTGATTATTAATGCTTTGTCACGAATGAATGTTTTTGCACAACCCTCCTTTTGTGAGTAGAAGTTGCTCTTAAAATTGCACATGCATGGATATGTGACACTAGTACCTTTTCGAGGATGATAATTGATTGCGGGGACATATGGCAATAAATCTAAGATGTTGAGAGTTTTGATTCCTTCCCCTGAATGACAAATAAAAGTATTGCTTGAGGACAAGCAATCTTAAATATGAGGTGTTTGTTGTGAGCTGAATCTGCCATGTTTTACAGTAACTTTTATATCGTTTTCTGCATACATTTCATGCATTTGGGCTAGAATAGTACAGAATCTATGTAGTTTATGTTTATTCGCCAAATTATGGAATCTACACCAGTTTTTGTTTAAATTCGCAGAATACGAGGCAATTTACAGCAATTCTAAGAAAGTTTGGAAAAGCTCAGAAATCAACTACAGAAGTCCAAGGTCAAGAAGCAGCGGAACCAGGATGAATCAAGCTGGAGCCCAGAGTTACTCGATATCGAGTTATTTTACTCGATATCGACAAAGGAGGTCCGAGGAGTGCTGGTCGAGTAGAGGTGATCGAAGAAAGCTGAAGACGAAGCCAACCCGACTCCGGAGCTCTACTCGATATCGAGTAGTTTACTCGATATCGACAACATCGTGATGCCATACCCTAAGTCGAGGAGCCATGCCAAGTCGAGAAGCCGAAGACTTGGAGACGCCGAGCAGCATCTACTCGATATCGAGGATCTTACTCGATATCGACAACCTCAGCGCCACATGTCCGAGCCAGATCGGGGAGAAGTTGCTCGACAACACCAGGCAAAGCAAGTTGATGACACAAGTTTACTCGATATCGATAAAAAGTTGTCGATATCGAGGACCCCAGCACCACACTTCTGAGCCGGATCGAGGACCTGCTACCCGACATCATAAAGCCAGCTGAAGTCGACGTCAACTTTACTCGATATCGAGTAGTTTACTCGATATCAAGGAGCGCTATCCGGAGCCACGTTACGCGGTTTGCTGTCCGTGTCGAGCTGGCTTTGCTTAGGGCCGAAGGAGTCCGATTCTATCCACACCTATCAAGTTCTATCCATGGAGAGAAGATCTACCCACACAAGAAGATATTTTTGCTATTTTAGATATAATTTCCTTTATAGATTTAATTCCTTTATTACATTTATTTATCTTTAAGCTTTTAGATATTTAGATATAGATATAGGTAAGATGTTCTTTCCTTGATTAGCGGGGTTTGAGAACTATAAATAAAGCCTTAGGGGCTGGTTTTTATTCATTCAATTTCAGAGAAAAGTAGTCAAACAGAGAGAGAAGGAGAAGAGGTTGTAAGTTTGAGTTTATTAATGCAAGTTAGTTCTTTTTCATCAAAGATGTCTGCTATTGCGATGAAGAGCGCGTAGTCAACCCACTTCTAGGGTCGGGGTGAGCCCAACGGTGGCCATGTAAGGTGATGCGGTAAAGGTACAATCTTTTTATGCAATTCGTCTTCTACCCCTATGAGCATGATTATTTTGCGAGAGTTGAAGGTGATCCTTGTTTGCGTTATTGAAGCGAAAGTGATCTTAATGCAACTTGGGTCAATTATGTGAAAAAGGGTTAGTAACAATTAGAGTTTATGCGAAAGCCTCTATATTCCTATTTGTTAATAACGACAGTTATTTGATGAAAAGCATGATCTTTTATGCCGTTATGTGTTACTTTGCATGGTTATCGTTGTGGTGTTGATACCCTGGCTTTGGAAGTCTTTTAGTATATTGATTTATTTCGTTGGAAATCTGAGTTCTGTGTTCGAGAATTTGCAATTTAAAAGTTTCTGTGTTGTCGATCTCGGGGAAGTTTTCGTCGATCATGACCTACATATGGACAGCAACCCTGTGTAGTTCAAGAGATCTTCTTCAATTCTCTGGACTTGGCTGTAAAGCATAGAATCGACACATATACTCACTATGAGTATCTGACGATGCCGCATGCTGACGCATGGGCTGCTCTCGACAAGCTGACCATCTATGATAACAAGTATGGGACTCCACACACAGAGCAAGTCAGGCTGACAGAGTACCATGAAGAGGCAGCTTAAGCAAGGGGTCCCAATCGCTACATGGGGGACCAAAGGTTCCAACAACCACAATGGAACCAAGGTGCCCCTAGGAACCCCCCCCCCCCATACAGAGCTCCAAGACATCCAGAAAGGGACCAGAAGAGGGATGATCTACAGACTGTCCTAGAGGAAATACGGAGAAATCATTCAGAAACCAAACAATCCTTCAACTCAGTCTACACTCAGATTCAAGGTGTCAACTCTAGGCTTGGGGAGATTGATATATGGCGGAAATCAGTTGATACACAGATTGGTCAGC
Organism: Persicaria maculosa; assembly: GCA_963922045.1. Classification (NCBI taxonomy): domain Eukaryota; kingdom Viridiplantae; phylum Streptophyta; class Magnoliopsida; order Caryophyllales; family Polygonaceae; genus Persicaria; species Persicaria maculosa. The sequence continues at coordinate 55,993,730 of OY998253.1, forward strand.
TAGCAGCAGGAGTCGCCAGACAGTCAGTTTCACTCCCAGGATCTTCAGAACCAAATCCTAAGGGAAAGACTGGACACATCGCTGCTGTAAAACTTAGAAGCGGCCATCAACTACAAGAGCCAGAGGTCGGAAACCGCGAAGCAAGTCGATGACACAAGTTGCTCGACAACACCAGGCCAAACAAATCGATGACACAAGTTTACTCGATATCGACTAAAAGTTGTTGATATTGAGGACCCCAGCACCACTTGCTGTTTCTGTTGTCCACTTGCTGTAGTCGATATCGAGGATTGTTGCTCGACATCGAGTAACTTTTGTGTCCTTGCTTTACTTTCTGCTTTGCTTTGTTTTTTCTTTTTTTCTTTCTGTCTTTCCTGTCTGTGAGATTTACAGCTACCTAGGATCCGCTGACACGCTTCCTCGAGGATCGATCCTGACTTCCCACTACTGCATAAGGAGGGAGTCTTGTAATCATTTGCAAGGGACGAAATCTGGTTTGCTTTGATTTATTTATATTTTATTGTAAGTCTCAATTTCCTCCTACAACAAATTGGCGCCTTTGCCGGGGAAGCAATCATTCGCACCTTAGGTAGTCAGATCTCACCTTTTTTTTTAGTTACTTCGCAGGTATATGCGCTGTTCTGGTCGAACACCTGAGTTTGACGCCTTAGAAGAACCGGAGCACCTTATACACATCCAAGCTAAACTAAAAAGAGCCATGGCGGCCGCAGAGACACAGGAACAGCTGATCGAGAGGCTTTAGAGGGAACTAGCTGCTAAAGATACTGCTCTCACTGCTGAGAGAGCACGCACTACAAGGGAAGCTGAGCGTGCGAGACTATTGGAAGATGAGCTTGCCCAATATCCTACCACTGTAGAGGATTATATGCACCCGACTCTCATAGTGCCTGAATCGGCCATTCTAATCCGTATAAATAACTATGAAATTCGCACTCCTTTCCTATTGAAATTAAGAATAATGCTTTCTTTGGTAGATTTAATGAATGCCCTCTTCAGCATATTACCAACTTTACATATATGTGTCGTACTCTTGCTGAAGGTAACACCTTGGAGTTCATCTTGATGAAGGCCTTTCGTTGGTCACTATCTGGTCCATCATTGAAGTGGCTTGAATGGCTGAAACCGCGATCCCTCACGACATGGGATGAAGTAAAGCAAGAATTTCTCAACAAGTTCTTCCTCCTGCCAAAACAGCCCTCCTTCGCTAGAAGATCACAGCTTTCAAACAGAAGCCTGGGGAGCCGCTGGCAAAGGCCTGGGAAAGATATAAGGATCTGCTGTGATCATGCCCTACACATGGACAACAACCTTGCGTAGTTCAGGAGTTCTTCTTCGATTCTCTAAACTTGGCTGCAAAGGATAGAATCAACACATATACTCACTATGAGTATCTGACGATGTCGCCTGCTGACGCATGAGCTGCTCTCGACAAGCTGACCAACTATGATAACAAGTATGGGACTCCAATCAACTATGAGGAGAATGCCTATGCTAGACCAGCCCCATCCATGCCCCTCTACGAGCCATCTAAAGAGATTGACCCAGATGTCAAGGAGCAATACTACAGAGATCAGAACTGCAAGCTCCTCAAGCAAGTCAAGTATCTATCTGTCAACAGGCCTGCATCGAATGCGGATCACAGCGGCACACCACTACTGAGTGCCCACACACAGAGAAAGTCAGGCTGGCAGAGTACCATGAAGAGGCAGCTTAAGCAGGGGGTCCCAATCGCTACATGGGGGACCAAAGGTTCCAACAACCACAATGGAACCAAGGTGCCCCTAGGAACTCCCCCACCATACAGAGCTCCAGGACATCTAGAAAGGGACTAGAAGAGGGATGATCTACAGACCGTCCTAGAGGAAATACGGAGAAATCATTCAGACACCAAGCAATCCTTCAACTCAATCTACACTCAGATTTAAGGTTTCAAATGTAGGCTTCGGGAGATTGATATATGGCGGAAATCAGTTGATACACAGATTGGCCAGCTAGCAGCAGGAGTCCCCAGACAGTCAGGTTCACTCCCAGGATCTTCAGAACCAAATCCTTAGAGAAAGACTGGACACCTCAAGGAGATTCTAAGCAAGAAGAGATCAATGGCGGAGATTACAGAGGAGTGCAACCATATGGACATCCTTGAGAAGAGGCCAGATCCAGGTAAGTTTGCTATAACCATTGGATTTGGTCAATATAAAATTAATGCTTTATGTGATCTTGGAGCTAGTGTGAGTATAATTCCTTTAACAATATGGTCCAAGATTAAGGTAGGTGCCCTAGAGCCTGTGGATGCTAAGCTGTATATGGCCAACAATACGGTGGTCATTCCAACAGGCATGGTGGACAACGTGCCAGTACAAGTAGGTAAATTCTTTGTCCCTGCTGATTTCTTAGTTATTGATATGCTAGAGGACCCTGCTTGTCCAATTATTCTAGGAAGACCCTTCTTTGCGACGGTTGATGCCAACATAAGCGTGAGGAAGGGAGTGCTCACTTTCAACATCAGCGATGAGGTAATTGAGTATTCCTTTAATAAAACTGAAAGGCATACAGGTCCAATGGAAGAGGTAAAATCTATATCAGCTGGATACATTACTTGTGGGGAGCCTAAGGTAAGAAATATGACTCCTGATGAGCTGGAAAAGAGGGATATGGAAGCCCAGGTGGAGAAGATCATGGTCATCCTGAACAAAGAAATAGAGAATCCACTCGACACAAACCAAGGTACGTCGATTTGGACTAACTATTTTTCGGATGCCTTGACAGGATTCAAGTATGGGGTCGAAGTCAGACAAAATTCATCGACATCGACCAAAATCAGAAGCCTCCACCAACACCAGCGTCGTCGAGTAGCCAACCTGAAGCCACGGACTCCTCGATATCGACTAAATTGGTCGATATCGACCAAATGCTGCCTGCATCGACTTCACCTTCGTCGACGCTAATTCCACCCGGCGAGCAAGACTCCTCGATATCGATAAAACTGGTCGATATCGAGCAGGCACCCCCTTCATCGACTCCAGCATCCTCGAGCAGCAGCAGGCCACCAGAAGCTGAAAACTCGTCGATATCCAGTACAGTTACTCGAGATCGACCAAACACAGTGGCCCCCGAATCCGTTTCTGCGAAGGTAAGCAAGGTATGGATCTTTCTTCTCCTATTTCAATTAAAGATCTATCTATACATGGGAGAGGTTTGCCTTGGTATGTGCGCTTATGTAGGATTTCCAATGATGAGCCTAAAGAATATGAGGTTGGAGACAAGCTCTATATTTCCAAATCAAAAGATCATTGGTTTCCTAACAAATTCAACAAGAAGAGGATGGGACCTTTCGTGGTGAACAAGATCCATTCTGGAGGACTACAGTTGATGGACAAGAATGGAGTCCTATTTGAAGCCCAAGCTACATGGGCCCTGCAGATGCCACCTTGAGCTTAATGGAGAAAGTCGGCCTAGCGACTATAAAGTCTAGAGCTTGTAAATAGACATTTATTTTTGGGACTTTTGAGACTTTGTTGCTTTTTATTTGTTTTTAGTTTTGAACTTTTAGTTTTTCTATTGTGGGTATATGTCTTCCATATTTTTCAGATCTATGGGGATAGAAGCAAGCTAAATCGGACTCGGCCCAGGCATATTAAGAAGTCCTGCACACCTGTCTAGTGAGTTTCTTTCTTTACCCTTATATTTTTATACAGTGAGGACACTGTAATCTTTAAGTATGGGGTGGGGGAAGGGCTTACTTTGTGCATTAATTCTTGAATTGCTTATACATGGCTATTTTTGAATTCATTATTGATTTATGTGCTTATACGCATGTTTTCCAAAGTTTCAAAAAATGACCCCCATTGAAATTTTTTATTAATGTCATGGAAGCTTTATATTGAACTCGACGATGCAAAATTAGATTCATTAGAGATATAGCATGAAATTGCCTAGTAAAGGGAAGTCACAATGAAGTGCATATTTTCTATGAAAACCATGAAATGAGGTAAAATTTGAAGTTGCTTTTGACATGTTGCATGATAAGAGAATGGAGGACTTTATATTTCCATATAATGCTCATATATATGTTTATATTCCTTAGCCCTTACCTATGCTTATGCATCACAAAAGCCATATTATGCCTTATTTCAATTATTGCTCCACATGTTCTAAATATTGCCCATTCTTTACCTTATCCGGGGATTATGTTGAGAATGATGTTACATTATGGAGATTATCATATGGTGGTTGTGTTGTTGTTGTTGTTATCATTATTGGAGTTTGGCGGGAAATTGTTTAAAAATATATGGAAAATTTAATGAGTGAGAAAAAATCCGATCACCTCAGGAGATAAATGTAGATCGACCCTGCTTACTGAGAATGAGATAATAGTTCAGTGAGATGGGACACACAGGTGAGGAGTCCAAAGCACTAAGTATCCGGGGCCATTCATGACACCCATGTTTGCGACTCGCGAGAAGGCAGTGCTGAGGTTAGAGAGGTAAAAGCATTATTATTGAAAAAAGCATTATGAAAGGTGATGAATCTTATGAAGAAGGAATGTGGTTGAGAAAGTTTGGAAATACTCCATTTCCCCGGATCATTAGCACCATATTGACAAAAAATTGCCCACCTTTAGCCTTTTACAAATCTACTCCTTATTTGAGCTTAAATTAAAGTCCTCTTGATTATTAATGCTTTGTCACGAATGAATGTTTTTGCACAACCCTCCTTTTGTGAGTAGATGTTGCTCTTAAAATTGCACATGCATGGATCTGTGACACTAGTACCTTTTCGAGGATGATAATTGATTGCGGGGACATATGGCAATAAATCTAAGATGTTGAGAGTTTTGATTCCTTCCCCTGAATGACAAATAAAAGTATTGCTTGAGGACAAGCAATCTTAAATATGAGGTGTTTGTTGTGAGCTGAATCTGCCATGTTTTACAGTAACTTTTATATCGTTTTCTGAATACATTTCATGCATTTGGGCTAGAATAGTACAGAATCTATGTAGTTTATGTTTATTCGCCAAATTATGGAATCTACACCAGTTTCTGTTTAAATTTGCAGAATACGAGGCAATTTACAGCAATTCTAAGAAAGTTAGGAAAAGCTCGGAAATCAACTACAGAAGTCCAAGGTCAAGAAGCAGCGGAACCAGGATGAATCAAGCTGGAGTCCAGAGTTACTCGATATCGAGTTATTTTACTCGATATCGACAAAGGAGGTCCGAGTAGTGCTGGTCGAGTAGAGCTGATCGAAGAAAGCTGAAGACGAAGCCAACCCGACTCCGGAGCTCTACTCGATATCGACAACATCATGATGCCATACCCTGAGTCGAGGAGCCATGCCAAGTCGAGAAGCCGAAGACTTGGAGACGCCGAGCAGCATCTACTCGATATCGAGGATCTTACTCGATATCGACAACCTCAGCGCCACATGTCCGAGCCAGATCGGGGAGAAGTTGCTCGACAACACCAGGCCAAGCAAGTCGATGACACAAGTTTACTCGATATTGACTAACAGTTGTCGATATCGAGGACCCCAGCACCACACTTCTGAGCCGGATCGAGGACCTCCTACCCGACATCACCAAGCCAGCTGAAGTCGACGTCAACTTTACTCGATATCGAGGAGTTCACTCGATCTCAAGGAGCGCTATCCGGAGCCGCGTTACGCGGTTCGCTGTCCGTGTCGAGCTGGCTTTGCTTGGAGCCGAAGGAGTCCGATTCTATCCACACCTATCAAGTTCATGGAGAGAAGATCTACCCACAAAAGAAGATATTTTTGCTATTTTAGATATAATTTCCTTTATAGATTTAATTCCTTTATTACATTTATTTATCTTTAAGCTTTTAGATATTTAGATATAGATATAGATAAGATGTTGTTTCCTTGATTAGCAGGGTTTGAGCACTATAAATAAAGCCTTAGGGGCTGGTTTTTATTCATACAATTTTAGAGAAAAGGAGTCACACGGAGAGAGAAGGAGAAGAGGTTGTAAGTTTGAGTTTATTAATGCAAGTTAGTTCTTTTTCATCAAAGATGTCTGCTATTGCGATGAAGAGCGAGTAGTCCACCCACTTCTAGGGTCGGGGTGAGCCCAACGGTGGGCATGTAAGGTGATGCGGTAAAGGTACAATCTTTTTATGCAATTCGTCTTCTATCCCTATGAGCATGATTCTTTTGCGAGAGTTGAAGGTGATCCTTGTTTGCGTTATTGAAGCGAAAGTGATCTTAATGCAACTTGGGTTAATTATGTGAAAAAGGGTTAGTAACAATTAGGGTTTATGCGAAAGCCTCTATATTCCTATTTGTTAATAACGAAAGTTATTTGATGAAAACCATGATCTTTTATGCCTTTATGTGTTACTTTGCATGGTTATCATTGTGGTGTTGATACCCTGGCTTTGGAAGTATTTTAGTATATTGATTTATTTCGTTGGAAGTCTAAGATCTGTGTTCGAGAATTTGCAATTTAAAAGTTTATGTGTTGTCGATCTCGGGGAAGTTTTCGTCGATCATGCCCTACACATGGACAGCCACCCTGTGTAGTTCAAGAGATCTTATTCAATTCTCTGGACTTGGCTGTAAAGGATAGAATCAACACATATACTCACTATGAGTATCTAACGATGCCGCATGTTGACGCATTGACTGCTCTCGACAAGCTGACCAACTATGATAACAAGTATGGGACTCCAACCAACTATGAGGAGAATGCCTATCCTAGGCCAGCCCCATCCATGCCCCTCTACGAGCCATCTAAAGAGATTGACCCAGATGTCAAGGAGCAATAATACAGAGATCAGAACTGCAGGCTCCTCAAGCAAGTCAAGTATCTATCTGTCAACCAGGCCTGCATCAAATGCGGATCACAGCGGCACACCACTACTGAGTGCCCACACACAGAGCAAGTCAGGCTGGCAGAGTACCATGAAGAGGCAGCTTAAGCAGGGGGTCCCAATCGCTACATGGGGGACCAAAGGTTCCAACAACCACATTGGAACCAAGGTGCCCCTAGGAACCCCCCACCATACAGAGCTCCAGGACATCTAGAAAGGGACCAGAAGAGGGATGATCTACAGACTGTCCTAGAAGAAATACGGAGAAATCATTCAGACACCAAACAATCCTTCAACTCAGTCTATACTCAGATTAAAGGTGTCAACTCTAGGCTTGGGGAGATTGATATATAGCGGAAATCAGTTGATACACAGATTGGCCAGCTAGCAGCAGGAGTCCCCAAACAGTCAGGTTCACTCCCAGGATCATCAGAACCAAATCCTAAGGGAAAGACTGGACACATCGCTGCTGTAAAACTTAGAAGCGACCATCAACTACAAGAGCCAGAGGTCGGAAACCGCGAAACAAGTCGATGACACAAGTTGCTCGACAACACCAGGCCAAGCAAGTCGATGACATAAGTTTACTCGATATCGACTAAAAGTTGTTGATATCGAGGACCCCAGCAACACACTTCCGAGCCGGATCGAGGACCTGCTACCCGACATCATCAAGCCAACTGATGTCGACGTCAACTTTACTCGATATCGAGTAGTTTACTCGATATCGAGGAGCGCTATCCGGAGCCGCTTTACGCGGTTTGCTGTCCATGTCGAGCTGGCTTTGCTTGGAGCCGAAGAGGACCGATTGTATCCACACCTATCAAGTTCTGTCTATGGAGAGAAGATCTACCCACACAAGAAGATATTTTTGTTATTTTAGATATAATTTCCTTTATAGATTTAATTCCTTTATTACATTTATTTATCTTTAAGCTTTTAGATATTTAGATATAGATATAGATAAGATGTTCTTTCCTTGATTAGCGGGGTTTGAGCACTATAAATAAAGCCTTAGGGGCTGGTTTTTATTCATTCAATTTCAGAGACAAGTACTCACACATAGAGAGAAGGAGAAGAGGTTGTAAGTTTGAGTTTATTAATGCAAGTTAGTTCTTTTTCATCAAAGATGTCTGCTATTGCGATGAAGAGCGAGTAGTCCACCCACTTCTAGGGTCGGGGTGAGCCCAACGGTGGCCATGTAAGGTGATGCGGTAAAGGTACAATCTTTTTATGCAATTCGTCTTCTATCCCTATGAGCATGATTCTTTTGCGAGAGTTGAAGGTGATCCTTGTTTGTGTTATTGAAGCGAAAGTGATCTTAATGCAACTTGGGTTAATTATTTGAAAAAGGGTTAGTAACAATTAGGGTTTATGCGAAAGCCTCTATATTCCTATTTGTTAATAACGAAAGTTATTTGATGAAAAGCATGATCTTTTATGCCTTTATGTGTTACTTTGCATGGTTATCGTTGTGGTGTTGATACCCTGGCTTTGGAAGTCTTTTAGTATATTGATTTATTTCGTTGGAAATCCGAGTTCTGTGTTCGAGAATTTGCAATTTAAAAGTTTCTGTGTTGTCGATCTCGGGGAAGTTTTCGTCGATATCGAGTTGGCTTTACTCGATACCGAGGAGGGATTTACTCAATACTTGTCTTTTCTGAGTTTCTGTTGCTGTTGGTCGATTTCTGTTTCTGTTGTCGACTTGCTGTTGTCGATATCGAGGACTGTTGCTCGATATCGAGTAACTTCTGTGTCCTTGCTTTACTTTCTGCTTTGCGTTGTTATTTCTTTTTTTTCTTTCTGTCTTTTCTGTCTGTGAGATTTACAGCTACCTAGGATCCGCTGACACGCTTCCTCGAGGATCGATCCTGACTTCCCACTACTGCATAGGGAGGGAGTCTTGTAATCATTTACAAGGGACGAAATCTGGTTTGCTTTGATTTATTTATATTTTATTGCAAGTCTCAATTTCCTCCTACAACACTTCTCTCGAACATCTTTGAGATCAACATTTTTCTCGAGATTTCGTACCCAAAACCGAAGGGATTGTTCGAATTCCCGGGAAAATCCCATGTACATATCTTAGTCTAAAGCGTGGAAAATCCCATAAGTCATGAAAACAACGGAAATCTAGAGTAATACAAAGTGTGCCACGACAGAGTCGGTTCATAACGGAGTATAAGGTATGAAATTTAAAACAAACACAAGTCTGGTGAAGTCAGCTGTACTCGCCTAGTGTTGCTACCTCTTGACATTGACTGCAGTATCTATTTTTAAAGACCGACTCACATGTTTGTTGCTTGCGGAGTTTATGTTATATTTTGAGTCTTTTGCTGAATTTGTGAATATTTAGTGAATAAGGTGGCAATGGTTAATGCACTTAGTAACCGGATCTATGCATGACACCCATGGGTATGATTCGCGCAAAAAGGTGTTGAAAACTATCCACTAGGAAAGAAAGCTTGATCATTGAGTAACCAGGTTCATTCATGACACCCATGTTTGCAACTTGCGTCAAAAGGTGTTCAAGTGGACTTCATATTAGTAGGTTGAGGTGTTGATAGACCGGGGCCATTCATGACACCCATGTTTGCGCTTCGCGTAAGGAAAGCACCAAGACAAGAAAAAGAAAAAAAAAAGAGAAAAGAAAAGAAAAAAAAAAACAATTGTTGCATTTTATTTTCCTTATTGTGTCCCGCAAGTAATGACATTTCGGTAGAGAATTGGTGATATGGTGGTCAATGTCTATGAGCTTAGTGCATTATTGGTTTGAGCTAAGAGTTGTATCTTAAAGCCTAAACACATGAGTGGAAAACACATTTCTAGTGAGGTTGGATAATGTCTACTTCTAAGCTTTGATCACTAAAATACATGCTATGACGTTTGTTTGCTTGGTTTGTGTGTTCACCTGCTATAATGTTGCTTTTTGATAAGGATTGAAATTTGAAGGGATTTCTTGTGGGATACATTGATTCATGTTCATTCTATCATTGCTTGAGGACAAGCAAAGGTTAAGTGTGGGGGAATTTGATAATGCATATATTAGATAGGCATTATAGGCATTTTTAGCTTAGATAGGTTGCATTTCTTTCATTCTTTGTTACTAATATTATATTTTTATATTTTTACGGGATGTTAAACCCGATTTTATTAGTTTATATTACGGCGGAGAACGCAGCAGAGAAAAAATTAGGTTATTTTCGAGAGACGTATTTTCCCTTTTTCCATCATCTCACAAACCCTATGGAGAACTAACTCTCCTTTGTTACACTTGGTTCTTTGAAGCCTTCAATTGATTTGGTTGTGAGTATTCTACTCTTGTTCGTCCTTTGTTAATTGTTTCGATCTCCTGAGCTTATTGCTTGATTGCTTATTATTGGTTAATCTGGATTGATCACCTAGGTTTATCGATACCAGTCATATTGCTAGGGTTTCCAATTCCAGGTTTGGGGTTGTAGATTCATTGTAGCAAACACAATCACCATACGCGGGTTGCTTGTGGTAGATTGTGAAGGAGATTCGATTACAGGCTATTTTAACGGGTTGTTAGAATCGCTTGTATCTCATTATAATTCATGTTTGAATGCTATTGCTTTATTTTTCGGTGAAGGTTTTCCCTTGTAATTTGGTGATAAGTGCTTTTAGGACTGGTAGGACTAAAAGCTATTACACGATCTGAATTGAGAACAATTACTGGACATTGGAACTTGAGATTCATAGAATGCGATGATGAACCATCTCAATTGTTGTGCGGATAATTACCTGGTGTGATACCTTTCCGTCATATATTCGCAACCTTTACTTGCAACTTGTTCTGTCATCACCATTGCTTACACACAAAACTCCCCCTTGAATCGGTTACTTTTGGGTAATAATACTTGCTCTTACAATTGATTCTGTTTCCCTGTGGGTTCGACCCTAACTTACCTACTATACTTGTTATAGTTTGCATCTTAGGAATTTACTTTGATTTGGCATAACGACTTTAGGCCTGTCAAATTTGGCGCCGTTGCCGGGGAAACGGTTTATCTTTGTTCTTGTTTGTCTTATTACCTGTTTGGGTGTGAACCTCTTGCATGGTTCGCACTCGTGCTACTGATCCCCATCTTTTTGATTTTGATTGGGAAATAGACAGGACATACCACCGCCGCCTTAGAGAACATCACCAACATTCCCAACAACCCGATCCAATGGCTGATAATGTAAATCAGACGCTGCGACAGCTGACAGCATCAAACATCACACAGCAGGCACCTGCTGTGACAATCCCTGCTATAGGGGATGACAACCATTTTGAGCTAAAGTCTGGGCTGATTCATCAACTGCCCAAATTCCATGGATTGGCTGGAGAAGACCCCATCAAGCACATGGGGAAGTTTCATAATGTGTGCATGAGCATGAAACCAGCCAATATAACCGAAGCACAGATAAAGATGAGAGCTTTTGGGTTCACGCTGGTTGATGCTGCGGATGACTGGTACTACAGCCTTCCTACAGGGAGCATCGATACTTGGCCTAAGCTCCACAAGGCCTTCCTGGAGAAATTCTTCCCTGCTAAGAAGGAGAACACCTTGAAGAAGGCAATCAGCAATATAGAGCAGGAAGATGATGAAACCCTCTATGATTACAATGAAAGGTTCAAGAAGCTTTGTGCTAATTGCCCTTTCCATGGCTACAGCACGAAGGACCTAGTCTTATACATCTATGGGGGATTGCTGGAATCTGATAGAAGGATGATTGATGCCGCCTGCGGAGGAAATATTCTGAATGCCACGCCAGAGGGAGCTATGGAGAAGATTCAGGAAATGGCTGAGGGGACTAGAAATTTTGGGAAGTCCACCAGAAAGAAAGGGGTCAACTCGGTAGACTCTAACCAAGCCAAGGATATTGCTGAATTGAAGGATATGGTTAGGAGGCTCACTCTGCAAGGGACTCCTCAACAAATCAAGGCTTGTGGAATCTGCAATGATAACTTCCACCCAACTGATGTGTGTCCTACACTCCAGGAAGACACCACTGAAGTAAGTGCTATAGGTGGAAATGGACCTCAGAGACCCAGACATGACCCCTACTCAAACTCCTACAACCCAGGTTGGCGGGATCACCCAAATTTCAGATGGAGGGATCCACCGAACCAACCACATCAGCAACAGCCACCTCCCTACAATCAGAGGCAGCAGGGTAACGCTCCCTCTACTGAGTCCATGCTCAATACCCTGACACAGCACTTTACTGCGCATGTTCAGACAACTGAATCGAGCATAAAGGATATACAGAAACAAATGGGGCAAATGGCTGAAGCAATCACGAGAATGGAGGCAAAGACGTCAGGGGGTCTACCATCTCAAACGGTGGTCAATCCAAAGGAAAACGTCAGTGCTATAACTCTTCGGAATGGAAAAGAGCTGAAAGGTCAGGAAGATGAGGAGGAAAGCACGCCAATCTCCGACGTAGCCACGCCTAACACTGGCGCGCCCGCGCCACAGTCTGACGCGCCCGCGCTGACTTCTGACGCGCCCGCGCTGCCTTCTGACGCGCCCGCGCCTGAGTCTGACGCGCCCACGGCGAGTCCGATCTCGCCTGAATCTGATCCCTATGTCGATACATATGTACGACCGAATTTTCCCCCTCTCGGGTCGGAGAAACCAAAACCTCCGTTCCCTGAGGCACTCAAGGAGAGGAGGATAATCGATGATTCAGAGCTGTTTGAGACATTTAGCAAGTGTCAGGTGAACATTCCTCTGCTGAGAATGATAAAAACTGCGCCCAAGTACGCCAAGTTCTTGAAGGAGCTTTGCACAGTGAAGAGGAATCAGAAGCTGAAAGGAAAAAAGAAAGTGAAAGTAAGTGAGCAAGTCTCCGCTATGTTTCAGAGGAGAATGCCGGAAAAGTGCACTGATCCAGGTATGGTTACTATCCCTTGTGTCATTGGAGATGTCAAATTTGATAGAGCTATGCTTGATTTGGGTGCTTCCATAAATGTGCTTCCCTACTCACTTTACAAATCGCTAGATTTAGGACCTTTGCATGAAACTGGAGTAATTGTGCAACTAGCTGACAGGTCTAATAAATACCCTAAAGGAGTAGTAGAAGACGTTTTAGTTATGGTCGATAAACTGATTTTTCCTGCAGATTTCTTTGTCCTGGATATGGAACATGATAAGCATGATGCGCCTATTCTGTTAGGTAGACCTTTTATTAAAACAGCTAGGACAAAAATTGATTGTGTCTCTGAGACACTAACAATGGAATTTGATGGAGAAAAGGTTGAATTCGATTTATACAAGGCTATGAAACATCCTGTTGATGGCCATTCTCTGTGCTCTATTGATGTGATTGAACCATTAGCTCAAGATCTATTTGATATTTCTAGGGAAGATGAGTTGCAGTCAATTATTGAGAATGCTATTGACGAGTCCTATACAGATTTTTCAATTACATCTAACATGCAGGAATTAGTAGCCCAGATGGATGTAGAAGGTAAGTCCCCTACTCTTTTGGGCATTGGCCCCAATCTACTGACTCCAAGCGAAGTGCTTGTTCCATCTGTTGTGCAGGCACCTGAAATTGAACTCAAACAACGCCCTAGTCATCTTTGCACCCTTGATGTGGAGATTAAGGACAAGAAAGGAGCGGAGAATTTGGTGGCTGACCACTTCAGCAGATTGGTGAATGAGGAGGACAGGCCGGAGTCACAGAAACCCATCTTAGGCACGTTTCCGGATGACACATTATGCAGAATCGAGCACAAAAGCACGCCGGAGTCTGGCGTGCCCACGTCAACAGCTGACGCGCCCGCGCCAAAGTTTGACGCGCCCGCGCTGAGTTCTGGCGCGCCCACGTCGTTCCCTGACGCGCCCACGCTATTACTTCTCAGCCCATCTCAGTCCGTTCTAGGACTTCATTCTGTAAACCCTTGGTACCGGGACATTGTAAACTACTTAGTTTGTGGGGAATTTCCTCCGGATCATACCAAGGCTCAAACGGAGAAGATTCGAAGAGAAGCAAACCACTATGTTTGGGATGACAGCTTGGACAGAAAGTTACACCTTTCAAGGGTTCCCGCATTTGTCAATGAGATGACTGGTGTTGGTGACCCTGGTGGAGGAACCTAGGCCAATCAAGGGCCAGTTAGTCGAGCCAACGACTTGAAACAAAGGCGCTTCTCGGGAGGCAACCCGAGGTATGTTTTTCTTTCTTTTTCCTTTTTCTTTTCCTTCACCCTGATTATAATTGATTTACTTTTGTTGTCTTTATTGTTTCATTGAGGACAATGAAAACTTTAAGTGTGGGGGAGAGGAATTCTATATATAGATGCATATAGGAGATCATATTTAAATTTATGCATCATGTTTAATTTCTGTAATCATTTTTTTTTTTAATTTTTGTTTATTTTCGTATTAAAAAAAAAAATCAAAAATCCAAAAATAGAGCATGCATTTCATACATATGTGTTATTCAAATACCCATCTGGCTTAGTTTGTCCTCTATTTTAAATTTCTAGCATGATTCATAAAAATCCCATGGAGTTCTGGATGTTTTGATTATTGTCTTTATTTGATTTTTGTGGAACATGTGCTAGCACATATAATTGAGCATGTATGATTGAGCTAAAGTATGATTGAAGTCCTAAAAACGTGACCCTGTGAGAATGTTTGGCCTTATTTGAATTCTTTTGCTCAGTTGTGTGAAGTACTCGCCTAGTGTTGCTACCTCTTGACATTGACTGCAGTATCTATTTTTAAAGACCGACTCACATGTTTGTTGCTTGCGGAGTTTATGTTATATTTTGAGTCTTTTGCTGAATTTGTGAATATTTAGTGAATAAGGTGGCAATGGTTAATGCACTTAGTAACCGGATCTATGCATGACACCCATGGGTATGATTCGCGCAAAAAGGTGTTGAAAACTATCCACTAGGAAAGAAAGCTTGATCATTGAGTAACCAGGTTCATTCATGACACCCATGTTTGCAACTTGCGTCAAAAGGTGTTCAAGTGGACTTCATATTAGTAGGTTGAGGTGTTGATAGACCGGGGCCATTCATGACACCCATGTTTGCGCTTCGCGTAAGGAAAGCACCAAGACAAGAAAAAGAAAAAAAAAAGAGAAAAGAAAAGAAAAAAAAAAACAATTGTTGCATTTTATTTTCCTTATTGTGTCCCGCAAGTAATGACATTTCGGTAGAGAATTGGTGATATGGTGGTCAATGTCTATGAGCTTAGTGCATTATTGGTTTGAGCTAAGAGTTGTATCTTAAAGCCTAAACACATGAGTGGAAAACACATTTCTAGTGAGGTTGGATAATGTCTACTTCTAAGCTTTGATCACTAAAATACATGCTATGACGTTTGTTTGCTTGGTTTGTGTGTTCACCTGCTATAATGTTGCTTTTTGATAAGGATTGAAATTTGAAGGGATTTCTTGTGGGATACATTGATTCATGTTCATTCTATCATTGCTTGAGGACAAGCAAAGGTTAAGTGTGGGGGAATTTGATAATGCATATATTAGATAGGCATTATAGGCATTTTTAGCTTAGATAGGTTGCATTTCTTTCATTCTTTGTTACTAAATTGCATCTTATGATTATTCTAGAAGAGTTCAGATTCTGCGCAAATTTGTGGTTATCTTGCAGATCGAATCGGAACCTGTTGAAGAAGTTCGGAAGCAGCTGGAAGCTGGTGAGCTTGGCGCGGCCGCGCTGCTACTGACGTGCCCGCGCTGCTAGGAGGAAGTGCCTACGTCGTTGCACTAGATAGAAGTAGCAAGACGATCCACTGGCGCGCCCAATTCGGAGTCTGACGCGCCCAAGTCGGAGTCTGACGCGGCCGCGCTGCTACCTGACGCGCCCGCGTCAGTCCCTGAAGACGGATTCCTATCCGAGTTTCCCCTATCTTATTAGTTTTAATATTATATTTTTATATTTTTACGGGATGTTAAACCCGATTTTATTAGTTTATATTACGGCGGAGAACGCAGCAGAGAAAAAATTAGGTTATTTTCGAGAGACGTATTTTCCCTTTTTCCATCATCTCACAAACCCTATGGAGAACTAACTCTCCTTTGTTACACTTGGTTCTTTGAAGCCTTCAATTGATTTGGTTGTGAGTATTCTACTCTTGTTCGTCCTTTGTTAATTGTTTCGATCTCCTGAGCTTATTGCTTGATTGCTTATTATTGGTTAATCTGGATTGATCACCTAGGTTTATCGATACCAGTCATATTGCTAGGGTTTCCAATTCCAGGTTTGGGGTTGTAGATTCATTGTAGCAAACACAATCACCATACGCGGGTTGCTTGTGGTAGATTGTGAAGGAGATTCGATTACAGGCTATTTTAACGGGTTGTTAGAATCGCTTGTATCTCACTATAATTCATGTTTGAATGCTATTGCTTTATTATTCGGTGAAGGTTTTCCCTTGTAATTTGGTGATAAGTGCTTTTAGGACTGGTAGGACTAAAAGCTATTACACGATCTGAATTGAGAACAATTACTGGACATTGGAACTTGAGATTCATAGAATGCGATGATGAACCATCTCAATTGTTGTGTGGATAATTACCTGGTGTGATACCTTTCCGTCATATATTCGCAACCTTTACTTGCAACTTGTTCTGTCATCACCATTGCTTACACACAAAACTCCCCCTTGAATCGGTTACTTTTGGGTAATAATACTTGCTCTTACAATTGATTCTGTTTCCCTGTGGGTTCGACCCTAACTTACCTACTATACTTGTTATAGTTTGCATCTTAGGAATTTACTTTGATTTGGCATAACGACTTTAGGCCTGTCAGTTAGCTAGGGTACGTCGGACGCGGTTCTGATTGTTGAGAATACTATCATGGGCAGCGAGAAAGACGAAGGCCCGCGCACGCTGCTGGACAGACGTGCGCCATATGTGTCTCCAGCCTTCAATCGCCGGCCCCTCCCCTCCACCACATCGTCTGGCCATAGCTGACTTGATGGTAAACTCCCCTGAATTCGAGTGCGCCCATTAGAGTTGATAAAATGCTCTATCCTCTTCTGTGACTTGTATCGATTGCAATTTCAGCAGAATTTCAGCGGGCAAGTAGGGAGAAATCATAGGCCAATCCCACCCCCTATCGATCCAAAGATCCCCGATAGTGTCCCCCAATTTCTCCTCCGGAATTGCTTGAGAAGCCACATCCATTAGGCAGCTATCCCCAAGCCACTGATGGACCCAGAAAAATGTTAACATGCCATTGTCGATTGACGCTCTAATGCCCGGGAGAAGAAGATCAGCCCCATGGTTGATTGCTCTCCAGTTTCGAGAAGCACCCCTACGGGCTCCAAACATGTCAATATCCAGCCTTCCATGACAGTACTCGCCTTGGATAACACGGCTCCAGAGCGACTCGGGCCGTTGGATCATCCTCCAACAGAGCTTCGAGAGGACTGCTTGGTTGGTGTTTCGCATCACTCGAATGCCTAAACCCCCTTCTTCCACCGGTGAGGTCACTGTATCCCACGAGAGAAGATGGATTTTGCATTGTTGGGGACTACTACCCCAGATGAAGCCCTGGACAATCTTATGAATTTCATCGCATATACTTCGCGGCACAAACGTTGATTGCATCACATAAACCGACAAGCTAGTCAAGACTGATCTCGCAAGGGTCACCCTGCCCGCGAAGGATAGAGATTTCGATTGCCAACCCCTCAATCTAGACACCACCTTATCGACTAGGTACCGATACCTTTGGCTTGACATTCTCCCACATGCCATTGAAACGCCCAGGTAATTGCCAAAGTCAGCCGATATTGGGATCTGCGGCTCCGATGAGATGGATTGTTGCATCACTGTCGGGACATCCTCGCTCAACAATATGGAGCACTTGGAGTAATTAACCTTTTCCCCTGACCTCTGACGAGAGGGTTTCTCGACCAAATAAATTTGTATTTAAGACTTCGCTATAGGATGGTGGAGTCAGGTTCGTCCTCAGGAGAGAAGTCAGCGGTTCTAGATTTAGTTGGTTTCGGGGTTCAGGGATAGCGGGAAAAGGTGACGAGGGTTGTTGTCGGTGTCGACTAAGACTTGGTCGATGTCGAGGGATGGAAAAGGGAATGGTGGTTGATGTCGAGTGGTTGCGTAGGAACTTTAAAATAACAAAAATAGAACAAATAAAGATGCAAACTTCCAAGGTTAGGGATCACCGCATCAATAAACATATGTGTAGATTATAAATCACATAAAGATGCATCCTTTATATCAAAGAATCGACTTTTGCAAATTCCAACAATTTAGGTAATCGAGGCTCTCGCATAAAAACCCTAATTGTTTCTACCTTTTCTTAATTAGGATTAGTCGGCTATCGCAAATAAACCCTAATTACTATCCAAATTCATAATAAGATCACTTTCGCTTCAATATCATGAATAATGAATATCCTCAACTCTCGCAAAGGATTAAGCAAATAGGTAGATGATAATAAAGACATACAAAATCATGAATTCATAAATCAAACACACATATCTATGTTGGGATCACCCCAACCGTAGAAGAAGGGAAATTAGAAAGCAAACATGATGAAAGAAACTAACTTCAACATAAAATAAACTAAAACTTACAACCGTTCGTCTCCTTCCTCCTCCTTCTCTCTCGCCTCCTCCTCCTCCTCTCTCTCTCCTCTCTCCTTGCGTCCTAAGATGACTTGGCTTGAATCGAATGCCTAGAATCCAGCCCCTAAGGCCATATTTATAGTGTTCCTTCCCTAACTAATCTAGGAAAGAAATATCTATCTATATCTAAACTTTCTATCTAATAACACGAAGATAAAACTTGGAAATAAAATAATTATAGGTAAAAGAAAACTAGACTATTGTGGATAGATCTCTCTTGGACTTGATAAATCTTCATGTGGAAGGATAGAATTCCATAAATCTCCTCTTGCAAGTACTCTATCTTCTCTGCACTTGGACTCGGACTGCTCGATATCGCCTCTGGGGGTTACTCGATATCGACCAACCCTTGCAACTTCACTCGATCTCGGCCTCTGGAGGTCATATCGACCTGTCTTGACTCGATATCGACCAATGTTGGTCGATATCGACCTCTCCTGTTTTGCTCCCAGTTGTCTGGCCGATTTCTGACATTTTGGCCCGATTTGATCCACGCGATATCGATAGAGTTAGGTCGATATCGACCTATTCGGCAGTTTTCAGCTTTTCTACATCTGTCTTGAAACGCACTTTCCCGAGTCCTCGTTCGTCGGATTGATGCATATGAGTATGCATTAGAAAGCTCTCTTCGAGGGATACAGCTCTCACGAAGACATCAGAACTTGATTCGGAATGATGAATGGCAAAAAGTGGCCTTTTCTCCAGCTGCACCATCCTTAGCTTTTGTATGACATTCTTTTAAGCTCCAAAGTGCGTCCGATTTCTGCGAAATTAAAAGAAACTTGTGTAGACCTCCCTATATTGCAAATAAACACAAACTACACAAATTCTGTACTATTCTAGCCCAAACGTATGAAATGCATACAGAAATCGTTATAAAAGTAGGTGTAAGACATGACAATTTAGGCTCACATCAGCCTCATACAGTAGTTGCTTAATACTTGTTTCATCAAAGCCCCCTGATCCGCGGTAGCCTCCCCAAACAAAATGAGATCGTCTGCGAAGAACAGATGGGACAACTTTACTCCCCCGATCACCACCGGCCTCCACCTTCCTTGTTCAACCTCATACGAGATTATATAGGATAGAAGCTGCATACATAAAACAAACAACTAAGACGAGAGTGGATCGCCTTGCCGGATCCCCCTAGACCGTGTGAATTGGCCCGCCATGATGCAATTCCACACCAGCGATGTCCTCCCAACAGTTTGGCATTTGACAATGGTATCTATCAGCTTTTCTGTAAGCAGGCACACACAAGAGCTTCTTTCAGGAAGTCCCATCATCCAATTCTTTCTGCGATCCCTCTTTCCCATCAAGTGAAGCACCTCCTGAACTATTACCGCATTATCAATAATTTGGCGCATGGGGATGAAAGGACAGGTTTAAGCCTCGGAACAAACAGTTTAGTTGCTAGCTTGAATAACACATTGAGGAGAGATATCGGTCTAAGCTGGAATGGGCGTTCAGGGCATTGCACCTTCGGAATTAACACCAGCAGTGATTCGGCTATCCAGGTTGGAAATATCCCCTGATTCACCATGGCAAGCACCGTTTCCGTAGTCTTATTTCCCACAATCTCCCATTCATGTTGATAGAACAAGGCCGGGAACCCGTTCGGCCCCGGCGCCTTGTACGGTCCCATGGTGCCTAGTGCCTTTTTCACTTCATCACCACTGAAAGGCGCTGCCAAGTCCTCAAGCTAACGCTCGGACAACTCCGGAAATGTGAAACCAATGCCAAGCAAACCTGTCTCTGCAGGAATCTGGGGTTCCTCCCAAACGCCATCATCCCGCTTCAAAGCTGAAATCTTGTTCGCGGCCCATCTAACTTTAGTGGAGATGTGGTAAAACCTTGTATTTATGTTGCCTTCAAGTAAAAAGGACGCCCGAGATTTCTGGAACCAAAAGAGCTGTTCATGTTGGAGTACCACTTCGAGCTCCCTACACACTTCCCTTTCCAAATCAGGTAATGGCGAGATATCCTTATAGCCAGCTTCCCTCGAATTCCTTCCAATCTATTCGTCAGGTGCCTCTTTCGATGGAAAAGATTGCCAAATACCTCCTTGTTCCACACCATAAGACCCGCTGATAAGTCATCCAGTGCCGAGCATGTATCCAAGCTGCTCTTCCAGCTTTCCTTCATGTATTTGGAAAAGTCGGTATGCGATAACCAACCTGCATGGAACCGGAACGACCTTGCCCCTCCAACAATGTCTCGTCCCTCCCCATCCAGATGAACAAGCAGCGGGGTGTGGTCCGAGTGCGCTGATGACAAATGCCGAATGGAAGCATCAGGGAAGCATTCCTGCCATTCACTGTTGCAGAGGCCCCTGTCTAGCCCCGCCATGACTCGACTGTCCACATCCTTTCCTCTCCACCAAGTGAACGACACCCCTAGGTAGCCGACGTCGATAAGCTACAGATTATCCATCTCTCTTCTAAACGTCTGTGAGGCCCTATTGGAGCTCACCGATGATCGCGATCATTCATTCTCATTTGCTGACAGGATTCAGGGTTCTGCACCCAATCGGGTAATTTCGACAGTGATATGTTGCGGATGTGTGACCAGAGTAGGGACGTGGACTCGAGACGTTTTCCAGAGGAGCCAGATTCCTCCTGAGAAGCCTTTTGCCTCAACTCGCTCACTACCATCAAACCCAATCCGATTACAAACACGATCCGCCTGATCCCCGCTTATTCTCGGTTCCACCAAAGCCACAACACTAGGGTCATGAGCTCTGATGAGATCCTGGATAGCATTGATAAATCCCTCACTTCCTGCTCTACAGTTATTCCAAACCAAGATACTTAGACCTCTTAACATATTTAAACAATGGTTGAATAAGAAACATTTGTGTTCATCAAACCAAGGTCCTAGAATCTCAAAGAGATCTAGGGCATCAGTTAGATTTTGGGGCATCATTACTCGACATAGAAGTAACCGCGATTCGGTGATCACCGGTAGGAAATCTATGAACATTCGGTTCGCGATTATCGGCATGCGAGCCAATACTGGGCCCGTCCGGTGGCCAGAAAGGAGGAAACTTTTCCGAGAATGGACTCGAAAAACTTCCACCGGCGGGTTCATTGGTTAGGACCCCTACTGCTAATTGTTGTTGGAAGGTTTGTTTGGGAGCGAAGGATGTAGGGATTCTGGTAGTGTGTGGGGTAAAAGTGGGGGTTTTGACTTTGGTATCTTTGGGGTTTTGGTAGGAAGTTGTGTTTGGCGTCTGTTGAGAGGAGGAAATCGAGTTCAAAATATAGAAATATAAATCAAACCAGATCTTGCCCACACAAATAATTATAAGACTTCCTCCCGATGTAGCAACAGGAAGTCAGAATCGATCCTCGAGGAAGTGTGTCAACGAATCTCAGGTAGTAGGAAAATCTCACGTCAGATCTCAACCTCCCAGAATTCACTCGATATCGACCAAAAGTGGTCGATATCGACCAAATGCACTCGATTCTGGGTTCTGCAGAGAGTCAGTCGATTTCGACCGCTTAACTCGATATCGACTTAATTGCTCGATATTGACCAGTCTTCGATTTCGACATGTACCTACAAAGACAAAAACAAGCAGAAGTCGATATCGACCAGTGCAACTCGATATCGACCAATCAGCAGCAGACGTCGACCAACAGTAGTCGAAGTCAAGTAAAACGCATAAAAAGAAACAAAATCAAAGTTCACAGAATTCGAAATAAACAATGTAAAAGAAAACTTCCAAGACCGGGGTTTGCAAAAATGATAACCAAACATGCATAAGGCAAGATAAAAAAATAATCATGCAATCACATTAAAGAATTAAGCTTTCGTCTTTTCCAACAATTAGACAACTCTTTTAAGAATTCCTAACTGTATCTACCAATTTTATGTTTATAATCCAAGTTGATAACCTGAATCTCTATTAAATAGGTAATAAACATATAACAGGTAGTGGATGCTCAAAACACAATAAAGGTCGAATCTTTACCTCAAACACGCATGGCTATCGTCGGGCTCACCCCGACCCTAGAAGTAGGTAAACTACTCGCTCTTCATCGCAATTGCAGACATCATTGATGGAAAAGAAATAACTTGCATTAAAATCAACCCAAGCTTACAAACCGATCGAAGCTAACTTGCTCTCGCTCCTTAACTCCTCTCGGCCTCCACTCTCTCTCGCTCCTACTCGCTACTACATGTCTTCTTTCTAACTTCGAATGTGGAATGAATAAAAACCAGCCCCATGGGCTTTATTTATAGGCCTTAATCCTTGCTAATCAAGGTGAGGAAACTCTGTCTAGATCTAAAAACTTCATACCTAAAAACATAAGATAAAATATTAATTATAAAGGAAATAAATCTATAAGGAAACTCGAACTAATGTGGCTAAATCCTTTTTGATCTTGATAAATCTTCATGTGGATGGATAGAATCCCACATATCTTCACTTGTAAGCACTCTATCTTCTCTTGAAATATCTCTTCACTCGGAATTAGGATGGAGCTCGGAATCGACTTGTTCTCGTCGCTGGAAGTTGGTCGATATCGACCAAGTTTTGTCGATATCAAGCTATCTTTCTCGGCTTCTCTTTCGCTTACTCGATCTCGGCTCTGGGAGGAATATCGAGTGGTATTTGGTCGATATTGACCAGTGTAGGTCGATATCAAGCTATCTTCGCGTCCGCTTGTCATGTCGAGTCGATCTGGAATTCTCGACCATGATCAGGCGATATCGAGTAAGGTAAGTCGATATCGACCAGTCTTCAGTATCTTGTTCCGTGCTCAACTTTTCTCGATGTCAGGCACTCTTCCATTGATTTTCGAGCTTCTTCAGTAGACACTGAGTGTATTTCCAGTCTTTCTTGGTTTTTCTCTGATTTGGCTCCAATTTCTGCAATATTAAACAAAAACTCGTGTAGACCTCTATTACTTGCAAATAAGCATAAACTACACAAATTCGCTATATTCCCAACCCAGAATATATATAATGATAGAATAAAGACCTGAAATGCATATAAAAACAAGGCATAAAATAAGGACATCAAATCACCCCATATTTAAGCTTGCTTGTCCTCAAGCAATAACTTGGATGGTCATTCAGGGGAAGAATTTAAACTCTCAACATCATAGATTCATTGTCATACGTCCCTGCAATCAATTACCATCCTCGAAAAGGTACTTATGCCACGAATTCATGCATGTGCAATAAAAGCAACATCTACTCACAAAAGGAGGGTTATGCAAAAACATTCATGTGTAACAAAGCATTAATAATCAAGAGGACTTTAATTAAGCTAAAAAAAGAGTAGATTTGGTAAAAGGCTTAAGGTGGGATATTTTTGGCAATGTGGTGCTAATGATCCGGGGAAATGGAGTACTTTTCAAACCTTCATACCACATTCCTTCTTCCTTCGATTTCTCACCTTTCATTCTTTCGCCCGCTGTTGTTTTTTTCAATAATGCTTTTACCTTTCTAACCTCAACATTGCCTTCTCGCGAGTCGTAAACATGGGTGTCATGAATGGCCTCGGATACTTAGTGCCTCGGACTCCTCACATTAGTGTCCCATCCTGCGGAAATAACATCTCAACGCAGGGAGGGTCGATCTACCTTTATCTCCTGAGGTGATCGGATTTTCTTTCACTCATTAAATTTTCCATATATTTTTTTAAATTTCCTGCCAAACTTCAATAATGAAATAACAACACAATAATCATATAATAATCTCCATAATATGACATCATTCTCAACATAATCCCCGGATAGGAAATAAGGTAAAGAATGGGCAATATTTGGAAATGTGGAGAAATATATGAAATAAGGCATAATATGGCTTTTGGGATGAATAAGCATAGGTAAGGCTAGGATATAACAATATGAGCAAATATGGAAAATATAAAGTCTTCCATCCTCTTATCATTCAATATGTCAAAAGCAACTTCAAATTTTACCTCCTTTCATGGTTTTCAAGAAAATAATGCACTTCGTTGTGACTTCCCTTTACTAGGCAATTTCATGCTATATCTCTAATGAATCTAATTTTGCATCGTCGAATTTAATTAAACCTTCCATGACTCTTTTCTTCGAACAATTTACAAGCTTTGGGAGATGTCTCACAAAACAAACTTTGAGTTTAACAATTAAGCACAAAATTTAAAATTTACCCAAAATTCACCATGTAAAACCAAAAATAAGAATAAAATATAAAATAATGATAATGAGCTCTTCCCCCACCCCATACTTAGAATATACAGTGTCCCCACTGTATAAAATAATATAAAACAAAGGTAATGGAAAGAACTCACCGAATAATGCTCTGTAGGGTCGAAATAGGGTTGCAGTAGATTGCCAGGAGTCGATATCGACTAGGTGGTGCTCGATATCGACCACAATTCGTCAGATTCCAAGTGCGATCAATTGGTCGAAATCTGGGGGTTTTGGTCGATATCGACCTAGGCACTCGATATCGAGTACTTTTGGTCAAAATCGACCTGCTTCCTCTTCTTTTCTTCTGGTCGAAATCTACCTCAGGGGTCGATATCGAGTTGACAGGTCGATATCGACCAGGTTGCTCAAAATTTCCACTCGATTCCCGTTTTTTTGACCTGTAAAATTGTTAGTTTCCGCAAAAAGACAAGACTTTCCACATGAAGTATTCAAAACCAAAACCAAAATTTTCAAAAGTTTTAAAGTCCTAAGATTTAAAAGTTTTATGTACATGCTCTGGATTTTAGAGTCACTAGGCTGACTTCTCCGCTTGTACTTTAGGAACCCTCAATGTGGGGCCCTCTTGTGCTTTGCCCTTCTCCTGAATCATCTAGATCCTGATTGTAGTATGCAAGCTCCGCTGATAGGTTGTTGTTCTAATAGATCCCTTTTCCTTCCTTCCTCTTCTTTCTAGTCCAAATCCTGCGTAGGTTAGCTTGCCACGGGGCCTTGTCTCCTCTAAAATTCTTATTAAATTTCTTAATGGACGGAGGAGGAGTAGAGATCATACCTGATCTTACCTTTTCGTGCCCAAAACAGAAATCTTCGGGCTGGGGGTCAGTCGATGTCGAGTGTTAGTGGTCGACGTCGAGTACAGGGACCCCACACTTAGGCTTTTGGCAGGTCTGAAGCTTGTCCCGGTGGTTGCTTATGCTCTTCACCTCCAACCATGGAATTTCCTCCTTTGTAGGGCCAAAAGAGAAATCTAGGACCTCATTACCTATCGTGAAGGTGAGCAATCGATTCTTGACGCTGATGTTGGCATCTGTAGTAGCTAGGAAAGGTCTACCAAGAATAATAGGGCAAGTAGGATCTTCCGCAAAATCTACAACAAGAAAATCGGGAGGGATATAGAACTTACCAACCTGGACAGGGACATTATCGACCATACCTGTAGGGATTACCACTGTATTGTTTGCCATGTATAGCTTGGCATCCACAGGCTCTATTGATCCTATCTACATCTTTTGCTAGATTGATAAGGGCATGATGCTCACGCTTCTCAGGGAAATCCATCCTTTTGCCATCGCTTGTGATTTCTGAGATTGATCGCTTATTGCTAAGGATTTCCTTGAGTAACTTGACATATGCACGCATTTCGTGAAGAGCTTCTGTAAAAGGAATTGAAACATTTAGTTCTTGAAGCATCTTAACAAAGCGTTTAAACTTACCTATCGTGGGATCTTTCAGCGTCTTGGAAGGGAACGGAAGCGTCTTCTTTGGTTTTAGAGCGGAATCAACTGTCAGAGGTGCTGTAGAGGAGTGAATATCGACTAGAGGGGACTCAATATCGACCACATGTTGGTCGATATCGACCTGAGTTTTGGTCGATTTCGACTGCCGGGGTCGGAATCGAGCTGGTGGATGCTGCAGGGCCAATATCGACTTGTTCTCCAATGCCGTCGTTTGCTTCTCCGACTTCTGGTTTGTACAATTTGCGACCGCTCCTAAGCTTTACAGCAGCTACGTGTTCGGATTGCCCCTTAGGATTGGGATCTGTGTGCCCAGGGAGCTTTCCGGCTGGTCTTGGGATCTGTTGCGCGAGTTGACCAATTTGGGTCTCCATGTTCTTCTTCCATATATCCATCTCCCCAAGTCGTGTATTGAGGCCATGGAGTTGAGTCTGGATGGCGCTTGTAGATTGATGTTGTTGTGCCTGATTTCTTCTCATCTCATCGAGGATCATCTGTAGATCATCCTTCTACTGGTCCCTTTCTGGATGTCCTAGAGTTCTATATGGTGGGGGGTTCCTAGGGGCACCTTGGTTCCACTGTGGTTGATGAAATCTTTGGTCCCCCATATAGCGATTGGGACCCTCTGCGTAAGCTACTTCCTCATGATTTTCTACTAGCCTGACATGCTCCGTATGTGGGCACTCCGTAGTGGTGTGCCGTTGGGAACCACATTCAATGCAAGGTTGGTTAACAGAAAGGTATTTAACTTGTTTAAGAACCTTATGGTTCTGATCTCTGTAGTATTGCTCCTTGACATCTGGATCAATCTCCTTAGGAGGCTCAGAGAGGGGCATGGACGAGGCTGGCCTGACATACTCCCTCCGATCCAAAAAGATTGTCGTTTGACTTTTTAACACGTATTTTAAGGAGCTAAAAAGTAAAAACTATATAAAATATAAACTTTTTTTAAATTATTTTTTTACAACTTAATATTAGTTGGTAATAAGTATTACATTATAAAAAAATAATAATAAAAAAGTTAATATATTATATAGTTTTTAGCTCCTTAAAATACGTGTTAAAAAGTCAAACGACATCCTTTTTGGATCGGAGGTAGTAGTTGCTTTCGTCGTAGTTTGCAGAAGCTCCATAAGTGTTGTCGAAATTGGTCAGTCTTTCGATAGTAGCCCATGCCTCTGCCTGTATCTGCGTCAGATACTCATATTGAGTATATTGATTGATCATATCCTTGGCGGACAAATCAAGAGAATTGTAGAAAATCTCCTGAATGACGTATGGTGGTTGCCCATGAGTGGGGCAGGATCGTAGTAGATCCTTGTACCGATCTCATGCTCGTGCTAGCGGCTCCCCAGGCTTTTGCTTGAAAGTTGTAATCATCTGGCGTAGAAGCACTGTCTTGGCAGAAGGAAAGAATTTATTAAGAAATGCATTCCTTACCTCAGCCCATGTCGTAAGGGATCGTGCAGGTAGTCCTTCAAGCCACTTCAATGCTGGACCTGCAAGAGACCAACGAAAAGCTTTCATTTTTACATATTCAAGAGTAGTGCCTTCAGCAAGAATTTGGCACATATCAGAAAAATTAGTAATATGCTCGAGAGGGCATTCATTAAATCTTCCGTAAAAAGCATTATTTTTAATTTCTATAAGGAAGGCAGTGCGAATTTCAAAGTTATTAGAAGGGAATAGAATAGCCAATTCAGGCACGACAAGAGTCGGGTGCATGTAATCCTCAGCAGTGGTAGGGTATTGGGCAAGCTCAGCCTCAGCCTCCCTCCTTAGTTCAGCTTCCTGCTCCGTGCGTGCTCTCTCAGCGGCGAGAACAGCATTTTTGGTTTCTAGCTCCCTCCGAAGCCTCTCGATCTCTTGAGCTTGTGTTTCAGCAGTCGACATTCCTCTTTTTAGTCTAGAGTGGACGTGTATAAGAGGTTCTGGGTCGTCTAAGGCATCAAACTCAGGTGGTTGACCAGAACGGCGCATACACCTACAAAGTAACTCAAAAGAAACGTGAGATCTAACTACCTAAGGCGCGGATTATTGCTTCCCCGGCAACGAGGCCAATTTGTTGTGAGGAGGAAATCGAGTTCAAAATATAGAAATATAAATCAACCCAGATCTTGCCCACGTAAATAATTACAAGACGTCCTCCCGATGTAGCAACAGGAAGTCAGGATCGATCCTCGAGGAAGCGTGTCAGCAGATCTCAGGTAGCAGCCAAATCTCATGTCGGATCTCGACCTCAGGTAATTCACTCGATATCGACCAAAAGTAGTCGATATCGACCAAATGCAGTCGATTCTAGGTTCTGCAGATAGTCAGTCGATTTCGACCTCTTAACTCGACATCGACCTAATTGCTCGATATCGACCAGTCTTTGATTTCGACCTGTAACTGTAGAGACAAAAACAAGCAGAAGTTGATATCAGTGCAACTCGATATCGACCAATCAGCAGCAGACGTCGACCAACAGTAGTCGAAGTCGAGTAAAACGCAGAAATAGAAACAAAAGCAAAGTTCGCAGAGTTCGAAATAAACAATGTAAAAGAAAACTTCCGGGACCGGGGTTTGCAAAAATGATAACCAAACATGCATAAGGCAAGATAAAGAAATAATCATGCAATCATATCAAAGGATTAAGCTTTCGTCTTTTCCAACAATTAGACAACTCTTTCAAGAAACCCTAACTGTATCTACCAATTTTATGTTTATAATCCAAGTTGATAACCTGAATCTCTATTAAATAGGTAATAAACATATAACGGGTAGTGGATGCTCAAAACACAATAAAGGTCGAATCTTTACGTCAAACATGCATGGCTATCGTCGGGCTCACCCCGGCCCTAGGAGTAGGTGGACTACTCACTCTTCATCGCAATCGCAAACATCATTGATGGAAAAGAAATAACTTGCATTAAAATCAACCAAAGCTTACAAACCGATCGAAGCCAACTTGCTCTCGCTCCTTAACTCCTCTCGGCCTCCACTCGCTCTCGCTCTTACTCGCTACTACTTGTCTTCTTTCTAACTTCGAATGTGGAATGAATAAAAACCAGCCCCATGGGCTTTATTTATAGGCCTTAATCCTTGCTAATCAAGGTAAGGAAACTCTATCTATATCTAAAAACTTCATATCTTAAAACATAAGAGAAAACATTAATGATAAAGAAAATAAATCTATAAGGAAACTAGAACTAATGTGGATAAATCCTTTTTGGTCTTGATAAATCTTCATGTGGATGGATAGAATTCCACATATCTTCACTTGTAAGCACTCTATCTTCTCTTGAAATATCTCTTCACTCGGAATCAGGATGGAGCTCAGAATTGACTTGTTCTCGTCGCTGGAAGTTGGTCGATATCGACCAAGTTTGGTCGATATCGAGCTATCTTTCTCGGCTTCTCTTCCGCTCAGTCGATTTTGGCTATGGGAGGAATATCGTGTCGTCTTTGGTCGATATCGACCAATGTAGGACAATATCGAGCTATCTTCGCATCCGCTTGTCATGTCGAGTCGATCTGGAATTCTCGACCATGATCAGGTCAATATCGAGTAATGTAAGTCGATATCGACCAGTCTTCATTATCTTGTTCCGTGCTTAGCTTTGATTGATGTTAGGCGCTCTTCCGTCGATTTTCGAGCTCCTTCAGTAGACATCGAGTGTATTTCCAGTCCTTCTTGGTTTTGCTCCGATTTGGCTCCAAATTCTGCAATATTAAACAGAAACTCGTGTAGACCTCTATTACTTGCAAATAAGCATAAACTACACATATTCGCTATATTCCCAACCCAATATATATAAAATGATAGAATAAGGAGCTGAAATGCATATAAAAACCTGGCATAAAACATGGACATCAGTGTCTCCTTTGACTTCGGAATAGCCTCAGTAGTCTTCTTATGGTTGTTTCTTGGCAGAGGGGGTGCCTTCGGGTTAGGGTCTTTGCGGGATGGGTCTCTGGGCGGGTCTTCGGTAGGGCTTGGGGAGGGAATAGAAGATCCTGTAGTAACATCCGAGTCTGAAAAATCAATCCCTGGTTGGGATTCCGAATTCTCCTTCGCATGGAAGTTTCCTACTTTCGTGGGATTTGTTTCCAGGGGGGATTGCCTTTCGTGTCCCTACGGGCCCGAATCTTCAGCAACTTTCTTATCCAAATCAAGTGCACCATAACGGTTGGAGATTTTCAATGAAAACTTCTCTGTTTCCAGATTTGGATTATTCTCCATGTAGGAGCTCGCCGGCGCCGACTCTGTCTCCGATCTCAGACCTAAATCCTGTTCCGGTGGCTCATCTCTTGACGTTTTCTCCGGATTTCCATCCTGCTTATTCTGGTCTCCTTGTCCGGCTTGTGCACCCGAGTTCGTTGACGTTCCCGGCTTCTGCCGGTTATTGCTTTTCACTTTCATCCATTCACAGTGGGCTTCCTTCTCCAGTGTGTCCCTTGTTGCTGATGGTCGCGTCTCCGGGGTTTGTCCCTGCCCTTGGCAGTGTTGATCTTTCTCACATGTATCCGAAGAGTGCCCCGCTTGACCACACTTGAAGGAAATCATTCGGATCCCCTCATACTGTATCGGCCAAACCTAACCGTCCAGTTTGAACTTGGACAGCAAGGGCTTGCTTAAGTCCACCTCCACGCTAAGCCTTGTGTATCTCCCTCGATCCGCCGAAGCTGTTGTGTTGTCGACTCTCCTGACCTTCCCAATCTTGCTCCCAATTCTATGGAGAAGATGGGGATGGAAGTACTCGATATGGAGGTTTTAGATCCTTACCCAGACAGTTAGTGTCTTAATCTCTTCCATTTCCGCGTCAAACCTAGGAACCCATTCCCTTATAGCCAAATAGTTGCCCCTAATCATCCAAGGGCCTTCCATGACGACGTGGTCATAGTCCATCTGATTCGTGAATCTAGCAATGTAGAAGTCATTTCCATGATCGACCAGCAAGAAAGAAGCCCGGAGTCCCCACTTTTGCGAAAGCCGTCTCCCACGGCTTCCTCAAAGCCAGTTTTTCTGCCTTGTTCAGTACGATTATAGGGCAAGCAGGGTCCTCCTTCTCTGGAAAAATATCGTCATCGGTTCCATAACCTTCACTCGTCGGGCTTTCCTGGTAGATCGGGTTGGTATACAACAGGCTGAACCCTTCTCCTGCTCCAGACATTAGCGTGTCCTTGTAAATGGGTTTTGGGGTAGATTGGTTGCCCATCCTCTCGCTCACACCCGGGACTTGTTCTGCCGAAATCTGCTCAGCCAACTTCTCCAATCCCCCAGCAGCCGACTTCGGGATCCCATTCTCTCCTCCATTGCCCTCGCTCTGGATGCTCTACTGACTACTCGAATTTTCTGGTGGATCACTAGGCGGAGCGATGGTGTGCCGATCGGGGCTTCTGGAGCGCTCTCTTCCCACGACGAGTAGATATATCTTTAAGGAGAAATTCCTTAATTATTCTCTAGTGCCCATAATCTATAATTCTTCATACAATTTTTGCCACTCATCATTATTTAAAATCTCTTGAAATGAGTTCCGACATAATTTTAATGGATTTTTCCGACGGATTTTAATTCTGCTACTTTGACTGGAGATTTTTAAATATGAGCGAGATTTTATCGGATTAATTAATTCGGTTTTGAAAATTAGATTTGGAATTTTTATTCAAAATAAGGTCGAGAGATCGGGTTTCGAGATATTTTCTTGGGTATTTGAAATATCTTTTGGGACCACACCAATTGTTTCTTTTTGCTTTTGATTTCGGAAATCAGAAGAGATTGAGCCCACCCTTTGTCTTCTTCCCTCCTTCTTATCTCGACAGCTCAGCAGCAATGGAAACAAGTTTTGTCTGATTTTTGCAGATCACCACGCCAAATTCAGTACATTGTAACACCTATTTTCTTCTTCCAAGCTAGCTCACCCCTACCATTCAAAACAACCCAGTTCTGGATTGGTGCTCTTCTAAAATCCAAATCCCTATCACCCCCAATCTTAGCATACCCAGCCCAAACTCTCCCTCCTTCACCTCCAGTTTCGGTTTTCGACAACCACCACACCACCCTCTTGCCGCCAACCGCCACCATCACACACCCTTCCTCCTCCTCTCTTCGTTTCAAGCCAAGGCACCAAGCCCTTTTCTCCTGAGAAACAGCAGAGCCACTCTTCTCGCCTCCTTCTTCCGTTGAATCCCAATAACAGCCTTCATCCTCCATCACCTTCATCTTTTTCACCACCATTAATGTCGTGAGTAAGATCACCCTCTCCCCTGTTTTTTTTAAAGGCAAGGCCGAGCATCACAACGGCTCCCATTCCCTCCTCTTCCCAGACGAACAGCAGCACCAGCCCGAGATCTTCTTCTCCGACGTCCACGAGATTCCAGTTTGAAGAATTGAAAATCTATAGAAATAAGAACAATCAAAACTGGAGGTTTAGATGAAGAACACTTCCATTGAGCTCTAGAAACTTGGTTGTTACAACTGCAAACCCACACCAGAATGTGGCGCCCAAACCTACACTTATGCCTCAAGCTGCATAAGAGGTTAGGACCCGAAATGTAGAATTACATTTTATTATATGATCAATATAACCTATGATCATATATTCCCTATTCCCCCCTCAAGCTTGGCTTGTACTAGGAAAGACAAGACCAAGCTTGGACACAAGGAAGTGACGCTGATGGTAGCCTAAAGCCTTTGTGAGAATGTCTGCAACCTGTTGGGAGGAAGATACGTGGGAGGTAGAAATGAACCCTTGTTGGACCATTTCTCTAATGATGTGAGCATCAAGTCTGACATGCTTTGTTCTCTCATGAAACAAAGGGTTAGCTGCCAGTTCCTGTGCAGATTTTTTGTCACAATACAGAGATATGGGAAGCGAGGCATTGATCCACATATCAGATAAAAGACCTTGTAACCACACTAACTCACTAGCTGCCGAGGACATGACCTTGTAACCACTTTCCGTTTCTTGGTTTTCCATGAAACTAGTGAAGAGCCTAAGAACACACAGTACCAAGTGAGGGATCTACTAGCCCTGCAATTCCCCCAATCCGCATCACTAAAGGCCCTCAACTGGAAAGATGAAGAAGCGGGAAATGAAAGAGCTAAATTGAAACTCCCTTTCAAGTATCTGAGAAGGTACATTGCAGCATTCCAATGAGGTTGCAATGGATTCTGAAGAAATTGACTTAGTTGTTGCACAATGTAAGAGATGGCAGGCTGAGTAAGAGTGAGATATATGAGTCTCCCTATAATTCTCCTATAAGATTCAGGATGATCAATGGGATCTCCTTCATTAGATGATAACTCTGTACCATGATGCATAGGAAAACTGGTGGCTTTACAAGTCTCCATGTGAGCATCTGTAAGAATGTCTAGGATGTACTTTCTCTGGTTAAGTAAAATATCATTAGATGACCGAGCAATTTCCATACCAAGAAAGTACCTAACAACCCCTAAATCTTTGATAGTGACTGCAGAATGGAGAGCTTGTTTAGTGAAGAATTCCCAAGAATAAGCATGTCATCCACATATACAAGAGCCACTGTCATACAAGAACCTGATCTCTTAACAAAAAGTGAATAATCGTGCTTGGACTGAGAATAACCCAGCTTGATAAAAAAAATTGAGTCAATTCATGGTTCCACTGTCTGCTTGCTTGTTTGAGACCATATAGAGATCCATGCAACTTGCAAACATGCCCACCTGGTACCTTATAGCCCAAAGGAGGAACCATGTACACTTTCTCATCCAAAAAAAACATGAAGAAACGCATTGTTTACATCGAGTTGATGTAAAACCCATCCTTTTACAGCAGCTAATGCTAGAATGACTCTCACAGTAGAAAGCTGTGCTACAGGAGAGAATGTTTGTTTATAATCCCTGTCTTTTACCTGATTGTAGCCCTTGGCAACCAATCTAGCTTTGTACCTTTCAATTAACCCATCTGGCCTTTTAAAAATCCATTTTGACCCTATAGCCTGCTTACCTTGAGGTAAAGGAGATAGACCAAGTGTGATTCTTTTTTAAGTTGAGATCTCATTTTGCATAGCACTTTCCCATTCAGCTATGCCCTTAGCTTGAGAATAGCTATTTGGCTCAAACACTGCACAAACATTCACCAATGACCGAACATAATCACTAGACAAATGAGCTAGATTCTAAAGACTGAAAACTGCAAATGACTGAGATATGGAGTCATCTGTCACAGAGTGATGTCTTTTAGGCAAACCTGAACAAATGTAGTCCTGCAGTTTTGATGGAGGACGAATAGTCCTCTTGGAGAGAGGAGGAGATAGGCCATTGACACTCTCAAAAGATGATGGTAAGACTGGTGATGTGGGAGAGGGTGAAAGAATGAGTGTGTCAAGAGAATTCTTAATATCCTGTACAAGAGCTGCAGTGGTTGGACTAGCAGTAGTAGAAGAATTTCGAACTTGAGGAATAGAGGCTTCATCAACTTCAATGTGAAAATATTCTTTTGGAAAAATTGGAACACTACGAGAAATGTGATCTCATCTGAATGGAAATACTGACTCTTCAAATTGCACATGTTTGTTGATGATCATAACCTTCCTATCCCAATCATACAACTTATAGGCCTTTTAACCAAGAGGATATCCCAAGAACACACACATCTTTTAGCAATACTTCCAAGTTTATCTTTTATGTCATTTGGTTGTAGGGCATTACACAAACAACCAACAACTCTGAGTCTCTCATATGCAGGTGATACATGAAACAATATCTCAAATGGTGATTTCCAACCTAATACAGAAGATGGCATCTTATTCACTAAGTAAGTAGCACTCAAAACACAGTCACCCCAGAACCTAATAGGCAACCCAGCATGCAACCTAATGGCTCTAGCAGTCTCAAGCAAGTGCCTATGTTTTCTTTCAACACGCCCATTTGGTTCATGAACACCAGGAGCATACTTCTGGTGAATAATCCCATGAGCAACAAATAATTCAACACAGCCTCTTTGGGTGAATTCAGTTCCATTGTCTGATCTAATGCACTTCACAGACATCTGAAACTGTGTTTCAACTAGAGCAAGAAATCAGGTGATACACCCCAAAACTTGCATTTTATCCTGAAGCAAGTAAACCCCAGTGGTTCTAGAATGATCATCTAATATAGTAAGAAAATAGCGAGCACCAGAAATAGAGGGAGGCATATAGGGTCCCCATAAATCCATATCCAACAAATGAAATGGAGCAATAACCAATGAATCACTTCTATCAAACTTAAGCTTGTGAAACTTAGTCACTGAGCAAGTATCACATCTGAAATTGCAGTCCTTAACATCCTTACACAAAGGTAAATATTTCATTTTAGACCAAGACATATGGCCAAGACGAGCATGAGTAGTAAGAATGTTGTCTACATTATTACAAGACACCTTAGCAATAGCAAAAGAGTCACCAGACTTATCTCTCATAGGCAAAGTATGAATCCTGTATAGACCTTCTTCTTCACATCCTTTGATTAGCAAACACTTAGTTATAGGGTCCTGTAGGTAATAAGATGCCTCATCAAATGGGAAAATAAGTTTCTGATCCTTAAGAACTTTAGAAACAACAAGAAGGTTATGACAAAATTGAGGCACAAATAGCACATTTCTTATCATAAATTTGTCATATAGCACAATAGTACCACACCACTACACTGAGATATAAGATCCATCAGGAAATCCCAAGGAAATAGAAGCAGGTAAAGGAGCAATCTCAGAAAATATCCCCTTATCAAAAGCAATATGGTCTGTTGCCTCTGAATCAACAATCCAAGTTTGTTTATCACCTTTATTTGTTCCAACAAGAAAAGACATACTTAATGTACCTGCAAAATGAACCATAACTTGGTTCACAGAGCTCTCTGAGTGATCCACAGTCCCCTTCCCTTTCATCATCTTGACCACTTCATTATAGATGGCATTGACCAGTGCAGGATCAGGTCTCATCTCCTGAACGCCATGATCTAATGGACTGTCAATCTGAGGAACCTCAAACTGAGCAATAAACTTCCCTTGTGGTTTCTCTTTGTCATCTTCCTTAGGGCCCTTAAACCATTCTGGATATCCCATCAATTTGAAGCAATAGTCTTTAGTATGACCACCTTCATTACAATAGTCACACTTACACTCTAACTTGGCTTTCTTGTATTCTCTTTTGGCTTGCTCAAATCTCATATGATCACCTTGCTTACCATACCCATATTTATTCACTGCATTGGCTTCAACTTCAGCTTGCTGAAGTTTGCTTACTGCTAAAGCATTTATATCACCCGGAAGCACTGAAGTCACCCCTTTGGATCTTTCCAATTGAATTGCCATTTGAAACACTTTCAGTAAGCCTGGCATAGGATCCTTGCAGAGAACATTCCCACGCAGTGGCTCATAAACATCGTTGAGCCCCATCAGAAACTGCATGACTTTCGCCTTTTTTTCCCTCTTAATGATTCTTTTGAGCAATCCACAATTACAGTTTCTAATTCCCCCACAACTGCAACTCGGTACAGTATCTAAGAGCTGTAATTCGTCCTAACATTTCTTTAACTTTCCATAGTAAGCGCCTACAGACAAATTCTCTTGGCGAACATTACCTAAGTCATGACGAAGCTGATAGATCAAAATATCATTTGATTCACAATATCTCTCTCTGATTTCATTCCATAGCTCGACAGCAGATTCAACATACATGAGTGTTTCAGCAATTTCACTAACCATAGAATTTATCATCCAACATCTAACCATATAATCTGCCCTCTCCCAATTTTCAAAATCGTCACTAGTCACAGGTGGTTTCACACAACCACCCATGATAAAACCTAGCTTAGCTTTGGCTCCAAGCGCCATCCTATTTGATTCACAGTATCTCTCTCTGATTTCATTCCATAGCTCGACAGCAGATTCAACATACATGAGTGTTTCAGCAATTTCACTAACCATAGAATTTATCATCCAACATCTAACCATATAATCTGCCCTCTCCCAATTTTCAAAATCGTCACTAATCACAGGTGGTTTCACGCAACTACCCAT
This sequence comes from Persicaria maculosa, assembly GCA_963922045.1. Classification (NCBI taxonomy): domain Eukaryota; kingdom Viridiplantae; phylum Streptophyta; class Magnoliopsida; order Caryophyllales; family Polygonaceae; genus Persicaria; species Persicaria maculosa. The sequence goes on from OY998253.1 coordinate 56,030,924, forward strand.
GCTATTAGGATAGCCCAGCTCCATCCGGTTTGTTCTGAGTCATTGTTTTCACGAGATATGAGATGAGCTCGATTGTTTTATGAACTTGATATATTGAGCATGATGAGGAGATGAGATGATGATTGATTATGATGCACATATATGATGAGACTGCTATGCTATAGCACCGAACTGGCCAGTGTCTGCCCTAACGGGAAAGGGGGTAGATGTAGGAGAGGGATATGCCACTTGGCATTCTTTGGGGCCATTTACCGCACTTCTGTAAATTTATATATCCTAATAAGCATGACATGCGTGATTTAAATTCCTGTCCTGCATTCGATCATCTTTATCTAGGTATAGCGTATATGGTATGATTACAATAGGACCTAGTCCTATGTGTGAGCCTCAATATGATCCCACGCCCTGTATTATTTTTAAGGTATGATTGCAGATACTTGATTGCTTGGTGTCTCTATGACGGGGTTACCTGTTGGCGTTTGATCGACCGAGATACTGACTTCACCAAACTTATATAAAATCGAATAATTTCAATTCTGTTTTACACCCGTATTTTTGTTTGACTCGGCTCTTATCTTGTTTTGAATTTCAAACTATTTTGAGCAACTTAGTCATATAGGACAGGTTCTAGGTACCCAACGACCCTCACTTGTTTTGGGGTTTGAAATCCCCACTTTAAAAGATTAACTTTTGGGGTTTGAAATCTCGACCTGTACCTTGATTGCAAGATCCGAACTAAGGTATTCAACCTTCGAAACGTAACCCGAATATTTATATTTAGGCCGTTACAGGACCTCCCATGTAACACGCTTCCTCATGTGTCTCTTCAAACTAGACTTTCTTGGAATGTGGGCGGGTGGTGGTGCTGTGCCTGATGGACCAACAGTCCAAACAAGGTCGGTTATTGGTTAGGAACTTGACTTGCTTTAGTAACCGCCGCACTTGATCCTTTGTGAATTGCTCCCTCACATCATGATCAATATCCTTTGATGACTCGTAGAATGGCATAGATGAGGCAGGCCTCGCGTCGAAAGCCTCAGGAGTCCTACATGATACGTTTGGAATCCCCGATCATTCGCATGTGGGCTCGGAATCAAGAACACCAAACTGTTGATGGCCCGATCTTGCAATATTCTTTATATCCTTGATGTTGAACAAGTGTCTTGAAGGTATGGGAATGGCGGAAGCAAAACAAGAACACAAGCAACAACACAAAGAGCGCAATTGTAACACTGCTGGAAAAGCCGCGGGCGCGGCCAAGGGAGCCGCGGGCGCGGCCCTGACGCTGACGACGGCTCTGACAGATTCAGCGACAGGAACACTGGTTCAGCGACGGTTTTTCAGGATGAGTTTCTTCTTTGTGTTTGATTTTGTGAGTATGAATGAGGAAGAATAACAATTTGAATCCAAAGCTTTTGGATTGGAGGATTGAAGAACCTTTTTAATCCTAAAAAGGGTTCCTCAATATAATTTCCAATCTAATTAAATCAATGCAAATACAAGAGTTTAAATAGGGAACTATACCAATTCTATCTTTACAAAAGATAGAGTTTTGTCTTAGATAAATAAATATTAAATCCTAATAATAATCCTAGATAAATATTCCTACTTAGTGGACAAGGAAAATATCTAGAAGAGATAAACTTTCCTTTTCCCTTTTATTCACCTAACTAAGTATTACTAAAATTAAGACATTCCATAAATAGCTCCAACTAACATAGGAGTAACTAAATATGGAAAGAATATAAAAACTAATAATAATAATAATAATTAAATAAATAAAATATCTTTTCTTCAATCCATGGTGGCGCCTTCTTCTTCCTCTTGAGGAAGACACTCTTTGCTATCAATGGCCCTCGAATCGTTCTTGAGAGCTCGCCTGGATCAAGATCATTGTTTGACCCACAGAAGGCCATCTTGATCCGTATCACTACACGTGTTGTCAAACTCAACAAGCCTCTCAAGGGTATCCCAAGCTTGTTGTGGTGTGAACTCAAGATACCTATAAGAGGTATATGTGTTGATTTTCTCCTTTGTAGGCACATTCAGTAAGTTGTAGATGATTTCCTGGATAACTGATGGAGGGAAAGTCGTTGATTTACCTCATCAAAAATAAATCTCAAACAAACAAACTAGTATAGTACGCAAGTAAGGGGTCGAACCCAAGAGAATCAAGTATTTCTAAATATTGTGTATTTATCAATATAAAAAGAAAAGATTTTTATGAATGAAAATAAAAGAAAATAATATTGGCAAAAGCAAATAAATGATAGAAGAAAAGCGTTTCCACCTACAAGTTCTCGACTTTGGTTGGCTTTATTGATCATCGAATCCTTTTTCATTTATTATCGTTTCCTACGAATTCCTCTCGTCTTGGTTTAAGTAGATTAAAAGTCCTACCAGTCCAATTAATCCCTTACACCTCAATGCAAACTTAATACGATCAAGATTTAACAAAGAGATAGCAAATAGTCCCAAGAACTTGGGCATATAAATAACACCAATTAAACACGATAAATCAATGTTTAAGATACATGTCAACTCCCTACATAATCATGCTTCAAACACGGAATCCACAATCTTATGCGTGCTACTAAGGAAATAACACAAATACGAAAGTATTAAATCCAAGCTTGAAATCAATATTATCAAGGTCGTAAATCAAGATAACATCAATAACATAATCAATATCACACAAAGATGTTGGAAGAATTATAGAGGAAAAATAACTTAAATTAGAAACTCACAAATCACCAACCAAGTCTCGAAAGTGTAGGCGGGAACTAGAAAATTAGCCAAACATGGTTTACCTAAGCTTTATTCTCTTCAATGGTGATTGCTCTACTTGAATCCATGGGAAAACTAACCCTAAACATCCTATTTATAAGCTTAAAGTCTTGAATAAACAAGGTAAAAGATAGATAAATTAGATAGAAACTTTCTAAACAAACTAGATAGAAGATAGACTTTCCAAGTTTAGTTCAGCGTCAGATTCCGCTGACAGCGAAAATTTCCGCTATCAGCTAATGGCCTTAATCAAGCTACTGTTGGATTTTCGCTAGCACCTCGCTACCATACTCGCTGCTAGCGAATGTCCATGCCTTAGAAATTTTCCAATACTCTTCGATTCCATTGTTTCCGCTTCCGCGAGTCCACCTTTCCGCTGCCGCGAGAGTGCCCATCCGCTGCAGTGAGTCTGGTCGTCTGCTGAAGCGACTCCATTCGCTGGCCACGAGTTTCCTTTCGCTGGGAGCGATTCGTGCTGCTCCTAGACATGCTCCGGTTGACTCCACTCGCTGGCAGCAAGTTCCCATTTGCTGGCAGCGAGTTCTGCTTAGGATACCTTCTCGCAAATGATGCTGCTGACTTGATCCGCTGCAGCGGAAAGTCATTCGCTATCAGCAAAAATCCAGCAGAACACCATCATGTAGATCTTCGAAAGATCTTTCCAACGCATGCACATATGCGCCGATCGGACATCCAAGGCCTCCGGAAAGTGCGTTGCAAGTTCAGCTCGCCGGGCGGACAGCTTTCGCGACTCGCCCTCGTTTTCACTCTTAGACCTCAATTTCGTGCTTTGTTGCTCCTCAGGTTGTTCCATTCTCTTCGGGACTTCTTCCTTAAGCTCTCCCAAGTCTTGCCTTAGCCTTTCTTAGCTCCGTTCCTCATGTTCTTTACCTCGGATCTACGAATCTACATAAAACCATCGAAATAGCGTAGACTCCAAACTTTTCCACAAAACGGACGCTAATCTAATTAACACTAAAACATGGATATATGACAATGAAATGAATTTAAACTAATCTATAGTGCCTATTGGAATACGTCTTATCAAACTCCCCCACACTTAACCTTTAGTTTGTCCTCAAGCAATGGAAAAACAAGAGCTAAACCATCATACCACAAATATGATCTTCAAGCCCTAACCTTGTCAAAAGCAACATTAAAGGGTAGAAGCCATGAGCATGAAAGTTAACATCCTAGCAAGTATATGAGCGATTCAAAGTCAAAGGCACATCTAGTCCAACCTCACTGGGATAATGTGTTTGGTCTCATTCTCATTGTGTTTAGGATTAACAATGTATCTCCCAACTCAATCCAAAATGAAAAAAGCTACATAGAAATTGACACATATATCACATATTCTCCACCGCGTATGCCATTACTCAAAAGCAACATCAAGAGGTCTTTTTATCAAGGTTGTAATGTGGCTCAGTAAAGAATTTAAGGTAGGAAAATATTTAGGCTTGTAGTGCTAAAAATCCGGGAAAAAGATATCTCTAAGAACAGTCGAAAGAACACAAAAAACCAAATACTTTCAAAACCAAAATAACTCAAACTTTCATTCTTAAAACACTTGATCAACAAAAGAACTTTCTCTTAACCATACATATTTTTCTAACTCTCACATTCATAATGAAGATAATAAGGCTCTTTACTCTTTCTTTTCTTCTTCTTTTTTTTTCACTCTTTTCTTCTTCTTTTTTTCAATTTTTCTTCTCCTGGAGCCAAAAATAAAATAATGCACAATGTGAAGAATAAAACCAAAATTACCTAATAATCCAAAACTTGTAACTCTCTTAAGAATATTTTCTTTTCCACTCAACTTGATCAATCATTCACCAACTCTAATCCCAATTACCGGATAGGGTAAGGCTCATCATCGGCTAGGATAAATTTCGTGGAGCTTCAAAGAAAAGGCTAAGGCTCAAATTTGGCTACAAGCAAAAGACACATATGTAGGGTGGATATGGATAATAATATGGCTAAGAAAATCATGCCTCTATCATTTGAAACTTGTTAGCAATAGACATATAAATTTGGCCTCAAATATAGATAACAATGTCAATCTCAAGAGGTAATTGCATAAGGAGAGTATAATGTCACACAAGAAAGCAAAAAGGAATAAATAAGATGAAAATCCTTATAAGGCCAAAATTCTCCCTAGGACAAGTTTTGTTGGATTTCAATAATGTCCATGACTAAGAATCATACTTGCTCAATTGAACTAACAAGTCATGCTCCCATAAATCATTTCAAGTATGTGACAAGGCTAGGTAATTCAATAATATTGTGGAACATATATGGTAAAACTCAAAAAAATAAAATGGAGGACAAACTAAGGCAAGATGAGTATTTGAATAACATATATATGCAATGCATGATCTTTATGGATCTTTTTTATTTTTCAATTTTTTTTGATTTTCTAATGCAATAAAATAACCAAAAGTTAATATGAATCGATGAATAAAATAACGACAAAATATATATGAATGCATGAATCTATGAATGTAACCCTCCCCTACACTTAAACTCTTCATTTGTAGAATTTAGAGAGGGATAAAACCATAATAGATTGGTGGTGGAAGCCTCATATTAAGGAAGGCAAACACACATTTATCATGTTATTATTCAACCCTTTATATAGGGATTACACTGCTTGTAGATTAAGTAATATAAAGATATCGATAAACTAAACCTACCAAAGATATATATTTCTAACCTAACATAACAATATCAAAGATTATATCCTAATACAATCATATCTAATATATCATTCCTAATATATCTCCAATACGCCCCCGCAGTCGAAGCGAGAGTAGAGTCACGAACGCTGAAGACTGGATGCATAATCCGCAGTTGATGTAGATGGCTAGAACACGAACGGTGAGAGCTTGAGAGTCCATGCCAACAAGAACAAGGTAGAGGCCAATGAACATGATAGAGGCCGACGGACAAGGTAGAGGCCGACGAACATGATAGAGGCCGACGGACAACGTAGAGGCCGAAGGACAACGTAGAGGCCGACGGACAACGTAGAGGCCGACGAACATGATAGAGGCCGACATAAGTAAATAAGGTAGAGAATAGATGATCAACCATGGCAAGTGGAGCCGACGGCGGTCAATCATACGGTAAAAAAAACATATATGGATAGGATAAGGTAAGGCAGCGAAAGTGTTTAACGAAGGTGGAGATAGGCCAAGATCGAAACCTGCTCTGATGCCATGTAGAATTTAGAGAGGGGTAAAACCATACTCCCTCCGTCTCAAAATTTAGGTCGTTTTAGCCTTTAAATCTTGTATCAAAATTTAGGTCATTTTAGGTTTTATAGGTAGGGGATAGTAATGATTTGTATCGATTTGTGTGTTGTTGACATTTTTAAATATTTTGATTGGTTAAAAAATGTAGTGGGTGTTAAAAAAATAATAAAATTTATGAAAAAGTTAGTGGAATGATGATGTTGATGGATTAGTGAGTGTTTTATTAAAACTTGTGCAAAATCCTAAAACGACTTAAATTTTGAGACGGGGGGAGTTATAGATTGGTGGTGGAAGCCTCATATTAAGGAAGGCAAACACACATTTATAATGTTATTATTCAATCCTTTATATAGGGATTACACTACTTGTAGAATAAGTAATATAGAGATATCGATAAACTAAACCTACCAAAGATATATATTTCTAACCTAACATAACAATATCAAAGATTATATCCTAATACAATCATATCTAATATATCATTCCTAATATATCTCCAATATCATTGTCCTCAATGAAAATAAAAGACAACAAATCAAAAAAATATGAGAGAAAGAGGAAAAAGAATAATTCACATTGTAGAAAAATTTCAATGGCGATGATGAAGAAGCTTGGAAGAAGGATGATGAACAACGACAACGACGAAGACTGACGAACCGTGAGCACGGTTGAATGACGATGACGAAGAATGAATAAGACGGGTTGCGATGACAACGAACAAAGACTGTGCATCACTGCTGGATTCGCTGTCAGCGGATAAAATCAGCTCTTATGTTGTCTGAGCGGCTAGACTCGCTGGTAGCGAATTATGATTCGCTGGCAGCGAATTTAGCACAAATCTCTATTCTTCGATCATTTTTTTTCCTGTATGGTTAGCTCAAAAATATCCGAAAGCATCTATCTGCCATATAAAGGAATTTTAATTTATTAAACGTCAAAACTAATTAACTAACTACGAATCGAAATGAATAATTTAGGAAAACTTACCTCAGGTTGCCTCCCGAGAAGCTTCCTTATTTATCGTCATAGACTCAACGGTTTATTTGTTCGTGCATTCAAGACTCATTCGGACATTGCCAACACCCTCTTTAGCAAATCAAACTTTGATGCACACCATCTAGGTAGGCGAGCACCGCATATAAAGAAGCTGAAGTCAAAAGATGTGATGTTGAAGAAGGTCTCCAACTCTTCATATGCTCGAGTATGACTTCCCGCCGAAGTGATGGACATTCAAATGTCCATCACTAGCAACGGAATTAGCCACGGCTTGACAATTCGTTGCTAAATCCATTGCTAAACAACTGTCGCGATTAGTCACGAGGCATATGGGTATGGAAGGCCCACCCGTGGCTATTTCCGTGGCTAAATCGGTTAGCCACGGCCATTTGTTGCTAATGCCGTTGCTATTTTTCGTAGCTATTTCCTGCGTTTTTAGTAGTGTAAGTCTTGTGAATCAATAAAAGTTCGTGCTGAACCTCGTTAAAAATTCATTGCGTCCTTTACTTACTGCTTTACCATATTTCCGCACTTGTTTCGAATTGTATAACTCTGTTGTGATTCAAGTTTGCCAGAAGAAAGAATTACGTTTAATCTCAAAGGGTTTCGCAAGAGCTTCAAAAGTCTTGAGATTATCTGCGAAAAACCGACATACTCTATTCAACCCCCTTCTAGAGTATCTTTATATTACTTTGTTATACATTATCGAAACTTCAATTGGTATTTGAGCTTTACTCACTGCTTTTGATCTAAAACTCTTGTGAGTTTTGATCATGTCTGGTGAAGCAAGCGAAGGATTTGCACAAGGAAGGTCCACCAGTAGACCACCACTCTTTGTAGGAAACAACTTCGTCCACTGGAGATCCTTGACGAAAATGTTCATTATAGATCAAGATCTGGAACTTTGGAACATTATAGAGAATAGTCCAAAGGTTCCAGAGAAAGATGGTCTAAATGGAACCAAAGTTGCAAAGACTGAGGCTAAATACATCCAAGCGGATCTTCAACTCGTCTCAAAAAACTACAGGGCTATTAACTTACTATATTGTGGTCTTAACACTTATGAGTTTAACCGTATTTTATCTTGTAGGTTAGCTAAAGAGATTTGGGACAAGCTGGTTGTCACCTACGAAGGAACTAGCCAAGTGAAGGACACCAAGATCAGCATCTTCCTCCGAAAGTATGAACTTTTCAAAATGAAGCCAGATGAGTCTATTAAGGCTATGTTCACACGGTTCACGGAAATCACAAACAACCTTGACTCTCTCGGCAAGACCTTTGAGAATGTTGAGAAAGTAAGTAAGATATTGAGGTGCCTCCCAAAAGACAAATGGGGTCCGAAAGTGACAGCCATAGAAGAATCCCAGAATCTCACCACTCTACCTCTTGATGACTTGCTTGGGAAATTGATCACACCACTACAAAAAAAAAAGATATTAGCAATGGCTATTTACCGTGGCTAAAAGTCCATTTGCTGTGGCCAAAGGGTATTAGCCGCGGCTGTAGCCACGGGAAACAAGCCCTGGGGAAACATGGGGTGGCAAAAGAGAGTAGCAACGGCTATAGTGCTAGCCACAGCAAGTTGCCGTTGCTAAATGATTTCTGGGAAATAAAAAAAAACACTACTTTTTAGCCCGGATTCTTCAGACCCGGGCTAAAAAGTCCCATATTTATAAATAAAAAATAATACACCACAAATTCTATTCTAGCAGCTGAACAGTAAAATTCTAAATGTAAAATTACACAATTAAGCTAATCTAGAGATCACATTAAGCTAATCTATTCTAAATACATCTCTGATGTTGTGATTACCCTATAGCAGCATTGCTCGAAGCAGATGAGCTATCAATCTCTTGAAGCAACTTTCCAGCTACAGCAGCCAGCAGCTCAAATTCATCAGAAGGACAAAAGACAAACAAACAGAATGTTGTACATTAGATCACTTAAACATTCAAACAAATTCATCATATAAAAATGGGAGCAGCACTGCTACATGAAACTGCTGCAAGAAATCAGACCCTATATTAGATTACCATATAAAAAAATGCAATTAGTACTCCACATGCACACAACAAGGGAACACGAGCTAGTTTTGTAAGATAATTTTAATGAACCATAAAAGATTGTTAACACCGAATACAATGATAGGAAACCCATTATTGACTTACTAGGTCAAGGTTACTGGTAATTACATATATAAGACAATAAGCGAGCAAATTATAAAGAACAAGTGTACAAGTTAATAAATAATGTGTGAATAAATACTAATTACAAAGTTTTAAACTGATACTTTTTGTTTCTCCTCACAAAAAAGGTGTTTTTTTATCAGTCCAGCCTGTGATAGGAAATGTAACTTGGCCAATAGCGACAACTGCGGAGGCCACTGTTTTAGTGAATTCTGATTCAGTGAATTCTGATGCAATGGAATCACTTCCATCCAGAGAAGCAAATACTTTGTGCATCAATAAAGAAATGCAAACAGATTTTCTTAACAATAGCCTCTAAACATCTCTCCTTTTGTTAACTATAAACTGAAGTATTCAAATAAGACAAATCGAGCAATATATACAAGTCAATAAATTTATGATCCTCCAGAAGTACTTAATACAATGGAGTAAAAGCTTATTATATTTACCTTGCATGACTCTCTCGCTTTGTATGTGACTCTGATTTCATATATATAAGTCAATAAATTCAGCTAGACTTCGTATCTAACTCTTATTTCATCAATGAGTTCAATGTAGAAATTAAGGATACCTTTCCCAGTTCCCTCCCATGACACATCTAGGTTCACCAATCTTCAAGCTATCAGTGAGCACTCACTTGTTTGCTTTATTGTCTTTAAGCATATTCCATATCTATATATTGATGGCAAAAAAATATATCAGTATCAGATTATAAATTACAAAGATTAAGCAGGCGGATAAAAAAACCTTAAGGAAAGCTTTGGCTAGAGACTACTTTGTCACTTTTATTAAGCTAGGCTAATTAAAACCTAGGGAGTCGGTTAGGTGTCCCACTTTAGGCAATAGAAGCAATGAAACTTCTAAGAGATAAATAATATCGATTTAAGAAAGTAATTGAATCACATAAGAGATCAAAGAGACATGGGTAAAAACTAAAAACAAAGTAAAAGAGATTGGCAATGAAAGCGGGAAGGCACTCTACCTCCTACCAGGGGCAACATATAACATTAGCACAATACAAAAACAGGCTAAGTTTTGATTGCTAAACTAGTTTAGTTTTTCAGATAAACTTAGATCTCTCCCTCTAATCATCATAGAGTAGGAACTAAAGGGACCATAATCTAGACATTGAATATACAAAAACAAATCACTACTATACTATACAACTGACATCCTGACCCTAACAAACCTAACATTGTTAAACAATATATGGTATAGTGAAGGATAAGACATAGAGGAAGTAGACAATTCATCATGGGATTATATTGTGCAGGTTATAGCACAAAGACTTACAACTAAGCCAAATGAAAGCAAAATCATGAATTTAGATAAGAAAACAAGTGAAAACTACAAGATGCAATGTGCTTATAGAAAAACACAAATTACACTATTATTTTTATAAGCATACCCGAATTAGACCTTTCTAAACAATACCATACAAATATAAGATAGAAAAAATTGATTTAAGATAGATTTAAAATTTAAATCAGATAAATATATATCTAGTGCATGTATGGAGTTTGTGAAGGATAGAAATGTACATGTACCTAAGTGAGTCCGGTTCTTGTTCTCTTTGAGAGTTAGACTTCTCAGAGTTGATCCTATCTAGTCATCAAAGACTTGACACAAATTAATTTATATGGGCAAAAATAACCTTGAACATTAAGTAGATGAAACAATGGAAAGGATCATCAGAAGACCTCAAGTTCCTCTTTCAGACAACAATTTTCAGTGGTGAATCTCCAACTCCAACAGCTGAAACCCAAGAACCAATTTGGAGTATTAGTGCTAACATCCCTAATAATTCAAATCAAGGAGATAAACAGGATGAAAGGTCTAGGCAGAGAAAGCAAGGAACCGATAGGAAGAGATGATTAGATTTCAGTATCACACTCAAAGTGTGTTCTCACTAGTCCATTCATGTGGATAAATCCTTCAAGGTTGTCATGCTAATATAGGAGAAATTTTGCAATATTTCTTCCTGCATTTCACCAACTCCTCATATATTCTCTACAATGCACATTATTAAGCAAATGAATGAACATGTACCGGTCTTTTGTGTAAAATAAAATCGTTTTTAGTGCATTTAATAATTCAAATCACAAATGATATATTTGCACAAGCTTAAAAAATAATTGACAGTATAAATTTCCAACAGATTCTTTCCATTTCCTCCCACATGAGGAAACCAATATAGAATAAAATTACTTAACCTTAAAAATGAAGTCTGATGTAACTCCATCGTCACATAGACCAAATAGCAATCAAAACAACACACATGATCAACCATGTAGACAAAGAGAGAACCATGTGCAGTCTTCTTTAAAATAAAAATAGGTTTGAGTTAGTGAATATTTTAAGCTCCAAATGAGACAATTACCAAGAGAAAACAGATTTTATTATGTAAAAATCAATGCCCCAAAGAGGAAGAGAAGGGAAAATATTTGTTACCTTGCAGATTTAAAAAAAAAAAACTAGCACATTGCAAATTCACTTACATCCAAAAATCGGGCCTCCTCCCTCTTTTGACCATACCCGGTAGCACCTGCAAGAATATGATTCAATCAGATACTGTATGTTAACAATTTTTTAGGTGGTTCAGTTGATGATCTTGAAGCTTTAGTTCATGCTAAGGTATGTTAACAATTCAGCTCATTTTTGGCCTCCTAAAAGCGGAATGTCGTACACAAGTTGCATCTACCTCAATCATCCAGAACATCTAAGCTAGAACTAGGTAAAGTAAAATCATTAAGCAAGTAGTATAAAGGCAAGTAATATATAGCTGTAGAAAGAAAATCAAAGTTTTGGTTATTGAAACTTCAAAGCCATAATACCAGTGATTTCGAATCGAAAAGGACGAAACAGTAACTTTTCCCTAACCCTAACCAAATAAGAAGTGACCATTTCAGATCTCTTGAACCAAACCCTAACCAAACAGTAACTTTTCCCCAAATCACACCCTACTCAAACCGTGCTCAGATCTCTTGAATTGAAATGAAGGGAGTTTGAAAAGATTACCTGAAAATCGAGATGCTAGAGAACCAAGAAGGTGTCGAGCAGCACATAGTTACGGCAAAGCTAGTCACAGGGCTTCAGCGCACAAACGAAGGTGGATGAGAGAGATGCCGATGGCGATGAGATGTCGAACAGAGTGCGTCTGATGAGAGAGCTGTCTCACAATCTATGATAGATTTTGAGGTTAGATCGATGAGGTACCGACGTTGATGGCGGTAGGTTATAGAGAGATCCGGCTTCGAGATCTCGATATTTGGCTTCGGAGATCTGAAACCTCCAAAGAGAGAATGAAAGAAAATGGATGGAGAGATATGAAGAGGAGAGGCATGATGAAGAAGAACTGAGATCCAACGAAAGAGGGAGACTGAAAGGAAGGGTGAGGGAGATGGAGATCATGGAGGCGGAAAGAGCGAGGGAGACTGGAAGGTAGGGTTAGACGAAACAGGGATCTGACTTCTGAGTTCTTTCTATTATTTAAAAATTAAATAAAGTATATGCTTAGCCACGGAACTCTATCTGCCGTAGCAAATATTGCTCAGCTGAGGGAAAAGTAGCAACGGAAACCCATTGCCATGGCAATGCCATAGAAAAAACCAACTCAATGGCCACGGCAAATCTCTGCCGTTGCTACCATGTGTGGCTAACTTGTTTTTTCTTACCTATTGGCCACGACAAAGCTTTTCCGTTGCTACCATCCGTGGCTAATATGTTTTTTTTTGTAGTGCACATGAGATGATTCTCAATGAAGACGATGGAGAAATCCCAACGAGCACTAAGAACTTGGCACTCAAGTCTAAGAAGGATGAGCCCAAAGATGTCTGATTCTAAAGATGAGGATGATGATGAGGATGATCCCTTTGATCTCATTACAAGGGGTCTTTCTCGAATCCTCAAGATATAGAAGCAATTCAACTACAAAGATAGATCAGAGTCTTCTAAATTTCGAGGTAAGTCTCAATACAACAAATATGACAAGAAGACTAAACCTTTGTCTTGTTTTGAATGTGGTGAAACAGACCATCTAGTGAAAGATTGCCCTCAAAAGAAGAAGAGCCAGTTCAAGAAAGGTGATAAATGGAAAAAGAAAGTCATGGTGGCAGCTTGGAGTGATTCTGACTCAGGTGACTCAGATTCCGGTGATGAAAAGGCCAACCTTTGTCTCATGGCCTCAGGAGATGAATCACATGATAAGCAACTTGAGGTAACCGTAAGAGAGCTTATGGCAAGTACAAAAGAGGTACTATCGGAATTCCTTTCTAATATGATTGCCAATTAAGAGAAATTTATTGCCCAAACTAACACTCTTGTTAAGAAGACTGTGGACCAGGAAAGAACTATTGAGGATCTGTTTATGAGGGTCAAAAGTCTTAAAACTTCTTATTCAGGTCTTGACATTAAAGTCAAGACTCTTGACTCAGAGAAATCTGAACTCAAGCAAGATCTCTCCTCTCTAAGAAGTGAACATCATGACTTAGAGAACGAGAAGATCTCCCTGAATAATAAGATTCAAGACCAACAGACAGCCCTCATAAGTTTTACCAAATCCAAAGGCACTCTTGATAGAATGTTGGGTGAGCAACAAAGTTCTGTAAACAAAAGTGGTATTGGTTATAATCCAAAATTTCTAAAGAAGCAGCACATTACCACTTTTGTAAAGCCAAAAGAAAGCAGAACCTGTCCTATATGTCACCACTGTGCAAGAAAGGGACATGTAAGAGAGACCTGCCCCTATAGAAGAAACGATCCTCATATTATTCGCAATACATTTCCTGTTCACTTGATAAAAGAACGGAAAACGCAAGTTTGGGTCCCCAAATGCACTATTTTACCAAATATGGTTTATCCCAATAATGGATCTAAATTTGCTCACTGGTCTAGCCACAAAGGTTGATTTTTTTTTTTGCATGAGATCACCAAGGTGAAAAAGCAAAAATGGATTATTGATAGTGGATGCTCGAGACATATGAGTAGGAAGAGGTCTCTCTTCCATGATCTAAAGAAGCAATCCACTGGAACAATCACTCTTGGTGACAAAGGAAAGTGTGACATCGTTGGTATTGGTAGTGTTGGGAGTTATCCTAACCATAGTATTAAAAATGTTTATCTTGTTAATGGTTTGAAATATAATTTGCTTAGTGTCTCTTAACTATGTGATAGTGGTAATGATGTTGGATTTAACAAGAAAAGATGTCTAGTGCGCAGAGAAGATACATGTGAAATTGTTCTAACTGCCTATCGTTATAACAACATCTATGGTGAGCAAGTGGCGCAAGGAAGCTTAACCTGCCTAAAGGCTTTGACGGACGATCCAAAGCTCTGGCATAGGAGACTCGGTCACGTGAGCCCACATACACTATAGAAGCTTGTGTCCAAATGGCTTGTAAGAGGACTACCTGAGATGGACTTCAAAGGTATTGAGATGTGCAAAGCATGCACATGAGGTAGACAAACACGTAGCTCTTGCAAACCCAAAATAATTGTAAGTACTTCTAGACCCCTTGAACTTTTACATATGGATTTATGTGGTCCTATGCGAGTCAAATCTCCCAATGGTAAAAAGTACATCCTTGTTGTCATATTTGATGAATGCAATGACGGTTCTTTAAGTGAAAGTGTTGCAGATTTAGATCTTAACAGCCATACAGAGAATGAGGATGGTGATGATATTGCTACTAAGAACACAGAGAAGAGGAACATGTAGGATCAGATTCTTAACACTGAAGAATTGGCCCAAGGTGTTGAAGCTCCGTCCAAAGCCCTTGGCGACCAATCCAGAAGTGTTGAGACGTCAAAAACTGCTGCAACTGAACCTAACAGATCCATGGAGTCAGTTGTACAACAAATAAATCCTGCTGGTGTAACGAATCAAGGAGCTGAGACTAGCAAACGAAAATTCAAATACTCCTCATCACACTCATTAAAGGATATCATCTCTGACCCTACATCTAGTGTTCAAACTTGTTCTAAACTTAAAGATCTTTGTGCTTTTCATGCGTTTGTTTCTCTTATAGAACCAAAGAAGGTAGATGAGGCCCTTCAAGAGCCAGACTGGATCATTGCTATGCAAAGTGAGCTTAACGAATTTGAAAGGAACAAAGTCTGGACCTTGAAGCCTAGGCCAAAGCATCAACCAGTCATTGGTACACGTTGGGTATTTCGGAACAAGCTAGATGAGAATGGTAAGATCGTGAGGAACAAAGCTAGGCTTGTTGCTCAAGGCTACAATCAAGAGGAAGGTATTGACTACGAGGAGACTTTTGCTCCCGTAGCCAGGCTTGAAGCCATTCGCATATTATTAGCATTTGCATCTTTTATGAGCATAAAGTTATATCAAATGGATGTCAAATGTGCTTTTCTTAATGGTTTCTTAGAGGAAGAAGTCTATGTGGCTCAACCCCCAGGTTTTGAAAGTTTGGAATTTCCTAATCATGTTTACAAGCTAGACAAAGTGCTATATGGTTTGAAACAAGCCCCAAGAGCTTGGTATGAGCGCTTGTCAAAATATCTTTTAGAAAATGATTTTAAAAGGAGGTTGATCGACAAGACTCTTTTTATGAAGACCAAAGGAAAGGACATTTTGGTTATTTAAATATATGTTGATAATATATTGTTTGGTGCTACTAACATATCTTTGTGCAAGGAATTTTCTGACATCGTGTGCAGTGAATTTGAGATGAGCTTGATGGGTGAACTCAACTTCTTTTTGGGATTACAAGTTCATCAATCTAAGAAAGGGATCTTTGTCAACCAAAGCAAGTACACTAAGGATCTCTTGAAGAAGTTCAAGATGGATCAATCCAAAGCAGCCAAGACACCCATGAGCTCAACATTATCTCTAGATCAAGACAAGACTAGGAAGAGTGTCAATCAAAAGGATTATCGAGGGATGATTGGATCGTTACTATATCTTACGGCTAGTAGACCTGACATCATGTTTAGTGTTTGCATGTGTGCTAGGTTTCAAGCTGACCCTAAAGAATCTCACCTCGTGGGTGTGAAGAGGATCTTTCGATATCTCAATGGCACTAAGGAGCTTGGCTTGTGGAGCATCCTTGATCAGTTGGCACTCAAAGAAACAAAACTCAGTTGCTCTATCCACTGCCAAAGCCGAATACATAGCAGTTGAAGCCTGTTGCTCCCAAATCCTTTGGATAGCTCAACAAATGAGAGATCTTGGCATCAACCACAAAGGCATTCCCATTAAGTGTGACAATACAAGTGCCATATCCATTACAAAGAATCATATTCAGCATTCAAGGACCAAACATATTGATGTAAGGCATCGTTTCATTAGAGATCATGTCGAAAAAGGTGATGTGTCCATATCTTTTATTTCAACTGATTATCAATGGGCTGACATTTTTACTAAGCCTTTGGCCGAGGACAAGTTCACCCTCATTAGACGTGAGATCGGAATGCTTAACAGGGATGCACTTTCGTAGGGGGAGCTTTCCCTTTACGAAAGATAAATTCTACTCAGTGTCAAGACCTTTGAGAATTATGTTAAAGTTTGTGAGCTGAATGGTAGAGCACATATAACGGATCATATATTTGGTTAATATCTCATTAGATATTTGATCAAATATAGTTTTAATGGATTTTAACCTTCTTTATATGTTACCTATTTTATTTTCCGAAAAATCTTTTTATCCGAGTACATTTTATTTGTGGAAATTATTTTAAAATCGGATAAATCGTTTCTTGCCTTTAAGATTTGAAAGGATCTTTTTGAATTTTGAATTGTTTTGGTAAGTCTGATTTTGGTGACTATTTTCACGCTCCTCCCTTTGTTAAAAGACAAAAAGGGGGAGTTGGTTTGATGGTTTAGACTTTGAAACTGCTGTGAATCAAGGGTCTTGGAAGACCCTGTTTTGTTTTACTTTGTTGGATGTTCCTCGTTGACTTTTAAAATTATGATCCAACATTTGTCTAACCCATGCAGGTACTTAGTCCGATTTTGCTTATGATATATTTGCTTGACTAAGTTGCAGGGATGCACAGGTTTTGTCTTTCATCAAGGGGGAGATTGATAACTCCACTCCCTTGATGAAAATCAGAAATAGTTTCAAAGGCTTTGACACAGTTTGTGTCAAAGGTCTTGAAGCTACAGCTGTGTTGATGAAACACAAAACCTGTACTTTATGTTTATTATTTGCGGATATTATTATATGCTATTATTATTAATATATTGCCAGATATTATGCACTAACTTTGCAGCAAGTTTTTCGAATAATATCTCTTTCCTTAAGGCTTGAAATTGAGAAGAATCAAATCGGAAATCATGGCTTCCGAGTTTCCCCAAATAGAAGATCGTGAAGATTCCCTCTCAAGCCATGATCTGCTCTAGCCGTTGGTGAAGACCCTTCTTTGAAAGAGGAGCCGATTTGTTCAATATAAAGAAAAGGAAGAAGGGAAGACAGAGATACATTCGCTGAACGCAAGCATTCATACACTCAAGCCTTCAAGTCAATCTGTCTTCTTCGTGTGCTTTCTGCTAAGTTCTTAAGAGTCATTTATTTTGTTTCAAAGCATTTGAGAGTTACACAGTGAGCTTATAGGATATATTTCGAGTGAGTGTTATACTCGACAGTTTGTAACTCAGGAAGTGGATACTAGGCGATTGATTCACTAAGTGTAAGAGGATTGTACTAGATAGCTGAGAGAGGTGGGGCTCTTCTAGATTGGTCTTGGACTCCAAGGGAACGTGAGTTGACTAGATTGCAATTGTATAGGAGAGAGGCTTCTCTGTGAGCTATTAGGATCCCAAGTCTTGTCAATCAATAAAAGCCGGTTGAATCCTAGGGTTGTGGAATAACCCTAGGCGGGGACGTAGGCCAAGTTCGTGCCGAACCTCATTAACAATTCATTGCGTCCTTTACTTACCGCTTTACCATATTTCCGCACTTGTTTCGAATTGTATAACTCTGTTGTGATTCAGGTTTTCTAGAAGAAAGAATTACGTTTAATCTCAAAGGGTTTCGCAAGAGCTTCAAAAGTCTTAAGATTATCTTCGAAAAACTGATATACTCTATTCAGCCCCCCTTCTAGAGTATCTTTATATTACTTTGTTATACATTATCGAACCTTCAATAATCAATGATAACTTCACAAATAGGTTACAACCATCATAAAATCTTCCATATAACCTCGATTTAACATTCTAATTAAATACAAATTGTTGATTGAAAGTATATAACAAAAATATGTTTCCAATTCCAGAGTTTTAGCATCCCGAGAAAATGCATGAGTGTACATACATACATGGAGCCAAACAAAAGCATAGTCTTTATATTGCTGCTAGCCCTTGCCAGCTCAACAAGCAGCTTGTGGAGCATCTCCTTCAATTTCTCCGGATACAACGTCGTCAATATCTTCTTTTGTCGATGTGTCTCTTGATCCATCATTGGGAGATACAACAATAACTCCATCTCCTATAGATTCCAAAAAACAAAGGTATATTGAGATCAATAGACATGGCTTTAATTAATACAAAGGCTCGTATTAGTTTCAATCATCCATAGGAATCAAGCATAGCAAAACAATCACCAAGAAACATGAGTAGTGTTTGCAACCTCTGGATTTTTTTTAATTAAAAAAAACACTAGTGTTTAGCTTCACCTATAATGTTAATCCAAATCCCAAAATGAAATCATATTTTAACAAGGTGGCTAATTGATACAGAACAGAAACTCAACCCATTCTGAAAGACCAAAACAATCACCAAGAGCCAATGAAGTAATTACAGCCAAACAATCACACGCAGATAAGAAACTCATCATATCAGACCTATTCTGTCAAAGTAAAACTACATAATATCAAAGGAATGTAATCGCTTTTTAATAAAATATATTAAGTAGACTCCCTGTGCAATGACAGGTGAACCACATGACTAAATCAAGATGGAGCAACAATAGACACCAAACTATTATCAACACCCAACAACAAACTCACCACACTGATGGAATCCCTTCCTCCACAAAGCAAAAGAAGACCATCAGAACATGCACTTGTTGGGGCATACATGACCGACATAAAAATAAAAATAAAAATAAAAAGAGCATGATAAAACTACCAAAATATAAATTTGTCTCCTGTTCTAAGGAACGCCAGGACTATGTCACTAATGCATATTGAAATAGCACGGATCACCTATTACACTTTTTGTGTTACCCTCCCTATTACACTCCTTAAATTTGATCTAAATTATTAATCAAATTATGATATGACATCTTAGTTTCAAACATATATATAAATCCTAGGTGGTTAAAGCATAAAAATTACATTTTGCATATATATTTTAATATTTTAGCTTATTAGGGTTTATGCATCCATCCATAGGGTATCCTTTTTATGTGAGGCTAAAAAATTATAAAAATACATATTAAACATCAATTTTTTTAATGATTTAGCTTCTAGGGTTTATAGATTTAAACTTCAATATCTTTTTCCTCAATTTTATTTATAATTCATATCAATTTAAGAGATGTAACACGAAGTGTAACACGAAAAGTGTAATAGAGGATCCAGATCGATATTGAAAGGGTAAAATTGAAAATAAGGTTTTAAGGAACACGGCATACTAATTAATCATTATCAATATGAGGAGCAACCATGTATAAAAGACACTTGCACACTCTAAAAACAGTATACAAAACATGTTTTCCCTAAAATGTAGTTTTTAGGTTCTCAAGAAAAGAAAATTAACTTTTTAAAGTGACAAAGAAAAGAAAATTTAAATATAAAAGAAAACATCCATTCCTCAAATAAAGCAAAATTTAAATATGAAAGAAAAGATGTGAAGGTATGCTTACTACAGTAATAAATAGCATTACAGCCAATGTGTTCATTGTACATTTGAATGGATGTGACATACAGTGATTTATTAAAGCCACGGTTGTTATTGACCTATAGGTAATATGGTCTTAGATTTTTTTTCTTTGATTCATTAAGCATTCAATTCCACCTTGTGACAATATCCATATCAAGTAGGAAAAATAACTATGAAATACCAACGGTTATTATAAAAAGGCATTGGATTATAAGGCCATAGGATTCA
This sequence comes from Persicaria maculosa, assembly GCA_963922045.1. Taxonomy (NCBI): domain Eukaryota; kingdom Viridiplantae; phylum Streptophyta; class Magnoliopsida; order Caryophyllales; family Polygonaceae; genus Persicaria; species Persicaria maculosa. The sequence continues at coordinate 56,051,221 of OY998253.1, forward strand.
TACTTGGAGGGGTGCAATATGTAATCCAACAGCTACTTCATTGTGAAACTTAGGCTATCAGCGAAGCTCTTGTACATTACATATATGTGGATCCTAAATTAATTAAAGATATATAGGTTAAATTTGGTACATCTTGGTTATTTGGATCCTAAATTAATTAAAGATATATAGGCAGAACTTGGTACATCTTGGTTGCTGCTATTATGGAAAAGAAAAGAAATATATGTATAGATAGGTGCATTTTATTTAGTCCATTGTGACACATAGCTGACAAATTAGACCATTGTTGCTTGCCTTAAAAACTATTTCCTTGCAAAAACCTAACTGACTCTAACGGTGGAGAAAATGTGTATGAACCTCAAAGTAGAGTATCCATTATGCAAGAAAAATGAAGAAACAACCCTCAATTGCAAAAGGTTTGAACAGAACTAGAGTTTGATCAAGATACAATTTACTCACATAAACGTGAAGTCATGGAGATAGTTCCTTTTTCTTATAATGATTTCAATAACAACTAAATTCCATTGAAAACTTTTAATTAATAAGTAAATCCATCAATCATAATGTTGACACATACCTGCAGGTGTAATTAAAAAGGATCCATCAGGTGACCAGGCCAATCTTCTGAAAAAGATGGTAACTTCCCATCATGAAAGAGATGATTCTTCGGAACCTGCACTGAAAGCAATTTTAAGCCCCTATCCATTCCATGTTCTAATTATTTCAATTAAGATCTAACTCTGAGAAAATGGGCGGTGAAATTTTTTTAACCTTGGCATCATCTGAAGCTTGTTGTTCAGCATTTGAAATGACGTGCTGATAGACAAAATAAATTTTATCCTTTCCCTTTGTTTTCTTTTCAGGTTTGTTGACATAGAATCGATAGATTCAGTCTGAACTAAGTGATGCAACATATTTGGTCAATGGATCCCATGCCACGCCTTTAACATAGTGAAGATGTGCATCAAGAATCTGGTGGATGGAACCTATAAGATGAAAAAGCTAAGAAAGTTATAAACAAGCCATCTTCAAATACATACTCTTTAATCATCATTTATTGTACCTCTGTCTACATCCCATATGATGCAAGAGTTATCAATAGAACCTGCCATAAGATATCCACCATCACAAGACCATTGCAAGTCTTGTATATCCTTGCAGTGAAAACCGTAAAAGTCAAAGACATCGAATAAGTTTAAAGTTTAAACATTAAATCCTGCAAATACTTGATAAAACGAAATCGGCCAAACAACTATAGCTTCTTCTGTGGATACATCACATTAATTAAATGTTGTGGAAGGGAAAAAAATCAACTTCACCCTCCAGGTAATCAAATATCTTCCATAGGTCTTTCAGGATTCAATATTACACTAGTCATTCCTTTAAAGTAGTCACAGCTTAACTTTCAAAAAGGCTCAGTCGCTATTAAGTATTTCCTTGTTTGATCTGCCTTTATTAGATTCTGAAGATGGCAGTTTGTAAGAAACAAGAACATCAAATGTAAGGATGAAAGCTAGCATGTGCATCACTGTCTTCCACCATGGTGGTTCTTTATAGTTAGAAATCCTCAATGTGCATCCAATTCAAATTTTCAAGTCTCAATACAAATTGAGTTAACTCTTTTTATTAAAAAAATAATGGAAAACAGTAACTAATTCTTAATAATAATAGCACACTTGATCATATGATTCAACAATTAAACTATACCGTGTATAATGGAAGATATGAGGAAAGTGCCTAAAATGAACTAGAAAGTAGAAGACATCACACATGCAAGCATTCAACTGGATAAAGTAAAGAAAAACACGCGAAGACATCGAGTGAAAATCACTCGACATCGAGTCATGTTGTGTGTCTCGGGTGGTCCTCACTAGATCTCGAGGCAGGCTTGTGGTGTCGAGTGCTCTTCTTCTCTTCTAACTCTAAGTGTGGAATGTTTTCACTAGACGTCGAGTGAACTCCAGTAGACCTTGAGTGGATCATTAGTAGCTTGCCTGGTCCAATACTTAGCCAAATTCTGCTTTACTCCAGTAGATATCGAGTCATTCCACTAGACATTGAGTGAAAATCCAGCTCGGTTCCTTCTTCTCTAAATTGCTCCAAAATGTCTCCGATTCGTGCAAAATCAAACAGAAACTCATGTAGACCTTCATAACTCGCAAATAAGCACAAACTACATAAATCTCATACTTCTCTAACCCAAAAGTATAAAATATGAACAGAAATCGAAATGAAAGTAAGCATGAAACATGGTAAAATAAGCGCACTTCAATTATCTGTAGGTCCTGCCCTGACTGCCTTCTGTACTAGTCATGTTCAACCGTCCGCTAGGATGGTCATGGATACTTCGTCAATAAACAGATTCTTTTTGGGGGATGAGAATGAGGATGATGATTTTGACATTCCCATTAAGAATGATCCCTTGCTTGAGCCTATTGAGGGCATTGACCGTCACTTGGCTCGATTAGAAGGACAACAATCACAACGCTTTTAGGATTTGCACAAGCATCAGTTGATCTAAAGAAATAAATTGGATGAGCTTCAAGCCAATCTATTGAACCCCTGGATTCAAATATTACAACAATTTAGTCAGCAGTCTAGATCCCAAACCCCATCTTCACATTGATAGGTTAGTTATTTGCTTTCTTCACTCTCGATTTTATTCTCATTTTTCTTTTCGCTTATGCATTAAGGACAATGCAACATTTAAGTGTGTGGAGGGGGTGGTTTATGTAGTTTAGTTCATTTAGTTTAGTTCATGTTTAATCTTTATGTTTCAAGTTTATTTTAAAGTTATTTATTTTGAGTTTATTTATGTTTAAGTTTTTATTTTCAATTCATGCATCATGGTTAAGTTATTTGTTATTAAAAATACAAAAAACGAAAAAAAAAGAAGTAGAAAATGTCGAAATAACTAAAAAATAATATATCGTGTGTGTGTGTGTGTCGAAATAACTAGAAAATAATATATCGTGTGTGTGTGTGTGATACCCATCTAGTTTGAGTTTGTCCTATGTACTATACTCTAGAATGATCTTATATACCCCTTGGAATTCTTGATGATTTGACTTCGTCTTAAAATTGTTTTTAAGTGAAATAGGAGTTGGTATAGTGATAATGCATATTTCATATAAGCATTATATGTATTTCTTATTGCATTTAGATAGGAGTTTTGCATGTGTTTTAGCCTAGTTTTACATCTTGCTTGTGAAGTATTCGAGTTTGGAATCTACGCGTTTTTAGTGTTTATTCTACAGTTTTACATTCCGACCTTGGATGAGATCTTAGAAGAGCATAGAAGACATGTTTTACAGCATATGAAGGCTAAGAAATGAGCTACAAAGATGCAAGGAAGCACAACATCGAAGTAGAGAAGAATGTTGGCCACTGCATAGGGCGGCGCCCGCCGTTACCCCGTGTTCAGCGAGAGCGATTTGGATCCGAAGATTCTTATTTCTTATTATATTATTATTATATTTATAGGGTTTGCATGTCTTATTTAGGTTATTATTCTTTCATATTCAGTGTGTGTTGGCATTAATTAGGTAGACAATGGACACAATTTGAGAGAAGAGAGGTTTTTGGTCTATGAGTTGCTAAACTCATAGTTTCGCTTGTGATTCAAAGACAGGGTTGAATAGATTGTGAGGATTTGATTTCTTTTAGTTATTTATATTTATCATCTTATGTCTATTGATTATATTTGAGTTCATTTCTATGATTGATCACCATGTTAGGAATTGCATCTAAGCTATGAATTCGTTATTGTTTTCTTGATAACAAACAAAGGTATTGAAGTAGTGATATTTCTATGTCTTTGTAGTGGATGATTTCGATTGATCTATGTTGATAGATGCTGATTAAGCCGATTAGGGTTGTTCTAATTGTGTCCTAATTGCATTGAATCGATATGCCAATTGGTCTTAGAACATGAGTGTTTAATGCTATTCATTAGTAATACTGAATAAGATGATTGTATCCCTGTGGATCATTCAACTTTAGTCAAGTCGACATATGCTTAGAAATAACTATTGAATCAATCCTAGTAGCATTAACCTCAACCATTGTCAAAGAATTACAGGCGAAATGTTTCCTCTATCTTATTATCAACACTTTGCAATCATATTTCTCTTCACTTTACTTTGTCATCAATTTGCTACAAATCATTGTTTTTTTCATAAAAGTCATTGTTAGAAAAATTGTATAGCAATCGTTCTTCTTTGTGGGTTCGACTCCTAATTTCATCGCTATACTAGTTTGTTGGTTCATCAATTTATTGATTTGTTAATCTATTGGTTTGACCTTTGAGTTAGGATATTATTACTATTTGGCAAAGGGCGAAATTGCCAACGACGTTCGTTCCGCACCGAATTCTTGGCACCGTTTCCGGGGAAGAAAAGAGTTTTCTTTTCATTATTTCTTTCATTGATTCCTTTTTCTTTTTGTTTTTCTTTGAGTCTTTTGTGTCCTTGTATGGTTCAAACTCGTTCCTCTAATTCATTACTTTTGTCTTTTGATCCCGAGATTGAAATATCTCTTTCTAGGTTGAAAAAAAGGCTGGAATTTGACAGGCATAAGGAGATGAGGGACGAAGTTGATAATCCTCCAAGAAGGACCATGAGAAACCTAAAGGAACCTAATTTGAGTGCTCCACCACTTGCAATTAGACTTTCTAATCTCCCCAAGGGTTGAAGATTTGAGTATAAAATGAATTGGTCTACTATTTTACCCTACTTTCATGGATTGCTTGTGGAGGAATCAAAGAAACACCTTGTAACCTTTGCGAGTGTGTGAGATAGACTTATACCACAAGGCCTTACCGATGACCAATTGATGTTGAGAGTGTTTCCCTATACCCTGAAAGATTCGTCAAGCGATTGGCTTTATTACCTGCCCCTCGAAAGCATTACTATTTTGGTTGAATTGAGGAAAGCTTTCCATTAGAAGTATTTTCCTGCTACCCGCCTCAATAAACTTAAGAAGGAGCTATCTAGTATTGAGCAATCACCTAAAGAGAGTCTTTATGAGTATGTTGAGCGGTTCAAGAAGCTTAAGGGTAGTTGTTCGCAACATGGTATACCCAAGGATGATCTAGTGCTATATCTTTATGAGGGCTTGCTTGATACCAATAGGAGTTTCATCAATGCTACGAGTGAAGGAGATATTTTGGATAAGACACCATAGGAAGCAATGCAGATTTTCGAAGGGTTGGCTAATGCATCGCAACAATATGGGAAACACCAAGGAATTAGAGGAATGCATAAGTTGGATAGTTCTAGAGATGGTGGAAATGATGATTTAGATAGGCTTACTGAGCTAGTGAACAGGATGACTGCGCCAATGAATCAACCTCAGCAGCCTAGACCTTGTGGTGTCTATGGAGATCCAACTCATCCAAATGATAAGTGTCAATTGATTCAAGAGGATATCACTGATTTGAGTGCTATGGATTATGGACCTCGCCGTAAATTTGGTAGCAACAGCTACAATCAGGGCTACAATTCGAATTATCAAAGTGGATTCAAAGGCAGGGGTCAGCAGTAGCAAGTTCTTTATCAAGGAAGAGGACAATTTGAGCATCGTCAGAGAAGCACTCAACAAGAGGATAGAGATGATACATTGAGGTTATTGTTGGACAAGATGATTGTTCAGGAGAAGTTGTTGAGTCAAATGGCTAAGGAGATTGGAGAGTGGAAAGCAAAGGATTCGTGAAAGTTGTCATCACAAGTGGTAGTTAATCCGAAGGAGAATGTAAGTGCCATGATCCTTAGAGAAGAAAAACATGTGAGTATACCCACTAAGAATGTTGAAGAGAGGCCTAAGGAAGTGATTGATGTGGATGATGAAAGAAACAAAGGCTCGAAATTATCTTCTGTTGACGTTCCCTCCAATGGCTGATCTGAATTTTGACGTTGATTCATTTGCAAAGAAATCATCCAAGGAGTGGTCTTCTGATGTTCCAAAACCTGCACCACATTTTTTTCTCATGCCTTAAGATCCGATCGTAAGTGGGAAGATGAACAAATCCTTTACGACACATTTTCTTATTGTGTGGTAAATATTCCACTTTTCAATTTGATTAAAAATGTGCCTCAATATGAAATGTTTTTGAAAGAACTATGCACGATGAAACGCAAGCAAAGGATGAGAAGGAAGGAAAAGGCAAGTTTAAATGAAAATGTTTTTGCTTTGCTACAGAAAAGATTGCATGAAAAGTGCGAAGATCCAGGTATGTTTACTATCCCATGTGAAATAGGTAATGCTAGCTTCACAAAGGCTATGTTAGATTTGGGAGCTTCAATTAATGTGATGTCATACAACTTGTACATATTTTTGGGTCTCAATGCTTTGTCTGAAACTGATGTTACTATACAACTCGCTGATCGTTCTAGTATTAAGCTTAGAGGAGTTGTTGAAGATGTTTTGGTTAAGGTTAATAATTTGATATTTCTAGCTGATTTCTTTATATTAGATATGGAACAGGGTACGCGTGAAACCCCAATTATCTTGCGAAGGACATTCGTGTGAACGACCAAGACTAAGATTGATTGTTTTGAAGGTTCCCTAACCATGGAGTTTGACGGTAGAAAGATTGAATTTTCTATATTTTGAGCCTATTACTCTAAATAGAAATTGGGTATCGGTTTAGACTATTAGAGTAATACAAACAAGCATATATATTCATCATAAAATGATACATGGTAGTATGGTACATAGTACCTTCATTTGTATAGCCGACTCGAGTTCAAAACAAACAAGGCTTGCACAGGAGTAAAACATACAGACTCTAAATATGCAGAGGAAGTTCATCACAACATAAAGATAACTAAGCCCCAGCACGCAAATCACACAATTCAAGGTTGGGGACCTCCTAGGGGGTACAACTTGGTGAACCTGAATTATATTTTCATGATGAATATAACTCGCTCGATCTACCTTGATTATATTTTCATGCAGGATGAACCATGGTACCAACTTGGTGTCAAGCCGCAAGAAGCACCACAGCAACCCTTTAGTTCCATAAAAAGATCTCTTCAGATGGCAAAAAAATGTCCATTTAAGATAGATCTGATCCAATAACCACTTAGGAATTGCTCTAAATTTATAATTGAGTCGGTTATAGAATGGGTTTAGTGATAAGATGTGATTATACAAAGATATATTCCATCTGAAGTTATTCTTGGGGGATGCTAACAAAGTTTGGTAGTAAGCAAACACAAAACAAAAGCAGTCGTATCTTCTTAAGCAATGTAACCCCATTCTCCAACTAAATTCAAAGGTAGACTTTAAGGCTATATGAAGGCACTCTGATGTTTTTCATGGAAACAATAGTGAAAGTGTTGTAAGGAGGAAATCGAGATTGCAAATTAAAATATAAATAAATCACAGCAAACCAGATTCCGTCCCTTGCAAATAATTACAAGACTTCCTCCTGATGTAGCAGCGGGAAGTCAGGATCGATCCACGAGGAAGCGTGTCAGCGGATCCTAGGCAGCAGAGAAATCTCACGGACAGAAGTCGACAACAGGGGTCCTAGATCTCGAGTACAGCAACTCGACAGAAGATCGGACAGTCGAACACAGCAGCAGCAACTCGGCGATTTTTGGTCGATCTCGACAAGCCTTACTCGAGATCGAGGAAGCTCTTGTCGACGTCGATGACTGGCTCGTCGAGTACCTGCACACAGAAGCTACGGCGATGTTGGATCGAAGATCAGTAACTCGAGGTCGAGTAGTGCAATTCGAGATCGAGTAAAGGCAGAAAATAAAACGAAAGAAAATAAAAACAAGTGCTTTGGGATTCAAAAATAAACTATATTAAAAGGACTTCCAAGATTGGGGTTTGCAACAACGATAACCAAGCATGCATAAAGCAGAAATAAACAGATAATCATGTGAATCACATCAAAGGACCAAGCTTTCGCCTTTTCCAACAATTAGACAACTCTTTCAAGAAATCCTAATTGTATCTACCGATTTTATGTTTACAATCCAATTTGTTAGCATGGACCTCCATTAGATGGGTAATAAACACATAACAAGTAGTAGATGCTTAAAACATGATAAAAGTCGGATTTTTACCTCAAACACGCAGGGCTATCGTCGGGCTCGCCCCAACCCTAGAAGTGGGTGGACTACTCGTGCTTCATCACAATCTCAGACATTGATTGATGAAAAGACACTAATTGCATTAAACCAAACTTTAGAAAGTACAAACCGAACAAAGCCAACTTGCTCTCGCTCCTTTGCTCCACTCGGCCTCCCTTTCTCTCTCTACTACTACTTCTCCTACTGAAATTGAATGATTAAAACTCAGCCCCATGGGCTTTATTTATAGGCTTCTAAACCTTGCTACTAAAGGATAGAAACATCTATCTATATCTAAAACTATATCTAAAAAGCTTAATGATAAATAAAAGCAACAACATAATTAAATCTAAATAAGGGAATTATATCTAAAGTCTTCAAGTGGATAAATCTTCTCCTTCATGATAGATCTTGATAAAATCGGATAGAACTCGACAATCTTCGGCTCCAAGTAATCCCAATCCGAGTAGGACAGCTCACAACGCGTTACGCGGCTTCTGGAGAGTTCCTCGATCTCGAGTAAGTCTCCTCGATCTCGAGTAGAACTGACGTCGACTTGGCTGGCTTGGCATCTCGGGTTGCTGGTCCTCGACAGGGCTCGGAGATGGCTCCTAGGCTTGGTCGATCTCGAGTACCTTACTCGATCTCGAGTAAAGGTGACTCATCGACTAGGTTGCTCGGCAGTGTCGGGTAGATCTTCTCGACATGCTCGGACATGGGCTTGGCTTTGTCGACATCGAGGAAGGTCTTCGATCTCGAGGAAAGTGTCCGGGCGCCAGGTCGGGTATCTTCTTGTCGACATCCTCGGTCAGTTTGTCCTCAACTCCAGGCATGGTCTTCGGGGATGTTGTCGATCTCGAGTTAGCAACTCGATCTCGAGTAAGTTGCCGGAGTCGGGTTGTTCATTTTCAGCTTCTCGGCATGGGTTCCTCGATCAGTGCAGGTGTCTAGGGATGGGTTGTCGAGATCGACTAGAGTAAGTCGATATCGAGTAGACTTGGGCCTCCGTCCTTGCTTCTTGGTTTTCTCCCGAAATGGTTCCATATTCTGCAATATTAACAGAAACTTATGTAGATCTCCATTTCTGACAAATTAGCATAAACGTATACGAAGGAGTGCGGTTCGTTTACATAAATTCGACATATTCCCAACCCGAAATATGCAAAATGTATAGAATATGGAACTAAAATATGCATAAAGACATGGATACTTTAGTGACATGACATCAAATCACCCCATATTTAGACTTGCTTGTCCTCAAGCAATAACCAAACAATAACCAAGACCTACAACACATCCTTCAAGTCTTCACCTTTTGTCAGAAGCAACATCTCAAGTAGTAGCAATGTAAGACAAGTGAATTTAACGTAATCACACATATATGAGTGATCCATAGGCATAGGCAATATAAATCCAACCTCACAGGGATAATGTGTTTACACTCAGCTCTCAATGTGTTTAGGCTATGTATATCAACTCTCAACTCAATTCCATATACAATCTCATAAACATTGCAATATAAATATAAATCCACTTCGCAACCAATTATGAAAATTCAACAAGAATTATCAGGAGGACTTCGCTCAATAAAAGTCTTCAAAGAAGATTCCATTCGGCGGGGTTGTAATGGGGCTTGGTAGGAAATATAAGGGTATGGAATTATTTGGCCATATGGTGCTTTAATAAAATTCGGGAATCAAGACTCCTAAATCTTCAACACAACTCAACCAAACCATAACTCTCAATCATAGGCATCAACCAAACTCTCCAATTTATCTCAATGAAGTATGTAACCTTTCAAACTTCCTCAACCTCTCCAAAGTATGCATCTTGCGAATTAATGAAAGAAATAAGGTAAATTTGGCTCATGCACTTTATTCACAAACATATATACTTTTTCTTTTGCTTTTTTTGATTTTTTTTTGAAACGAAAATAAACTAATGGTGCATTTATAGGGTGAGCCAAAAATCCTTTTACATAATGTGCATAGCAAGATAAAAATATAATACCAACCCATTGTTGTGAGCTGAATCTGCCATGTTTTACAGTAACTTTTATATCGATTTCTGTATACATTGCATTCATTTGGGTTTAGATAGTACAGAATCTATGTAGTTTATGTTTATTTGCCAAAATTATGGAATCTACACCAGTTTCTGTTTAATTCGCAGAAATCAGGGCATTTTACAGCAATTCTACAAAAGGTCGGAAAAGCTCGGAAAACCGCTACAGAAGTCCAAGGTCAAAGCAGTGGAACCAAGCTGAAAGTCAGGGTAACTCGATCTCGAGTCGACCCTAGTCGACATAGACGAGCATGTCCGAGCACCGCCTTGTCGACAGAGCCTGATCGAGAGCCAGACCAACCCGAGCTCCGGACCCAACTCGATCTCGACAAGCCCTAGTCGAGATCGACGAAGCCCAGACGCCACACCCGGAGTCGACAAGAAGAGAAGCCGAGGATGAAGACGCCGAGCAACCCTACTCGATCTCGACAAACCCTAGTCGAGATCGACAAGACCCACCGTGCCAGTCCGTGTCCTTGCCGAGGAGAAGCCTGCTCGACCAGACGTGCACCACTCCAGTCGATCTCGAGGACCCTTTGTCGAGGTCGACGAGACCCTGAGTCCAGATCCGAGCTTACCGAGTAGAGCAACCCGAGGAAGCCTAGTCGACAGAGCCATCCTACTCGATCTCGACCAAGCTTTGTCGAGGTCGACGAGCCCTGTGAACCCAAGTCCGAGCCACATCGAGCACCAGTTAGCCGAGACGAGGAATCCTACTCGAGGTCGACGAAGCCTTGTCGAAGTCGAGTAGAGCCCTTTCCAGAAACGCGTCGACGAGTGCCTGTCCGAGTAGAATTGGAGTTGCTTGGGCGTGAAGGAACTCGAGATGGCCGAAGATTCTATCCAAATCCATCAAGTCTATCCATGGAAGGGAATCTATCAACATCATGAAGACTTACCTTAGTTAGATTTATCTTTTCCTTAGTTGATTTATTTCCATTAAAACAATTTATTTATCTTTTGAGCTTTAGATATAATTTAGATATAGATAGATATCTTCTTTCCTAGATTAGCTAGGGAATGAAGGCTATAAATAAAGCCCATGGGGCTGGTTTTTCATTCATTCCAAGTTACACACAATTCAATTTCAGGGAGACAATTAGTTAGTTACACATAGAGTTTAGGAATTTTAAGGTTTTTAAGGTTTTGGCTTTCTGCGAAAGTTGATTGCCAGGATTTTAAAGGCTTTTGAATTTAGTTTTAATGCAAGTTTATTTTCATCAATCAATGTCTGTTATTGCGATGAGGCGTGAGTAGTCCACCCACTTCTGGGGCTGGGGTGAGCCCGACGGTGGCCATGTGAGGCGATGCGATAAAGGTCAGATCTTTCTATGCAATTCATCTTCTATCCCTATGAGCATGATTCTTTTGCGAGAGTTGAAGGTGATCCTTGTTTGTGTTATTGAAGCGAAAGTGATCTTAATGCAACTTGGATTAATTATGTGAAAAAGGGTTAGTAACAATTAGGGTTTATGCGAAAGCCTCTATATGCCTATTTGTTAATGACGAAAGTTATTTGATGGAAAGCATGATCTTTTGTGCCTTTATCTGTTACTTTGCATGGTTATCGTTGTGGTGTTGATACCCTGGCCTTGGAAGTCTTTTAATATATTGAATTTATTTATCAAATTTCTGAATTCTGCATTCGAATTTGCAATTTATATTTTCTATCAATTCTTGTCGAGATAGAGAAGAGCTGGTCGAGATCGAGTTGCATCTAGTCGATCTCGAGTAGGTGCTCGTCTAGGTCGAGTACTGTTGTTCTTCTGTTGTCATCGATTTTCACTTTCTGTTTTCTGTTTTTGCTTGCCTTTGTCGATCTCGAGTACCTGTTGTCGAGATCGAGTAGAGCTTTGTCTATCGAGTTGTTTGCTTTCGTTTCTGTTTTCTGTTGCTGTCGACTTACCTTAGTCGATCTAGAGGACAGCTTACTCGACTTCGAGTAGCTTCTGTGTCTTCGATTTACTTTCTGCTTTGCTTTTGTTTGTCTGCTTTTATTTTTGTTTCTTTTCTGTGTTTCTGTCTTTCTGCTGCTGTTGTGAGAATTTACAGCTACCTAAGAACTGCTGACGTGCTTCCTCATGGATTCGATCCTGACTATTCTCTTACTACAACGGGAGGAAGTCTTGTATTTATTTGCTGAGACAGGGAAGTCAGTCTGATCTATATTTCATATTTATTTCATACTTGACCATCCTCCTGCGACAACAAATTGGCGCCGTTGCCGGGGAAGCTATCAATCGCGCCTTAGGTAGTCAGTTCTCACTGTTTCTTTGAGTTACTTTGCAGGTGTATGCGTCGTTCTGGTCAAACACCTGAGTTTGACGCCTTAGACAAACCGGAACGCCTTTTTCACATCAGAGCTAAACTACAAAGAGCCATGGCGGCCGCTGAAACACAGGAACAGTTGATCGCTAGGCTTACCAGGGAATTAGCCGCTAAAGATGCTGCTATCGCCGCTGAGAAAGAAGCAAGGGAACAAGCACAAGCTGAGCTTGCCCAATATCCAACCACGGCAGAGGACTATATGCACCCAACCCTCGTCGTGCCTGAATCGGCGATTCTTATCCCTGATAACTCTTTTGAAATTCGCACTCAATTTCTTATAGAGCTTAAAAATAATGCCTTTTATGGTAGATTTAATGAGTGTCCTCTTGAACATATTACAAACTTTGCTGACATGTGCCGTACTCTTGCTGAAGGTACAACTTTGGAATATGTCAAAATGAAATCTTTTCGCTGGTCTCTCGCTGGGCCTGCATTGAAATGGCTGGAAGGGCTGCAACCAAGATCACTCACAACCTGGGCGCAAGTAGAGCAAGAGTTCTTGAACAAATTCTTCCCACCCGCCAAAACAGCACATCTCCGCCAGAAAATCACCGCCTTCAGACAGAAGCAAGGGGAACTGCTGGCAAAGGCATGGGAGCGCTACAAGGAACTTCTGCGATCTTGCCCTACTCATGGACAGCCACCCTACGTCATTCAGGAGATCTTCTTCAACTCTCTTGATCAAGGCACTAAGGACAAAATCAACCATTATACTCGCTATGAGTATCTGAAAATGCCGCCACGTGACGCATGGGGTGTGCTAGAGAAGCTCACTACCTACGACAACAAATATGGGTCTACTGCAACCTATGAAGAGAACCCATACGCCAGGCCAGCACCATCTATGCCCCTATATGATCCCCCTAAGGAGATCGATCCAGACGTTAGGGAGCAATACTACAGAGACCAGAATAAGAAGCTCCTCAAGCAAGTAAAGTATCTCTCTGTCAACCAGCCTTGCATTGAATGCGGATCGCAGCGGCACACCACTCCTGAGTGCCCACACACAGAGCAAGTCAGGCTGGCAGAGCATCATGAGGAAGCGGCTTACGCAGGGGGTCCCAATCGCTACATGGGGGACCAAAGGTTTCAGCAACCACAATGGAACCAAGGTGTCCCTAGAAACCCCCCGCCCTACAGAGCTCCAGGACATCCGGAAAGGGAGCAGAAAAAGGATGATATACAGATAGTCCTGGAGGAAATACGGAGGAACCACTCAGAAACTAGGCAATCTTTCAACTCCGTCTATACTCAGATGCAAGGTGTCAACTCTAGGCTTTGGGAAATTGATATATGGAGAAAATCAGTTGATACACAGATTGGTCAGCTAGCAGCAGGAATCCCCAGACAGTCAGGTGCGCTCCCTGGATCTTCAGAACCAAATCCTAAGGGAAAGACTGGACACATCGCTGCTATAAAACTCAGAAGCGGCCATCAACTGCAAGAGCCAGAGGTCGGAAAGCAGCAGAACGACGAGGAACAGCAAGTCGATCTCGACAAAGCCGTGGTCGACCTCGACAAGAGCCTCGTCGACCTCGAGGAGACACTTCCAGAGTCTTCGTCTGCACCACACAGCAACTCGACTGAGCCCAATCTGGTCGATGTCGACAAAGGCCTTGTCGATGTCGAGGAGCCCAATCAGAGAAAGAAGCTGCCTTTCCCCACGAAATCTCTAAAGGACCCGGCAGAAAAGAAATTCCAGCGCTTCATCAAGATGCTTCAGAAACTCAACGTTACCATTCCCTTCACAGAAGCTCTCAATGAAATGCCATCCTATGTCAAGTTCCTGAAGGAGATTCTGAGCAAAAAGCGATCGATGGCTGAAATCACAGAGGAGTGCAGCCATCTGGACATATTGGAGAAGAGGCCGGATCCAGGTAAGTTTGCTATAACTATTGGATTTGGTCCATACAAAATTAATGCCCTATGTGATCTTGGAGCTAGTGTAAGTATAATGCCTTTAACAATTTGGTCCAAGATTAAGATAGGTGCCTTGGAGCCTGTGGATGCTAGACTTTACATGGCCAACAACACGGTGGTCATCCCCACAGGCATGGTGGAAAATGTCCCAGTACAAGTAGGTAAATTCTTCGTCCCTGCTGATTTCTTAATAGTTGATATGCAAGAAGATCCTGCTTGTCCAATTATCTTAGGAAGACCATTCTTGGCGACGGTGGATGCTAACATAAGCGTAAGGAAAGGAGTGCTCACCTTCAACATCAGCGATGAGGTAATTGAGTATTCCTTTAATAAAACTGAAAGGCATACAGGTCCAATGGAAGAGGTCAAATCTATCTCAGCTGGCTACATCACCTGCGGGGAACCCAAGGTCAGAAATATGACCCCTGAGGAGCTGGAAAAGAGGGACATGGAAGCCCAGGTGGAGGAGATCATGGCAATCCTCAAGGAAAACACAGAGAATCCAATCGACACAGACCAAGGTAAGTCGTCGTGGATTCATTATTTTTCGGATGCCTTGACAGGGACTAAATATGGGGTCAAGATCGACCAAGGCTCCTCGACATCGAGTAGAGCCCTAGTCGATCTCGACCAGACCAAGGAGCCTCCACCAGCACCAGCATCGTCGAGCAGCAAAACAGAGGAGCCACCCTACTCGATCTCGAGTAGACTACTCGAGGTCGACCAGCAGTGCCCTAACTCGACTCCATCCTCCTCAACACAGAAGCCGCCTGACGAACCAGCCTCGTCGATCTCGACTTAGCTTGTCGAGATCTACCACCACCCGGCGCCACCAAAGCCTGCTTCATCGACGCTGCAGCAACCAGGAGGAGAGCCCTCGTCGATCTCGACTAGTCTTGTCGAGGTCGACCACCACTCGGCTTCACCAGACCCGCCTTCGTTGATGAGCAAACCACCAGGAGCGGAGTCCTTGTCGAGGTCGACCAGTCTTGTCGCGATCGACAAGCCATGCTCTTCGTTGACTTCTGCCTCTTCGACCAGACCACCACCAGAACCTGCAGTCTTGTCGAGATCGACTAGCCCTAGTCGAGATCGACCAAACACAGTGGTCCCCGATTCCGTCTCTGCGAAGGTAAGCCAAGGTATGGATCTTTCTTCTCCTATTTCCATTAAAGATTTATCTATACATGGGAGAGGTCTGCCTTGGTATGTGCGATTGTGCAGGATATCCAATGATGAGCCTAAGGAGTATGAAGTTGGAGACAAGCTCTATGTCTCTAAATCAAAGGATCATTGGTTTCCCAACAAATTCAACAAGAAGCGGATGGGACCTTTCGTGGTGAACAAAATCCATTCTGGAGGATTGCAGCTGATGGACAAGAATGGAGTCTTATTTGAGGCCTAGGCTACATGGGCCCTGCAGATGCCACCTTGAGCATTAATGGAAAGTCGGCCTAGCGACTATAAAATCTAGAGCATGTACATAGACTTTTTAGGACATTTGAGACTTTGTTTGCTTGTGTTTTGGTTTTGAACACTTTTAGTTTTGCTATTGTGGGTATATGTCTTCTACTTTTTCAGATTCATGGATGGAACCAAGCTACATTAATACTCGGTCCAGGAGGTGCTCCAATCGAAAATATAAGGCTCTGCACACATGTCTTGTGAGTTTCTTTCTTTACCCTTACCTTATTTTTATACAGTGAGGACACTGTAATATTTAAGTATGGGGTGGGGGAAGGGCTTAGTTTGTGCATATTTGATCATATTTGACTTTACTTTATGCATTATTTCTTTGAATTGCTACATGGCTATTTTGGAATGCATTATTGATTTATGGGCTTATATGCATGGTTTCCAAAGTTTGAAAAAATGACCCCCATTGAAAATTTTGATTAATGTCATGGAAGTTTTATTGAACTCGACGATGCAAAATTAGATTCATTAGAGATATAGCATGAAATTGCCTAGTAAAGGGAAGTCACAATGAAGTGCATATTTTATTGAAAACCATGAAAGGAGGTAAATTTGAAATTGCTTTTGACATGTTGCATGATAAGATGATGGAGGACTTTATATTTCCATATAATGCTCATATGTTTATAATCCTAGCCTTACCTATGCTTATGCATCACAAAAGCCATAATATGCCTTATTTCAATTATTGCTCCACATGATCTAAATATTTGCCATTCTTTACCTTATCCGGGGATTATGTTGAGAATGATGTTACATTATGGAGATGTTATATGGTGTTTGTGTGATTATTATCATTATTGGAGTTTGGCGGAATTGTTTGAATTATATGGAAAATTTAATGAGTGAAAGAAAATCCGATCAAAGATCGACCCTGATCTCTGAGATAATAGTTTGGAGAGATGGGACACCAGGTGAGGAGTCCGACGCACTAAGTATCCGGGGCCATTCATGACACCCATGTTTGCGACTCGCGAGAAGGCAGTGCTGAGGTTAGAGAGGTAAAAGCATTATTATGAATAAAAGCATTATGAAAGGTGATGAATCATATGAGAAAGAATGTGGTACGAAATTCAGTTTGGAAATACTTCATTTCCCCGGATCATTAGCACCACATTGCCAAAAATTGCCCACCTTTAGCCTTTTACCAATCTACTCCTTCATGAGCTTAAATTAAAGTCCTCTTGATTATTGTTGCTTTGTCACATAAAAAATTATTTGTGCATAACCCTCCTTTTGTGAGTAGATGTTGCTCTTATATATTTGCACATGCATGGACCTGTGACACTAGTACCTTTTCGAGGATGGTAATTGATTGCAGGGTTGTATAAAGAATGAATCTAAGATGTTGAGAGTTTTGATTTCTTCCCCTGAATGACAATTAAAAGTATTGTTTGAGGACAAGCAAGCTTAAGTATGGGGTGTTTGTTGTGAGCTGAATCTGCCATGTTTTACAGTAACTTTTATATCGATTTTTGTATACATTGCATTCATTTGGGTTTAGATAGTACAGAATCTATGTAGTTTATGTTTATTTGCCAAAATTATGGAATCTACACCAGTTTCTGTTTAATTCGCAGAAATCGGGGCATTTTACAGCAATTCTACAGAAGGTCGGAAAAGCTCGGAAAACCGCTACAGAAGTCCAAGGTCAAAGCAGCGGAACCAAGCTGAAAGTCAGGGTAACTCGATCTCGAGTCGACCCTAGTCGACATAGACGAGCATGTCCGAGCACCGCCTTGTCGACAGAGCCTGATCGAGAGCCAGACCAACCCGAGCTCCGGACCCAACTCGATCTCGACAAGCCCTAGTCGAGATCGACGAAGCCCAGACGCCACACCCGGAGTCGACAAGGAGAGAAGCCGAGGACGAAGACGCCGAGCAACCCTACTCGATCTCGACAAACCCTAGTCGAGATCGACAAGACCCACCGTGCCAGTCCGTGTCCTTGCCGAGGAGAAGCCTGCTCGACCAGACGTGCACCACTCCAGTCGATCTCGAGGACCCTTTGTCGAGGTCGACGAGACCCTGAGTCCAGATCCGAGCTTGCCGAGTAGAGCAACCCGAGGAAGCCTAGTCGACAGAGCCATCCTACTCGATCTCGACCAAGCTTTGTCGAGGTCGACGAGCCCTGTGAACCCAAGTCCGAGCCACATTTAGCACCAGTTAGCCGAGACGAGGAATCCTACTCGAGGTCGACGAAGCCTTGTCGAAGTCGAGTAGAGCCCTTTCCAGAAACGCGTCGACGAGTGCCTGTCCGAGTAGAATTGGAGTTGCTTGGGCGTGAAGGAACTCGAGATGGCCGAAGATTCTATCCAAATCCATCAAGTCTATCCATGGAAGGGAATCTATCAACATCATGAAGACTTACCTTAGTTAGATTTATCTTTTCCTTAGTTGATTTATTTCCATTAAAACAATTTATTTATCTTTTGAGCTTTAGATATAATTTAGATATAGATAGATATCTTCTTTCCTAGATTAGCTAGGGAATGAAGGCTATAAATAAAGCCCATGGGGCTGGTTTTTCATTCATTCCAAGTTACACACAATTCAATTTCAGGGAGACAATTAGTTAGTTACACATAGAGTTTAGGAATTTTAAGGTTTTGGCTTTCTGCGAAAGTTGATTGGCAGGATTGTAAAGGCTTTTGAATTTAGTTTTAATGCAAGTTTCTTTTCATCAATCAATGTCTGTTATTGCGATGAGGCGTGAGTAGTCCACCCACTTCTGGGGCTGGGGTGAGCCCGACGGTGGCCATGTGAGGCGATGCGATAAAGGTCAGATCTTTCTATGCAATTCATCTTCTATCCCTATGAGCATGATTCTTTTGCGAGAGTTGAAGGTGATCCTTGTTTGTGTTATTGAAGCGAAAGTGATCTTAATGCAACTTGGATTAATTATTTGAAAAAGGGTTAGTAACAATTAGGGTTTATGCGAAAGCCTCTATATGCCTATTTGTTAATGACGAAAGTTATTTGATGGAAAGCATGATCTTTTGTGCCTTTATCTGTTACTTTGCATGGTTATCGTTGTGGTGTTGATACCCTGGCCTTGGAAGTCTTTTAATATATTGAATTTATTTATCAAATTTCTGAATTCTGCATTCGAATTTGCAATTTATATTTTCTATCAATTCTTGTCGAGATAGAGAAGAGCTGGTCGAGATCGAGTTGCATCTAGTCGATCTCGAGTAGGTGCTCGTCTAGGTCGAGTACTGTTGTTCTTCTGTTGTCATCGATTTTCACTTTCTGTTTTCTGTTTTTGCTTGCCTTTGTCGATCTCGAGTACCTGTTGTCGAGATCGAGTAGAGCTTTGTCTATCGAGTTGTTTGCTTTCGTTTCTGTTTTCTGTTGCTGTCGACTTACCTTAGTCGATCTAGAGGACAGCTTACTCGACTTCGAGTAGCTTCTGTGTCTTCGATTTACTTTCTGCTTTGCTTTTGTTTGTCTGCTTTTATTTCTGTTTCTTTTCTGTGTTTCTGTCTTTCTGCTGCTGTTGTGAGAATTTACAGCTACCTAAGAACTGCTGACGTGCTTCCTCGTGGATTCGATCCTGACTATTCTCTTACTACAACGGGAGGAAGTCTTGTATTTATTTGCTGAGACAGGGAAGTCAGTCTGATCTATATTTCATATTTATTTCATACTTGACCATCCTCCTGCGACAACACCCATATCTTAATAATTTCAACAATTCTTCCTACTTGAAATGAAACACAAGCTCATTCCTTCCACAGATCATTTATTTCAACCAACTCTAAGTCTTAATTCCCAAATGGGGGTCAGGCTCAATTTGGCTAAGGATAATTTTGTGGAGTTTATAATAAAAGTCTCAGGCTAATGTTCTGGCTTCAAGCAGGGATAATGCAGGGTGGGTAAAGAGAGGATAAAATTGGCTTAAAAGGTGCCTCCATCATTTAATTCCCATTCACATAAACATATAAATGCATTGGCTTTGAATAACTATCACAACATTTAGAGATGTATAGGAAGAGTAAATACACTCAAGAAAGCAGAGGGATTTTTTTATGTTCTCCCTACAAGGAAAAAATTCTCACTGGGACAATTTTTGTTGGATTTTAACCTTTAGCTTAGGATCATATGTGCTCAATTTCATCACAAGTTCACAATCCACATAAAACAATTTTGAGGACTTAGGCTAAACCTTCCAAACACGCCATAGGATTTATATGATCAAGTCAGTCATTATTTATCATCATAGGACATCTAAGTTAGGGTATACAAAATAAGACAATGCAAAAATTAAACATGCATTTTTTTCTTTTTTTTTCGACATTTTTTTTTAAGACTAAAGTATGACAAAAGACTAAAATGCATAAAATTTAAACATGAATGCATAACATAAAATTTAAAATTTCACCATGTAAAACCAAAAGCAAGACTAGAACATATAGTAATGATAATGAGCCCTTCCCCACCCCATACTTAAAATATACAGTGTCCCCACTGTATAAAATCAAATAAAAACAAGAGTAAAGGAATGAACTCACAGGATAACACATCGAGGAGGGCAGAATAGGCATGTCGAGTAAACAATTTTTGTCGATCTCGAGTAGTGCAACTCGATCTCGAGGAGGTTTCTGCGTCCAGTGGCTTCTGAAGTCGAGGAGCTTCTGGTGGCTTAGTCGATATCGAGTTGGGTTACTCGAGATCGACAAGTTTCTAGGCTGCTCCTTCTTGTCGTTGTCGACTTGGCCTTCGTCGATTCTGACTGTTTTTCAGGGACTTCTTATTCCACTTTTCGCGATCCTTATATGCTTGCCGACCTAAAAGTGTTAGATTGCACACAAAAACAACAAGACTATCCACATGAAGTATTCTAAACTTAAAAAACCAAAACCAAAAACCAAAAACCAAAACCAAAAAGTTCAAAAGTCCCAAAATTCATAAAGTTTTATATACATGCTCTAGATTTTAGAGTCGCTAGGCCGACTTCTCCGTTTGCG
Source organism: Persicaria maculosa (assembly GCA_963922045.1). NCBI lineage: Eukaryota > Viridiplantae > Streptophyta > Magnoliopsida > Caryophyllales > Polygonaceae > Persicaria > Persicaria maculosa. The sequence continues at coordinate 56,072,066 of OY998253.1, forward strand.
CTCAAGGACCATTAGTGTGGGGCCCGCTCATGCTTGTCCCTTCTCCTGGATCATCTAGGTCCTGATGGTAGTATGCAAGCTCTGCTGACAGGTGGTTGCTTGCATCATCTCCCTTCTCTTTCTTCTTCTTCCTTCCAGCTCTTAGTTTCCGCAGATTCTCTCGCCACAGGGCCTTACCTCCCCTTAAATTATTGAAAATTTTCTTTATGGACTAAGGGGGAGTAGAATTCATACCTGAACTTACCTTTTCGGACCCAAAACAGAAATCTTTGGGCTTGGGGCTAGTCGATGTCGAGTACTGCTGATCGACCTCGAGTACAGGGACCCCATACTTAGGCTCTGGGCAAGTCATTGGCTCAGCAGAGGAAGTCGACATCGACGAAGGTTTGTCGAGATCAAGCAGAAGGGTTGTCTAGATCGAGGAAGGTTGGTCGATCTCGAGGACAGTGCTGGTGCTTTCCTCCGCTGATTGCTTGGTCCCGTGGTTGCTGATGCTTTTTACCTCCAGCCATGAAACTTCCTCCTTTGTAGGGCCAAAAGAGAAATCTAAAACCTCGTCGCCTATGGTGAATGTGAGCGATCGATTCTTAACACTAATCTTGGCATCTGCAGTAGCTAAGAATGGTCTACCAAGAATAATAGGACTAGTAGGATCTTCAGTATAGTCTATAATAAGGAAATCTGCTGGAACAAAGAATTTACCAACCTGGACGCCGGGGACATTCTCAACTATATCTGTTGGGATGACCACTGTATTGTTTGCCATGTATAATTTGGCATCCACAGGTTCTATCCATCCTATCTTGACCTTCCGCCAGATTGATAAAGGCATGATGCTCACACTTGCTCCTAAATCACACAGAGACTCATATTTATATTGTCCAAAACCCACAGTAACGGAAAACTTACCAGGGTCAGGTCTCTTTTCAGGGAAGTGGAGTACTTTGCATTCACCTACGATCTCTGAGATGGATCGCTTCTTGCTCAGGATTTCCTTTAGAAATTTGACATATCGAGGCATCTCTTGCAGGGCTTCTGTAAAAAGGAATAGAGACGTTCAGTTCTTGCAGCATATTATCAAATCTGTTAAACCTACCTGCAATGGAGTCTTTCTGTGCTTTAGAAGGGAAAGGCAGTGGCTTTTTCTGTTTCAGAGCCAGATCAGACGTCGGAGGTGTTGCAGAGTCGTCGACCTCGGCCAGATTCTTCTCGATCTCGACCAGGGGCTCCTCAATCTCGAGTTGTCTTGTCGATCTCGAGTTGTCTGGTTGTGCAGTGGAGTCCGAGTTCAGCTTCTAGTCTGTGTCGAGCAGATGTTGGTCTAGGTCGAGTACAGTCTCCTCGAGATCGAGTTGAGTCTGCTCTATGTCGAGGTGCTGCTCTGCCTTGTCTTGATGTTTCTCGACCTTTGGCTCGTTTAATTGATGCCCACTTCTGAGTTTGATAGCTGCGACGTGTCCGGTCTTCCCCTTAGGATTTGGTTCTGTTTGTCCAGGGAGCTGTCCGGATGGTCGTGGGATCTGTGCAGCGATTTGACCCATCTGGGATTCCTCTTTTCCAAATATCCAGTTCTTCAAATTTTGTAGTGATGTTCTGGAACTGGTTGTTGATGGTGCCCTGATTCCGACGCATCTCCTCAAGGATGAGCTGCAGATCATCCTTCTTTTGATCCCTTTCTGGATGTCCTGGAGCTCTATAGGGTGGTGGGTTCCTAGGACAACCTTGGTTCCACTGTGGTTGATAGAACCTTTGATCTCCCATGTAGTGATTTGGACCCCAGCGTAGGCTACCTCTTCATGTGTTTCTGCCATTCTGACTTGCTCAGTGTGTGGGCACTCAGTAGTGGTGTGCCTCTGTGATCCGCATTCGATGCAACGCTGATTGACAGACAGATATTTGACTTGCTTGAGGAGCTTGCGATTCTGGTCTCTGTAGAACTGTTCCTTGACATCTGGGTCAATCTCCTTTTCTGGCTCATAGAGTGGCATTGATGGTGCTGGCCTGGCATAGGAGTTCTCCTCATAGTTTGCAGTAGACCCATATTTGTTGTCATAATTGGTGAGCTTGTCTAGCACACCCCAGGCATCAATTGGTGGCATCGTCAGATACTCATAGCGAGTATACTGTTTGATTCTGTCCTTAGTGACTTGATCAAGAGAGTTGAAGAAGATCTCCTGAATGACGTAGGGTGGCTGTCCATGAGTAGGGCAAGATCGCAGCAGTTCTTTGTAGCGTTCCCATGCCTTTGCCAACGGTTCCCCAGGCTTCTGTTTGAAAGCGGTGATTTTCTAGCGGAGGAGTGCTATCTTGGCGGGTGGGAAGAATTTATTCAGAAACTCTTGCTCTACTTGGGCCCATGTTGTGAGGGATCTTGGTTTCAGCCCTTCAAGCCACTTCAGTGCAGGCCCAGCGAGAGACCAGCGTAAAGCCTTCATCTTTACATATTCCAGAGTTGTACCTTCAGCAAGAGTACGACACATGTCAGAAAAATTGGTAATATGTTCAAGAGGACACTCATTAAATTTGCCATAAAAAGCATTATTTTTAAGCTTTATAAGAAATTGAGTGCGAATTTCAAAAGAGTTTTCAGGGATTAGAATTGCCGATTCCGGCACGACGAGAGTTGGATGCATACAATCCTCTACAGTAGTTGGGTACTGGGCAAGCTCAGCTTCTGCTTGTTCCCTTGCTGCTTTCTCAGTAGCGATAGCAGCATCTTTAGCGGCCAGCTCCCTTGTAAGCCTCTGTATCAGCTGCTCCTGTGTTTCTGCGGCTGCCATGGCTCTTTTTAGCTTAGCTTGGATGTGTAAGAGGCGTTCCGGATCGTCTAAGCCGTCAAACTCAGGTGGTTGACCAGAACAGCGCATACACCTGTAAAATAACTCAGAGAAAACGTGAGAACTAACTACCTAAGGCGCGAATGATAGCTTCCCCGGCAACGGCGCCAATTTGTTGTAAGAGGGAAATCGAGATTGCAAATTAAAATATAAATAAATCACAGCAAACCAGATTCCGTCCCTTGCAAATAATTACAAGACTTCCTCCTGATGTAGCAGCGGGAAGTCAAGATCGATCCACGAGGAAACGTGTCAGCGGATCCTAGGCAGCAGAGAAATCTCACGGACAGAAGTCGACAACAGGGGTCCTAGATCTCGAGTACAGCAACTCGATAGAAGATCGGACAGTCGAACACAGCAGCAGCAACTCGGCGATTTTTGGTCGATCTCGACAAGCCTTACTCGAGATCGAGGAAGCTCTTGTCGACGTCGATGACTGGCTCGTCGAGTACCTGCACACAGAAGCTACGGCGATGCTGGATCAAAGATCAGTAACTCGAGGTCGAGTAGTGCAATTCGAGATCGAGTAAAGGCAGAAAATAAAACGAAAGAAAATAAAAACAAGTGCTTTGGGATTCGAAAATAAACTGTATGAAAACGACTTCCAAGATTGGGGTTTGCAACAACGATAACCAAGCATGCATAAAGCAGAAATAAATAGATAATCATGTGAATCGCATCAAAGGACCAAGCTTTCGCCTTTTCCAACAATTAGACAACTCTTTCAAGAAACCCTAATTGTATCTACCGATTTTATGTTTACAATCCAGGTAGTTAGCATGGACCTCCATTAGATGGGTAATAAACACATAACAAGTAGTAGATGCTTAAAACATGATAAAAGTCGGATTTTTACCTCAAACACGCAGGGCTATCGTCGGGCTCGCCCCAACCCTAGAAGTGGGTGGACTACTCCCGCTTCATCGCAATCTCAGATATTGATTGATGAAAAGACACTAATTGCATTAAGCTAAACTGTAGAAAGTACAAACCGAACAAAGCCAACTTGATCTCGCTCCTTTGCTCCACTCGGCCTCCCTTTCTCTCTCTACTACTACTTCTCCTACTGAAATTGAATGATTAAAACTCAGCCCCATTGGCATTATTTATAGGCTTCTAAACCTTACTACTAAAGGATAGAAACATCTATCTATATCTAAAACTATATCTAGAAAGCTTAATGATAAATAAAAGCAACAACATAATTAAATCTAAATAAGGGAATTATATCTAAAGTCTTCAAGTGGATAAATCTTCTCCTTCATGATAGATCTTGATAAAATCGGATAGAACTCGGCAATCTTCGGCTCCAAGTAATCCCATTCCGAGTAGGACAGCTCACAACGCGTTACGCGGCTTCTGGAGAGTTCCTCGATCTCGAGTAAGTCTCCTCGATCTCGAGTAGAACTGACGTCGACTTGGCTGGCTTGGCGTCTCAGGTTGCTGGTCCTCGACAGGGCTCGGAGATGGCTCCTAGGCTTGGTCGATCTCGAGTACCTTACTCGATCTCGAGTAAAGGTGACTCATCGACTAGGTTGCTCGGCAATGTCGGGTAGATCTTCTCGACATGCTCGGACATGGGCTTGGCTTTATCGACATCGAGGAAGGTCTTCGATCTCGAGGAAAGTGTCCGGGCGCCAGGTCGGGTATCTTCTTGTCGACATCCACGGTCAGTTTGTCCTCGACTCCGGGCATGGTCTTCGGGGATGTTGTCGATCTCGAGTTAGCAACTCGATCTCGAGTAAGTTGCCGGAGTCGGGTTGTTCATTTTCAGCTTCCCGACATGGGTTCCTCGATCAGTGCAGGTGTCTAGACATGGGTTGTCGAGATCGACTAGAGTTAGTCGATATCGAGTAGACTTGGGCCTCCGTCCTTGCTTCTTGGTTTTCTCCCGAAATGGTTCCATATTCTGCAATATTAACAGAAACTTATGTAGATCTCCATTTCTAACAAATTAGAATAAACTACATAAATTCGACATATTCCCAACCCGAAATATGCAAAATGTATAGAATACGGAACTAAAATATGCATAAAGACATGGCTACTTTAGTGACATCAGAAAGTTTTCTTTTAGCAGGCTTGATGAAAGGGAATACAAGTAGCATAAACATAATCATAGCTACCCAGCCCCCAGTTAATGCATCAGACTTGTATAGAACTTTACATAAATAGATAGAAGAACTTTGCATGATCCATGGTGCCACATACCTTCATTTGCTCAGCCAACTCGAATGTAACGCTAATAGAAACGTCATAAAGGCAGCTTACACTAAAGAAGGAATACGCGTGAGGGACACCAGAGATATAGCATACCATTTTGCTTCCTCTAGCAGTATCAGCATTTAGGATTTCCATCATAGAAGGAATTTATCCAATAATAACCTGAATTTGGCCCGTTCGGGGGGTATTCAAAAGGGGAACGAAAGCATCGTTCCCCATGGGTCTTTGTCTTTTGTTCTTGAATGTGAATGCCATGAGCAAAACAAAAACAGAAAAGAGATTAGCAGAGAGATTTTGTTATAAACAAGATAATAGAGAAGATGACGGTGCGGTGAACATAAGCTGTAATTTTTCCATGGAACTTAGAATCATAAACCCCAGTTTTTCATTATAGGAGATATAGTCCTGATTTGGAAACGCTTGAATTAATAACCAATAGCACTTAACAGAGATTTTTACCCGGAAGGTCGCATATATCTCTTGCTATTCTCAACAGTTCAGTTAGAGATGCCATGGGATGCACTAATTTTTCCAGATTGACAGCTGATGTCCATGTTTTATGCCATGTTTTATATCTACTTTTATATCGATTTCTGCATGCATTTCATGCATTTGGGTTAGATTTATACAGAATCTATGTAGTTTATGCTTAATTGCCAAATTATAGAGTCTACACTAGTTTTTGTTCAAATTCGCAGAAATCGAACGCACTTTGGAGCTTAAAGGAAAACTCATGAAGAAGCTTAGGATGGTGCAACTGGAAAAAAGGCCATTTTTCGGCATTCATCATCCTGAGTCAAGTTCTGATGTCTTCATGAGAGTTGTAGCCCTCAAAAAGAGCTTTCCAACGCATGCTCATATGCGTCAATCCGACGAACGGGGACTCGGGAAAGTGCGTTTAAAGAACAGAACGAGAAGCTGAGCACAGAACGAGAAACTGAGCACAGGTCAATATTGACTCATTCTAGTCAATATCGACTCAATCTGGTCGAAAATTCAAAAGTCAAATCGATATTGACCAGAAGCAAGAAGTGAAGAAAAGGGCAAGTCGATATTGACCTCAGTAAGTCAATATCGACCTAAAAATCGACTCAATATTGACCCCCAGAAGCCGAAAACCGAGCCAAGACGGAGAGAAGCTGAAGATTCAAGTCAATATTGACCGGTTCTAGGTCAATATCGACTAAAAGTCACTCGATTTTCATCCCAGGAGCCGGAATCGAGTAGCAGAAGAGAAAAGCCGAGAAAAGTTAGTCAATATCGACATGCCTTGGTCGATATCGACTTACACCCAGCGACGTCACCAATCCGATTCCGAGCTTTACTTAAAGTTTTATCCCGAATCCGATGGAGATATTTCCGAGAAGATTCCGACACATGAAGATTTTAGATATTTATCTTTTTATCTTTTTATTTATCCTAAGGGTTGAACAATTAATTACCCTAAGGATTTATCTAGTTTTACTTATTTAGATATAATTATTTCTAGTAGAATTATATCTTCTATGTTGGATAGAGATATAGATAGAGATTTTCTTCCTTGATTAGCAAGGATTGGAAGCCTATAAATAAAGCCCATGGGGCTGAGTTTTATTCATTCAATTCAATTTCGGAGAGAAGTAGGGGAAAGAGAGAGAGAGAGAGAGAGAGTGGAGGCCAAGAGGAGTTTGTGAAGCGAGAGCGGAATTGGCTTCCTTTGGTTGTAAGCTCTGTTTGGTTTAATTTAACGCAAGTTTCTTTTCATTCAACAATGTCTGCAATTGCGATGAGGCGCGAGTAGTCCACTTACTTCTAGGGTTGGGGTGAGCCCGATGATAGCCCTGCATGTTTGGGGTAAAGATCCGACTTTTATCTTGTCTTGAGCATCTACTACCTTTTATGTGTTTATTACCCATTCAATGGAGATCCATGCTAACAACTTGGATTGTAAACATAAAATCGGTAGATACAATTAGGGTTTCTTGAAAGAGTTGTCTAATTGTTGGAAAAGGCGAAAGCTTGATCCTTCGATGCAATTTGCATGATTATCGTTATTTATCTTGCCTTATGCATGCTTAGTTATTGTCGTTGCAAACCCCGATCTTGGAAGTTTTCTTTTATATAAAGTAAATTCCGAAATCTACGAAATCTTTGTTCTTTATTTTTTTGTTACTGTTGCCCTACTCGATATTGACCTCCTATAGGTTGATATCGACTTCTGACCTTCGATCCAGAAAGATCGCTGCTCGTTTGTGTCTCTGAACAGGTCAATATTGAGGAAGAACAAGTCAATACCGACTGCCTCTAGTCGATATTGAGTGACCCTGACCAGAAATTCACCGACTTGCTGAAAGCTGCCCAAAATTGACTGAACTAAGTCAATATCGATTGTCTCTAGTCAATATTGAGTTGTTCCCTAGAGTCGAAACCGAGTGAGATTTCTCCGCTGCCTAGGATCCGCTGACTAGCTTCCTCGTGGATCGATCCTGACTTCCCGCTGCTACAACAGGAGGAGGTCTTGTAATCATTTACAAGGGACGGAATCTGGTTTGCTGTACTTTATTTATATTTTATTGCAAGTCTTGATTTCCTCCTCTCAACAACATCCAGATTTTTGGTCTTCTTTCCAGCCTTTGTTTTCCCATCTTTGCTTCCGCCATCACCTAAAATGATCTGATTTTTGCCCTTTCGGGAGGTTTTTGGGTCGGGGATGAGATTCTCATCCCCCATCGGTTTTTTCCCTTTCTCCATAGAGGAGGAAGCCATGATGAAAACAAAAGCCAGGAGATTAGAGACTGACAGTAGATAGATAGAGAAACTGAAAGAGAAGAGAGAAGTGTAGGTGGGTGCTGATGACAGTCCACCTCGATTGTTCTTATAGATGTGTAGAGGGGAGAGGATGTGTGAGGGAAAAGGTATCATACCCACTAGAGACCGACCGGAAGTGAAGTTCAATCGGCGAGGAGGCAGGGATGACCAAAGCTGAGCACATCGGGCGCCGATGTCGTACAGAGAAATAGAAGAGAGTCGAGTTAGATCTTTTAAACTTGGCCATGGAGGGGGACGAACACGCCCGCCAGGGTTTTGACCCCTTTGATTTGATATTCTCTTAGCAAGGGAAACCAGACAACAGCCGGAAGAGGTAGCAGTGACACTCCAAACCCTCAACAGAAAGCTGAGCGTCGGCAAAAGAAAGGTTGCCCAGGGGGGGAAAGCCCCCACGATGTTTGATAGAAGCCAGTACATAGAATGTGTAGTAGGTTTGATCGAGGAATTTGATCCTCTGAGTAATATGTTTGGAAAGGATTAGACTGAAAGAACGATTTTTGGAGGCGGCGCTTTCATAACTAGGGTTTACCAGTGAGGAGGCTTTTGCGGGAAAGTTTTGGGTCACCAGTGGGTTTTGGCGAGGCGCGTACGGCGCGTTCTTACTCTTCATTGGGTTCTTGTTTTCTTATTCTGTATGTGTATGTAAACAGAACGACCGTTATCTGTGAAGTAACTAGAGTCTTTGCTAGGGTCATAGGACGGCCCAGTCTCATCAGGTCTCGTCCTGAGTGTTATTAAGAGGAAATCGAGTATGCAAATATAAAATATAACTAAATCACAGCAAACCAGATTCCGTCCCTTGCAAATAATTACAAGACCTCCTCCTGATGTAGCAGCGGGAAGTCAGGATCGATCCACGAGGAAGCGTGTCAGCGGATCCTAGGCAGCGGTGGAATCTCACGGTCAGAAGTCGACAACAGTGGTACTCGACCTCGACTAAGGGTTAGTCGACAGGGGTCAGGCACAGTCGAACACAGCAGCAGCAACTCGGCAATGGTGGTCGATCTCGACAAGGCCCTACTCGATATCGAGTAGCCTTCGTCTGGGTCGAGTGGGTCTGGTCGAGTTTTTGCACACAGTAAGCTACGGCGACTCTGGGTCGAAGATCAGTAGTCGAGGTCGACCAGGGGCTGGTCGAGATCGACGAGGGCAGAAACTTAAAACGAAAACGAAAGAAAGTAAAAAAACAAATGCTTTGGGGGATTCGACTAAACTTAATGTAAAAAGACTTCCAAGATTGGGGTTTGCAACAACAATAACCAAGCATGCATAAGGTAGAACCAAACAGATAATCATGTGATTTACATTTAAAGGATTAAGCTTTCGCCTTTTCCAACAATTAGACAACTCTCTCAAGAAACCCTAATTGTCTCTACCGATTTTATGTTTATAATCCAAGTTGTTAGCATGGATCTCCATTAGGTGGGCAATAAACACATCAACAAGTAGGAAAATGCTCAAAACATGATAAAGGTCGGATCTTTACCTCAAATATGCATGGCTATCATCGGGCTCGCCCCAACCCTAGAAGTGGGTTGACTACTCGCGCTTCATCATAATTAAAGACATCAATAATAAAAGGAAATAAACTTGCATTAATAAAATAAAATAGAGCTTACAACCAAAGGAAGTCAATTCCGCTCTCGCTTCACAAAACTCCTCTTGGCCACTCACTCTCTCTCCCTCTCCTACTACTTCTCTCCGAAATTCAATGCCTAAAACTGAGCCCCATGGGCTTTATTTATAGCTTTCTAATCCTTGCTAGTCAAGGATAGAAATCTTTATCTAAATCTAAAACTTTATCTAAAACTTTAAAGATAAATAAAAGACATAACATAATTAAATCTAAAATAGGGAAATATATCTAAATGTCTTCAATGGATAGAACTCTCTCTTCTTCATGGTAGATCTTGATATTTTCGGATAGAGTCAGCAATCTTCACGCCCAAGCAATCCCAAGTCGAGTAGGATTCGTCAAACCGAGTAACGCGGCTCTGGTGGTCTACTCGATCTCGACGACGGGTTGACTGGCTCGGTTTCGTCGTCTCGGCTAGCTGGTGCTCGACAGACTCGGACATGGCTCCTGGTGCTCGTCGATGTCGAGTAGCTCTCGTCGACCTCGAGCAGACTAGCTATGTCGACTGGGTCTTCTCGGGTGGCTCTACTCGACAGGCTCGGATCTGGACTCAAGGCTCGTCGATCTCGACTAGGGCTCTTCGAGATCGACTAGTGTGTGGTCTTCTCTGGTCGAGCAGCTTCTCCTCGGCAAGGACTCGGACAGGCTGGTTGTCTCGTCGATCTCGACAAGGTCTCGTCGAGGTCGAGTAGGATTGTGCTCGGCGTCTTCGTCCTCGGCTTCTCGGTCAGCTCCTCTCCTTGTCGACTCCGGGTGTGGCACTGGGCTTCGTCGATCTCGACCAGGTCTTGTCGAGATTGAGTTGGGTTCCGGAGCTGGGTTGGTCTGGCTCTCGACAATGCCCTTAGTCGACAAGGCTGTGCTCGGACATGCTCGTCGAGATCGAGTAAGGTCTACTCGAGATCGAGTAACCTTGGCTCTCAGATTTGATTCGGCTGGTTCCGCTGCTTCTTTGACTTTGGACTTCTGTAGCTGTTTTCCGAGCTTTTCCGACCTTCCTTAGAATTGCTGTAAAACGTCTCGAATTCTGCGAATTAAACAGAAACTGGTGTAGATTCCATAATTTGGCAAATAAACATAAACCACATAGATTCTGTACTATCTTAGCCCGAATGAATGAAAATGCATGCAGAAATCGATATAAAAGTTACTATAAAACACGGCAGATTCAGCTTACAACACTGAGTCATTCGAGTCATAGAAATATCATTACAACAACACCTCTATTATTATCCGCATTATTATTATTTTTCTTTTGCAAGACCACATATATGATAAATATATTAAACATGCTTTGGATTGAGCACCAATACGGGCTTGATCCAATTAAATGAAATGGAATACATTCATGAGCTCACAAGTCTCCGCCCTATTGGGAAAGGAGGGTAGGAAGGGGGTGGCATTCTGTGTTAGGGCCTATTTAATATTCTGCACATATACAAACTGCGAGCATGTTTTGCATGTTAATATTCTTGTCCTGCATTAGAAGCACGATATTAGGCTTAGCGTATGTGTGTACTTATGTGTGGGGATCAGCCATGCGGGCATTAATCTGATCCCTTGCCCGCTTTATTTTTTTAGGTATATGATATGCTTATGATTATTGATGTTGATTGTCTTCATGAGCGGGGTCCTTTTCGCATGATGGGAGAGTGGGCGTCTGAGACTCTAACTTCACACTAGTACAAAAAAGGTCTTACACAACGGTTATTTATTAACATAAACAATGGTTATTGCACTGTTGTCTATGTCAGTGCGTTTTTAGATGAAACAACGGTTGAACCTATGACAACAGTTCTTATAAACAACGGTTATAACCGTTGTCTAAGATACTATTTAACCGTTGTATATGAGACTCCAAAATTTTCAACAATCAATATTACACAGTTATAACCGTTGTTTATGTGTCATATAACTGTTGTTTATGTGCCATTGAACCGTTTATTATGTGTTATATAACCGTTGTTTATGTACAATCTAATTGTTGTCTAGGTGGACTATAACCGTGGTCTATATGCTATATAACCGTTGTTTATATCTCATATTCCCGTTGTCTAAATTCCGTTTAACCGTTGTCTATATACAATCTAACTGTTGTATATGTATATTTCAACCATTGTGTATGTACCAAATAACCGTTGTCTAAACTCCATTTAACCGTTGTCTAAATATAAATGAACTGCTGTCTATATACCATATAACCGTTGTATATGTATATTTCAACCGTTGTGAATAACATATTTTTAAATTTGAACGAACTAATGACAACGGTTAAACTAGCCGCTGTCTATCCCTGTTTTTTGCATATTGTTAATTTTAGCATATTTACACACAATAATGCAAGCACCTGTAATAGATCCGCTCAAAATTATCTTTGAAAAATACAACAAGATAATGACATCAATTACTACTAGTATATAATACAAGTACATTCAGCCAATCATATGACTTTAAATGTAATAAACCGTAAAGAACCTTGCTCAATACTGTCATTCCGGGATTATTATGAAAGGGTATAATAGATGACGAGGCATGAACAAGATTCCATTGCGGCTTTTCTTCCCATTGCTACCATTTGCAGAAGCTCTCCACTTCTGCGCTGCATGTGCTTCCTGATCTTTCAAAACTATCAAATCTTTCAAACACATATCAACCATGATTAAAACTATCAAATCTTTCAAAAACATGAAAAACTATAATTGGAACACGTGTAGAAAGAGGAGGTCAAAAGGAACAATGGCACTTTGATTTTATGACCATATCATTGCAGAACAAACTATTTCTACATATTTAGAACCTAATATAAAAAACTGTTTCTTAGCAATTGAGAACGCACATAAATTTATTTGTTTCTTCAGTTTCTTTCAAACATTTCTTTCCCTGTAAAACACAATTAGTCTACAACAAATGGAAGAATAAACCGTAAACCTACACCTTCCCTCACTAAAAAAAATCAACATTATAGGCAAACAAACCTTAAATAAAAAACAATTATATATGTGTAGAAAAGAAAATGAACAAATCAGGAAACTTGAAAATTGACCTAATATTGTGCGAACCCTCTCAAGGGCCTCTTATGATATTGGGCCATTAGAAGTGAAGGACTCTTTAAAGGCATCATATATTTTCTCTATGATCGGCATGGTGTAGGAAAGGGGAAAACCTAGTGGCAGTCAACTTCAAAGTGGCAAAACCTGATCACTGATATCAATCAACCGTGTGTAAGCAACCTCAGTCCCTCAATTTTAGTTGATCGAGCATCGGGCAATATATGAACCCATCGTTATGAACTTACGCTCATGGTAATAATCAAGATGCTTAATCTTACCATTTCCATCGGGAAAAAAAAATTCAAGTAACATCTTACTAGAACTCCTTTTGAGGATATCAGAAAGCAACCATTAATACACGCTGCATTTTCATCGCCACATTACAACATCAACACATTATAGCAAACAAAAGCTCAACAAAAAATAACCAAGAGGGAATCAATCTAAAAGATGTACTCCTACTCTCTAATTAAGAGACACATTACAGCAAACAAAAGCTGAACAAAACACAAATCGCAGGACAATTGCGGGAGAACTAGAAACGGATATCATGGTCACTCAAATCTTCACATGGATCTGCTTCTTAAAGAATTGACAAAACATTGCAAATTATCAGCATACATGTCATGATTCAAAGAGATAAGGATGCTGTAGTGAGCAAACTAAAAAACACATCCAAAAATGTGAAGCCAATGACCTGGTACAACTAATAGATAATGGTCATTTTTCTTACACACTAATGCACAAAATTTAATCAGGAAATGCAAAGTTAGTTCAAAGCAATCCTAAAAACTCAATTAGAGAGTGACAAATGATACTCAAAACAATGTAGTGTATACGAGCTCCACAGATAGCTCAGATGTAGATATCTTTTCATTCTTGCCTTCAATCATTGAAGGAAAAGCTGTTCACAAACACATAAAAAAGTCACTTGAGTTAAAAAAAAAAGATGCTAGAACAAGAGTAAATGCAGCAATTTTCTGACGATTACCTTCTGAATATTTTGAGAGAATGTTTAAGATAACACTTCCCTGAGTAGCCTGTTGACATAAAAATAGAACCATTAACAATAATTGAGTGGAGATTGCCTATAACAACAGTTGGGTTAAGCTTTTTTGTTTTTGGTGAAAACAGTTGGGGTTAAGCTTTATTCCCATACTATTAAGATAACTAAGGGGCTTTGACAAATCAATATCAAGTGTTATATACTATGATGACACTTTTAAGACAATTCTCAATTTTTGATAAAGAGAAACACACTATATCTTGTTGGGAATTTAGGGTTTCTATTGCTTTGAGGCGTGAAAGATCACTATCTTTAAAGTGATATTTGTCCCCTTTAATTGCTGTTAGGGTTTCAGACAAATTCACCTCCCAGGATACAACAAAGCCCTATAAGAAATCTCAGACAGCAAATCTGAATTTCTTCATCTTTTCTTCTTTGAAGAAACTCTTCTTTTAAAGAGGATATGTCACTAAAAACTGTCAGACAGTTAAATTCAGTTTTTACAGTTATTAGAAGTTGGGAAATCTCATCCAAAAGGAAGAGATCACAGCCATTGATCTATGACAGATCTGGACCATTCATCTATGACTGATTTAGTCCACTGATTTCAGAAATCAGAAATAACTGAAACTAATTTATTTTAGTCTTATTTTTAGACTTTATCCAACAATCCCCACCAAGTCTATAAATCAGACTTTTGCAAATAATAATGTCATACATAATGAAAGTGTTTTTCAACTTAAACTTCCAATTAGTATAATTCTATCAAAGTGTAGACAGACTCAATGGTGGTTAGTTCCTTAAACCATTTCTCTTTTATCAACACCGGATAAAACATACATATGACATTTCCAGCTTCTTCACATAATTTCTTTTGCCTTGAGTTCACCCCAGATTCATAGAAAACTTACAAAACAACTGGTTTTGTTTAAGAGCAACTCCACTCTTATGTAATCTATATAGGTAAGATTCCTTCAAACCATTAAGTTTATTAAACTTTACAGAATCTTATTAAGAGTTATAATACTCAACCTCCCTTTTCTACACTAGCTTCTTAAGCATTAAATGCAGTTCCCAAATCACTTATCAACAACTTGTTGTTACCCTTTAAACTTCGTAACTAGAGTGTCTAGAAAGAAGTTGGGTTCCCGTTGTGGTGATTTCATATCGATTTCAACCCCATTGCAGCTGAGGTATTTCTTACCACTTCTCTCGAGAGTGCCTTTGTAAATGGGTCAGCCAAGTTCTTACAAGACTTGACATAAATAATGGTAATTACACCTTCTTCTATCAGCTGCCTTACATAAGCATGTCTTAAACTTATGTGTCTAGACTTTCCATTGTAGATTTTATTGTAAGCTCTAGACAAAGTTGCTGCACTATCACAGAACACAGAAACGGGTGGCATTGGTTGTGGCCACAACTTTATATCTAGAAGAAAATTTCTCAGCCACTCCGCTTCCTTTCCTGCCGCAGCCAATGCAATAAACTCTTATTCCATTGTGGAATGAGTTATGCAGGTTTGCTTCTTTGAAGCCCATGATATTGCTCCTCCAGCTAGGGTAAACACCCAACCACTTGTAGATTTGTTCTCATCTGCACTAGATATCCAACTAGCATCTGTATAACCTTCCAAAACAGCGGGAAAACCGTTGTAGGTTAGCTTTAAATCCGCTGTCCTCTTTAGGTATCCTAGAACTCGACTTATAGCCTTCCAATGATCAATTCCAGGATTGCTAGTATATCTAGACAACTTGCAAACTGCAAAAGCAATGTCTGGTCTCGTGCAATGCATTGCATACATTAAACTTCCAATTGCACTTGCATAATCAGTTTGAGAAGTTGATCTACCTTCATTCTTTGACAATTTACATGAGGGATCATAAGGGGTATTTGCTTCCTTAATCATAAGATGCTTAAAGTTTTCCAACATCTTATGAATATAATGAGATTGTGTCAAAGTGAAAACCCCACCATTTCTAAGTATTTTAATACCTAGAATTATATCAACTTCACCCAAATCTTTCATCTTGAATTTTGACTTCAAGAAATCCTTAGTGTCATTTACTCCCTCCATATTATTGCTTATGATAAGCATATCATCAACATAGAGACGTATTATAACACTATATTTGTCAAGGGATTTCATGTACACACATCTATCAGCCCCATTGTGTGTAAATCCATGAGACAATATTGCAGAATCAAACTTCTCATGCCACTGTTTTGGGGCTTGTTTAAGCCCATATAGGGATTTTATGAGTTTACAAACTTTATTTTCATTTCCAGGAACTACAAACCCTTCGGGTTGTTCCATGTATAGTTCTTCATCCAAATCCCCATTTAGGAATGCTGTTTTTACATCCATTTGATGCACCTCTAACTTATACAAAGAAGCAAGTGCCAAGAGCACTCTTATCGATGTGATCCTTGCTACTGGTGCATATGTATCAAAGTAATCAACCCCTTCCTTTTGTCTAAACCCTTTGGCTACTAATCTAGCCTTAAAGGTTTGGATGGTGCCATCGGTATTATACTTTCTTCTAAATACCCATTTGCTTGAGATTGGTTTTGATCCTTTAGGCAAATCCACTAGAACCCATGTGTTATTGGACATAATTGAGTCCATTTCATCATTAACAGCCTCTTTCCAGAAGGCTACATCTCTTGAAGACATTGCTTCCTTAAATGTCTTAGGATCTCCTTCCAATTGAAACACAATTGGTATTTCATTCAGCACCTCATCTCTAGTTCCTTCAACTAGAAGTATAACATCATTTGGTAATGAAAAATCATGACCAAAGTGTTGTTGTATTCTAATCCTTTGACTCCTCCTTTGTTCCATTGGTTCATCCAATTGCCTTTTCCTTGATGAAGTCGATGGATCCAACCTTGTATCATTTTCAGCAGTTTCACATGTTGAATCCCCACTGAATTTTGTCTCAAAAAATTCAGCATCTCTAGATTCAATTATTAGATTTGAATCCATATCCAAAAATCTATAAGCTTTAGAATTTTCGGCATAGCCTATGAAGATACTTTTCAAAGCCTTAGGACCCAACTTAGTCCTCTTAGGATCTGGAATCTTGTAGTAAGCTATACAACCCCATACTTTTATGTAGTTGAGATTGGGTTGTCTCCCATTCCAGATTTCATATGGGGACACCTTAGTCCTTCTTGAGGGAATTCTGTTATGCAAATAACATGCGGTCAGCAGTGCTTCTCCCCACAGATTTGAAGGCGCTTTTGCATTCAACATCATCGAATTCACCATGTCACATAGTGTTCGATTTTTCCTCTCAGCCAAGCCGTTCTGCTGAGGCGTGTAGGGGGCTGTTCTCTGATGTATAATTCCATTTATTTCACAGAATTCATTGAACTCATTTGAGAAATATTCTCCCCCTCTATCACTTCTCAGAATTTTAATCTTCCTTTCTTTCTGATTTTCAACTTCAGCTTTGTATATTTTAAACCTTTCAAAGGCTTCATCCTTCTTCCTCATCAAATAGACATGAGTATATCTAGACTTATCATCTGTAAAGCTAATAAAGTACCTATTCCCTCCTCTTGTCAACACTCCATTTAATTCACATATATCCGAGTGCACAAGCTCTAAAATCTCATTTGATTTTTCTACCATAGGAAAAGGTCTTTTAGCCATCTTTGCTTGAACGCAGATTTCACAATTTTGATTTGAAGGATTAAAATCTGCACTCCTAGACATAAATTTCAATGATCTAAAATTCACATGAGCAAGTCTTAAATGCCATAAATCAGAAGACTCAACGATATAAGCAGAATTAGAAGATTTATTTATAATACTAAGCTTAAACATTCCATTACATGAGTATCCCTTGCCTATGAACACCCCACCCTTGGTTAAAATCAGTTTATCTGATTCTAAGACAGCCCTAATGCCAACTTTACATAGGAGACCTGCAGAAATTAGGTTCTTCCTAATATCAGGAACATGTAAAACATTTAGAAGCTTCGTGCTTTTCCCAGAACTGAACTGAATCTGGATATTTCCCATTCCCACAACCTTAGCCACATTGTTGTTGCCCATTAGAACACCATCATCCTTCTCAGATGCCTTGTATTCTGTAAACTGGGAAATATCATTGCAAACATGAACTGTAGCACCAGAATCATACCACCCGTCCTTGGTAATCACTGCTGCAGCCATGTTTAACTCAGTCACCATACCAATCTGTAAGTTAGAAACCATAGCAACAATTTCAGAGATCTCTTTATCAGCCATGTTGGCTTGTTTGTTTTCCATCTCTTGTTGTTTTTTCTTCCAGAATCTGCACTCTCGCTTGAAGTGCCCTGGTTTGTGACAGAAATGGCACTTGGGTCTGTTGTCATTGCCATCTTTCTTTGGCCTTTTGTTCCTGTTGTTGTTGGCTCCTTCGTTGGGCTTCTTCCTTTTATTTCCTCCACTCATGTTAGAGTGTTCACCAACAACATTGTTGATCTTGGAATCAGACTCAACTTGTGAGTTGTATTGTCTCCTTGTTTCCTCTTCAATCCTTAGATGTTTCTGAACTTGTTCTAAGGAAAGTTCCTCGGTGGTGTGCAGGAGTTTCTTCCTGTAGTTGTTCCATGAGTTAGGCAACTTAGCAATTATAGCCCCAACTTGCAAAGCCTCAGAAATGTCAATTTTCAACTCCTTGAGTCGATTGACAATGCTCTGCAGATCATTAACTTGATCCATAACGGGTTTATCAGCATTCATAGTAAACTCAAAATACTTCATGATGAGAAACTTATCTGTCCCTTGCTTTTCGTTGTTGTATCTTGTCTCCAACGTTGCCCAGATTTCCTTTGGTGACTTAATTGCAGTGAACAGATTGTAAAGTCTGTCTGAGAGGCGATTCAGAATGTGGCCTTTGCATAGAACTTCATCTTCGTCTCTCTTCTTTCTCTGGTCCTTGATCTCCTGATCTTCGTCTTCTGTTGGATCTGGAATCGCCTCTAAATTTTCATCCAACACATAGGAAATCTTCAAGGCGGTCAGCAGGAACATCATCTGATCCTTCCAGCAGTTGTAGTTCGTTCCATCAAACCGATCAAGTTTGAAAAAATCTTGATTCATCAGGGTAAGGGCTGCTGCTTGTGATCCGGCCTCCATGACAGAATATCACTTTAAAATTGTTGGGAATTTAGGGTTTCTATTGCTTTGAGGCGTGAAAGATCACTATCTTTAAAGTGATATTTGTCCCCTTTAATTGCTGTTAGGGTTTCAGACAAATTCACCTCCCAGGATACAACAAAGCCCTATAAGAAATCTCAGACAGCAAATCTGAATTTCTTCATCTTTTCTTCTTTGAAGAAACTCTTTTTTTAAAGAGGATATGTCACTGAAAACTGTCAGACAGTTAAATTCAGTTTTTACAGTTATTAGAAGTTGGGAAATCTCATCCAAAAGGAAGAGATCACAGCCATTGATCTATGACAGATCTGGACCATTCATCTATAACTGATTTAGGCCACTGATTTCAGAAATCAGAAATAACTGAAACTAATTTATTTTAGTCTTATTTTTAGACTTTATCCAACATATCTTCCCCAAAAACTGGTCGTCCAACGTGCTCAATGTGTTCAAGTTTTTGTATTCCAAGGTACTAGAAAAGGAAATGAACTGCAAAATTTTGTTGTAAGACTATATTCTAATTGGTTCTAACCCAAATAAAAATCTATCTGTACAGAAAGTATGTGTGAGTGCATAAATCTGCTCACGATAATTGTTAATGGAGACCGATCTTGATGATGATCTCACCACGAACCTAGCCTGTGAAATAAGAACAAACGAGGTTAGGGCGGGGCTTGTCTCCCTGGAGGACCCTTCAACGCTCCAGTCAGTATTGTTCTGATTTCCTCCTCCCTATGGAGTGTATCTCATCTTTTATAATAAAATTAGGGTTTGAGGGTTTTACCGTAGGAAAGACAACAATGTCCTTGGGCCTTAGTGGGCTTGATTAGTTTTGTTTTCTCAATTGCCCCTCGGGCTTCTTTAGCGCTTATCAGCGGTGAAGGAGGCCGATAATTTCCGCTCCTTGGGAATCTTTATACTTGGACCTTCACCTTGATTACTCAGTTAGGCCTTGATCTCGTAGATGGGTACTTGGATAACAAGTTGCATAAACTCTCTTGATTGCCAATGGTTGAAGAATATTGACCGTGATTGGGGCAGAGACTTTGGCCTACAAACGAGGACTATTGACCTCAATTGGTGTCCACTAGCTGGCCTGTAAATGGCGACTATTTTCCTTAAATGGCGTCCATCTTGATGGCCTATGAACGGCTACTATTGGCCTTAAGCAGCGTCCGTTTTGATGGCCTGTGAGCGGCTACTATTGGCCTTAAGCGGCGTCCATCTTGATGGCCTGTGAGCGGCTACTATTGGCCTTAAGTGGCGAAAGCAATCGGCCCCTAACGGTGACGGATTATAATTGGCCTTTGACGGCTTCTACGCATTTGGCCTGTGATTGGCTTTTCTTTGGGTCCTAATTGACGATCACCTGAATGGCCTATGAGTGGCAAGAATTGGCCTTAAGTGGCGAACTGTTGGCCTTGAGTGGCTATTTTTTGGCCTTTATTGGCTATTTGTTGGCCTTGATTGGCGATTTGTTGGCCTTGATTGGCAGTAATTCATAGCACTATATCCTCTGTCGTTGTCGATAACGATATGTTGTTCTGCTCCAAATCTAAAGACACTGCACTTTAGTGTAATTTACAATAAGTTAATCAACAAACTTCTTTAACTTTTTGCCTCTAGTATAGCTAGCTCATGTCATACAAATGCAAATCAAATAAATGGCAATACAAGCGAGGCCGCTCAAGGGCTGTTGTTGCACGTTCAGGTGTTACCCTATGAGGCACACCTAAAACACATGTTCTTGTGTCATTTGTAACACTTACAACCTAAAAGAATGTTGTTCCTAGCACTCTTCATGGCTTCAAACGCCCTCCGTGACATAATGATTGCAAGTGTCATGCGTAACCTCCTGGCTTGCAATAATGCCCATTGCAGCGCCAACTTTGCCGTGAACCTTAGTT
This sequence comes from Persicaria maculosa, assembly GCA_963922045.1. Classification (NCBI taxonomy): domain Eukaryota; kingdom Viridiplantae; phylum Streptophyta; class Magnoliopsida; order Caryophyllales; family Polygonaceae; genus Persicaria; species Persicaria maculosa. Next base: position 56,092,688 of record OY998253.1, read on the forward strand.
TGCGATTGAATTATCAAAGCATCACTCAAAACACTAAAAATCGTGCAATGACTATTTTTTTTAACGACATATTTTACACGAGGATAATGAGATGATACATCTTATCATATAAATGACAAGGTGAATTTAGAAAACTTAGCTTATGGGTTCTTATACATCCCGTGTGAGTTGAACTAGTGGTGTCTCGATCATCCAGTCTTCAACTATTTTGGGTTCGGTGCCCCAGATAATCTCGGTTTCCTCAGTGCCCCTCGCGGTAGTGCATACTGCCCCAGCGTCAGTCATTCGCGGGACTGAGTTTGTAGTGGTGGCATTTATCATGTCTACACTTGTGCTTTATTTGAAAGAAGATGTAGTGCTTCGTGCTAAGACCAATTCAACACCATACCAGGAGCAGCAGAGCACGACAAGGTGGCGCGACACACATGCGCTATCCATATGATTAATAAAGGCATTTAGTCAACTTAACCAAGCATTTATATAAGTCCATAATGAATATTTGGAAGAAATAGGATGGCGTGAGAATTAAGATCCATGGTCACAAAGAAAAATTGCAAACCCACTCTAATCAAACACGGACAAGTGATGTCTTAAAATTTAGCTAAATACGCACACATCAAACAATAGATTGTGGTAAACGAGTCAATTCAAAGGTCCCAGCTTCAGTGGGTAGCTGATTCATTTTAGAGAGGAATTTGATTTAATCGTCCCTCTCAATAAGCCAACAGTAGAAGGGAGGCTTGGACTAAACTTGCTACTTCAGGGAGGGAAATCAAAATCAATTTACCTAAGTAGTCTCTTAAGCGAGATAAGATCTTGCTAGCAGAAATATATCAATTTCTTGTGATTTTGTGCAAATTCTTTATAGACAATCAAACTGCACATGCCAAAGGTTATGTAATTGACCGACAACGAAATGAAATTAAAAAGAAGAAAGGCTTATCCATTTGCGAGTCTGATCTGATTTCTTCGATGTGGAGATTATGACCACGATCCTCGTTGCCTCGATGTGATTTCAGCCGATATGAGTCGATGCTCCTTGTTTGATTATGCCATGTAAATGATGGATCGTGTAAATGGCCAATTACTTGATTGTTTATGTCCACTCGAATGAAAACTATATATACTAAATAAAGGAACAATCAAGCCATATATATTCAAAACAATATTTATTAAGAGAAAGACAAGGGTTTTGAGCACTTCCTGATTTTGACGAGCTTTAATGCTATGTGATCTTGCCTCTTGTCATCTTCTTTTTGAATCCATCGGAAATAGGAGGCTGCAGGGACAAAAATCTGCAACCTTGAAAGTCTGGACCATTCACTGTAATTACTTGGAAAGATCGCCGCTCAAGGCCAAATTAGCCGCTCAAGGCCACATTAGCCGCTAAAGGCCAAATTAGCCGCTCCATGCCAACTTAGCCACTCAAGGCCACATTAGTCGCTCAAGGCTAAATTAGCCGCCCAAGGCCACATTAGCCGCTCAAGGCCAAATTAGCCGCTCGAGGCCGCATTAGCAGCTCAAGGCCGCATTAGCCGCTCAAGGCCACATTAGCCGCTTAAGGCTAACTTAGCCACTCAAGGCCGAAACAACCGCTCAAGGCCAAGGAGTCACCACTCACGGGCAATAAAAGACAATCTTTAGGCCATAATAACCCCATTAAGGGCCAACAAAAATCAAAATCAAGCAATAAGAGTGTCATTTAAGACAAAATGTTCAACTTAATGAAGATCATTGAATCGTCAATCATAAATAAAAGCAAGGATGTCATCAACAAACGCTATCTCTAACTTTTAAGTAGTAACTTTCATTTGATCAGTTAATAACGTACCAACTGCATTATATTGTGTTATTCGGTTGAGAATGCCAAAGCTTGCAGGATACAACAAAGACAAGGGGCAAACATTATTGGTGATCTTTGATCATAACAAGTGAAGAGTATCGAATTATCCGTCTTCCCTCATCACTAGATCGTGATAAGGAAACCCGAGGGGCAATTGACAGAGCAAAAGTAATTACATAAGATGTCTAGGGGCATAATCGTCTTTTACCAGGTAACCCTAATCCTCGTTATATATTCCAGTTTTCTACTAGGGTTTAGGGGGCTTCTCAGACAGCCAACATCTTCTGACTTGAGCGTCGGAGGCTTCTCACGGGGAAGCAACCCCGCCTCTTCCTCTCCTTCTACGCAGGTGATCGATCGAGGTCTAGGAGGAAGAAGGTGCGGATTTATGACTTACAGTATGCATCCAGAAACCTTTTTGTACTTACTGTTTCCACCCAGCAACCATCTGTGCATTTTCAGTGAAATTAAGCAATCAAATAGAAGGGGAGAATGAAGCAATCCAATAGAAGGGGAGAATTGAAATCTGATTAGAATTGAATAATTTATAAGGTTTCAGATGTGGTTTACCTAATAGAGGGAAGAGAGAATCTCGACACTTTTCTTCGTGGCAGCTTCTGTTGGCAGCTTCGCAGGTCCGGCAAGGCAGGGGAGAGGCTGACGACAAGCACATCGCCGACCAGGTTGAGATCCGAGTCGGGAGAGGCAGGAGGCGGCTCCGTCCTAGACAGTCAGAGCAGCTAAGAAAGACGTCGGCGGAAGGGGCGCGGGATCCATGGGGAGGCCGGAGGAGAAAGAACATGGAAGAGGAAGGACATGGAGCAGCGACATGGGGCTCTCTTAGACCCCGAATGAGAGGAGGAAGAGGGTGAATAGTAGGATTCATGGGCAGCTCCGAGGGAAACTCTAGAGAGCCTCTAATGGCAGTGATATAGAGAGAGATGGGAGTGAAAGAGCAGTGTCCAGGGGAAGTGGATCCTCTCCTAATAATAATACATCCTAATAACTTCCTAATATAATCTGAACCATTGAAAAAAACTAAAGGGCTGAGATTAAAACTCCTAAATTAATCAATCCCAAAACCAAAATCCCTTCCCCTTCCTCTTCATCTCTGTCGATACGGTGAATCATCTTTACCATTTCACACCCACCTTTAACTTGCTTTCCAGGAGAAATCAAAACCAAATTAAAGTAAGATATACACCTCATGACTCCTATATCCTCTTTTCTCAACATACGAAACCAAAAGAAGACGACGAAGACGAACACTACCTGCCTAGAACTCGACTTCAAAACACCAACAGATCTTCGTACATCCGTCTCCTTCAAGGCGAACCACCGATGGCCAGAAGCCGAAGCCAGATTCGTGATGGAGATCGTGAGCAATAAAAGCATCAAGCAACCTCTAAACCAACAAGTCGAAATTAACGAGACTTCGATGGTTCTACACTTCTAGATGAGGCATATTTTTTGAAGGAGCTACACTTTTTCGAGGAATTGAGATGAAAGCCTTGAAAGGTATTTCGTTACGAAGGCGATGAGAAGATGCTTTGAAGGAAAATTGAGTGATTGAATATCTATAATTGATTAATAATAAAGTTAATTAATTAATTCTTATCCCAAATCCTTCTTCCTCATTATGTGTAAAACTCATCTGTACAAGTCTGATGACCCAAATCCTTCTTCCTTCTTCCTCCTTCGGACACTTTCGTGATGGAAAATTAGCATCTAATAAACTCTCTCTCCCTCTCCCGTCTAAGTTGCCTCTTTCAATGGATGAGAATTGATGAACCGGAGGCTGAACCTTGATGACGACGTTGGAGATGGAGGTCGTCAACAGCGTTGGAGATGAACATCGACAATGGACCACAAAGTCGACTAGCTCCCTCTCTCTTTTGGAATCAACCTCTCCCTGAATCGCCAACAATGAGGCACTGAATCAGTGAATCACGTCATGCCAGAGGGGAAGGGGAAGGGAAGGAGGATTTTTGTTTAGGGATTGATTAATTTAGGATATTTAATCTCAACCCTTTAATTTTTTTAATGGCTGAGATTGTTTTATTAGAAACTGGGAACAAGAGAGAAGAGGCGGCAATTTCATGGGCGGGTTTAAATTAATTCATTACTTGATTCCGCGCCTTAGTAAAAAAATTTCAAAAGAAATATTTAACATCGGTCTAAAATACAGGGCGATGTCTATTTTATTTTTCACATCTCAAATTTAGAAATCGATGTTAAAAAACTGTTTAACATTGCAGGTTTTTCTGACCGATGTTAATCAGCCGATGTTAAATAACAGAATTCTAGTAGTGCATATTATTTGAGATGTGTTCTATATATATGACAATGGTTATTTCTATATTTGTTGTCTTTGTAATTACAAAGACAACGATCTTAATTGGACATAGACAACGGTTCAGTCAATCGTATTATTTGAGATGCTTCGATATCTATGACAACGGTTCGTCTTATATTCGTTGTCTTTATAATAATAGAGACAACTGTTTTAATTAGTCATAAACAACGGCTCTGTGAATCGTATTCTTTGAGATGTCCTCTATATCTATGACAACAGTTCTTTGTATATTCATTGTCTTTGTACTTACAAAGACAACAATTTCAATTGTACATAGACAACGGTTTTGTCAACCGTATTCTTTGAGATGTCTTCTATATGTATGACAACGATTCTTTATATATATGTTTTCTTTGCAATTACAAAGACAACGATTATAATTAATAACTGTTGTGCGTACCCAAAAACTATAATTTCTGACAATATAGACAACATTATTTCAAAAACCGTTGTCTATACGGTATTGTCTAAAACCATTTTTGTACTAGTGTCACTAGACTTGCATGTTTTTGGGATTTTACACTACTTGGATTTCGTTTGGACACGGCTCTGCTGCGACACTCTATGTATTACCTTTAGATTTATATTGCTTTGCATGCCAAATGAATTTCCCGTGACTTAGACTTAGGGCAGGTACATGGGATTTACCCCAGAGATTCCAATGATCCTTTCGATTTTGGGTGCGAAATTCCACTTTAAATCACTAATCCTTGATTTCAAACCTTCGACCTGTACTCGGAGCACAAGATCCTAACGAAGGTTCATTCCTTCAAAACGTAACTTGGGATTTCAAATCCCGAGCCATTACAATCCACCTTTATTTTTTAAATACAATTAAATAAAACTAACGGAGCTAGGATATTCTATCAACAATTAACCTTGTACGGGTACCACGCAAAATCATTACTATATAAAAGCCCAAGTTCACCTATCTTTCATGCAAAGCAATATAAATCACGGGACATTAATTTAGGCCTATGAAGGTCGTCGCGACCACCTTTAGATTTATATTGCTTTGCATTAACCTTGCTTCTTTGCATGACAAATGAATTTTCCGTGACTTAGATAAAGGTCGTCGCAACCACCTATGAATTTGGTCGATGCGACCATGCATATTTTTGAAACAAATGTCACCGGTCGCAACGACCAATGGACATTTGATCGTTGCGACCACTCGCCCTGCGCTAAACGGGAATTTACCCCTGAGCTAAACAGAAATTGTGTTAATTTAAGGTTGTTTTTGGGTTTCTATTAATTTTGTATTCCCAGTTGTATGCCACCCAATAGCCCCCACCTCTTTCAGTCTCTATTTCTTCTTCTTCCCGGCGCCTTGCCACCAGTGACCTCACTCAGCCAAGACCTACACCACCGCGGCGCCGCCTCTTGTCCCGGCGCTCACTTTCGAGCCTCCGCCGCCGACAGCACCACCACATCGCCTCTCCCCTTCATTCAATCCCTTTGTCAGAATCACCGCACCGCCTCCATCTCTTACCGACCTCTTCAGCGATTCATCATCGTCGCCGGTCTCTCAATAACATCTAAACGTTCAAAGGTTTGATCCCCTTCTCAATTCCTCATCGCCTTAATTTTATTTCTAGGTTTTTTATTCACTTCTTTGATCTGAATCTCCATTTTCTTCTATCCTCTTAATTTAGGGTTTGATTTGGGAATTTAGGGACTTTAGGAATTCCTTTGATTTCGATTTGCAAAGGATCTTTTGACAGAACTGTATTCAACTATGTTGTTCCAAAAAGATTACTATTCTACTAAAGTTCAGGAAATATCCAGTTCTAGCTCTTTCAAGAGTATCCAAATATCCAATAACTATGCATTCCCATCATTCCAAAATTATGCTTCCATTCTCTTTAAGATGTTATGAATGAAGCATTCAGCCGGAAACTATAAATATATGGCATGTAAATGCTATTCTTTCTTTAATCATACGTTGTGAAGAGAATCATATATGTTTCGTTTCTCTTCAAATGTAATCGAAAGTGGCTGGATGCTTGTGTATGCTTCATTTTACTTGCTTTTGAGTTTCTTTTCCTCTTATCATGGCACTTCCTAATCTAGATGTTCTCATATTTGTTGTATTAAGATGCCAGAAACATTTGTTGTGCACCTTGGAAATAGCAAGGAGCTCATGGAAGTTGTTGAAAATAGTGTGGCTAAGAGAGTCTTGTGTGAGCATATCCGTGAATCCCTTGGAGTTCGGAATGATAATATTCTCTTTTCTATCTTAAATAGTGTGTTTCCAGTCACCTCATTTGCTCACTCAATCATTAATGCTTTCTTGAGAATAATCTGCCAAAATCAGTGGATGGAAATCAACTTGTTACCTATTCATCTGTTGTTCTATTGGAGTATTTATTTATGTTTGATTCCAATTGCAGGCGTGTCTCGTGGAAAAGGTTAGGATCTGTTTCTTTGTGCATTCCATGAAAGTCTGCAGATTATTAAAGAAAAGAAACTACAGGTGCCTCAGTGCATGCAGTAGTAGTTAAAAGCGACATCAACGCACAAACATAGTTTGAGGCAGAGCTGAGTAACTTTGTAACGAAGAAAAAATTGCAGGCTTGTGTACACTTCATCAATAAAACGCTTACTGTAGCCCCTTATCTTGCTTCAAGTGATGTGCTTGGTCAAAATTCTCAGGTATTCTTTTTATGTGAATCATATTAACATGCCATGCTGTAAGATGGGTTCAGTTAGTATTTTATTGTGTCAAGAAACATAGAACATAGAGCAACATGTCCAACAATGAGATTGTTTAATACTCCGTAATAACTATCTTAATTGGAAACTGAGTTAGTAAATCGCAATAATGTTATCAATGAAATCTCCAACCGTTTTTTCGGTCTTATGTCGATTTAGCAAACCAATGCCGCATTGGAAACATACATTGAGAAATTAGGTTGCGAAATCTCATTTCTCACTAAGAAGAAGGGCAATTATCTTCCCATGAAACTCATCTCTTGTAAGCAAATGAAACATTTCACAGTGTATTGGCGATTAACATTAGTTCAATCCTTATTATAATAAGAAGGTTTCCATCTTATTTTCAACTGAGTATACAATCCTGAACACTCATTGGTTATATTAATTAAGAAGCACTTATGATAGGTTGTATATCAACTGAATAGTTTGATTTAAGCTCTATCGCTCGGAATAGTGACTGAGTCACTGAGGTTGATAATGCATATTTTACCTACTCTTTAGAAATCCCGCTAGCTCATGAAGATGCTTCATTTTTTTCATGTCTAGGTGCAACCACAAATGTCAACATTTGCTAGATCTGGCCTAAAGCAGCTAGAGATTTACGTTCCTTTTGCATTTGACCTTTTAAGTATCACTCGGTTGTTAAATGTTTGCCCCTCTCTCGAAAAATTACAATTAAAGGTTAGTTGTTTTGTTTCAATCTTATATATATGCTGATTTTCTTTGTAAGATTTATTCGTGACTGGCTCTGTTTCTTTAAGAGTCCTTTGCAGCACTATATCAAGTATATTTTCAGTATTTAATTTTTCTCATCTACATCACTTGTCGAATGTTCTCTTGCCATGTGGTTGATAGCCAATTTTTGTCGCTTGTTGGCCCTTCTCTATGGATAGGTTTCAACTTGCTTGCTTGCATGGAATATGCAATCAATATTACATCATGAAAGTAAAGTAGGTTGGCTTTGGCTTGTGCACGTGAACTAATTTTTTGTTTTTATAGTAAATGTACCTTCAATTCAAGGTTCTAAGGTTTGAATAGGGATCTAGTGGAGGAGTTTTCTGTGTGTTAATGATGTAAATATTATATGGTATGTTCATTAGAAGTGCTCAAATTGAGTGCATGGATTTTGTGAGTTGTAGCTATATCATCAGCTATTGTTTCTTTTGTGTTTGGAGGATGTTGCGTACGCTGAAATATAACTCATTTCCTTGCTATTTGTAGTTTTATGTTTGATACGGCTCCAGATCCCAGCAAGTAGCAGTTAGTTTATTAGTTTAATTAAATTGTCTTTAGTTCCAGTATATATTGTTCTAGGGTAGTTAGTAGAAGTTAGAATAGTCCAATTACTCCCTATTTCCTAGGATCATGCTAGCAGACCACTAAGGCCATTAGACACACCTCTATGTTAGTGGTTTAGTAGTTAGTTTTCTCAGCAGCCTATTTAAGTCCTAGATTGAGTAGTTGTAATCATGTTTTGAATTATCAATATATTGTGTCGAAAGTGGGATAGTTCCTACACAAATCCTCTAGCGAGATCAATGCTTGAGTGGTCTTCCTAGGTGCGAGATCCTTGCTCCTAGTGGTCTCTATCTATGTTCCTCTTCATACCCTGGTTCCTACTGGATAAGCCTGGGATGGACCTTTCACAGATCCAATTCAACTTTTGGATCTTTTTCTCCAATGCTCTTTGTGCCCTTGCATTGAACTTCTCAATCTTCTTCGTAATCGGTAGAACAGGAGCAGTTACCATACGTGTCGCTGGTGTTTTGAAAGACTGGATACTGATAGCCCTTTCAACAGTAATATTTCCGGAGTCTACAATTACTGGACTTTACATCATTGGCTACGTTGTTGGTATGATATGAAGAGTACATCTTCTGATAGGTTCAAGAATATTTCAAAATCGCATATGCTTATGATAATTACACCATAATGTCTATTGTATTTGATTTCTTTAGCACTCTATAGCGTTCTCATGTACATCTATTTAAAGGTCAAAGATCTCCAGGCATCTCAAACTTCTTCCGCTGAAAAGCTTCCTGAGAGAGTTACACAGGTACAGCTGGTACTGTTATTACTTTGCCAGTATTAAAATTTAACCACCCCGTCATACTTTTCCTTGCATCGCTAAGAAAAGCAATTCTTACTTGTGAAGAACGGGCTAGAGGCTATAACAACAACAACAACCCAGTATATCCCGTAATAAAGCGGGGTCTGGGGGGTCGGGATATACGCACTCTTTCCCCGAACTAGTCGAGAGAGTGTTTCCGGAAGACCCAAAACAATAGAGCAAAGGAAGCACAACATCCCAGGGCACCTAGTAGGAGATTAGGTAATAGATAGCCGATAAACGGAAAACAGATATGTAGATAACCGAAAGAAAACAGATAGAAAGCAGAAAGAGAGGTAGAAAGGATGCAAAAAGAAATGACCCAGCACCCATCCTAGGGATTCTAAACATTTGAAGCCCGAATGCATCTCCTTCAGTGGTCCCTATCCGAAGTCATATCCTCCGAGAGGTTCAGCGCATTGAGATCCTGTCGAATAACCTCCATCCATCTCTTCTTCGGTCTACCTCTCCCTTTGCACAAAGCTCCAAGCTCCAAGCTCTCACACCTACGAACATGCGCTGATATTTGCCTCCTACGAACGTGCCAAAACCATCGCAATCTGGACTCCCGTAGTTTGTCAACGATACTCACAACTCCAACCTTGCTAATGGAAGTGTGATACCAAAGGGCTTGTCATCACAATCTATTTTCTTTCTGAAATACCAAATGGCTCGTGAATTTATCTTTTCCTTGACTTCTCCGTATTTAGCCCTCTGGTGCATAGGACCTCAAGTATGAAAAGAACCCATCCGACATATTCAAGCTTGATGACAACAATGACAAGAGTGGAGCCACTGTAGGAGGAAATGCTTCACCGCTGATGAAGAGGCACCCTTGATAGTTGATACTGTCCTCACGGTTGTCACGTATAGGACGCACACTGGTGGGTAAGCTATAACAAGTGATGGCTGGAGTTTCACCTTCTCAGAATGTCAAATCAGTGTGCTCAGAACCCGAAGCATTCTCAAGCATACCAACTTGCAGTGACTGGTGCATTTCCTTTAAATCTCTTGACTTGACTATGATCTTCATTTTCTTTAAATCATTCCTTAATTATTTATTTGGTTGATCTACGTTTCATATTGTAGTGAAATCAATGGATGGAACAAACGAGTTTAAGTTGAATGATATGGATGGATCAAGTGAGACTAAAAAGCTTAACGTTGTTTCATAATGAATCTTTTGTTTATTAGCTACAAGATTTCAATATAGCATGTGTATTTTTTTAATTAATTATTTTAAGCGAGACAATATTGTACGTATTTTCCCGTTAAACATGTAAAGTTGTTTTAGATTAGTTGAAAGTGCATCCGAAATATAAAAGATTACAACACCGCGCACATTTTGCGCGTGGTTAATAACCCAGTTACTATGAAATTGAGAAGTAAATAACGAAATATGTTAAAGTTTGACGAAATTTTCATTTTTTTAACACGTGTTCCACCAATTACCGGCACTGCTACATTTATAGACCTAATGTAACATTTATTTTGTAACATTTTTAAAAAACTGTTACCATAGCTATCTAATGTAACATGTTTTTACCATTATTAACCAAATGTTACATTAGTACAAATTATGTTACATTGGATGTAACATTATTTAAAATGATGCAACACTTTTGCATATGCAACACCTTTTATATTATTTTGTAACATTATTTAAAATGATGTTAAGTTTAATTTTTGGGACTTTAATGCAAATTTTATTACTTTATTAAATTTATTTGAAATAAATTCAATTGGATATGATTCTAAATTATTAGGATGTTTAGGATACAAATACAATATAGCTTATGGATTTTGCTCATATGTAGCACGTGATCTATTTTTATTAATTATGTTTCTTGAACATTATTCTATCAATTGAAAATAAATAATTAAAATAATATTAATCAAACAACTATCCATTTAATGAATAACAAAAGGGAGATATTTGAACTAAAAGTAGGTAATAAAAAAAACCGCGCATCAATTTGTACAAATATGAACTAAATAATTAGTATACACAATAACAATTAATATAAAACATATAAACCCAAATTTAATTTAATAACTTATATAAGGAACAATTTTAGTAACTCCAAACCATTCATCAAAATAGTAGTACTATTAATTGTAAACATTGTGCTAACAAAATTTATTTTTAACTAACTGCTTAGTTTTTTTTTTATTGATTTGTTTGAAACAAAATAAAAAACTAAAATAATATTTGTAGATTAGTAAAATATCCATTAAAAGAATTTAAAAAAAAATATAATAATAATAATAATAATAATAGAATAATAAATAGATAGATTGGCGGAATTTTTGTTCGGATCAAAATAAATAGGATTGCTTCTTTGTTTTATTTGGCGGAATTTTTTTCCGCCTAAAATTTCGGTCAAATTTTGTAAATCCCTCCATAGTCCAAAGCTAACCCTAAATTTATCTGTCTCAGATGAGCGCCGCTCTCTCGTTGGTTTCACCAGATCTGAGGGCTCCTCGTTCTCCTCCTTCCATCTCTCACTCTACAATACCGCTCAATCCCGTTGTCTCGCCTTTGTCAAACTCGAAAGCTGAGTCTGTCATTGAGTTCGCTTGGATCCTATGGCTCCTTGTTCTGGTTTTTCCTCTTGGCCGAACTCTGTCTATGGCGTCTCGCTCGATCTCTTCTTGCAGCCGCCATTGGAGGCCCAAGGTGAAGGTTCTCTCTCCCTTTCCCATATTATCTCGTACGCACCCTCGGTGAGACAGGAATGTCCATTGTCGTCCTCTCTACTCTCTGCGGCCCAATCCTCCTATAAGCGTTCTAGTGAAGCCCCTCAATATCAATATATCAGTATGCATTCCTTTTGATTTTTTGCATCCAATTTCTGAGAATGGACTCAAATCCATTAGAATTATGAGTTTGAGTTGGTTTAAAATTTAGTCATATATGTGATTTTCTTTCTCAACAGTTTATCTTTCTTAAATCAAGTTGTATTCTTCACCCTTATATGTGATTTATTTTAGAGAGGCTGTAAGGGGGATTTTATTGACAGGCTATGATTTTTTTAATAGCCTGATGATGACTTTGTCGATGCAGTTTCACTCCTTTTTGTTTGAAATCGATTTAGTTTCAAATTGGTTAAAATTAGTGTAGGGTTCTTGATTTAGGGTTCACATTGGTTCAAGCTGGTATTTCCTTCTCCCAAATCCGCCATCAAAAGATCCTGATCTTGTTTACTTCTCTCTCTGCCTTTGCCCTTTATGTTGATGTTGCTGCTGCTGAAATTCTCATTGAAGAGAGTTATCCAAATTAAAGAGGGTCAATCATTTCCAATTCCTAAAAGGTAAGCTTTCATTCTCCCTTATCTCCTTATTACTAATTTCTCTAGATCTGAATGAATTAGATTAGTTTTCTATTCTTTCAATCGATAGATTAAATACAAATCTGTTTGTTGCTTTGACACCGAATACAGAGAGACATGTTAAAATGTTTCCCTTTTCTAGACATACCATTTCTATTTCCTTGCTAAGTAGATATTTTGCTCACATGTATATCTTATTCAATGCCTTAAATTATTATTATTATTATTATTGAATCTACCATTGACTCGTTATATTTGTGTGAACCCCTGTGACACCACCTAGATGTCAAATTATAATCATAACTCACAAGGATTGGAAAAGGTATTGCAGAGACTTGTTTAGTATTTGATATTTGTTTCTTTTTATTTCTTTACTATTTCTTGGCAGTAGGAGGTGTGGTTTAGCTTTATCTTTCAACATTTAAATTCCCTCATTTTTTTTTAAATTCATATGATGTGGAGGCTTGCCTTTGGGTACATGAGTAGGACAAGGCAATCCTTCTCCTTCTATTTCTTATCTATTTATTTTGTCTCGTTTTATTGCTGTCATACACCTAATTTTCATTAATGTGAAACAAAGCATCCATAAATTTCCAATCAAAACATGATTTTTCTATAAGAAGTGCAGTGTAGAGAACCTAAAAAGGAGTATGATAGTAATCTGAAATTTTTAGCACTATAATTAGATTTTTAGGATCCTTTCATTTGAATTTTTATCACTTAAGCTTCAACACTGTAAATTGATTTATTTAGCATTATAATATGATTTTTATGGGCAATGTGGTTTGAATTTTAAGCACATCAATTTCATCACTGTAATCTTACTTTTTCTATGTAATTATCATTTATCATTTAAATGATTTACACTTTACTTGCTTGGTGCTGATTTTCATCTTGGAAAGTGCATTAATTGCCCAAGTATAAGGTAGTCAGGTTGTCATGATTTAGGTTATTATTTTGTCTAACTAAAGTGCATTATGCAAAACCATATAGGCATCCTCTAGTGGTGATCGGCTTTGCCTAGTTCAGGTTTCTCGAATTGATGATTGTAAGCACCTTGTGTTTTTTAACCTTGCATTGAAGTGCTATTTAGTTGCTCATCAGATACTATTATATATATTATTGCGAGATATACTGCCATTATTTGAGTTTTGTTTACATTGACTATTGCACTAAAAAATTATTGGCTTATTTCAAAACTTGACATTTAGGTGTAGATACATACTATTGCCAGTGATGGGTGCTGGAATCATAGATGCATTTGTTGCTGCCATCACCTTAAGCTTTTCCAAGTTAGAGCTTCTTGATGTAAGTGAGTATGTTCTTGGCTCTAATGATTGTATCTAATAAAAATTAAGTGTGCATGAATTCATTTTTTTATTGTTTAATTGATTAGTTAATAGTAATAAGATCATTGTAGAAAAGGACTACAAATAAGTGAGTTTTCAGATTTTAATTTGGAATTGCATCATTGGTGAACTTGTGATTCTGTATAACCTATTAGCCTGTATGCATTTTATGTGTTCTGGCTGACCTCATTTTCAAGCGATCAGTTGCATTTGATACTATATCAACAAATGATACTTGTAAAAATCAGCTTTTCTATGTTATATCTATTACTTTTCACTCAATGATGCAAGGCAACCAAATAATTCCACTTAGAAAGAAAAATAGTGCAAAATAGGTGAAAAAAACATATGTCTTGAGAGATTTTGACAGCTTTAAACTAGTTATTGCCTTATCGGATTCTACTCATTCACATGTTACCAACAATTGGTTTATCTTCTCTCAGTCTATGTTAAGTTTATATGGCTTTTTGTTTGCAATATTTTAATACACTCTTTTTAAATTTTTGTGTTTAGATACTACACCAACTACTTATTTGTGATAGTTTTCATTCTCGGTAAGAAAATAGGGTGATTTTGATATGAGATTTATGTTCTCTCTTTTCAGAATTTTGGATATTGCTCCAACAATCGCTTCATGCTCACCCTGTTTAGATTTCAGGTATCGATTTCCTTAGGAGGCCACTTGCTATTTCAGCTGTTGTTTTAAAAAAAAAACTCAATATCACTTCTCTCAATGAAAGGTATATTTCTTTTGTGGTTTCTTATTTCTCCTAGTTTCTCTATGTGGTCATGAATTAAAGTTTTCACAATTTGTTAACATACATTATACGTCTTCAATACGGAAGTTGTGTCTGAATTGAAGCCAGCAGGTGCTTCAACAATTCAGTTTGAATCTCGCCAATTACGAGCATTCACTTTAGCTTACTCTGAACTTGAGTCAACTTTGTCTAGATTGAATTTTGGGGTTTAAACTTAAGTCATGGCTTTTTCCTCTCTACCGGGAAGGTTGTTGAAGTGAACACTTTGGGCTAAGGCATTGACTAGTCACAAGGATGAGGTATATTTCTTGCTGAATTTCATATTTCTCCTAGACTTGCTCTAATTAAACTAGCAATGCTAGGAATTTTATGGTGGCTTGTAAGTTATATGAAAGTTAATGACGTGACCAAGTGTGCGAATAATTTTGTTCGGAAGGTTTTTGCTATATTGTATTCTCGTGGACCATGTTGTTGCATTTTCATCAGACTTTCTTCTCTGCCAATGCTGCTACCCAAGCTACAAGTGTTCCCCAATGGCGAACAATGAAGATGTTCAAGAAGGCTGGAAGGTCTATGGTTGCATACTTGGGTGAGCACTGGTTTCGCCTTCATTGTCAATGGGTAGGTGCAGTAGTCCTATGGTTCTCGCTACTGTGTGAATCCACTTGTCATCTATGGTGATGTAATTCCGCAAAATACAATACAATGAAGGAGTCGAGAGTGGGTGTGTATCCTAGCTTACCTATTATATACTATAATATATATATATGTAACTTGCATAAATGATACTCAGTTCAATGCACTTTGTATACATTGATTTTTATTGAATGAAGTTTTATTTTGGATAATGTGTGTTTTGTTACTTTTATTTATCTTATAATATATAATGAGTTTTGAGGTATCTAATGTTCATTAAAATATAATACTTGAAGGTAAAAGTAACATTGTTTGTCAAATGTAACATTGTTATTTGGATGTAACATTTATTTGGTTAAAGGTAACAAACCCTATTAAGCTAACATTTATTTTAAAATGTAACATTTTATGAAAATGTAACAATTTGGGTATCAAATGTAACATATAGTCTCATTAATCAACCAATGTTACATTAGCAAACATAAACTGTTACATTAGGTCAAATGCAACAGCCACAAATGTAATCCTCAAAAAGTGTTACCTTTTCCTCTAATGTAACATATTTAAGGGGTAATGTAATAATTTTTGGTGATACCTTATGTCAAGATATGTAGTAGTGACCACACATCCAAGTTGCGCACAAGATACATAAAGTGCGCGCATAGGATAAGGTGGTGGATGTGCACCTTACTACTATTTGTCTATTTTATACATTTTTTAAATATTAAGTAATTAAATTAAAAAATACCTAGTTTTGAATATAACTAGTGGATGGTTCCGTGCTATGCACACCATTAATTTTTAAAAAATTTAATAAAATGTGATACTATATATTTCATATAAACTATACTTTATATTACTCGTATTAATTTATATAGTTTCAATCTTCTAATTTTAACGGTTTATTTCATCAGTAACTCTATATAACATGAAGTACTTTTTATAGAAAGCAAGTTTGAAAAGCATATTTTATTTTATAATTTTGGTTTTTTCTTAGATATAAATATAATTATTTTATATTTCTATCCATTGCTATCCTATTTTCTCAAATAAATTAAATTAATCTACATTTATCCCTTTGTCATATATCTAAATAATATTTACTCAAATTATTATATTTGTATGAAATATAAATAATATTATTTTAATTTTCTTCTTTTATTTTATTCTCTTAATTTTATTATTTTATTACACTACTCAATTAATTATTCAAATAAGTTTCTCCAAATTTTATTTCTAACTAGTTTTTTTTATATGGTTTATTGATTATTTTGTTCTTGTAATTTTCTTGTTTGATTTACATTACTCAATTGATTATTCAGATAACTTACTTAAAAATCCATAAAAAATAATATTTTTAAATAATAAAAAAATTCTATATCTTTGTAAATATAAATCCTTTTTATGCTCATTAATTAGATTTTTTTTTATCTCCTTCTATAATATGTGATGAATTGAAACTTTATGTATATGCTACTAAAATATTTTTTTTTACAAATAATCCATTAATATTTTCTCATTTTCATCTATTATACTTTTTATCTTCTAAAAAATTTTATAATAAAATATTTTTTTTAGAAACAGTACTAATCTTTTATTATTTTTATTAATTAGACTTTTTTTTTTCCTAAATGTTCATTAATACTCCAAAAATCTAACTTTGCTGCACAAAAAGATAAGCGTAAGATCTCAACAAAGATCGATCTCCTACTTCACACCGTACACCACTCTCTACGTCACTAAATTATTTTTGTTTAAAATATATCATTAAAAAATTAAAAATTATATTCACATTTTAAACAACTGTATTTATAGGTTTACAAACTTTTATTTTAAAAAATTATGTTTTACAGTTTCTTAGAAATTAAAAAGACAATTTTTTGCAAATTATATTTGTAACATTTTTCAAAACATAATTTTTCTAAATAAAAGTTTATAAATATTTTTTGTTTAAAATGTGAATAGAATTTTTAAATTTTTTTTAAAAAATATATTTTAAATAAAAATAAATTTGTGATGAAGGATGTAGGATGTGAAGTAGGACATCTTGATTGGATAAAAATGTATCGGTCGATAATAACTTTTAATTGATTGGCCATTTGCCCACCATCACCAGCGACGATAATGGTGTGGGTCCACTTGTATCAATCATAATGTTGTGGGGCCATGTACAGCTTTGAAGGGCCCGGGCAAGGAGGCTATCGACTTTAAAAGAGACTAAAGATAATGCTAGAAGCGGGGTAGTTCAGTAAAGTGGACAGAATGGCTTCTACTCGGTCAGAGAGTACAGTAAGGTTCTCATATGGAATTCTCCTCTTCCTCCTCCTAATTGCCCCTTGCTCTTATGCTGCTTTCAACGCTGATAGTTACGACGAGGAGTTGGACGCGCTTTTCCCTACGATGGCTTCGGCATCCACTCACAGGGTTCTCTTGTCCACACTTGCAATGCAACCGTACGCCCCCTTGTTGAGAACGCCGGCTTGCAATGGAAATACCCGTTCGTACGCCAGGGGTGGGTGTATTAGAGATAATCCGCGTGGGCCAGGCGGTATTCGTCAGTGCTTGGATTACCAACGGTGCCGTTAACAATTGAAGTACTTCATAGTCCGGCCATACGGAGAATAAGATAGACTGGCTGCTGCCCGTCACCACCTATGTCGTTTCTTATGTACGTTCTTCAATATATAGACACCTGCATGATTGTTTCTAATGGCTGTGTATGATGTTTGTAACTCTGTTGATCGAATATATTGAGCGATCGTTAACAATATTTATGTTTGCATGATTGCATTTCTCTATTTTTATTTTATTTTCATGGTAGGTCGCTAGCTTGTTTCTCTTCTTTCAATTTTTTTTTTTTTTTTTTGATAAGGTAAATATTCGGATTCGCCGAAGCGCTATCCGATCGCATCCTTTCGGATGAGGTCGCAGAGACCTGGATCAGTGAGAATAAGTGGGTTTCTGGTAAGACGGGCCAGACGGAAAGTAAATGCGGAATATAAAAGATGAACACACGAATTGTTAACGAGGTTCGGCACCAACTTGCCTACGTCCCCGCCTAGGATTGTCCAATCCGTAGGATTCAAACACTTCTTATTTCACTTCTTTTGAGCCTAGAACTTCCTAGAGAAACTTCCCTTTCTCTATACAAAGTCTCACCGCTTCTATTCTAGCTCTCAAACTTACAAGTGAAATAAAAGCTCACACCACACACCAAGTGTGTTTTGATCGAGTATGAAAACTCTAAGTGTAAAATGAATGACTTGTACAATAAGTGCTAGTGTTTCTCTTAACTCTTAAGCAATGATCACCAACTAGGATTTAGGAGAATGTAAGAGAAACTTTGACGAATGCTTTAGGATGCTATGAATGCTTGCGTGGTTGCTTGGTGTCTTCATCCTTCTTAGCTTTCGTCCTTTTTATAGTTAGAACACTTGTAGGGCTTCTTGGAGGGAGACCGTTTGAAATTCAAATCCTCTCCAAAGTATTTGAATTCTTTCCAAAAGAAGATCCTTTGTGTGCCTTCCAAGAGTTCTTCCAACTTTCTTCATGATCAAGTATGATCAATTTGAGATCGATTCTTTCCTTGTATGAAAAGTGAAAACATGAAAGAATATGCATAATGTATCTAGTACAAAAAATGGGTTAGATGAGAAACTCATATATAAATCGATAAAGCCCAAGTCTCATCACATAGCCCAATATAGAGCCCATTAAAATTTAGGCCCAAAAAGATTGGCCTCGAATTCTTTCCTGTAAAAGAATAAATTGAACTAGATAAATGCATAAGTGATCAAAACATTTTAAGTCTGAGTTTCAAGACCTTGAAACCCAGCCTTTTTGTCTTTCATCATCCTTTAGATCACCTGCACGTTAGATCTCAAGATCTTACAATCAAGGTGGAGTCTTCAATCTCCCCCTTGATGGAAGACAAAACCTGTGTCAATATTCATAACATATTTCCAGCAATCGTAAGAGGAAATAAGCATATTATAATATAGGCATAAAATGTTTGGATCATCTAAGTTTTAAAAACGACAAGCACTTAACCAACTAGTGCCAAAACGCAGGGCAACCAAAACATTCTCCCCCTTTTTGTCTTCCAACAAAAGGGCAGAGAGATGAAAATGTCTGAAACACCAACCAAAAAACATAACCAAAGCACCAGGAATTTTAAAATACGAGCAGCAAAAGATGAGTTTTCAGAGAGTAGAGAAAAGAGAGTGGGAGATCAAGGCCTTGAGTCAGAATCCCCATCTGCAGCCTTCTTCTTCTTGCCTTTTAGAGCCTTCTTGCCTTTCTTAGCAGAGGAGGGCCCAGCATCAGAGGATGTACCAGGGGCGCCAGGAGCATTAGGATCTTCAGGAGGGCAAATTCCAGCTCCTTCTTCAACCCATTCGCCAAAGGTGGGGTACTGCTTGTTGGGTGGAAGGTATTTCCTTCTAACCTCATCTCTGCACTTCTTCCTCCACCTTGCAAGAGCGTCTCTGGTGACCTTGTCCCTTTCCATCTCTGCAAGTTGTTTCTGACGCTCCACATCCCTGTATTTCTTAACCACGCCATATTGCTCGACTGTGAGAATGGTGGGTTCACTATGTGTGGGGCGCAGGATAGGACGTTTCTTTACTTGATTTTCACAGTTGAAGATGACATTCCCAGTCTTCTCACGCACATTATCGTAGGTTTCTTGCTCCAGAGGCATGATAGATCCTGTAGCAGTGTAGGTGAGAGCATTGAGGAGCATCATCTGATCAAGCTTGCAGTTCACCACAGAGAGGAGCTCATGGGTTTGTTCCTGGCGAATCACCACATCCGACCACATCCTACTCAGATCAAACCTAAGGTCTTGAATCTCAGTCTCCACAGCAGCCAATTTATCCTCACTTAAATTAGGTTCAGCAACCTGTTTTCCCTTTGCGTCCTTCCTCAGAAACCATTGCCCCCTCAGATTTTTGGCAATGCCCAATCTATCTAGGCAACCCTCATCAACAATCCCACTATAGGTTTGCTTTTCTTCTCCTGATGTGTCAATGTCAAAGGCTTCAAAGATTTTGGGCAAAAGGTTTGCATAGGGTAAAGGCATGGGCCGAGAGGAGGTGGAGACATGGGTCATGTAGTCGAGGATGAGTTTGGGTAAATCAGGCTCGTATCCGTTCATGATTAGAAAAAGGATCTCGAGAAGATTCTCGGTCACCAATTCCCTGGAATGGATGCGTGGGAAGATACAACGAGCCAGAATGGTGAAGATGAGCTTGGCTTGAAGGTTAAGGGCAGTGTGAGTGGGTTTGAGGATGGATGAAGATCCAGGGCCTTGAGATTTTAGAAAGAATTCATCTCGTGCTCGTGAGAGACATTCAAATCGGCTTGGGAATTCTTTTGTGGGAATCTCAGTTGGAAGGTCAAGGATGAGAGCAAGGCTTTCAGGAGAGAGGCGGATTCGGTTGTTCTTGACCTTGGATACTAGGGTTAGGGTTCCGTTCACTCGATGAACAGTAAGGTTGGCATAAAAGAGTCTGGTGAGTCGGGGATAGGCGAAATTGCCAGGGTTGAGCAAAGTCCAGAAGCAGGTAGATTTTAGGAGGGAAATGCAAGGCAAGGGCATGGATTGGAGGAGGTTGAAATCGACAGCATCACAGAAGCATAAGCAACGGTTGCAGAAGTCCTGTTTCCAGGACTCCTCAACCTCTTTATTGCAAAACCAATTGGGGGAAATGCTAGAGGGTACCTGAGGAGGACGAGCAGTAGCAGTGGATGCTGGAGCTTTGCCTTTGGATTTTCTGATCAGAGGTGGTGGCGATGGTGATCTCTCGCTTGAATCCTCGGAGTGTTCTTCAGATTCCTCCATGACTTGCTTCCCCTTGTTGGCTGGCATCTTATATCTCTTAGCAGAAGGTGCTGGAGATGGAGATGCTGAGGAGCGCTTTGATCCCGCCATTTGGTTACAGAAACAGAGAGAGTTTTGGAATTTTGACGAGAGAGAGAGAGATTCTGAGAGTGAAAATGGAGTGGATGAAACAGAGAGAGAGGGGGGATTAAAAAGCTAAAAAACCGGAAACTGAATCGTTTCTCTCTTTGTTCAAAAGGTAAGTACGGATTCATTTACTCAAGTGAATAGTAAGTAATGATGTTCTGAAAATTCTAAACCCAAAGTGTCACATCCACTTGCACAAAATAGAGAGATTTTAAAAAATAAAAACGGAAACCAAGATATGTGAGTACCAATATTTGAAAGGGGTAAAGGATATCAAGATAAACTCAGAAACATTAAAAGATACTCTTGTTGAATATCCATAAGATATTAACAAGAGTTTGATCCAAAATAATTTTATTCGAATGAACATCCAGAAACCTTATAAAGTCAAGGTCTTGAGATTTCATTTGAATTCATGACTTTCATATAAGAAGCAATTGCTCCCCCTAAGAAAGTGCTTCCTTATTAAGCATACCCAACTCCAATCTAATGAAATTGAAACGATCTTCAGGGAGTGGTTTAGTAAAAATATCAGCTAACTGAAAGTCAGTGGATATGAAGGATATTGAAACATCACCTTTCTCCACATGATCTCTTATAAAATGGTGTCTCACATCAATGTGCTTGGTTCTCGAATGCTGCACTGGATTTTTAGTGATTGAAATAGCACTAGTATTATCACACAAGATAGGAATACCTTTAAGATCAATTCCAAGGTCTCTGAGTTGTTGTGCGATCCAAAGAATCTGAGAGCAACATGCACCAGAAGCAATGTACTCGGCTTCTGCAGTTGATAAGGCTACTGAATTCTGTTTCTTAGAGTGCCAACTTATCAAGGAAGATCCTAGGAGTTGGCAGCAGCCAGAAGTGCTTTTTCTATCAACTTTGTATCCTGCAAAATCTGCATCGGAGTAGCCTTTTAAAAGAAAGTTACTTTGTTTGGGATACCATAGCCCAAGGTCTTGAGATCCATTTAGGTATCTGAAGATCCTTTTTACAGCAATAATATGAGACTCTTTGGGGTCACTTTGGAATCGAGCACACATACAGACACTGAACATTATGTCAGGTCTACTAGCAGTAAGGTATAGGAGTGAACCAATCATACCTCTGTACTCTTTTTGGTTCACATTCTTACCATTCTTATCTTGATCAAGGGAGAGAGTGGAGCTCATAGGGGTCTTTGCTACCTTTGATTGTTCCATTTTGTATTTCTTTAGTAGATCCCTGGTATATTTCCCTTGATTCAAAAAGATACCCTTACTTGTTTGATGAACTTGTAAACCAAGGAAGAAGTTTAATTCTCCCATGAGACTCATTTCGAATTCCCTGCACATAATTTCCGAAAACTCCTTGCAAAGGGAATTGTTAGTAGCACCAAATAATATATCGTCTACATATATTTGAACAATCAAAAGATCATTTCCACGGGTTTTGATGAAGAGAGTTTTATCAATCAATCCTCTTTGAAAACCATTTTCAAGAAGGTATTTGGACAATCTTTCATACCAAGCTCTTGGGGCTTGTTTGAGACCATAGAGAGCTTTGTCCAATTTATACACATGATTAGGAAATTCTTCACTTTCAAAACCCGGTGGTTGAGCAACATAAACCTCTTCTTCTAAGAACCCATTTAGGAATGCACATTTGACATCCATTTGAAATAGCTTGATCCCCATGAAAGATGCAAAAGCAAGTAGTATTCGTATAGCTTCTAACCTTGCTACAGGAGCAAATGTCCCCTCGTAGTCTATACCTTCTTCTTGATTGTATCCTTGAGCAACAAGTCTTGCTTTGTTTCGAATGATCTTGCCTGCTTCATCCAGTTTATTTCGAAACACCCATCTAGTTCCTATGACTGATTGGTGTTGTGGTCTGGGTTGAAGAGTCCATACCTTGTTCCTTTCAAACTCATTTAGCTCATTTTGCATGGCAGTGATCCAATCCGAGTCCTTGAGTGCTTCAGCTGGGGTCTTTGGTTCTATAAGAGAAACAAAAGCATAAAAGGCACAAAGATTCTTTAATCTAGATCGAGTTTGTACCCCAGAGGATGGATCTGATATGATATCTTGAGCTGAGTGTGAAGAGGCATGTTTGAATTTTCATAGCTTTGGACCCTGATTGTTTGAACTAGTAGCAGGTCTCTCTTCAAGGTCTTGAGATAGCTCGTTGATGTCTTGGATTTGTTCTTGCATGTTTCTTTCTTGGTCTTGCTTATTTTCAGCCTTGTCCTCTTCTTCTCCATCTGAATCATGATGATTTAGATTGAGATCTGCAAAACCTTCACTCAACACACCATTGTTGCTTTCGTCGAATACCACATGGATACTCTCCTCAACAATTTTGGTGCGCTTGTTATAAACTCTATAAGCTTTGCTAGTAGTAGAATAACCAAGGAAGATACCTTCATCACTACGCGCGTCAAATTTTCCAAGATTATCTTTGCCATTGTTATGGACAAAGCAAGTGCATCCAAAAGGTTTGAAGTAGGAAATGCTAGGCTTTCTTCCTTTGAAAAGTTCATAGGGAGTCTTTTTCAAAATGGGACGAATCAAGCATCGATTCAAAATGTAATTGGCTGTATTAACAGCCTCAGCCCAGTAGATTTTTGGCAAACCATTTTCCAAAAGCATTGTTCTAGACATGTCCTCCAAAGTGCGGTTCTTTCGTTCCACAACTCCGTTTTGTTGAGGGGTTCTAGGTGCTGAAAAGTTGTGTGAAATTCCATATTTAGCACAGAACAAATCAAACTTAAGTTGATCAAATTCTCTACCATGATCACTCCTGATGGAGACAATAGGTATGTTTTTCAAGGTCTGCAACTCTTTGCAAAGTTTAGAAAACTCGAGCAAAGCCTCTGATTTTTCTCTTAAAAAGGAGATCCATGTAAAACGAGAGAAATCATCAATGATAACCAAGATGTATTGTTTACCCTTTGGAGATTTGACTCGCATAGGTCCACATAAGTCCATATGTAACAACTCAAGAGGGCGAGAGGAACTTACAACCTTTTTAGGTTTGAAGGAACTGCGTGTCTGTTTGCCTCTTGTACATGCATTGCATAGATCTTCTTTCTTGAAGTTTAGATCAGGCAATCCTCTCACAAGATCTCTTGTTTTGAGCTTATTGAGGGTGTGCATGCTTACATGACCTAGTCTTCTATGCCATAGGCTGGGGTCTTCTGTCAAGACCTTGAGACACTTGAGTTTTGTTCCTGTAATATGATTAGCATTTACAGCATAAGTGTTGTTGTGCCTGTGAGCAGTGAGAATTAGATCCTCAGTCTCTTCATTCCTGACTTCACACTTGTGTTTGTCAAAGCTAACTTTGTTTCCTTTGTCACACAACTGAGAGACACTTAAGAGGTTATACTTTAATCCATCAACAAGATAAACATCCTTAATGCAACTTTCTGAATTGCCAATATTACCAATACCAATAATGTTGCACTTCCCTTTATCACCAAGAGTAATTGTTCCAGTGGTTTGTTCCTTAAGATCTTGAAATAGTGATTTCTTTCCACTCATGTGTCGTGAGCATCCACTGTCCATTATCCATTTTGGCTCTTTGCTCTTGATGATATCCTGCAATACCAACATCAACCTTTCCGGCTAGACCAATACATAGTTTTAGATTCATAATGAGGATAGACCATGTTGGGTAGTCTTGTCCCTTTAGGAACCCAAACTTGTTTTATCTGTTCATTAAGTCGAACTGGAAATGTATTTCTAATGATGTAGGGATCCTTTCACCTATATTGACAAGTTTCTCTAACATGCCCTTTCTTACAACAATGGAAGCAAGTAGGTGACGCCAATAGCCTTTAGCTTTAACAAAAGTGGTACTAGGTTTCTTTGGAAAGTTCTTGTTGTATCCAATACTACTTCTATTAATAGAGAGTTGTTGTTCACCCAACATCTTATCAAGATTAGCTTTAGATCTGGTGAATTGAATGAGTGAAGTCTGCTGGTCTTGACACTTATCGGATAGCTTTGCCTTCTCTTTCTCTAAATCCTCATTACGACTCTTTAGAGAGGAGAGGCTTTGCCTGAGATCAGAATTTTCTGAGCTCAAGGTCTTGACTTTAATGTCAAGGGCTGTCCGAGATGTTTCAAGATTTTTTATTTCCAGTGACATATCACTGATGCATTTCTGTTGATCTATCAGCTTTTCCTTCAAGATGTTGATTTCACTGTTGTAAGCATCTTCATTAGAAATCATATTTCTTAGGACTTCAGAAAGAACATCGGGAGGACTAGACATTAGATTTCTTACCACTTGTTCAAGGTCTTGAGTCTGTGATCCTTCGTGTTCAGCCATAAGACAGAGATTAGCCTGTTCTTTTTCGGTGTCTGAGTCACATGATGAATCTGAGTCACTCCAGGTTGCAAGCATAGCCTTTTTCTTTTGTTCATATTTCTTGAACTTATTTCTTTTCTTCATAGGGCACTCCTTTACGAGATGATCTGTCTCGCCACACTCAAAACATGTTAGCACTTTTGGCTTCTTTGACATGTTGGGAGACTTGCTTTTGAATCTAGATGAATCAGTATTTTCACGGTTGGAGAATTGCTTTTTCATCTTCAGTATTCGAGCTAATCCCCGTGTGATGAGAGCGAAGGGATCATCTTCGTCATCTGATTCATCACTCTCAGATTGTGAGTGATCTTTCTTGGCTTTGAGAGCAAGGTTCTTTGTTGTTGAAGGTACTTCTCCATCTTCCTCGTTTAATATCATCTCATGAGTGATAAGTTTTCCGAGAAGATCATCTAATGGTAGTGTAGAGAGATCTTGAGCTTCCTCAATTGCAGTAACCTTGGGACCCCACTTGGTTTTTGGAAGGCTCCTTAGAACCTTTCGAACCTTTTCTGGGTTGGAGAAGGTTTTCCCAAGTGAGTCGAGGTTGTTAACAATTTGAGTGAATCTCGTGAACATCTCCTTTACTGTTTCATCAGGATTCATCTTGAAAAGTTCGTATTGCCTGAGAAAGATATTAATCTTACTCTCTTTAACTTGACTTGTGCCCTCATAAGTAACTGTAAGTTTATCCCAAATTTCCTTGGCACTTTTGCAAGCTGAGACACGATTAAACTCATTAGCATCGAGAGCGCAATATAATAGATTCATAGCTTTGTAGTTCTTAGCAATGTTCTCAAGATCAGTCTGATCGTACTCAGACTCAATTTTATCAACTTGCTTTCCATCGACAGTCTTTTTAGAAACGTGTGGTCCATTTTTGACCAGGCCCCATAGCTCAAGGTCTTGATCAATGATGAACATTTGCATCAGTGATCTCCAGTGGACAAAGTTGTTGCCACAGAACAGTGGAGGTCTATTGGTTGACCTTCCTTGAGCAAAACCTCCATCACCTATGGTAGACATGCTGAAAACTCACAAGATTGTTAAATCAAAACAGTGAGCCAAGCTCTGATACCAATTGAAGAGTCTATAAGGCGATGAATAATACTCTAGAAGGGGGGGGATGAATAGAGTATGGACGATTTTCGCACCAATAGAAATTTACTGCAACTTGTCAAGACCTTGATATAGACTATCAAAACTTGACAAAGTGAAATCGAATGTAATAAAGTAAATGCGGAATATAAAAGATGAACACACGAATTGTTAACGAGGTTCGGCACCAACTTGCCTACGTCCCCGCCTAGGATTGTCCAATCCGTAGGATTCAAACACTTCTTATTTCACTTCTTTTGAGCCTAGAACTTCCTAGAGAAACTTCCCTTTCTCTATACAAAGTCTCACCGCTTCTATTCTAGCTCTCAAACTTACAAGTGAAATAAAAGCTCACACCACACACCAAGTGTGTTTTGATCGAGTATGAAAACTCTAAGTGTAAAATGAATGACTTGTACAATAAGTGCTAGTGTTTCTCTTAACTCTTAAGCAATGATCACCAACTAGGATTTAGGAGAATGTAAGAGAAACTTTGACGAATGCTTTAGGATGCTATGAATGCTTGCGTGGTTGCTTGAAGTCTTCATCCTTCTTAGCTTTCGTCCTTTTTATAGTTAGAACACTTGTAGGGCTTCTTGGAGGGAGACCGTTTGAAATTCAAATCCTCTCCAAAGTATTTGAATTCTTTCCAAAAGAAGATCCTTTGTGTGCCTTCCAAGAGTTCTTCCAACTTTCTTCATGATCAAGTATGATCAATTTGAGATCGATTCTTTCCTTGTATGAAAAGTGAAAACATGAAAGAATATGCATAATGTATCTAGTACAAAAAATGGGTTAGATGAGAAACTCATATATAAATCGATAAAGCCCAAGTCTCATCACATAGCCCAATATAGAGCCCATTAAAATTTAGGCCCAAAAAGATTGGCCTCGAATTCTTTCCTGTAAAAGAATAAATTGAACTAGATAAATGCATAAGTGATCAAAACATTTTAAGTCTGAGTTTCAAGACCTTGAAACCCAGCCTTTTTGTCTTTCATCATCCTTTAGATCACCTGCACGTTAGATCTCAAGATCTTACAATCAAGGTGGAGTCTTCAGAGGTAATTTATAATTATCTGTGAGTCGCCTTCAATTATCAGTCTGTGTATGCCCAACTGAATCGCTTTTTTAATGCCTAGATGTAGTGCTCGGGCTTCTGAACACAAAGCTGTCTGGACGCCAATTATCTCTGCTCCTGCAGATATTAAGTCGCCTTCCCAATCACGAATGGCAAAGCCACCCGAACTGTTTCCTTTGATCGGTGCTGAACCGTCAAAATTGAGTTTCAGAAACCCTGGGGGGGGGGGGGGGGTTCTCCATTTATGTTTTCCTTTTTTATGATTTGTTTTCTTTCTCTGATAATCCTTATTATACCTGTTGGCTTTTCGTACAGAATTCTCACTTATGGCCTTACTCCAGTTTGTCATATGTGTTTTTACCGTGTGGTTATAGCTTTCGATCGTTATTTGTTGTTTTTCTCTAAACACCACCTGGTTCCTTGTTAACCAAGACACCCACCAGTACATGGCCATTTCTTGTTTTTGTTTCCCATTTAGATGCGCTGCAAGGGTATTCATAATAGGTTTAATATCTCGTGAGGTTTTTAATGTGTCTAATACAAGTTTTTGGATGTTTCTGTCAATTTTCTTAAAGAATGTGTTGTATTTGCATTCCAGAAAAATATGAGCCGCGTCTTCTTCATGATGGTTACATATCGGACAGTAAGCTGGGATGGCAACACCACGTTTGGAAATGAGTGCTGCCGTAGGCAGTCCTTGTTGAGCAACTTTCCATAAAAAATTCTTCACTTTTGGCGGAACATCAATTTTCCAGATCCAATTACTGTCATCAAGTTGTTGATGAGTATTGTTAGTAATTAAACTGTATGCACTAGAAGTTGTAAACCACCCTTTTTTGTTTGGCCACCAGTACAGTCGGTCTTCCATTGGTATAGATGGCACATGAGTCCCTGTAATCTGTTCTACCATGCTGTGGGGGAGAACATTACGTAGCTTTTGGGTGTTCCAAGTACCATTTATCAAGTACTTATCTACCGTTTCATTCAGATCTATTTTGTCTGGATGGGTACAGTAGTGTAGTAGGGTAGGAAGATTATTCCATCTGTTTTCCCAAAACTTAATGGTTTTTCCATTTCCTAATGTCCACATTAATTCTGACTTGAAAGTAGGGAGCATCTTGCGAAGTTGTGACCATTGCCAAGAGACATTACTTCTTTCCATATAATTCAATATGTGGTTTGTTTTTAAGTATTTATACTGTATAATTCTAACCCAACTGTTGTTTGGTTCCGCCAAGATTTTCCATAATAGTTTTAGTTGTAATGCTTCATTCATGTCATGTGTTTTTCGGATCCCCATTCCTCCTGCTGCCTTTGGTCTACATACGCGATCCCAACTAATAAGTGGTTTGTGCTTTCTGTCTTTATTCCAGAAGAACGATCTATTGATTTGGTCCAACTGAGTATGGATTTGTGCTGGTAGCATAAAGCTTTGCATCGCATAGAGAGGTTTGGATGATAAATTTGTGTTTATTAGTGTTGCTCTTCCTTGTTGTGACAGAGAATTTGCTCGTCATTTGGAAAGCTGATTGGTTGTTTTGGTTATTATTTCTTCAAAGGTTGTCTTGTTCACACGACCATTAATGATTGGGCAACCCAAGTATTTATCTAATTTTGTCTCTTTTGATATGCCTAGACATCCTTCGATGTCCCGAATACGGGGCCTCGGGATACCGCTTGTGACTTGAAAAGCTGATTTATGGTAGTTGATTTTCTGTCCCGATATTTGACAGTATTCGTCAATGATCCTTTTAACATGAGCACATGAAGTTAGATTTCCTTTTGAAAAAATGATTATGTCATCTGCAAATGCGAAGAACGGGATTTTAGGGCCGTTTCGACCAAAAGTAAAACCGACACCGGTACCCAATTGGCTTGCCTCTAAAGCTAGTTTTCTAGCCAATATTTCTGAACCTAATAAAAATAGAAACGGTGATAAGGGATCTCCTTGCCGCAACCCTCGAGGTGGTTTAAATACCTCCGTTGGGCCATTGTTGATTAGGATTGAGAAGGATACCGTGGTGACACATTCCATTACCAGCTCTGTGAATTTTTGATGAAAACCAAATTGCTGAAGGACTTGTTCTGTAAAATTCCAATCTACTCTGTCATAAGCTTTCTCCATATCAAGTTTTATTGCTACCCATCCATAAATGCCTTTCCTGTTTTTGAAAGAGTGAAAGATCTCATGGGCAATCAACACATTATCATGAATAGCTCTGTCAGATACAAATGCTCCTTGAAGTGGGTGAATTAGTTTACTCATTACCTTCTTTAACCTATCAGTCAATAGTTTTGAGATAACCTTATAGATCGTGGAACATAGACTAATAGGTCGGTAGTCTGTAGTTTTTGTTGGGTTGTCACATTTAGGTAGTAATGAGATAAAAGTGTGGTTGATTTGTCTTAAGATTTTTCCCGTGTGGAAAAAAGCTTTGACGGCCTGAGTGATATCAGGGCCAACTATCTCCCAATAAGTTTTGTAAAATTCGGCGGTAACGCCGTCGGGACCCGGGGATTTGTTATATCCTAGATTAAACACCGCATTCCTTATCTTACCATTAGAAGGGTGGGAGACAAGCATTCGATTATCCTCGTCTGTTACTAACCTTGGTAGTAGCTGAATATATTCTCGAAGCAGAGTTTGGTTAATCGGTGTTTTCGCAAAACGTTTTTCAAAATCCTTTTTTATTTCCTCCTTAACGTTATCATCCCCTATTATCACGGTTCCTTCTGTAGATGTGATACTTCTGATAAATTTTCTATTCCTCCTACCAGATGCTACCCTGTGGAAATAGGCTGTATTTGTGTCAGCTAGACTCAGATGCTTGGATTTTGCTCGTTGACACATGCTTAGTGAGCATGTGTCCTTGAAGTGGTTTAGTCGGTTGAATCTGGTAAGTGACGGGATTTCACCCCCTCCTTTTCGCAGCTCTGACTGATTTCATTTAGGTCTCCAATTACTAAACACGGAAGGTCTTCTGCTGTTATTAGATCAGTGAGATTGGTCCAGAATTGGTTTTTATCTCTTTCTTGAGGGGGTCCATATACTGCAAAAATCATTCCTTTGAAGTTATTCTCATGATTCGTATATTCTATCCCAATTACTCTGGGCAAGTGGATTTTTACTAATAATTGTTCGTTTGGGGTGAGGTGTTCATTCCATAACACACCTAGACCCCCGGACCGCCCAACTCCCGGAGACCAGATAGCATTTGTGAAGCCGCTACCTTTCCAAGTTGATTCCTCTGGTATAGCTTCAGTTTTAGTTTCTGCTATGATTAGGAGGTTTAAATGATTGTTGATTCTCATTGCATTGATATCTATCCAGAACGTTCTTTTTCCAATCCCTCGGACATTCCAAAAACTAATTATCATTAATAACTTTTTCTGTCTGCATGGGCCAAACGTACCCAAACCCATACAGAAAGGAGTTTTTCATTGGTGCTCTTTTATGTAATTGTCCTAAACAGGCCAAGAGGTTCTTTAAGCGGTATTCTCTATTTGCAATGAGATTCAAGACGGAGATTCGTATAATTTTGAACTTTACTTGATTCTGACGCCAGAGTTTAGTTTGGATGGTGCCGTCTGCTATTGCTAAAGCCCATGTTCGTCTATGGGGCCTTGGGTACCATGGTTGGGTTCGGTTGGGACACGCAATGAGCAGCAGAGGTTTGTTCCTAATACATTAGAGTTTGATTCTAAACTCTCTTGACAATAGGGCTAAAATACAAAACAATGTAAAAGACCGTAACCAATACATTAAACAATGACAATAGAGTCGAACACTCTTGACAATAGGGCTAAAATACAAAACATAATACATCAATAGTTTGATTCTAAACTTATAATATCACTTGAAAATATCGACAATAGAGTTTAAATGCTAGATGCACAATTCAAGGCCAAGATGCCACGATCTTCCTTGTCATTCGTTGTTTCTTCCTCTCGTTCAGACCTAGTGTTGCCACTTCTCTTCTCTGAATCTTGCTCAAATTCAGCATCTAACAGTCAATGAAGAGCAGATCTGAACTAATGTTTAAAAAGGACATGTAACCACCAATGAAGAGCATGAAAATTATGCATAAATACATCATGAATGAGTACAAGAATGCAAGGAATGAACCAGTTTTAAGGCAACAGATATCCATATATGTGATCTGTTTTAAGACAATTTATATCCATATATGTAAGCTGTTTTAAGAGTGCATCTCTTAAACCCTGTACACACATTATCAAGAATGCAAGGAATGAACCAGTTTTATGCAGCGTTTGCTTCCAGCTTTTGGAATTTTCAAATCATTGTCCATATTTTTCTTTGAATCAAGACCATCTATCTTGGCAATGCTGGAAGTATTAAATGATTTTGATTTCGTTAGTTTTGTCAAAGCATGTTGCTGTCCAGCTCAAAAAGTTGCACTTCCCTTGGCGGTTTTCTGCTCTCTGTGAACATCTTCACTTTCTCGTTCAGTTCTGAGATCTGTGTTCTTACTAATTTTTTGCTTAAAAGAAGATCCTGTAACAAGACATCACATTAATAGAAGAAACTTTTGACACACAAGTATAAATTGGTTCTTTCCAAAGACAAGCTAAGAGGCTGTAAAAAGACATCAAATTAATAGAAGAAACTCTAGGCACACTAGTATAAATTGGTTCTTTCCTAAGACAAGCTATGGGAGCAACATAGGGAATTTGATTTGAGGCTACAATAATGAATCAATTCCTCCCAATTTCTCTGATAAATTGGTTCAATCAATCACAATCAACAATACTGGAAGAATGTGTTTACACTAAATCACCTTCCAATTTATATGTGAGGAAACTATGACTTCACTTTCATATGCACGAGCTATGTATGGTAGGATAATTGGATATGGTTTCCATATACTGATGCTTGGTTAAAAGTTGAAAAGAATGGAAAAAAGAATTTCTCCCAAGCCAAGTGAAAAGGAACATAGGAAAGGATTTACTTAACTGAAGTCTAGCCAAGATATTTACTAAGGGAAACATTTTACACTAGCATGCTGCCAAATTGAATCTTGATCCATAATGTTTCACCAAAAAATGGTAAGAGAAGTATAAATAACTAACCTTTTTTTAACTGTGACTAAATACTTGATGATCTGCCAGCCAATATCTCATGAGCCTTACGTAGAGTATTTCAAATAGAATTGGAACCTGAGGAAGATGCACCTTCATTTATTATAAATACTTGATGATCTGCCAGCCAATATTACTCACTTGCAAGCTTATCAAGATCACACTTTTGAAACTGCAATGCAAGAAAGTATTTACTATTGCTGGTCTATTAGGAACATGTCAATAAAACACTGCAAAAGTGCAAAATTCATTTATTATAAATCAGATAAAAATCATACCCACAAGGGAACAACAAGCACTTCTACGGTCGCTTTCCAGTAAACATGGATACTAATTAGTTACCACTGGTGATTCTTACACATATAAAATCCTTCACAGTAAGCTAAATTCAACAATTAGTCATTTATATATCCCATAGTAGACACTAGTCATCCAATTAGAAAAGTTAATACACTGCAGAAAGTACCTTCTTTGGTGATGTCTCATGATCCTTTATTTCTAAACGATCACCATACAACAGCATCTGGATGATATTACCAGGAATGAGGCGACATGTCAGAGGGAAGCTTCTGCTATATTTATAGTTTCTGTTAATATATTTTCATCTTTTAATTTACTCAACTGCAAA
This sequence comes from Persicaria maculosa, assembly GCA_963922045.1. NCBI lineage: Eukaryota > Viridiplantae > Streptophyta > Magnoliopsida > Caryophyllales > Polygonaceae > Persicaria > Persicaria maculosa. The sequence continues at coordinate 56,126,024 of OY998253.1, forward strand.
GAATAATTTTTTGGAGGCTATGTCAGATCTTTAGTAATCTCAGATTTTTAATGTTAGCACATTGGTCGTCTGTATGAATAGCAAACCTTTGTTACCAAACACCCCCATACTCTCTTGCTATGGGTTTGCTATATCACTAATGGGTTTGCAGTGCAAAACCCATTGATAAACCCCATCCCCTAATGAATATTACAACACTAAATTCTGAATTTAACCTGCAGGAGTTGAAACTGAAAAATACTTTCAGCTGGGTTTTAGATCTATCCTTCATATTTTGCCTCTTAAATCATATTAAAATTTTCTAAATCGATATACTACATGTGATATAATTTCATGTGTCCTCAGCTGCTAACCTGTCTCCAACTTGCCTCTGTTATGTAGCTATTCGACGGAAAGGATGGCAGGCCCAAATATCCACGAAGATGGGTAATATTACCCCCATTCCTGTGAAGAGGCAAAAAGATCAATCATGAGGCAAGACCTAAAGGATTAGCAGCCTTACATATTCACTATTGCATAAATTACATGGTGCAGCTAAACAAAAACAAGATAACAAGTTGATAGTTCTGCTCAACAAGAATGAAAAACATATTGCATAAATTTGAGACCTAAAAGTTAACATTGAAGCAAAGATTTACCTTGTCATGCAGCTTAGAGTTAGATGTATCTATTTCTGCGATCTGAACACCAAGAATGTTGCTTGGCATAGTGCAAAAAGGGCATTAAGTATGAAAAACGAGGAATGAAGAAATTAGCAAACCCACAACAGAACATTCAATTACAATTAAAAAAACGAGAGAAAAAAGAGGAATGAATTAAAAGAGAGAAGAACGAAACAAACCCTACCAAAATCACGATGAGCCACGCCGAGGAGGTAGGAATGAGACGGGGAGAAAAAGAGGACGACGAGGAGAGAGAAGATCCATGGAGAGCAGCTCTTCCCCATCTTCGATCTAGAGATGGAGATTCCGAGAACGGGGAGAGTGGGAATGCTTAGGGTTTTGGGAGAACATCGAAGGAAGAGGAGATCTCAGATCTAGAGGGAGAGGAGTTGAGTGGAAGAATATGCCTTAAGAGATATCAGATCTGGTGAGAGAGTGGTAAGGTTTTGGGGTTTCGGGGAACATCGAGAGAAAGAAGAGATCTCAGATTTGGAGGGAGAGGAGGAGGAAAAGTAGAGGAGATCTCAGATCTGGAGGGAGAGAAGGAGATCTCAGATCTGGTGGCGGCGGATATGGTGGCGGTGATGGTGGCGACGATGGTGGCGACAATGGCAGCAGTGGCGGTGGCGAGGATGACTGCAGGAGAGGGGAGTGTTGTCTGGACTCTTTGAGAGATTTGGTGAGAATAGAGAGAGAGAGAGAGAGAGAGAGAGGGGGGGAGAGTAAAGGCGTATAGCCAATTTGGTTAAGTTTTCGGAACTCCCTACTTTACCGCCTCAAATTCCATCTAAATATTAGATGCGCGTTTTCATTTTTTTTTTAAATGACATTTTAACATTGTCTGCAAAATACGACCGATGTATCTAATCTTAGTGACATCGAAAATTTTCAAACAGATGTTATAATTATTTTTAAAATCATGTGTTTTTCTGACCGATGTTAAAAGTCCGATGTCTATGAACAGAATTCTAGTAGTGCTAGTTGTTTTCTCTGATTAAAAAAATAAAAAAGGATGCTGACACTACAGTTGTGCAACTCTAAACTACGGTTGTGCAACTTTAAAATACAGTTTAAGAACCAAATTAGATTAAAAAGTGCAAGAATAATATTATAATGTGCCCAAATTAGATTTTTAGTTTAAGAAGAATCAAATTAGATTTTAGTTTGTATGAATAAAACTATAAATTTCATGAATAACACTATGAAATTTTAGAGTTGCACGACTCTGTTGTAAGAGTTGCACGACTCTGTTTTAAGAGTTGCACGACTCTGTTATAAGAGTTGCACGACTCTGTTTTAAGAGTTGCACGACTCTGTTGTAAGAGTTGCACAACTCTATTTTAAGAGTTGCACGCCTCTGTTGGAAGATTGCACGACTCTGTTTGAAGAGTTGCACGCCTCTTATTATTGCACAACATGCTCTTATTTTTGCTCACCAATTCTTTATTTTCGCACAACATTTGAGCCTTGTCAAATCGTGTTTCAACATGATCTTACTTTTTGTAAATATAATTTTATACTTTTTTAATAGATTATTGCACAACACAGTCATATTTTTGCTCATCAATAGAGTAAAATTGCACAAGATGGGGTATTGGTGAAATTTTGCTCAATATCATCTTATTTTTGCTCAACTATAGGTTATTTTTGCACAAACAATCGAGTCTGTAAATTTGTTCTCAACATGATCTTATTTTCTCTCAATATAATTTCATACTTTCTCAATAAATTATTGCATAACATGCTCTTATTTTTGCTCATCAATCCTTTATTTTTGCACAACTAGTGGTGAAAATTAGTGCTGACACTGATATTAGTTACAATTTGTGCTGACACTGATATTAGTTACAATTAGTGGTGAAAATTTGCACGACTCTGTTGTAAGAGTTGCACGACTCTATTTTAAGAGTTGCACAACTCTGTTGTAAGAGTTGTACGACTCTGTTGTAAGATTTGCACGACTCTTTTGTAAGAGTTGCACGACTCTGTTTTAAGAGTTGCACGACTCTGTTGTAAGAGTTGCACGACTCTGTTGTAAGAGTTGCACGACTCTGTTTTAAGAGTTGCACGACTCTGTTTTAAGAGTTGCACGACTCTGTTTTAAGAGTTGCACGACTCTGTTTTAAGAGTTGCACGACTCTGTGTTAAGAATTCATGTCTCTCTACCTTTATAGGTTAATTTGCATGAACCAAAGTGAATAGAGGATACAATTCATGAACCAAAGTGAATAGAGCATCTTTTTAGAAATTAAAGGTTGTGTCAGCGGTGTTTGCAATTTTAGTGCTGACAGAGTTATAAAGAAATAAAATTGATCAATACATTTTCATCACTAAAATTGCAAACACCATTGACACTAGTTGTTTTCTCTGATTAACAAAATAGAAAAAGATGCTGACACTACAGTTGTGCAACTCTAAACTACGGTTGTGCAACTTTAAAATACAGTTTAATAACCAAATTAGATTAAATAGTGCAAGAATAATATTATAATGTGCCCAAATTAGATTTTTAGTTTAAGAAGAATCAAATTAGATTTTAGTTTGTATGAATACAACTATAAATTTCATGAATAACACTATGAAATTTTAGAGTTGCACGACGCTGTTGTAAAAGTTGCACGACTCTGTTGTAAGAGTTGCACAACTCTTGTTTGAAGAGTTGCACGACTCTGTTGTAAGAGTTGCACAACTCTTGTTTTAAGAGTTGCACGACTCTGTTGTAAGAGTTGCACAACTCTTTTTTTAAGAGTTGCACGACTCTGTTGTAAGAGTTGCACGAATCTTGTTTTAAGAGTTGCATGACTCTCTTGTAAGAGTTGCACGACTCTGTTTTAAGAGTTGCACGAGTCTGTTGTAGGAGTTGCACGACTCTTTTTTTAAGAGTTGCACGATGTTTTTCATTTCAACTGAGATTATTGTGATTTCATTTCACCCTCCAATGGGAGTGTAGTAGTAGTAGATAGTATAGATACTGGTCTAGCCAAATCGATTTCAATTTTTTATACAGTAAACGGCGAAGATGACATCCACACTTTCGAATTCGGCATCTTCACCTCTGATTCATATTTTTATTAATGAAAAAACTGGACCACCCCCTCCCCTACCAAAAAAAAGAACCGATCGATATGGTAATATCTAGTTTCCTCAAAGTCATATCCATGAGCGAGTTAGAGTAGACCAGACTCTAGAAGAAGGTAGTGAGTAAAATCCGCTCCCAAGATCATCTTCAATGTGTTGAGGAAGACCACACTGAAACCCTTGTTTGAGAAGTTCGGGAGCATTTATACATCAAAGTCGTTGAGGAACTGGTTGTGCTTGATGACAGTGTAATAGATTCTCAAGATATCAGATTGGATATTGACATTGAATACTGATTCAATATAAGTATAGAATAGTGATATTTATCAGCGGCTACCTTGGTCAAGTCTAGGCTCAGCAACATCTTCACTCCTCATTTCAGGGCCTCTTCCACTTCGCCGGTTCAGGAACTCAGCAATGCTCAGAGCCGCCTTTATGGATTCATCACCCTTGCCAAGGCCGCTATCCTTCTTCTTCAGCTTAGGTGCCTTGTTGGGTTTCTGACAAACACAAGGGAATTTTTACAATATTACTAAAACCCTCCGAAAATTGCGAAAAAAAGCTATGAAAGAAGTTATACAAGTTGGCAACTCACTACTAGCAAAGCAGTATCCTTTTTCTTCTTCTCCACCAGTTTCATGGCCTCGAAATCTTTGTCAGCAACGACTTTCCTCTCCTCGTTCTTCAGCCCCTCCAACGCCTTTCGTTTCTCAGCGGCTACCTTCTCATACTCTCCGAGTGTCTTCCATTTCCTATACTAAATCAAATATTTCTGATGCTGATTCACCAATAACCCATGCAAGGTTTTAGTTACTGTCCCATGAGATGTTTGTGCAGGAGATGACATCCATCGTTCACTATAAATAAACCAGTAAATCATGTTTATGCCAGACTTTAAACGAAAACATCAACTCAAACTCAAAGACTTTAAACCAAGAACATTTCTATAAATCTGAACAGAGGAATCTTGGTTTGCAATCTACATTGTTAATAAGATGCTGCAATAACTTTCTTTATTGATGCTGCTAGAACTACACTCTGATGCAATTAACACCAAAATATGAGAGAAAAAACTCTTCTATACACCAAAGTATTCATTTTGGCTTACAATCCAACATCTAGATGATTAACAAATTGATCAGATTACAATAGCCTTAGGTCAACTAATTCCAACTATAGTCTGAGCAAATCATGGCTTACACTCTGATGCTTGCATCATGAAATCCTCTTGCTTTAAAATACCAACTGCAATGTCTTCTAATGCACATCCTAGGTTCCACAAGTTCAAGCCACAAACTTCTGAACTGAAATTTTCCTTATCAAACGATCTTTGATCGATTGATAAGGAACCTAGCAATGAAGAAATCTAGCAATGAGGTTATATGTTGGAATCCTACTAGTAAATAGAGAAGGGGAATGAAACGTTTGATTCACATTCTGAACCCATACACAGATCACACAGATCAACCAAGATCAATTGAAGTAGCCAGTGGTGATGTTAAATTGAAACTATAGAAAATTGAAATTGAGATCAAGAGTATCGACACTTACAACCAGATCTGAGGTGATGAAGAAGAGCCGCTCCCTCGACCTCGCTCGCTCCGCTCGCTCGACGTCGACATTACTCGCTCACCATCCACCGGGAGGCGCAGATCTGTTTTTTTTCCGGGGAGGAGCGGATTCGACCACCACCGCGTTCAGCACATAGGAAATTGATGAACACGGCGCCTTGAGGAGACCTAGCTCCGGCCGCTCTCTCGAGCTCGCTCTGCCACCTCGCTCGCTCGCTCTGCCTTGCTCGACCTTGCTCGCCCGCGCCACTTCAGATCTGGACCGGAGGAGGAGCATCGATGGAATTCGACTTCAGATTTGGACTCCCTCGCTCGCGCCGCTCAGATCTGGACTCCCTCCATCACTCCCTCTCTCGGCCTCCCTCGCTCCGGGATGGATGCAGATGGAGGAAGATGGAAGGAGGAGCCGGATTCAGGAATCGCTCGCCGGAGATGTGGGCATATGGATGGGGAAGGAGGAGCTCGCGGAGAGGACGGGAGAGAGAGAGCGCGTATGAGCGCGTAAGAAGGGTTTATATTGCGGACAATTCACAAAATTGTCCCAAAACGTGGACATTTCGCAAATTAAGCCCATTTTGATGGCTATTTTGCAAAATCCCCCATTTTTATTTCCAATCAAAGCACTGAGCTAGGATCCCGGCGTGCTCCACACATACGTTTTAAGAAGTGCCAACCTGTTTAACCAAGCTTTTTCTGTCCTCAGTTGCAACCTAAAAGGAAAGAGCTGATATGGTCGAACTCAAACCACTTTTACATTTTTATTATAGCCGATGTGGAATAGAGAATTACATTAGCCTCTTATATCTGATGAAAGTTTTGAAAATTAGGTAATTGAGACCTCTATCATCTGAAAATTTGCATATTTATAGGTTGCATCCGGGTACGATTCAGGATGCAAAATTTGGGTAATCTAAAATCACCTTAGGCAATAGAAAAGAATTTCAAAAGTTATTAATATCATATATATATATATATATATATATATATATATATATATATATATATATATATATATATATATATATATATATATATATATATTATGGTTCAAATGAAAAGAAAATATTTGGCCCAAATGTCGAATGTCTTTGGCCCAAATACAAATTGTCCAGCGCTTTTCCCTTTGCTAGCAAATGTCCAAAAACATTTCATAATACCATCTTTACCCCTGCCGATTACTCCCTCTCTCTACTCTTCCCTATCTCCTCAAAATTTCATGGATCTGCTTCTGAAGAGGTCTCCCCGTTCCAATTCTCTGAGCATTCCAAACATCGATGTCGAGTAGCGCACCCCGAGCTCAGCGATTTCATCTCCGGCCCCCGAAATTAGAGTTTCAGCACTCCGTAGTTGCCTTGTGACGCCCTCGCCGAAGAAGTCGAAGAAGAAAGAGGTGAATGTCCGAATCCTCCAATGGAGGCGACCTTCCTCCGTCAAAAGATTCTGGCTCTCCTTCTTACTCTTTTTTCTCGATCTCAGTCGTCGGCATCACATCACTTGTTACCGTCGTTGGAATGCCCCGGGGAAGGAGCCATCTGCGCGTATAGTGCTGTGTTTCCAGGTGTGTGGTCGATCCTTCTCTCTTGAATCCAAGCTCGGGGACTGCTTCCGAGCGGTGAAGATCCGTCGCTCCGACCGTTGATTTAGCATTGGATGATTTCGAATTGAAAGACGATTGCTTGGAGGATGACGACCTCGGTGATTATAGCCCGCCGACCACCTGTGTGTTGCGGATTTGTGATCGCCGATGACGAGAACGATGAGGTTATGGCTGGAAATGGAGATAAACTGGTTGAATTAGAGTTGGAGGAGCATTAAGTCCACAAAGGAGGTCGAGCTCGTAGAGGCCGAAGAGGTTGGCTGGGCTGTGCAACACATTTAATTGTGGAAGGACTGTCTTCCACTAATTAAAGTTGCATAATGTGATCAATGTGGGGGGTGAGTTGGGGATAGGTTTTTTTTTTATTAGGTAAAAATTCGGACGGGGCACGAGACCCTCTACCCGAAAGCATCCTGCCGGATGAGGTCAAGGAGACTTGAATCGGTATAGAAATTAGCTCCCCCGGTAGAGTAGCTAAGGTGTGCAACCTTATCCGTCACTCGGTTACCAATGCGGGGAATGTGAGAAATCCGTACATTATCTAATTCCATAAGGAGGGTTCGAATGTCAGCCAATACAAGCTCAATTTCTCAGGGACATTTGCTATTTGTTCGTAAGGCCTCCGTAATTATCTGAGAATCACCTTCTATGATTAAGTTGTTTAAGTTGAATTCCTTTGCCTTTTCAATCCCTTGTCTTAGCGCGATTGTCTCAGCTATTAGAGGCGTATAATCGCCCATCATTTTTCCTCCTATGTAGACAGGGTTCCCAAGATTGTCGCGGAATATGAAACCTGTCGAGCTTTTAGTTGTCGAGATAGATGAGCCATCAAAGTTTAATTTTCAGCCAATAGGTGGTTTTTTCCATAAGTTAATTTTTCCCTGGGATCTCAACTGTTTAGTTATTTTTTGTTCCTGTGGCATGTTTGTATTCTTTTTGGGTGGATGTAGTTTGTCAGCTCTCTTCCAATTTTCTATGTTTCCTAAGATGAGTTTTTTAATACTTTCCGCGGACGGAATTGGAGCATTTCTAAAGATAGCTTGATTCCTCGTATGCCATATAGTCCACCACCTGAATGCTAGATTTTGCTTGTTTTCCTTGGAAAGATTGGTACTAAGAAAGCACATGATTTGGCTTATATCTCTATTTTGGGACATTGTGGGATCCGATGTCACCAGGGCTATTAAAGCTTTCTTCCACTCCGGCAACTTATTAAAACAAATCAACCATACCTTCATTTCCTTAATACCTAAAAACGATAATCCTACTATGACTACAAATTATCGATCGATTAGTCTATGTTCCACTTTATATAAAATAATTTCAAAAATAATAACAGAACGACTAAAAATTATAATGGGAAAACTTACCCATCCTCTTCAAGGGGCCTTTGTATCCGATAGAGCAATTCAAGACAATATCCTAATAGCACATGAAATCTTCCACTCATTCCGCACAAGAAAGGGTTCTAAGGGATGGATTGCAATAAAACTCGATATGGAAAAAGCATATGATAGAGTAGACTGACAATTCACGAAATCAGTTCTCCAGAGATTTGGTTTCCACCAAAGATTTGTAGACATTATTATGGAATGTGTGACGACGGTATCCTTCTCTATATTAGTAAACAATGGTCCAACAGGTCTTTTCAAACCAACGAGGGGGTTGAGGCAAGGCACCGGACCCCCTTTCCCCCTTTCTTTTCCTTCTAGGTGTAGAAGTTCTTGCTCGGAAACTATGGATGGAAGCCGAGTCAAATCATAAGAGTGTCAGATTTAAGTCTAGTCACACCGGCCCCTGCGTCCCATTCCTAGCCTTTCCAGACGATATAATAATATTTTCAAAAGGAAGTAACTCTGCTTGTATAAAACTAAAAGAAACAATTGAAAACTACTGTAAATTTTCAGGGCAAAAAGTAAACTACCATAAGTCATCCTTTCAAACCACACAGGGAATTCTTAGATCAAGAGCAGGATAACTAGAAGGAATTCTTAACATACCCCCAGAACGAAATCTGGAAAAGTACCTGGGTTGCCCGATCATAAACGGGAGGGTCACCAAGGAAACCTTTGGTGAAATAATATGCAAATCAAAAGATCGGCTAAGCAAATAGCGTGCAAACACCCTATCACAACAAGGCAGATCAACCCTAATAACATCTAACCTGTCATCAAAACCTTTATACTCGATGCAGAGCTTCATGCTCCCAGTGATGGTCCACAAACAACTAGATCAAATCAACAGAACATTCTTTGGGAACAAAGACTCACAACATAGTCCGCTCATCAGTTGGGATAAAATATGTAAGTCAAAAGCGGGTGGAGGATTGGGTCTACGAAAAACTAGAGACAGGAATGAAGCGCTCCAATTAAAACTTGTGTGGAAAATCCTGGAAGAACCAGAGAATAACTGGGTCAAAATCATACAATACAAATATTTAACAGAAAGCCACATCCTTACCTATGCCAGAAAAGGCAATGCCTCTTGGCAATGGTCAAAACTAAGTTCACTAATTTTAAATTTTAAATCGGGGCTCATCTGGCTGGTTGGGGAGAGAAAATATATTAAGTTTTGGAAAGACAACTGGATAACTACGACAACTCTTATAAATAGAATTAACTCTCAACATAACATAAATCTGAATGACTCTGTAAGTGATTTCATAATAGGTAGACAATGGTGGAGGGAAAAGCTCCTCGCTGTTCTCCCAGTCGCTCTAACAGAAGAAATTATGAAAATCCCCTTGCCAACCACCCCCTTTGCGGATAGATTGTATTGGTGGCCCGCCAAAAAAGGTTGGTTCAGAACGTCAAGTGCTTACAACTTAATCTCATCCACATCACAAAGATCATCGGATGAATTTTCTTGGATCTGGAAAATGGATGTCGCTCCAAAAGTCAATTTTTTTTTATGGAAAATAAAACAGAAAAGCCTTGCCACGGCTACCCGCTTATCCCAAAAGGGGGTTGAAGTGCCACATACGTGTATCTTTTGCAACCAATGTGCAGAAGATGATATTCACTTATTCATAGAATGCCCTATCAATAATTTTCAACATCAATTTCCCAGAGAAATATCTCACAGGATTAACTCTTTACTATCGGAGAATAGAGACATGGATCAGATTTTACAAATATGTTCTACTCTTCCGATGGAGAGGAAACAACATGTAGGAATTAGGTGGTGGACTATTTGGTTTATTAGAAATTAAACAATCTTTATAAATGTTAACATCCCCTCTGTGGAGGGTTTTAAGAAAATGATCAGGGATAATATTGAAAATTGGAAAAGAGCTAGCAGATGGAACGTGTCTGACAAAGAGGATCTAGTAAAACAGAATGGGGAAAAAGGTCACGCCAAAAATAATAAAAAAAGTCTACCTCTGGAAAAAACCTCCTGAGGGTAGGTACAAATTAAACTTCGACGGATCATTTAAATCGAATTCAAACAGCTCAATTGGTTACATAATTAGGGACTGGTTGGGCAATCCTATTAGCATTGGTGGCAATGTTATTGTTGGACAATCTCCCCTCATGGCGGAAGCGCTAGCGCTTCATCTTGGGGTGGAAAAGGTTAGGGAATTAAAAATAACGGATCTAATAATAGAAGGAGACTCAAAAATCATCACGGACTACCTAAGTTCAAAAGTCGGATGTCCCTGGGAAATAGAAATGCTTATGTCCCAAATCCAAGCTCTTCTCCAAGGAGTAAATAATTTTGGTATTTCCCATATTCCTCGTATTGGTAGCCGGGTAGCGGATAAGGTTGCACACCTTTGCTACTCTACCAGGTGGTCAGATTTATATCTTGATTCAGGTCTTCTTGGCCTCATATGTCAGGATGGTTTCGGATCGGGTTTTCCCATCCGAATTATTACCTAATAAAAAAAAAGCACTTCCAAACATCAATATTTACATACAAATCAGACGAGCTAGAAAAACATAAAAGGGTAGTCTGAATTTACCTTCGTATAGGCCTCAAGCAATCACTCGATCGCCGAGTCGCTCCACTCCTCCTTATCCCTCCTGTACTAGTACTCCGCATCACTTCCTCCAATCGATCCTCATCCAACCAATCCTCCTCTTCCACCACCGCCGAAAACGAGCACTCCACCAGCGAACAGCGCGCGATTTCGCTTTCTAAGAGCTACTCGAGACGCCACTGTCGCTGAAATCGTCCCGATCTAACTATGAGGACGAAGGATAGCACGCCAATTCATGGAAGCAAGAGAGAGAACTCAGAGAAGTAGGCGATTCAGGTAGGGATGACAATTTCACCCGCACCCGACGGATATCTGTCTCACACGACCCAAAAAAGTGGGTGAAATCCGAAATAAAGTGGATATTAAATGGGTGATGGGTCGGGTCAGATTCGGGTGAAGACATTTCCCACCCGTCACCCGACCCATCACCCGATCCGTCACTCGACCCGTCACCCGACTTATATTATATAATTATATTTTATATGTGAAATTACTAATATACCCCCATAAACCCTAACTCAAGATACATATAAATGATTTCGAACTTGAAGGCCTTGGTGGTTAAAAACTATGTTTTCTCTTCTATTTGTTCATAATTGTTGTAATATTTTCTTTAGCTTGAAGTGTTGAAAGTTGTGGATGTTTACACGAATTTGACTATATTTGGTACTTGTTTAATCATCGATGTGTTCGACGTATATTTTTCAATAATTTTTCTTGATGAATTTGATGTATTGTATTTCACCCAAATTATCCCCCAATCACCCGGTGGGTAATAGGTGAACGGGGCGAGTGAAATATTTGGTGGGTGATGGATCAGGTAAGGTGAAGGATTTTGGATGGTGGGTCGGGTGACGGAAGTAGATCATCCACCCATCACCCGACCCATTGTCATCCCTAGATTCATGGCAGCAATAGAGAGAGAAGTAAAGGAGAAGTAGGGAGAAGACGGAGGCGTGTATACAACGGCTTGGAATTCGTGTAAATAGATCTGAATGAAACCTAAAAATTAATATAGGGGTAGAAAGGGTATTATCAAAAAAAATTGGACATTTACTCACAAATGAATATAGAGTGGTCAAATACTAAATAAGTTTATGAAAATGGATATTAGGTCAAATATCTTCTTTTTAAAGGGTGGATTTATGTAAATTTCTCCTTTTTTTAAGCATTTCCCCCTCTGCCAAAAAAAAAACCCCTCCCTCGTCTCTCCTAAGAGCATCAGCAACCATGGGTTTTAGCAACCTTAAGGTTGCTAAAAGGTAAGCCCATGGTTGTGGCCTTTACTTTAGGGTAAGAGGTGGAAAGGGGTTATCTTGGTAGAGAGAGGTAACCTCTTCCCTTCTCTAATTTTCTTTTTCTTTTTTTTTATGATAAAGTAGGTTGATATATTTTACATTTAGATTTATTAGTTGTAATAGGATTTAAAATGAAATAAAAATATATTTATATTTCATTATTTTTTAAAATAAAATATCCCATCGGTTTAATTTTATTTTTTTCTATAATTTGAGCCCAATTTTATCATATATATAACCCCATCTTGATCTACTGTAGTTGCACTTATTTTATTAACCATGGATCACAATAATCCAAATACTCCACCCATTCCAAATATATCTTTTGATCCAAATCTTCTCAAAAATCCTCAATTTCAAGTGATGTTGCAAATGTTTAACAATTCTTTAACACTCGAATATTCAAATTATACCCCACATAATCCTACCAATGTGTACAATCCTCTTTTTTTTTTTTTTCCAAACCAACAACATTTTGAGCATTCTCTGGGTGTTCAAGGGAGTGCCACTCGAAGTCCAACCGAAGATGCAAGGCAAGTCCATCAAGTATAAGAGAACGAAGAAGTTGTTGTTCACAATAAAATATGTTTTAAACTTTTTTTTATTTTAATCTAGATGTAATAAAATATATTTATAATAACTACTTGTTATTTTTATTTATTTATAACATTATAAATAAAAATAATTCACAATAATATATGATGATACACATATAATAAAGGGGAAAGATATAAAGGAAAAGAAAAAGTGAAAATAAATTTGAAAAGAGGTAAAAGAGGTTTCCCATGGTTGTAGAGGAAAACTTTTAGAAAGAGGTAGAAAAAGTGAAAATTATTTTAAACAAAAAAATAAATGAGTTGTAAAATTGTGATAGAAAAATTGGGAAAAAAATGGGAAAGAGATTTCCCCATGGTTGCGGATGGTCTAACCCCCGGGCCACCACCCACTCCCTACTCTCCTCCAATCTCTATCTGCTCTCTTTCGTGAGTCACGAAAGAGAGCAGATAGAGATTGCAATTTCACCCGCACCCGAATCACCCGATGGATATGGGCGAAGTGGATATGGGTGAAGTGGATATGGGTGGGGTGATGGGTGGGAAAATGGGTCACCCATGGTGGGTCGGGTGAAATGGGGGTCAATCCACCCACCACCCGACCCATTGCCATCCCTATTCGTGACCCCATACGGCCAGGCCCCACCCAACCACTCTCAGCTCTCTCAAGTCCCTCCTAGGCGCGCACACACTCACTCTCCTTGAGAGCAAAAAATGCTTTACAAAAAATTAAAAAGGGAGAGTTTTTTTTGTAACAACGATTCTCCCATCATCCCATGTATTTGTTTTATTTTTCAGTTTTTTTCTATTAATCTGAATTTAAAGGTTCAAAACAAATGAAAATAAAAATATAAGTCGTTGTTTATAACAACGACTTTAATATATATATATATATATATATATATATATATATATATATATATATATATATATATATATATATATATATATATATTTAAATCTGGGGTAAAATCATTGTTTGAAACCACGATTCTATTCCACTTTGACTAATAACCAAAATACTTTCAAATTTTGAATATTCTCCGATTTTTTATTGCTTTTTTTGGCTAATCCAAAAACATTTCCATCCATTTCTCCCCTTATAACCCACAAGATCAGCCCAAGCTCCCTCCACAACCCTCATTCACTCCTCACCTCTCAAAACACAAGAACGTCCCAAGAATACCCTTGGAAAACCCTTCATTCTAGCTCTCTTGCTACCACTTCAGTAGCTCCCTCTAAGTGTGGATTCAATCTTCATTGATTTCAGTTTTCTTGGTTGAATGAGTGCTATGTTCTTGATGTTTTTTGTTGTGGTCTTGGGTCAAAACCCTAAACCTTACAACTTTAGTTTAAACTCCATTAGTTCTACTTTTTATATTATTTTTGTTTTTTTCTTCTTAAAATAACTATTTAAATCACAAATTAAAATTTTTTTAAAATATATATAGTCCAAAAATTATTTTTCATACATACACTCAAAATTTTTTTTAGCACCCATAAAAATATTTCTGGATTCGGCACTATTCTCAACAGAACCAAAAAAGCAAGGGTTCAAGAGCTTTCAAATGATGTTGCATTTTCCTTGAGAACAGTACATCCCCTTTAATGTTCTTACCTCTGGCTTTGGGGAAAAGATCTTCTTGTTCCCTCAGCCAGGTATTATTATTTCCTACACGTGTTGTTGCAGGAGGATGGTCAAGTATGAAATAAATATAAAATAAAGTTCAGACTGACTTCCCTGTCTCAGCAAATAAATACAAGACTTCCTCCCGTTGTAGTAGAAGGTTGTCAGGATCGAATCCACGAGGAAGCACGTCAGCAGTTCTTAGGTAGCTGTAAATTCTCATAGAAGCAGCAGAAAAGACAGAAACCAAGGAACAAGGGCAGAAACAGAAATAAAACAGAAAAGAACAAACAAAAGCAAAGATCAAAAAGAAGACAGAAAAGACAAAGCAAAGCAGAAAATAAAACAAAGCAACAGACGTACTCGATATCGACCACAGGTACTCGATATCGACTACAGCAAAGACAGAAACTTAAATCGCAAATTCGAACCCAAAACTCAGAAATTTGACAGAAATAAACTCAATATATGAAAAACTTCCAAAGTCAGGGTATCAACACCACAACGACAACCATGCAAAGTAACACATAAAGGCATAAAAGATCATGCTTTCCATCAAAATAACTTTCGTTATTAACAAATAGGCATATAGAGGCTTTCACATAAACCCTAATTGTTACTAACCCTTTCCACATAATTAACCCAAGTTGCATTAAGATCACTTTCGCTTCAATAACACAAACAAGGATCACCTTCAACTCTCGCAAAAGAATCATGCTTTTAGGGATAGAAGACGAATTGCATAAAAAGATCTGACCTTTATCGCATCACCTCACATGGCCACCGTCGGGCTCACCCCAGCCCCAGAAGTGGGTGGACTACTCACGCCTCATTGCAATAACAGACATTGATTGATGAAAAGAAACTTGCATTAAAACTAAATTCAAAAGCCTTTACAATCCTGGCAATCAACTTTCGCAGAAAGCCAAAACCTTAAAAACCTTAGAACTCCTAAACTCTATGTGTAACTAACTAATTGTCTCTGAAATTGAATTGTGTGTGACTTGGAATGTATAAAACTGAGCCCCCTAGGGCCTTATTTATAGGCTTCATGCCCTAGCTATTCTAGGAAAGAAGATAACTATCTCTATCTAAAATTATATCTAAAACTTGAAAGGATAAATAAAATGTTTTAAGGAAATAAATCAACTAGGAAAAGATAAAACTAAATAGGGTAAGTCTTCATGTCTTGATAGATCTTGTCTCCTTGATGATAGAACTTGATGGGATCGGATAGAATTTCGGCCAAATCGACTCCTTCGCGCCCAAGGAATCTCAATTCTACTCGGACAGGTCTCGTCGAGAAGTTTCTGGAAACGACTCTACTCGACCTCGACCACGGCTCGTCGACCTCGAGTAGGGTGGTTCGTCGACTGGACTTCCTCGGCTAGATCTGCTCGATGTGGCTCGGTCCTGGCTCACTGGCGCTTGTCGACCTCGAGTAGAGCTTGTCGATGTCGAGTAAGACTGATCATCGACTAGGTCTCCTCGGGTGGCTCTACTCGACAAGGCTCGGACAAGGCTCCTGGGCGTCGTCGACCTCGAGTAGTCTCATCGAGATCGAGTAGAGTTCTTCGTCGGCTTGGTGCATCCCGTTGGCAGCGGGTTTTCTTCCGCGGCAGCGAGTGGTCCGCTGCAGCGAGCCGAGTCGTTGGCAGCGAGTGCCGCCTGGGCGTCTTCGTCCTCGGCTTCTCTCCTTGTCGACTCCGGGTGTGGCGTCTGGGCTTCGTCGATCTCGACTAGGGCTTGTCGAGATCAAGTAGACTTCCGGAGCTCGGACTGGTCTGGCTCTCGATCAGGCTTTGTCGACAAGGCTGTGCTCGGACATGCTCGTCTATGTCGAGTAGGGCCCACTCGAGATCGAGTAGCCTTGACTTTCAGCTTGGTTCCACTGCTTTGACCTTGGACTTCTGTAGTGGTTTTCCGAGCTTTTCCGACCTTCTGTAGAATTGCTGTAATATGCCTCGATTTCTGCGAATTAAACAGAAACTGGTGTAGATTCCATAATTTGGCAAGTAAACATAAACTACATAGGTTCTGTACTGTTCTAAACCCAAATGAATGCAATGTATACAGAAATCGATATAAAAGTTACTGTAAAACATGGCAGATTTAGCTCACAACAAACACCCCATACTTAAGCTTGCTTGTCCTCAAGCAATACTTTTATTTGTCATTCAGGGGAAGAATTCAAACTCTCAACATCTTAGATTCATTCTTTATATGACCCTGCAATCAATTACCATCCTCGAAAAGGTACTAGTGTCACAGATTCATGCATGTGCAAATATGTAAAAGCGACATCTACTCATAAAAGGAGGGTTATGCACAAATAATTTTTATGTGACAAAGCAACAATAATCAAGAGGACTTTAATTTAAGCTCAATAAGGAGTAGATTGGTAAAAGGCTAAAGGTGGGCAATTTTTGGCAATGTGGTGCTAATGATCCGGGGAAATGGAGTATTTCCAACTTGAATTTCCACATTCCTTCTCTTTGAGATTCATCACCTTTCATAATGCTTTTATCAATAATAATGCTTTTACCTCTCTAACCTCAGCACTGCCTTCTCGCGAGTCGCAAACATGGGTGTCATGAATGGCCCCGGATACTTAGTGCGTCGGACTCCTCACCTGGTGTCCCATCTCTCCAAACTATTATCTCAGAGAGCAGGGTCAATCTACCTTTATCTCCTGAGGTGATTGGATTTTCTTTCACTCATTAAATTTTCCATATATTTCAAACACTTTCCAACCCAACTCCAAATAATGATAATAACAACACAACAACCATATAATAATCTCCATAATGTGACATCATTTTCAACATAATCCCCGGATAAGGTAAAGAATGGACATATTTAGATCATGTGGAGCAATAATTGAAATAAGGCATAATATGGCTTTTGTGCATAAGCATAGGTAAGGCTAGGATTATAAACATATGAGCATTATATGGAAATATAAAGTCCTCCATCATTTTATCATGCAACATGTCAAAAGCAACTTCAAATTTTACCTCCTTTCATGGTTTTCAATAAAATAATGCACTTCATTGTGACTTCCCTTTACTAGGCAATTTCATGCTATATCTCTAATGAATCCAATTTTGCATCATCGAGTTCAATTAAAGCTTCCATGACATTAATCAAAAATTTTCAATGGGGGTCATTTTTCTCAAATTTTTGGAAAACATGTATGTAAGCTCACAAATCAATAATGCATTCCAAAATAGCCATGTAGCAATTCTACAAAGTAATGCACAAAGTAAAGTCAAATATGATAAAATATGCACAAAGTAAGCCCTTCCCCCACCCCATACTTAAACATTACAGTGTCCTCACTGTATAAAAAATAAGGTAAGGGTAAAGAAAGAAACTCACAAGACATGTGTGCAGAGCCTTATATTTTCGATTGGAGCACCTCCTGGACCGAGTATTAATGTAGCTTGGTTCCATCCATGAATCTGAAAAGTAGAAGACATATACCCACAATAACAAAACTAAAAGTGTTCAAAACCAAAACAAAAACAACAAAGTCTCAAATGTCCTAAAAAGTCTATGTACATGCTCTAGATTTTATAGTCGCTAGGCCGACATTCCATTAATGCTCAAGGTGGCATTTGCAGGGCCCATGTAGCTTGGGCCTCAAATAAGACTCCATTCTTGTCCATCAGCTGTAATCCTCCAGAATGGATCTTGTTCACCACGAAAGGTCCCATCCGCTTATTGTTGAATTTGTTTGGAAACCAATGATCCTTTGATTTAGAGACATAGAGCTTGTCTCCAACTTCATACTCCTTAGGCTCATCATTGGAAATCCTGCACAATCGCACATACCAAGGCAGACCTCTCCCATGTATAGATAAATCTTTAATGGAAATAGGAGAAGAAAGATCCATACCTTGGCTTACCTTTGCAGAGACGGAATCGGGGACCACTGTATTTGGTCGATCTCGACTAGGGTTAGTCGATCTCGACAAGACTGCAGGTTCTGGTGGTGGTCTGGTCGAAGAGGCAGAAGTCGACAAAGAGCATGGCTTGTCGATCTCGACAAGCCTGGTCGACCTCGACAAGGACTCCGCTCCTGGTGGTTTGCTCATCGACGAAGGCGGATCTGGTGGAGTCGAGTGGTGGTCGACCTCGACAAGACTAGTCGAGATCGACGAGGGCTCTCCTCCTGGTTGCTGCAGCGTCGATGCTGGCTCTGGTGGAGTCTCTTTGGTCTGGTCGAGATCGACTAGGGTTCTACTCGAAGTCGAGGAGCCCTGGTCGATCTTGACCCCATACTTAGCTCCTGTCAAGGCATCCGAAAAATAATTAATCCACAACGACGTACCTTGTTCTGTGTCGATTGGATTTTCTGTGTTCTCCTTGAGGATTGCCATGATCTTCTCCACCTGGGCCTTCATGTCCCTCTTTTCTATCTCCTCAGGGGTCATATTTCTGACCTTGGGTTCCCCGCAGGTGATGTAGCCAGCTGAGATAGACTTGACCTCTTCCATTGGACCTGTATGCCTTTCAGTTTTATTAAAAGAATACTCAATTACCTCATCGCTGATGTTGAAGGTGAGCACTTCTTTCCGTACGCTTATGTTGGCATCCACCATCGCCAAGAATGGTCTTCCTAGAATAATTGGACAAGCAGGATCTTCTTGCATATCAACAATTAAGAAATCAGCAGGGACGAAGAATTTACCTACTTGTACTGGGACATTTTCCACCATGCCTGTCGGAATGACCACCGTGTTGTTGGCCATGTAAAGTCTAGCATCCACAGGCTCCAGGGCACCTATCTTAATCTTGGACCAAATCGTTAAAGGCATAATACTAACACTGGCTCCAAGATCACATAAAGCATTAATTTTGTATGGACCAAATCCAATAGTTATAGCAAACTTACCTGGATCCGGCCTCTTCTCCAATATGTCCAGATGGCTGCACTCCTCTGTGATTTCAGCCATCGATCGCTTTTTGCTCAGAATCTCCTTCAGGAACTTGACATAAGATGGCATTTCATTGAGAGCTTCTGTGAAGGGGATGGTGACGTTGAGCTTCTGAAGCATCTTGATGAAGCGCTGAAACTTTTTCTCTGCCGGGTCCTTTAGAGATTTTGTGGGGAAAGGCAGCTTCTTTTTCTGATTCGGAGCCAGAACAGACGTCGGAGGTGCTGTAGGATGCTCTATGTCGACCAGGGGCTCCTCGACATCGACAAGGCCTTTGTCGACATCGACCAGATTGGGCCCAGTCGAGTTGCTGTGTGGTGCAGACGAAGACTCTAGAAGTGTCTCCTCGAGGTCGACGAGGCTCTTGTCGAGGTCGACCACGGCTTTGTCGAGATCGACTTGCTGTTCCTCGTCGTTCTGCTGCTTTCCGACCTCTGGCTCTTGCAGTTGATGGCCGCTTCTGAGTTTTATAGCAGCGATGTGTCCAGTCTTTCCCTTAGGATTTGGTTTTGAAGATCCTGGAAGTGACCCTGACTGTCTGGGGATTCCTGCTGCTAGCTGACCAATCTGTGTATCAACTGATTTCCGCCAGATATCAATTTCCCCAGGTCTAGAGTTGACACCTTGCATCTGAGTATAGACGGAGTTGAAAGCTTGCCTAGTTTCTGAGTGGTTTCTCCGTATTTCCTCCAGGACTATCTGTATATCATCCTTTTTCTGCTCCCTTTCCGGATGTCCTGGAGCTCTGTAGGGCGGGGGGTTTCTAGGGACACCTTGGTTCCATTGTGGTTGCTGAAACCTTTGGTCCCCCATGTAGCGATTGGGACCCCCTGCGTAAGCCGCTTCCTCATGATGCTCTGCCATCCTGACTTGCTCTGTGTGTGGGCACTCAGGAGTGGTGTGCCGCTGCGATCCGCATTCAATGCAAGGCTGGTTGACAGATAGATACTTTACTTGCTTGAGGAGCTTCTTATTCTGGTCTCTGTAGTATTGCTCCCTAACGTCTGGATCGATCTCCTTAGGGGGATCATATAGGGGCATAGATGGTGCTGGCCTGGCGTATGGGTTCTCTTCATAGGTTGCAGTAGACCCATACTTGTTGTCGTAGGTAGTGAGCTTCTCTAGCACACCCCATGCGTCACGTGGCGGCATTGTCAGATACTCATAGCGAGTATAATGGTTGATTCTGTCTTTAGTGCCTTGATCAAGAGAGTTGAAGAAGATCTCCTGAATGACGTAGGGTGGCTGTCCATGAGTAGGGCAAGATCGCAGAAGTTCCTTGTAGCGCTCCCATGCCTTTGCCAGCGGTTCCCCTTGCTTCTGTCTGAAGGCGGTGATTTTCTGGCGGAGATGTGCTGTTTTGGCGGGTGGGAAGAATTTGTTCAGGAATTCTTGCTCTACTTGGGCCCAGGTTGTGAGTGATCTTGGTTGCAGCCCTTCCAGCCATTTCAGTGCAGGCCCAGCGAGAGACCAGCGAAAAGATTTCATCTTGACATATTCCAAAGTTGTACCTTCAGCAAGAGTACGGCACATGTCAGCAAAGTTTGTAATATGTTCAAGAGGACACTCATTAAATCTACCATAAAAGGCGTTATTTTTAAGCTCTATGAGAAACTGAGTGCGAATTTCAAAAGAGTTATCAGGGATAAGAATCGCCGATGCAGGCACGACGAGAGTTGGGTGCATGTAGTCCTCTGCCGTGGTTGGATATTGGGCAAGCTCAGCCTGTGCTTGTTCCCTTGCTTCTTTCTCAGCGGCGATAGCAGCATCCTTAGCGGCTAATTCCCTGGTAAGCCTAGCGATCAGCTGTTCCTGTGTTTCAGCGGCCGCCATGATCCTTTTGAGTTTAGAGTGGATGTGTAGGTAACGCTCCGGTTTGTCTAAGCTGTCAAACTCAGGTGTTTGACCAGAACGACGCATACACCTGAAAAGTAACTCAAAGAAACAGTGAGAACTGACTACCTAAGGCGCGATTGATAGCTTCCCCGGCAACGGCGCCAATTTGTTGTTGCAGGAGGATGGTCAAGTATGAAATAAATATAAAATAAAGTTCAGACTGACTTCCCTGTCTCAGCAAATAAATACAAGACTTCCTCCCGTTGTAGTAGAAGGTTGTCAGGATCGAATCCACGAGGAAGCACGTCAGCAGTTCTTAGGTAGCTGTAAATTCTCACAGAAGCAGCAGAAAAGACAGAAACCAAGGAACAAGGGCAGAAACAGAAATAAAACAGAAAAGAACAAACAAAAGCAAAGATCAAAAAGAAGACAGAAAAGACAAAGCAAAGCAGAAAATAAAACAAAGCAACAGACGTACTCGATATCGACTACAGCAAAGACAGAAACTTAAATAGCAAATTCGAACCCAAAACTCAGAAATTTGACAGAAATAAACTCAATATATGAAAAACTTCCAAAGTCAGGGTATCAACACCACAACGATAACCATGCAAAGTAACACATAAAGGCATAAAAGATCATGCTTTCCATCAAAATAACTTTCGTTATTAACAAATAGGCATATAGAGGCTTTCGCATAAACCCTAATTGTTACTAACCCTTTCCACATAATTAACCCAAGTTGCATTAAGATCACTTTCGCTTCAATAACACAAACAAGGATCACCTTCAACTCTCGCAAAAGAATCATGCTTTTAGGGATAGAAGACGAATTGCATAAAAAGATCTGACCTTTATCGCATCACCTCACATGGCCACCGTCGGGCTCACCCCAGCCCCAGAAGTGGGTGGACTACTCACGCCTCATTGCAATAACAGACATTGATTGATGAAAAGAAACTTGCATTAAAACTAAATTCAAAAGCCTTTACAATCCTAGCAATCAACTTTCGCAGAAAGCCAAAACCTTAAAAACCTTAGAACTCCTAAACTCTATGTGTAACTAACTAATTGTCTCTGAAATTGAATTGTGTGTGACTTGGAATGTATAAAACTGAGCCCCCTAGGGCCTTATTTATAGGCTTCATTCCCTAGCTATTCTAGGAAAGAAGATATCTATCTCTATCTAAAATTATATCTAAAACTTGAAAGGATAAATAAAATGTTTTAAGGAAATAAATCAACTAGGAAAAGATAAAACTAAATAGGGTAAGTCTTCATGTCTTGATAGATCTTGTCTCCTTGATGATAGAACTTGATGGGATCGGATAGAATTTCGGCCAAATCGACTCCTTCGCGCCCAAGGAATCTCAATTCTACTCGGACAGGTCTCGTCGAGAAGTTTCTGGAAACGGCTCTACTCGACCTCGACCACGGCTCGTCGACCTCGAGTAGGGTGGTTCGTCGACTGGACTTCCTCGGCTAGATCTACTCGATGTGGCTCGGTCCTGGCTCACTGGCGCTTGTCGACCTCGAGTAGAGCTTGTCGATGTCGAGTAAGACTGATCATCGACTAGGTCTCCTCGGGTGGCTCTACTCGACAAGGCTCGGACAAGGCTCCTGGGCGTCGTCGACCTCGAGTAGTCTCATCGAGATCGAGTAGAGTTCTTCGTCGGCTTGGTGCATCCCGCTGGCAGCGGGTTTTCTTCCGCGGCAGCGAGTGGTCCGCTGCAGCGAGTGCCGCATGGGCGTCTTCGTCCTCGGCTTCTCTCCTTGTCGACTCCGGGTGTGGCGTCTGGGCTTCGTCGATCTCGACTAGGGCTTGTCGAGATCGAGTAATCTTCCGGAGCTCGGACTGGTCTGGCTCTCGATCAGGCTTTGTCGACAAGGCTGTGCTCGGGCATGCTCGTCTATGTCGAGTAGGGCCCACTCGAGATCGAGTAGCCTTGACTTTCAGCTTGGTTCCGCTGCTTTGACCTTGGACTTCTGTAGTGGTTTTCCGAGCTTTTCCGACCTTCTGTAGAATTGCTGTAATATGCCTCGATTTCTGCGAATTAAACAGAAACTGGTGTAGATTCCATAATTTGGCAAGTAAACATAAACTACATAGGTTCTGTACTGTTCTAAACCCAAATGAATGCAATGTATACAGAAATCGATATAAAAGTTACTGTAAAACATGGCAGATTTAGCTCACAACAACACGAGAGGATTGTTGAATGATAATAATTTCCTTCTTATTAAGTGTTATGTTATACCTAATAATCTAGATGCATATGTAACAAGGTAAATGGATACTTAGGATGGATAGATTAGGATATAGGTCAAAGGCTTTAGGTGGCTCAAGACCATGAGAAGTGGAAGAGACTCGGCTAGGCTCAAGGGTCCCATGGCGCCAAGGTCACTTCAAATGTGTTGAGGTCTAAAGCTAAAGCTTAAGACGTCGGCCCATTTCTGTAGCTTCGGCCCAACTCTCTGCTCCCACGACCCATACCTTTCTGAAGACACTCTAACTAAAGGAAACGCTGCGTTTCCTTTTATATCGATTTCTAACCCAAAGACGAGGCTTTATACCCGAGCCCTAACTAAAGGAAACGCTGCGTTTCCTTTAGTTAGGGCTCGGGTATAAAGCCTCGTCTTTGGAAACCCTAAAGGGTTGAGAGCTCCAGTTAATCGCTTCCGCTTCCGGAGAGAGAGAGAGAGAGAGAGAGAGAGAGAGAGAGAGAGAGAGAGAGAGAGAGAGAGAGAGAGAGAGAGAGAGAGAGAGTTGGAAACCCTAGAGGCGATTCGGGCGATTCGGTGACGATCCCTGTTCCACACTCCAACGAGCTTGAACCTCAAGCTCTTGATGTGACCCAAGGAGTCCGTGCTCGACTTAGGAAGGAGACGCTGCTTTGGTGTTCAACTTCGGCTCTTCATCTGCTTTTGTTCATCTTCGTCTTCCAGATGGAGTGAAGGGAGTATCTGTTCCTATTTTTCGCGTTTCTCCTTGATTACCTGTTGCTTGAGCCGCTAGATCTAGGATCGCTTTCTAGTTTATCCGTCTATCTGTATCCATGACCTGTATTCGATCATACATAGTGGATTCATGGGTTTAAGTCTCTGCCTTTTGAGGCTTCGCAGAGTAGGATAACCGAACCGCGTCACCAATCCTCGTGTTCTCTCTTGCTTTCGTTTATCTGTGCTTAGCTCTCCATTATTTCTGTTCTAGGGTTTAGATCCGTAATCTGGTTTTAATAAAGTGGTATCAGAGCTTGAGTGTCCCATTTCTTCCTTTCTCTTGTCTCTGTAGACGTGGGAAATAGATCTGGGGGCGTGGACATTGGGCAGGCCATATAAAGTATCCACTGGTCGGGCGTTGTTTCTCTCTCTTCCGACGTACCACCCCTGTTTTTCAAAACATATATGTTTTTGATCAAAACGTTTTCTATGTGCTTCTGTGTTAGTTTTTTCATTATCTGCTAGCTTATTTATTGTCTTAATCTTCAGTTCAACAATCTAACCCTAGTTTTCCTTTCTGTTTCAGATACCACTGCAGATTCCTTTGTCAAAATCAAGCCATTTGATGGCAAGATAGATTTTGCCTTGTGGCATGTCAAGATGAAAGCCATCTTGATCAAGGAATAATGATGGAGAGTTGTTTCACCAGTCACTCCACCCTCCACACCACAGGGAGACCCTTCAGTACAACAAACACCCCCTACACTGCCACCAATCCCTCTAGAAATCTCAGAATAAGCTTATGCCGAGATTATGCTAAGGCTCACAGATGATGTGGCTAGACAGGTAGCCAAAGTAGATGACCCCAGGACCCTTTGGTTATACCTGGTGGATTTATTTCTTGGTAAATCCCTGTCTAGTCGCATCTCTCTGCTCTGTAGGATCTTCACTTTTAAAATGAACACATCTATTACATTGAATGATAATCTGGATAAGTTTTTCAAAATGACACAAGAGCTAGAGAGATGTGATGATAGCATTAAGGATTCTCACCAAGCTATATTGTTATTAAACTCATTGCCCTCACAGTTTGATCATTTTAAGGATGTCATTCAGTTCTCAAGAGAGCCTCTCACTAAGTAACGTATAGTGGAGACTATCTCTGAGAAGAATGAGATGCTCAAAGTGTACAAATCCAAGCAATGTAAAGGCTCGGATTTTGAAATCCTAAATTTTTTGGAAAAAGAGAATTGAAAATGAATTTAAATCGAATTAAAAGCTTGTTTAACAAATTCCGACCCGAAATTAAAATTTTGTCGAACGATTCCATCCTGTTATCTCGCGAATTTAAAATAGTTATCGGATGGAGATATCCTTTTCGGTGTTAAAAATCTAATCGATTGAGAGAGCGGGATTCGGGGAAACTAACATTGAAAAACTAATTGCGGGATTCAAAATTCGCGTATTCGGGATTTATTTCTGGGTATTAGTTTAACCAATTAAACACTCAATCTCACACCCACTCCCTCCCCATACCCTACAACCCGAACCCATCCCTCTTCGGTTCACCTGCCCATCTTCACCATCACCATTACCTTCACCATCACCTTCACATTGTCACCCTCGCTTCTTCATCATCAACACCACCATCACCTCCCTCATTCCTTCTTCATCCCCTTTCCTCCCTCCTGCTCACGCCACTATCATCGCCCCTCACCACCATCACCGTAGCACCGAGCCACTGCCACCGTCACCTCCATTCTTCATCGTCGCCACCACCAATTCCTCTTCCTTCTTCAACGTTCCTCCCTCGACACCTCCAACAGCAGCAGCGAAGCCACCAGAAGTAGCCACACTAGCCACCGCAGCCCGGCGATCTCCTTCTTCCCCTGTTTCCACATCCAAGGTCGCCGCTCAAGTTGATCGTGAACCAAAACTTCGGTGAGCCGTTCTACTTCATTTTTTATCGGGACCACCCTCGAACTTCACCATCGAACTAACCCATCTCTGGTGCAGGTCCGAAGAGCCATAGCGAGCCACCGACGAAGTCCAGAACTCCGATCGAGAGCTCCGAAGTCGCGAAAAATTCATCTCGGTGAGCTTCGAATTTATCCTCGTTTCAATTCGATTTTTAGTCTTTTTTGATGTCTAGACTAGTCGGTAGTAAGAAAGGGCTGATTGCGGGACGATTGGGAGAGGTCGAGAGCTTCGACAGCTCGAGAGCGAGGCTGAGGGTGCGAGACGTGAGCAAGGCGAGCCTGGCCGGGAGTGCGAGCGAGGTGAGGACGAGGGAGCCGAGAGCTATGGCCTGTGGGAGTGTGAGCGGGTGGGAAGCTGGGTAGTGGGGCCCACCTTCTTGCTAATTTATATTAATTGTTTTGAGGTTAAATCGAATTGGGATATAATTTAACGGGTTCAGTTCAGTTCTATTCGGGTTTATCCGTAATTAATTAATTAGTCAATGGTATTTAAAATAAAATATAATTGGGACTTAAAGATTTATAAATAATTTGGAAAAAAATTTCAAGGTTAGAAAGTAATTTAATAAATAAATTAAAAAAGAAATTTAGCGAGTATTTTCCATGGTCGAAATCCTTAACTGTTTGGTTCGGATTTCAAAACGGTTTTGGAACTAACATGGGAATTATACTTGTTCGATGACTAACTAGCATGATAACATGATCGGTTGACTAACGACATGATATTTGTGACTAATAGCATGAATTGTGGTGATTTATTATAAGAGATTAAATATTGTTTACCGATGATGAGGATGATATATATTCGTATACTAAGTGGTAATATGTGAATTAGACTAAGTATGATATGGATATTGTCTAAGCTAATGAGTTGGCAAGTTACGATGAAAACGATATGAGATGATGAAACGAGATGAGAAATTGAATTGAGACATTAATGTTGTTGATGATGAGATGGTTAACTTATATATGTTTTATCTGAATATTGTGTGCGTTATTTGATATGTTTTGTGTAAGTTAGACTTAGACTTATTATGTTACTTATCTTCTAGGTGAGCTTTAATCCGCCTGGATTTGCTTGATTGCTATATTAATTGGATTATGCGCTTCTCTAGGTAAGTTCTTTGAACTTACTTATGATGGGCGCTCTATGCACTGGGTGTTATATAGTAGGCTAGTGTCCATGCACAATATGACTTAGAATCACGCTTAGGAGCTAAAATGAAAATCATATGATTTTTATATGTCCTTGCAAGAGATCGACCGTTATCTGTGAAGTAACTAGAGTCTTTGCTAGGGTCATAGGACGAACCAATCCCATCGGGTCCCGTCCTGAGTCAATCGAGTCATGGAACTTCCTTTACTTATATTATGAGCATGATTGCGAAAGCTGCCTGCGGGCCTTATTATTTCTTGTAGGGCGGGTTGGGCATGCGTGCCACCCGATTATTACGGAATACATTCACGAGCTGGCCAGTCTCCGCTCTATCGGAAGGAGGTGGAGGTAGGAGAGGGACATGTCACTTGGCATTTGGTGTGGATCCATTTATCGCATCCTGCATTATATTAAACTGTCAGTGTATATATATATATATATTCATGATGGGCGCTCTATGCACTGGTGTTATATAGTAGGCTAGTGTCCACGCACCATATGACTTAGAATCACGCTTATGAGCTAAAATGAAAATCATATGATTGTTATATGTCCTTGCAAGAGAACGGCCGTTATCTGTGAAGTAACTAGAGTCTTTGCTAGGGTCATAGGATGACCCAATCCCATCGGGTCCCGTCCTGAGTCAATCGAGTCATGGAACTTCCTTTACTTATATTATGAGCATGATTGCGAAAGCTGCATGCGGGCCTTATTATTTCTTGTGGGGCGGGTTGGGCATGTGTGCCGCCCGATTATTATGGAATGCATTCACGAGCTGGCCAGTCCCCGCTCTATCGGAAGGGGGTGGAGCTAGGAGAGGGACATGCCACTTGGCATTCGGTGTGGATCCATTTATCGCATCCTGCATTATATTAAACTGTCAGTGTATATATATATATATGTGTGTGTGTGTGTGTGTGTGTGTGTTTGTGTGTGTGTGTGTGTGTGTGTGTGTGTGTGTGTGTGTGTGTGTATGTGTGTGTGTGTGTGTGTGATTTAATTTCCGCATTGCATTACACATTTCATCTTAGAAATATGATGCTTATTATATGCCTCTTAGAGTGTGTTTACACACGCGCATGAGTGGCCTGATGATCGACCCAGATCCCCCTCTTTTTTTTAGATTCAGGTACCCGTTCCATTGTTTGAATTCGTGCTGTTGTGGCGGGGTCCATTCGTATGGCGGAGAGCGAGTGCTTGAAACTCTGATTTCACCAGATTTACACTTTTTGGGATTTCTTCCTACTTATACTCTGTTTGACCCGGCCTTGCCGCGGTACTGGTTGTATCATTTTTAGAATTTATGTCCTTTGCATGATAAAAGGTTTTACGCGTTGTAGACTTAGGACAGGTACAAGGGTTTACCCCGGGGTCTCCAACGGACCTTCAGGATTTGGGTGCAAAATCCCGCTTTAAACTACAAATCTTCGGTTTCAAACCTTCAACCTGTACTCGGAGTGCAATATCCCAACGAGGGGTTTTATCCCTCGAAACGTAACTCGGGAATTATAATCCCGGGCCGTTACAAAGGTGGTATCAGAGCTGAGGTTTTGCAATCCGAGTACAATAGGTTGAAGAGGTTTTGAAAATTGCCCAATGTTTTCAAATGGTTTTGGAAAATATTTTTTAAAGGGCAAAATGAATTTAATTGGAATTAAACATAAATGAATAAAGGGAAACAATCTCGGGGGTAGAGACCAAAGCGATAGACATCCCTTATGGATATAGAACTAGCCTTTATTTACAGATGGGCCTAGAAGACTCCAAGGAACACCACGGAGGTTGGAGTGTTGAGTTAGGAGGCCATGAGATTTTTGCCCCTCCGGCAAGTGTTGATAGGAGGAAATCAAGTATGCAAAATAGAATGTAAATAAACTAAGGCAAACCAGATTCCGTCCCTTGCAAATAATTACAAGACCTCCTCCTGATGTAGCAGCGGGAAGTCAGGATCGATCCACGAGGAAGCGTGTCAGCGGATCCTAGGCAGCAGTGGAATCTCACGGTCAGAAGTGGTCGACAACAGGGGTCCTAGATCTCGAGTACAGCAACTCGACAGAAGATCGGACAGTCGAACACAGCGCAGCAGCAAGCACAGGCACTGGTGGTCGATCTCGACAAGGCCTTACTCGAGCTCGAGTTGGGTCTTAGTCGACTTCGGCTTGTCTTGGTCGAATACTTGCACACAGAAGCTACAACGATGCTAGATCGAGAATCAGTAACTCGAGATCGACCAAGGTTGGTCGAGATCGAGAAAGACAGAAACTAAAATGAAATAAATTAAAGGCAAAGGCTTTTGAGACTCGAAAACTATGTATGAAAGGAACTTCCAAGATTGGGGTTTGCAACAACGATAACCAAGCATGCATAAGGCGGAAATAAAACAGATAATCAGGTGGATCGCATCAAAGGACTAAGCTCTCGCCTTTTCCAACAATTAGACAACTCTTTCAAGAAACCCTAATTGTCTCTATTGATTTTATGTTTACAATCCAAGTTGTTATCATGGATCTCCATTAGATGGGTAATAAACACATAACAAGTAGTAGATGCTCAAAACATGATAAAAGTCGGATCTTTACCTCAATTATGCATGGCTATCGTCGGGCTCGCCCCAACCCTAGAAGTGTGTGGACTACTCGCGCTTCATCATAATTAAAGACATCAATAATAAAAAGAAATAAACTTGCATTAATAAAATAAAATAGAGCTTACAACCAAAGGAAGCCAATTCCGCTCTCGCTTCACCAACTCCTCTTGGCCACTCTCTCTCTCTCTATCTCTACTACTACTAATTGTTGTCTGATGGAATGAATAGAAATTAGCCCCCTAAGGCTTTATTTATAGGCTTCTAACCCTTGCTAATCAAGGATAGAAATCTTTATCTATATCTAAAACTATATCTAAAAGCATTAAAGATAAATAAAAGCAACAACATAATTAAATCTAAATAAGGGAAATATATCTAAAGTGTCTTCAAGTGGATAGATCTCTCTCTTCATGATGTATCTTGATAAAATCGGATAGAATCGGCAATCTTCGGGCACAAGTAATCCCAATCCGAGTAGGATAGAGCAAAACGCGTTACGCGGCTTCTGGAGGCTTCCTCGATCTCGAGTAAGGCTACTCGATCTCGAGTAGGATTGTTGGTCGACTGGTGTGGCTCGGCGTCTCGGCTAGCTGGTGCTCGATAGGCTCGGACTCTGGCTCACAGGTTTGGTCGATCTCGAGTGCCCCTTGTCGACATCGAGTAAGGATGGCTCGTCGACTAGTGTTGCTTGGGCTGGTCGGGCAAGTCTTCTCGATGTGTTCGGACACAGGCTCCTAGGCGTCGTCGATCTCGAGGAGTGGTCCTCGACATCGAGTTGGGTGTCCGGGCATGGTCGGGTTGTCTCTCCTCGGCATCCTCGGGTGGCCTTCTCGACTCCGGTTGTCTTTGAAGCTTTGTCGACATCGAGTAATGGTACTCGATCTCGAGTAGGTTGCTGGAGCCGGGTTGTTCGTCTTCGGCTTCTCGACATGATCCTCCTCGATCCTGGCAGGTGTCTAGACAGGGGTTGTCGAGATCGACTATGGTTAGTCGACATCGAGTAGACTTGGGCCTCCGTCCTTGCTTCTTGGTTTTCTCCCGAAATGACTCCATATTCTGCAATATTAAACAGAAACTTATGTAGATCTCCATTTCTGACAAATAAGCATATACTACATAAATTCGACATATTCCCAATCCGAAATATGCAAAATGTAAAGAATATGGAACTAAAATATGCATAAAGACATGGCTACTTTGGGGACATCAAATCACCCCATACTTAGACTTGCTTGTCCTCAAGCAATAACCAAACAATAACCAAGACCTACAACACATCCTTCAACTCTTCGCCTTTGTCAAAAGCAACATCTCAAGTAGTAGCAATGTAAGACAAGTGAATTTAACGTCATTACACATATATGAGCGATCCATAAGCATAGGCAATATAAATCCAACCTCACAGGAATAAGGTGTTTACACTCAGCTCTCAATGTGTTTAGGCTATGTAGATCATCTCTCAACTCAATTCCATACACAATCTCATAAACATTGCAATTTTAATATAAATCCACTTCGCAACCAATTATGAAAATGCAATAAGAATTATCAGGAGGACTTCGCTCAATAGAAGTCTTCAAAGAAGATTCCATTCGGAGGGGTTGTAATGGGGCTTGGGAAGAAATAATAAGGTATGGAATTATTTGGCCATGTGGTGCTTAATAGAATTCGGGAATCAAGACTCCTAAATCTCCAACACAACTCAACCAAACCACAACTCTCAATCATATGCATCAACCAAACTCTCCAATTTACTTCAATGAAGTATGTAACCCTTCAAACTTCCTTAACCTCTCCAAAGTATGTATTTTGCAAAATAATGAAAGAAATAAGGTAAATTTGGCTCACGCACTTTATTCACAAACATATATACTTTTTCTTTTGTGTTTTTTTTTTCTTTTTTTTTGAACGAAAATAAAACAAAACTAATGCTAGTGCATTTATATGGTGAGCCAAAAATCCTTTTACATAGTATGCATAGCAAGATAAAAATATAAAACCAACCCATATCTCAAAAAATCCTTCTTACTTGAAATGCGACATAAGCTCATTCTCTCCACAAATCATCATTTCAACCACTCTAACTCTTAATTCCCAAATGGGGTCAGGCTCAATTTGGCTAAGGATAATTTTGTGGAGTTCACAATAAAAGTCTCAGGCTAATGTTCTGGCTTCAAGCAGGGATAATGCAGGGTAGGTAAAGAGAGGATAAAATTGGCTTAAAAGGTGCCTCCATCATTTAATTCTCAATCACATAAACATATAAATGCATTGGCTTTGAATAACTATCACAACATTTAGAGATGCATAGGAAGAGTAAATACACTCAAGAAAGCAGAGAGATTTTTAATGTTCTCCCTATAAGGCTAAAATTCTCACTAGGACAATTTTTGTTGGATTTTAACCTTTAGCTTAGGATCATATGTGCTCAATTTCATCACAAGTTCACAATCCACATAAAAACAATTTCGAGGACTTAGGCTAAACCTTCCAAACACGCCATAGGATTTATATGATCAAGTCAGTCATTATTTATCATCATAGGACATCTAAGTTAGGGTATAAAAACTAAAACAATGCAAAAAATTTTAAACATGCATTTTTTTTTCTTTTTTTTTCTTTTTCGACATTTTCTATTTTTTTATTTTCTTTTTGATTTTTTCCTTATGCAACTAAAAACAAGAGTAAAGTATGGAAAAGACTAAAATGCATAAAATTTAAACATGAATGCATAACATAAAAATTAAAAAAAATAAAAAATTTCACCATGTAATACCAAAAAGCAAGACTAAAACATATGATAATGACAATGAGCCCTTCCCCCACCCCATACTTAAAATTTACAGTGTCCCCACTGTATAAAAATTAAATAATAACAAGAGTAAAAGAAGGAACTCACAGGATAACTCATCAAGGAAGGCGAATCAGTGCAGTCGAGGAAGTAGGCTTGTCGATCTCGAGTACAGGGTACTCGATCTCGAGGAGCTTCGTCTGCGTCCAGTGGTTTCTGAAGTCGGGGAGCTTCTGGTGGCTTGTCGATCTCGAGTTGGCCTACTCGATCTCGACGAGTGTCTGGGCTGCTCCTCCTTGTCGTCGTCGACTTGGCCTTCGTCGATTCTGACTTGTTTTTCAGGGACTTCTTTATTCCACTTTTCGCGATCCTTATATACTTGCGGACCTAAAAGTGTTAGATTGCACACAAAAACAAGACTATCCACATGAAGTATTCTAAAAGACATAAAACCCAAACCAAAAACAAAAACCAAAAAGTTCCAAAGGTCCAAAAATTCATAAAGTTTACATACATGCTCTAGATTTTAGAGTCGCTAGGCCGACTTCTCCGTTTGCGCTCAAGGACCATTAGTGTGGGGCCCGCTCATGCTTGGCCCTTCTCCTGGATCATCTAGGTCCTGATGGTTATATGAAAGCTCAGCTGATAGGTGGTTGCTTGCATCATCTTCCTTCTCTTTCTTTTTCTTCCTTCCAGCCCTTAGCTTTCGCAGATTTTTTCGCCATGGGACCTTACCTCCCCTTAAATTATTGAAAAATTTCTTTATGGACTGAGGGGGAGTAGGATTTATACCTGAACTTACCTTTTCGGACCCAAAACAGAAATCTTTGGGTTCGGGGCTATTCGATGTCGAGTACGGCTGATCGACCTCGAGTACAGGGACCCCATACTTAGGCTCTGGGCAAGTCAGTGGCTCAGCAGAGGTTGTCGACCTCGACAAGGTCTTGTCGAGATTGAGTAGAGCCCTTGTCGAGATCGAGTTGGCTTGGTCGATCTCGAGGACGGTGTTGGTGCTTTCCTCCGCTGCTTTCTTGGTCCCTTGGTTGCTGATGCCTTTCACCTCCAGCCATGAAATTTCCTCTTTTGCAGGGCCAAAAGAGAAATCTAAAACCTCATCGCCTATGGTGAAGGTGAGCGATCGATTCTTAAACACTGATTCTGGCATCTGCAGTTGTTAAGAATGGTCTACCAAGAATAATAGGGCTAGTAGGATCTTCAGCGCAGTCTATGATAAGGAAATCTGCTGGAACAAAGAATTTACCAACCTGGACGGGGACATTCTCAACTATACCTGTAGGGATGACCACTGTATTGTTTGCCATGTATAGTTTGGCATCCACAGGTTCTATGCATCCTATCTTTACCTTCCGCCAGATTGATAGAGGCATGATGCTCACACTTGCCCCTAAATCACATAGAGAATCATATTTATATTGCCCAAAACCCACAGTAACAGAAAACTTACCAGGGTCAGGTCTCTTTTCAGGGAAGTGAAGTACTTTGCATTCGCCTGCGATCTCTGAGATGGATCGCTTCTTACTCAGGATTTCCTTCAGAAATTTGACATATCCAGGCATCTCTTGTAGGGCTTCTGTCAAAGGAATAGAAACATTCAGTTCTTGCATCATATTAACAAATCTGGTAAACCTACCTGCAGTGGGATCTTTCTGTGCTTTGGAAGGGAAAGGCAGTGGCTTTTTCTGCTTCGGAACAGGATCAGACGTCGGAGGTGTTGCAGAGTCGTCGACCTCTGCCAGATTTTTCTCCTCGATCTCGACCAGGGGCTCCTCGAGATCGACTGAGGTGGTCGACTTTGACTTGCTGGGTTTTGCAGTGGAGTCCGAGCTAGGCTTCTGGGCTTGGTCGAGGAAAGTCTTGTCGAGATCGAGTACGCTCTCCTCGAGATCGAGTAGGTTCTGTTCTGTCTCAAGTTGCTGCTCTGCCTTGCCTTGCTGTTTCCCGACCTCTGGCTCGTGTAATTGATGCCCACTTTTGAGTTTGATAGCTGCGACATATCCGGTTTTCCCCTTAGGATTTGGTTCTGTTTGCCCAGGGAGCTATCCGGATGGTCTTGGGATCTGTGCAGCGATTTGACCCATCTGGGTCTCTATTCCTCTTTTCCAGATATCCAGTTCTCCAAATTTTGTAGTGATGTTCTGGAACTGGTTGTTGATGGTGCCCTGATTCCGACGCATCTCCTCAAGGATCAGCTGCAGATCATCCTTCTTTTGATCCCTTTTTGGATGTCCTGGAGCTCTGTAGGGGGGGGGGGGGGTTCCTAGGGGGACCTTGGTTCCACTGTGGTTGATAGAACCGTTGATCTCCCATGTAGTGATTTGGACCCCCAGCGTAGGCTGCTTCCTCATGTGTCTTTGCCATTCTGACTTGCTCAGTGTGTGGGCACTCAGTAGTGGTGTGCCTCTGTGATCCGCATTCTATGCAAGGCTGGTTGACAGATAAGTATTTGACTTGCTTGAGGAACTTGCAATTCTGGTCTCTGTAGAACTGCTCCCTGACATCTGGGTCACTCTCCTTTGCTGGCTCATAGAGTGGCATAGATGGTGCTGGCCTGGCATAGGAGCTCTCCTCATAGTTTGTAGTAGACCCATATTTGTTGTCATAATTGGTGAGCTTGTCTAGCACACCCCATGCGTCAACTGGCGGCATCGTCAGATACTCATAGCGAGTATACTGGTTGATTTTGTCCTTGGCGACTTGATCAAGAGAGTTGAAGAAGATCTCCTGAATGACGTAAGGTGGCTGTCCATGAGTAGGGCAAGATCGCAGCAGTTATTTGTAGCATTCCCATGCCTTTGCCAGCGGTTCCCCATGCTTATGTTTGAAGGCGGTGATTTTCTGGCGGAGGAGTGCTGTCTTGGCAGGTGGGAAGAATTTATTCAGAAACTCTTGCTCTACTTGGGCCCATGTTGTGAGTGATCTTGGTTTCAGCCTTTCAAGCCACTTCAGTGCAGGCCCAGCGAGAGACCAGCGGAAAGCCTTCATCTTGATATATTCCAAAGTTGTACCTTCAGCAAGAGTACGGCACATGTCAGAAAAATTGGTAATATGCTCAAGAGGGCACTCATTAAATTTGCCATAAAAAGCATTATTTTTAAGCTCTATAAGAAATTGAGTGCAAATTTCATAAGAGTTTTCAGGGATTAGAATCGCCGATTCAGGCACGACGAGCGTTGGATGCATATAATCCTCTACAGTAGTTGGATATTGGGCAAGCTCAGCTTCTGCTTGCCTCGCGCGCTCAGCTTCTTGTTCCCTCGCTGCCCTTTCAGCGGCGATAGTAGTATCCTTTGCGGCTAGCTCCCTAGTAAGCCTCTGTATCAGCTGCTCCTGTGTTTCTGCGACTGCCATGGCTCTTTTCAGTCTAGCGTGGGCTTGTATAAGATGTTCTGGGTTGTCTAAGCCGTCAAACTCAGGTGGTTGACCAGAACGGCGCATACACCTGTAAAGTAAACTCAAAGAGAATGTGAGACATCCCTTATGGATATAGAACTCGGGAAACGTTAGGCAAAATACTAGCCTTTATTTACAGATGGGCCTAGAAGATTCCAAGGAACACCACGGAGGTTGGAGTGTTGAGTTAGGAGGCCGTGAGATTTTTGCCCCTCCGGCAAGTGTTGATAGGAGGAAATCAAGTATGCAAAATAGAATGTAAATAAACTAAGGCAAACCAGATTCCGTCTCTTGCAAATAATTACAAGACCTCCTCCTGATGTAGCAGCGGGAAGTCAGGATCGATCCACGAGGAAGCATGTCAGCAGATCCTAGGCAGCAGTGGAATCTCACGGTCAGAAGTGGTCGACAACAGGGGTCCTAGATCTCGAGTACAGCAACTCGATAGAAGATCGGACAGTCGAACACAGGCAAGCACAGGCACTGGTGGTCGATCTCGACAAGGCCTTACTCGAGATCGAGTTGGGTCTTAGTCGACTTCGGCTTGTCTTGGTCGAATACTTGCACACAGAAGCTACAACGATGCTAGATCGAGAATCAGTAACTCGAGATCGACAAAGGTTGGTCGAGATCGAGTAAGACAGAAACTAAAATGAAACAAATTAAAGGCAAAGGCTTTTGAGACTCGAAAACTATGTATGAAAGGAACTTCCAAGATTGGGGTTTGCAACAACGATAACCAAGCATGCATAAGGCGGAAATAAAACAGATAATCAGGTGGATCGCATCAAAGGACTAAGCTCTCGCCTTTTCCAACAATTAGACAACTCTTTCAAGAAACCCTAATTGTCTCTACTGATTTTATGTTTACAATCCAAGTTGTTATCATGGATCTCCATTAGATGGGTAATAAACACATAACAAGTAGTAGATGCTCAAAACATGATAAAAGTCGGATCTTTACCTCAATTATGCATGGCTATCGTCGGGCTCGCCCCAACCCTAGAAGTGGGTGGACTACTCGCGCTTCATCATAATTAAAGACATCAATAATAAAAAGAAATAAACTTGCATTAATAAAATCAAATAGAGCTTACAACCAAAGGAAGCCAATTCCGCTCTCGCTTCACCAACTCCTCTTGGCCACTCTCTCTCTCTCTACTACTACTAATTGTTGTCTGATGGAATGAATAGAAATCAGCCCCCTAAGGCTTTATTTATAGGCTTCTAACCCTTGCTAATCAAGGATAGAAATCTTTATCTATATCTAAAACTATATCTAAAAGCATTAAAGATAAATAAAAACAACAACATAATTAAATCTAAATAAGGGACAAAAATCTAAAGTGTCTTCAAGTGGATAGATCTCTTTCATGATGTATCTTGATAAAATCGGATAGAATCGGCAATCTTCGGGCCCAAGTAATCCCAATCCGAGTAGGATAGAGCAAAACGCGTTACGCGGCTTCTGGAGGCTTCCTCGATCTCGAGTAAGGCTACTCGATCTCGAGTAGGATTGTTGGTCGACTGGTGTGGCTCGGCGTCTCGGCTAGCTGGTGCTCGATAGGCTCGGACTCTGGCTCACAGGTTTGGTCGATCTCGAGTGCCCCTTGTCGACATCGAGTAAGGATGGCTCGTCGACTAGTGTTGCTTGGGCTGGTCGGGCAAGTCTTCTCGATGTGTTCGGACACAGGCTCCTAGGCGTCGTCGATCTCGAGGAGTGGTCCTCGACATCGAGTTGGGTGTTGATGAACGGTTTTTAGTCGCCTAAACCGTATCAAAATAAATTCGAACTTACTAACTAATGTAGCGTGGTAAGCACGAGTCGATCCCACAGAGAATCAAGTTATTCCTAAGTTAAGTCTATTTACCAATTATGACAAAAGAGGGGTTTTGGTGTGATGAGATCGAATAAGAAAGAAAAGAAAATAAACTATAAACAAATAACGGAGATAACAATTAAGAAGATAGTTTCATCTACAAATATCCACTTTAATTTGACTAGTTGATCCTCGATTCTTCTTCAAGTTCTCTTTTCATCCTCTTATTGTTCCTGTCCTGATCTTGTGTAAATTACTAGTCCTACGAGTCCTAGTAACCCTTACTAATTAGATAACCCTAACACGGTCAAGATTCAACCTAATAGTAGCATTAAGATTAAGGATTAACCAGGATACATGCAACACCAAGCTACGAGTCAGCATTCAACATGTAATTGATTCTCTACACACCAGTTTAGTCCTACGAGTCCTAAAAAGGCATGACTGCTACTATGGATTATGGATTAAGGTTCGCTACGAGGAATCTACAAAATCCTAGCAATAATCTCAACTAGTTGTACGGACTAGAAGAAATCAACAATATTCGCAAAAGAATCAATACGAATCAATAGGAATAGAACAAGAATAGAAATCTCACAACTTTATCAAACCCAAGCTTCAATCTATAGACGAAACGGAAGAGTTTAGATCTCCATAAAACTAAGACAAAACACAATTAGGGTTAAGGTGGAAACTAAAGTCGGCTACTGTCTCGGTCACCGTTCGGCTCCGTATGAATGAGAATATATATTCTTGAGCAATCTATCCTAATCTAAATATTATATAAATATATTAAGCTATCTATCTACAGTAACTATCCTAATTTAAATAATATATATCTAATCTAATATAAATACATGAAGAGACTAGTGATGCAGGTTTGGTGGAGCACAAGTCATGCCTTCCGGAGCCGCGTCACCATTTCTCAGCCCGGCCCATTTATGCAGCCGGCCCAGCTTGCCTTCCTATTTGCAAAACGATCCCATATATTATGAGCAACCTCCAAATTTACGCGATCCAGTCTATAAATACCTGAAATGTATAAAAGCACTAGTGTAGACTCCGAAAATCAAATAATACAAATTAACTATAAAATAGGTAAAATATGCATGAAAATACGCTAATATAATATGCAATTATACGACTAAAATAGACCCTATCAAACTACCCCATGCTTAGACTTTTGCTTGTCCCCAAGCAAATTAATCACAAAACAACGACAGACTCAAAATGAAAGACAAGACTCAAGACTCAAAGAAATTTCTATGAATGATCACTCATTAGTATGGTTCTCATGGCTACCGGAGTATTTATTATGTTAAGCTCAAAACAGTTATGACACTATGAGACCCACATCAAACCCTTCATACTCATTTCTTTAAACTTCGATTAGGTTCAGGGGATGCTTGCATTCAGAATGTATTGAGCAATCAAATTCATTAGGCACTTAAAAATCGTCATAAACACCCATAGATTACTAGGCCTTTTCTACTTCGGAATTTCATTTAAGCTCATACTTTTCCTTTTTTTTTTGTTTCTCTAAACACTTTTTCTTCATCCTTGCATGAATTTTATTCTCCACAAACAGGATCGGTTACTAACCGTATTTTTTTTCTTTTCCCATGATTGTCGAGTGAATTTTATCCCCCTCGAACATTTCTATCAAGCTTGGTTTATTGATGATTCTTTTCACTCGAGTGAATTTTATCCTCCTCAAGCGGTGTAAGTGAATTTTATCCTCCTTACACTCATCAACCCAGCATATCTCAAAACACATCAAACATATACCAAATCACATCAAATAAATGGCCGAATTTACTAGTGCTTTTCATCAGGGGATTAGACATACAATAGAAATAATATAAAAATTTTCAAAATTGCTCTAAACTGAACATCCAACCAATAATCAAGTTATAACTAAAGCTCATAATCCAGATTATCTATGGAAATCCCACAAGTGTCTTTGTTCAATTCAAATTCATATTTATTAACTCTTAAGCCATGAAGAACCATATATCATCATCGAGGTCATACCAATAATAGAAACAACTCTGTAACACAACTAAAATGAAAAACTAACAAAAAAAAAAACTAAGACTCAATATAACTTAAGATCATGAGATATTATCAAATACCTACAATGCAACCTATAATGCAATGCAATGCATAACAAAAATTATACAA
Organism: Persicaria maculosa; assembly: GCA_963922045.1. NCBI lineage: Eukaryota > Viridiplantae > Streptophyta > Magnoliopsida > Caryophyllales > Polygonaceae > Persicaria > Persicaria maculosa. The sequence continues at coordinate 56,166,040 of OY998253.1, forward strand.
AAAAAAAAAACAAAAAACTAACATATAAATAAAATGCGGAGCTACACTTGAATTCCCCCACCCCATGCTTAAAATCTTACTTTGTCCTCAAAGTAAAGAAAATTAATGGAATAGGTAGAGGAAACTCACCAAATAATCAGGTATTCCAGAACAAGCTGGTAACTCAAGTGAAGGTAGTGGTGTTGCCTCTGAACAGACCATAAAATTCAGCAACTTCTCATAGGTACAGGACCTGTCCAACACCACAAACAGCAACAAAAACAAGCCAAACTTGCATAGCAATCAGTACCAGATTCAATTTAGTAACAAAGGAATATCAAAACATAAAATTCAGCAAGATAGGTGACTATTCCTAAGTACCAACACCCTTAAAATATGATAAAAGATCTGAAAGTACAGCCCTAGGTGTGCAGCAGAAACTCTCAGCAGCTCTTGGATGCAATTGGCATATGTGAACCTTCTCAGAGTTGGATAAATATAGGAAGTCTCCTTTGCAATTTGTCCTGGCCAAGACATAAAACAAAGAAAACACACCACAACCGAACACATTCCAACTTTCCAAGCATAATAATATCATCCAAGTAAAAGAAATAACAAATACCAACTCAGCAAAAATCAACCCATCAACTCATGCTTAGTCATTTAGGACAAATGAAAAACATGGAATGTACGTGACTTCAAGGAGCAAAAATTGAAACATGAGCACCAACTCAAAGTAGCTAGGCTTGTCCATAATAACAATTAGAACTCAAAGCAAGACGCCATATTCAACAAGAATTCCTTAAAATCAAGTAAGTCAACCGCCAATTCAAGCAACAACTAAGCAATCAAATAAAAATCAGCCCTATAGATCATGCTCATCCATATTTTGCAACTAAATTCATGAAAATTGGATATGGACACAGGGAGCATGAGACAAACCAGTAAACTGCAAACAAGTCTCATTTAGGAATAACTTAATGGAAAGCATACGACCTGAAAATTTCAGTTACTGGCCATTCTATTACGACAACTCAGATTATCAACCCTAAGCAACACCCTCCCCAACAGTTATCCTTGCCCTGCAACTCATGCTCACTCACAATTTCAAATAAAAGATATGATATCCAAGTGATTCCAGGGATCAATTTATAGACAGAAGATCACAAGTGATAACTAAAATCAAAATTTCTTAGTCAAGCAGAGAGCATCAAACAATTCAGCAGCCACCATTTCTCATAAGTGAAAACTTTCACAGACCAAAATCAGGAGCTAAAGTGATCAAGTTTAGCATGAAAATTGAGTCAAGTTCCACTTCTAATTATATCCAAACAGGAATTCACCCAAACCACAACAATCGAACTCGAGCGGAACCAATCGACCACTCAATCAGTTCAACAACAATTAAGCACCAAATCAGTCCAAAAAAACCCAAAATCGAAATTCATCAACAACTAGCTCAGGAATAAAATAAGATATGAGCAATTTCAACATAATCAACTCATCATCCTCTTCGATAAATCAAGAGAATCAGCTAATTGATGAAAGGATGAAGAGGATGACATACCTGCACTTACCAGTGTGAAATCACGGTCGTGGAAAATTCAGAGTCGCCTAGATGAAGGTGAATCAACGGCAATTGGAGGCAGCAGGCGACTAGCAGTAGAAATTCCCAAAGACCGGTGGTCTGGTGCTGGGGCAATGCTGGCGGTCGGCAATCGGCAGTGGCTGAGAGCGGGATCTTCCTGCTGTGCTGAGAAGAGGTGGAAGAAGGGGTTGTGACTGTTGGGCAATTCTGGCTGGCCGAGACTTGCTGGGAAGTCCAGCGATTTTGGGAGATCGCCAGTGGTCAGGTGGCGAGGATCCGATTTCAGATTTCCGGAGTTGTGGTCGGCCAGGCAGAAGAAGAGGCGGCGGTCAGAAGATACGACCAGGAGAGAGAAGAAGGCGGCCCTTGGGTTAGGGTTCCGTCGAGACAAGGGCGAAGGGGACAGTGGTGGCGGCCGGCGGTCTCAGGGGTGGCAAGCAGTGGAGAACAGGGACCGAGAGAGATTGGTGGTCGGAAACGGGGCATGGTGAGATGAGGGCGAGGAAGATGCCGGCTTGGGAGAGGCGGCTTGGAAGAAAGAGGCTCGACCCCCTTTTTTTTCTTTTTTTTTTAAAAAAAAATATACTCCTAACTAAAATGAATAAAAAAAAGAAATAAAAAAAATAACTAAAAATAAAACGGCATTATTAAAAAAAACAAAAAAAAAACTCATACCTTGGGTTGCCTTCCAATCCTTACCTATCGGACATTGTCAAAGCCCTCAGCAGTCTGTCATATTCCTGTGCACACATCTTACCCAAAACATTATAGCACACTAATAAATTGAAATTATATAATACTATATAGGTTAGAAACACTTTCAATTTATCAAAGGTATGACTCCCTACTGATGGAATATGATACCACCAGTTCAGTTCCACTGGTGGATTTTCAAAATAACAATTAAAAGGATCCACATAATCACCGTTACCTTCCAAATTGCAAACGTTTACCTGTATTACCTCTCGAGCCTCAGCAGGTGGCTCTGGACATGGTTCATCAATGGGGGAGATCAGACTAAATTCATTGGATGGAGTAGGAGACACAACATCTGAAACCTCATGTGTCGACTCATGAGATTCCATGTCAGGAAGCACTGGACCATCTTCTCCATCGGCAAAGAAACTATCGTTGTCTATGAACAATTCCTCCTCGTTATGAAACCAACTAGGAGGGAATGAATTAAGCACAATGACTTCGGAAGGATCTTCCATTCTTGCATCCTTCACTGTCTCAGGAGATGACGGAATGGATTGGCATTCTTTATCAACTTGAGGGGTGACCATCTGCTCTGCTATTATCTCGCTTAATGTTTGAGTAAGTTGGTTCATTCGTTCCCCCAAGTTTTTGATCCTTTCACCATTCTCTTGTATCCTCTCACCATTCTCCTGTATCGCTTGAGTAAGGGCTTGGATTTCATCGTCCAAGTATGTGACAGAGTCCCTCATTGGTAGTGATACCGAAGTGAAGGATTCTTCCTGCGCAATATGGTAATCCATATATCAGAAAAAATCCCACAACCCCGACAAACCTAACCGTGCTAGGCCTCCGTTACTCATGTGCTCAGCAAGCGCTCGTGTCTCAGCAGTCATCCCGTCAATTATACAAACAATGATATCTCGGATGCTGTCTTGATAACCCCGTGACTTACGGATGTCAACTCATCTCTGCAATCTGGTAAGATATTGGTGAAAGTTCTCACCTTGAAACTGTAATAACCTCAGCATCTCAAAAGTTAGTAGCAAGGGTGTTATGAACCGTAAGATAGGTTCAAAACAAATTAGATATATACAAAAATTGATGAACGCACAAAACAAAGAAATACACTTTGATTCCCCGGCAACGGCGCCAATTTGATGAACGGTTTTTAGTCGCCTAAACCGTATCAACATAAATTCGAACTTACTAACTAATGTAGCGTGGTAAGCACGAGTCGATCCCACAGAGAATCAAGTTATTCCTAAGTTAAGTCTATTTACCAATTAAGACAAAAGAGGGGTTTTGGTGTGATGAGATCGAATAAGAAAGAAAAGAATATAAACTATAAACAAATAACGGAGATAACAATTAAGAAGATAGTTTCATCTACAAACATCCACTTTAATTTGACTAGTTGATCCTCGATTCTTCTTCAAGGTCTCTTTTCATCCTATTATTGTTCCTGTCCTGATCTTGTGTAAATTACTAGTCCTACGAGTCCTAGTAACCCTTACTAATTAGATAACCCTAATACGGTCAAGATTCAACCTAATAGTAGCATTAAGATTAAGGATTAACCAGGATACATGCAACACCAAGCTACGAGTCAGCATTCAACATGTAATTGATTCTCTACACACCAGTTTAGTCCTACGAGTCCTAAAAAGGCATGACTGCTACTATGGATTAAGGTTCGCTACGAGGAATCTACAAAATCCTAGAAATAATCTCAACTAGTTGTACGGACTAGAAGAAATCAACAATATTCGCAAAAGAATCAATACGAATCAATAGGAATAGAACAAGAATAGAAATCTCACAACTTTATGAAACCCAAGCTTCAATCCATAGAAGAAACGGAAGAGTTTAGATCTCCATAAAACTAAGACAAAACACAATTAGGGTTAAGGTGGAAACTAAAGTCGGCTACTGTCTCGGTCACCGTTCGGCTCCGTATGAATGAGAATATATATTCTTGAGCAATCTATCCTAATCTAAATATTATATAAATATATTAAGCTATCTATCTACTGTAACTATCCTAATTTAAATAATATATATCTAATCTAATATAAATACATGAAGAGACTAGTGATGCAGGTTTGGTGGAGCACAAGTCATGCCTTCCGGAGCCGCGTCACCATTCCTCAGCCCGACCCCATTTATGCAGCCGACCCAGCTTGCCTTCCTATTTGCAAAACGATCCCATATATTATGAGCAACCTCTAAATTTACTCGATCCAGTCTAAAAATACCTGAAATGTATAAAAGCACTAGTGTAGACTCCGAAAATCAAATAATAAAAATTAACTATAAAATAGGTAAAATATGCATGAAAATACGCTAATATAATATGCAATTATACGACTAAAATAGACCCTATCAGGTGTTCGGGCACTGTCGGGTTGTCTCTCCTCGGCATCCTCGGGTGGTCTTCTCGACTCCGGTTGTCTTTGAAGCTTTGTCGACATCGAGTAATGATACTCGATCTCGAGTAGGTTGCTGGAGCCGGGTTGTTCGTCTTCGGCTTCTCGACATGATCCTCCTCGATCCTGGCAGGTGTCTAGACAGGGGTTGTCGAGATCGACTATGGTTAGTCGACATCGAGTAGACTTGGGCCTCCGTCCTTGCTTCTTGGCTTTCTCCCGAAATGACTCCATATTCTGCAATATTAAACAGAAACTTATGTAGATCTCCATTTCTGACAAATAAGCATATACTACATAAATTCGACATATTCCCAACCCGAAATATGCAAAATGTAAAGAATATGGAACTAAAATATGCATAAAGACATGGCTACTTTGGGGACATCAGCAAGTCGTCCCTCGAAGGATGGCATAGATCGTTTTTATACCTACGTTTATATATACATATATGCAATTGAGCCCGAGGGCGATCCTCCTCGAAGAGGATCATATTAATCTTGTTGATTGCTTTCGTTATGAGTGCTATTGTGCTTATGATAGCGAACTAATCAATATTCCTTGACTTGAATCATGTGTTGAATAACCGGGAAACGGGATAGCGAGAGAAAGCCTTGTTCTTATGTAATCAGAATTCTTATCTTGTCGGAATAGACCTTACATAATTCAAACCCCCTCATGGTTCTGACTCTGTCATCCGCCCCACCAAAACACCTAGGCATGTTAGCAAGGGCCGAGAAGCGTATGCTCTCCCTATTTTGAGTCCTGTTTGATATCCCACTATCTATGCTGCTATTGAGTCTCGTACCTGAGGTTGGGGTCTTCCACGGGAAATTTGGGGTGGTCAACTAAATACCTTCAGAAATCGTGTCGGATATGAGGGTTACATGAGTATGCTAGTGGGGGTGAAGATTTATATCGTTTCGAGATAGAATTGAGTTGTCTTATGGAGCCAGCCCTTTCTATCCACATAATGGCCAACCATGTCTTCTTGCCACAAGAGTCTAAAGACGAGTTCTAACCTCACATCTAGGAAACAACATGAATGTCCTTGTGTCCTACCCAGCGAGTCATATTAGCGTCCCACGGGGAAATGGGGTGGTGAGTCGGTGATTGCCCTTAGAGAATTCTGTCAAGTTATAATGATAGCCTCCTTGTTATTTAATGACATGCTATATTGGTATAATTCAGCATGACTTGCTTGGTACCTTGCATGGTTGCACTTATGAGTGGATGCATGTGTCGTATGTATTGAATTCCCATAATTACTGTCTCCCTATGAACTAGGTCCATGATAGTGTGGCCAACTCTCGTTGCATGTTTAACACGTAAATCATATGACTTAGCATGCCAGATTAACCTAATTGACCCTCATCGATTGTGTGCATGTTTAATGAGTATTGCTAGTATCATGTAAGACATATACCTCCCAATTATAGGCTCTCGTATGATTGTGTGACGTCGTAGTCTTACTATGCGAATATGGATGTATCTGATGAGATATTTGCTATATCAACCATGCATGAACTGACCATACCCTTAGTATGATTTTTAGGGTACATCTTAGCATGCTTTCCGTAATATTACGACTTGCTTAATTATGTATCTAAATGAGTGATAAGTCGTGCATATGATATCCTGTGATGTTTGCTAGATCTTGCATAACGTATGCCATATATGTCCCATGTCAGTCTGTGCATACATGTTCTTAGTCTATCAAGCATGATTGGTGAATGAAATGATAGGTTGCCAGCTTGTTCTGCGCACATATAAAGATGATTATATGAACATGTTATGAATGCATAAATCGATATTCCTTGAGATATGTACATACTAGTGTGAAATAATGTGATGATATCTCTTGATTTTTATGTGTTTGTGTGCCACAATTAAAAGGGCATCGTTGTAACTCTCGGGTTGGGATCTTCTCCTTGGTGTCGTCGTCCCTAGTCCTGGTCCATGTCTGAACTATTAAGGAAATTGTGTTTTCCGCCCTTGTCTCGCCCCTATCTCCGTAACTTCTAACCCTTAAGATCGTTTGATAAGCGCCGACATGCAAGAAAGAACCGACGACCAAATCGCACCGGAGCGGCGCAATGGAAGTGTGAGGGGTCCATCACCCCTAGGCCCTAGGAACAACGTCACCGATTGAAAAAAAGGACGAATATGCTTGAAGGATGACAGTCGTGAACAAGTTCCTCCCACCTAACATGAGGAAGAGCATTCTTAATTCAAATAGTTGATTCTTCTATACTAATCGGAATTGATGTTGTGTGATAGGCCAAGAACTGACATAATTGAATGTGTGATGACGGATGTGCTGAACTGGTAGCAATGATTGCCTAACTAACTTGTTTCTACGATGATGTGCCTTGGTGCTTGGTATACTGACTTGCTAGTAAGTAGGTTATGGGTTATATGTGTGGTGGTGCTTCTTCATGGGCACGGGTCGAGAGATTCATCAGTGAGCTAGGTCGGAAACTGGCAGAGGGATTGAAGTCTTTGTTCTTGGTCATGAGATGAGCGAGAGGGTGTGCAGGATGGATGCATTAGCTTGGGTAGAGTCGAGTGAGTTGGGACTGGTCAGAGATAGTGGTCAGTGTGTATAGTTGAGCTCCAAGCAGGTCTTAGGTGAGGAGTGGAGTTGTATGGCGAGACTTTGAGGAAAATGTCCTAGTGAGAAGTGGTAGTCTAGGCAAGTAGTGTGGGTGGGTAGTATAAGAGAGTGGTTGGCTGAGGTCTAGACTAGTTTCATTAGGGTGATCTTGAGTTTGGGTGTGGGTAGAGGTAGTTAGGATAGTTCTAGAGGTGAAAGGGCGAGGTAAGAGTTGATCGGGGGATTCTTGAGGGGAGTTGTTGTGAGACGGATTGGTGTCCTAAGGAAGGTGTCTAGATAGTCTAGGAGCGGATTGTGGGCAGTGCCGAGGATGATCGATTAAGGAACGTATGAGAAATCGTAGAATATGGGACTAGGTGATGTGTGCTGTGTGTGGGAGCGATTTCGGTAAGGGATGAGGTTGAGGAATTGCCAAGGAAGTGTAGTTTGAGGTTGCTTGGGAAATTATCGATCGAGGATATTAGGTTGTTCACATCAGGGTTGTTCGTATGATGAGTATTTGGGGAAATTATGAGTGAAGGATTTCTAGATCGTTGTTGGAGGATTTTGGCATAGGGAATGAATCGAGATTTATGAGTGGAGGTTATTGTGACTATTGAGGTATTTGAGGATGTGAGATGAATCTTTGAAGGAAGGCTGGTAGTTAGGCAAGGATGTAGTTGAGATTCCTAGTAAGATTGTGGGCTTAAGGTTGAGATAGGGAGATTATGAGTATGGATTTGGGAATTAGGCAAAGCAGAAGGTATTGAGGACGCTAGAGGATAAGAGATTTTAGAAGGTTGGTGAAGTTGTGGTACTTAGGAAATTCAAACGAGGATGTCATAGGAGTTTAGTGGGAATTCTATCGGTTGGAAAATCGTGGGAGAATTGGTCAAGTTGCGATGTTATGGGTAATTCGAGCTAGGGTGACATAAGGTTTCGTTGGGGATAATGGTCGTGGTTAAGGAGTGGTAACTTGAGGTAAATTCGGATAATGATGGGAAGAGGATATAGGGTAAGTCAACTTGAGGAGTCATGAGTGGTTCAGGTTTCGTGAGTTCTGGAATGGGATGAGTAGGTAAAATCATTGGTTGGTCTTTGAAGATAGGCGTTGGTGATGAGGGTCTTGGTAATTCGTGGTTGGGAGTAGCACGAGATGGATTTCTGCATTAGAGTTGGTCGAGAGTGAGAGGTGTAAGATGATTAGTATGAGTTGGATTCTTAGAGGTGGATGATTAGTGAGAGTGGTCAGTGGTGCATGGAATATGATCAGGTTAGCAAGGTGATTCGAGATATCTCTTTAGGGGATGATGTTCTGGCGGAGTCTTGAAAGCTTAGAAAGAGTAAGCGAGATTGTTAAGAGGCGTCTAGATCAATCGTCAGAGCGGTTCAGTTGAGGACTCGGAATTTCTCTTAGAAGGTAAAGATGGGACTCGTAGAGGACCCCCAGGGCAAGGACATGTTCTATATAGATTATTGGTAGTAGATCTTGTTGTTCAACTTGTCGAAATGAGGGAATTTTGTGATTTGGGAACTTCGAGAGATAGTTTTAAATAGTCGAATGGAAGGTAGGACTTGAGATCGGGATGTCGAAGTACATTGACCCTTAGATGGCTTGTTGGCATAGGAGTTGGAATACCTAGTAGTTGGTTTGGGAAATTGGCCTTGATTCCTGGTAGTTATGAGGCTAGAAAGGTTGTATGTGAGCGGGATGCAATGGTGACTAGATCTATTAGTGGATTGAGTTGGTAGACCTCGTTGAATTTGATCTTAATGCAAGAGTTGATGGGTAGTGGTCGTGTCTTGTCATGGTTGATAGTTATAGACAGGTTCTCTTGAGGATGTGATCTGGCGTATGCTTTACTTGGGGCCGAATGTGGTGCGAATTCTATGCTATAGACGATGTTGATACTATGATGTACGGTCGTTGACAATAGTGAACTGTTAACATAGTTATCTTCTAAACTCGATGGAATGCTAATGTACAGAAGTACTTGTTGGCCTCTAATGCGATGACGCTTGGCAGTAGCATAAGTATGATGTGCTTAGGTAATTGATATGATGTGCTTATTTGATTCATATGACGTCCTTATCTGATTGTTATGGTGTGTAACTTATGTGAGATGATGTGATAAATCCTAACATGAACGATACGATGCTAGATATGTTATGGTATGCGACTATCCTTGATGTGTTATGTCATGCTATAAACGTGAGATATGATTGTTATTCAATATACGATGCTTGAGGATAGAAATGTTAGTAGCTGGATTATTGAAATATGATTCTGACTTGGAACTTAGGAAGAAAATATGGGATTAGCCTTAGAGGTGGATGATTCCACCTCCGGAGATTTGAAAATTGCTTGACTAACATCGGGTTATGGAATTTTGAATGGTGTTTAAAAAGGACTAACTTGGGTTTTGAGAAATCAAACGTGATCGATAACTTCGGACCCGAAATTAAAATTTTGTCGAACGATTCCGTCCTGTTATCTCACGAATTTAAAACAGTTATCGGATGGCGATATCCTTTTTGGTTTTAAAAATCTAATCGATCGAGAGAGCGAGATTCGGGAAAACTAACATCGGAAAACTAATTGCGGGATTCAAAATCCGCGTATTCGGGATTTATTTCCGAGTATTAGTTTAACCAATTCAACACTCAATCTCACACCCACTCCCTCCCCATACACCTGCAACCCGAACCCATCCCTCTTCGGTTCACCTGCCCACCTTCACCATCACCATCACCTTCACCATCACCTTCACATCGTCACCCTCGCTTCTTCATCATCAACACCACCATCACTTCCCTCATTCCTTCTTCATCCCCTTTCCTCCCTCCTGCTCACGCCACCATGATCGCCCCTCACCACCATCATCCCCAAGAATTTCAAGGTTGGAAAGTAATTTAATAAATAAATTGAAAAAGGAATTTAGCGAGTATTTTCAATGGTCGAAATCCTTAACTGTTTGGTTCGGATTTTAAAACGAGTTTGGAACTAAAATGGGAATTATACTTGTTCGATGACTAACTAGCATGATAATATGATCGGTTGACTAATGACATGATATTTGTGACAATTGTGGTGATTTATTATAAGATATTAAATATTGTTTACCGATGATGAGGATGATATATATTCGTATACTAAGTGGTAGTATGTGAATTAGACTAAGTATGATATGGAGATTGTCTAAGCTAATGAGTTGGCAAGTTACGATGAAAAAGATATGAGATGATGAAACGAGATGAGAAATTGAATTGAGTCATTAATGTTGTTGATGATGAGATGGTTAACTTATATATGTTTTATCTGAATATTGTGTGTGTTATTTGATATGTATTGTGTAAGTTAGACTTAGACTTATTATGTTACTTATCTTCTAGGTGAGCTCTAATCCGCATGGATTTGCTTGATTGCTATATTAATTGGATTCTGCACTTCTCCAGGCAAGTTCTTTGAACTTACGCATGATGGGCGCTCTATGCACTGGGTGTTATATAGTAGGCTAGTGTCCATGCACCATACGACTTAGAATCACGCTTAGGAGCTAAAATGAAAATCATATGATTGCTATATGTCCTTGCAAGACAACGACCGTTATCTGTGAAGTAACTAGAGTCTTTGCTAGGTTCATAGGACGACCAAGTCCCATCGGGTCTAGTCCTGAGTCAATCGAGTCATGGAACTTCCTTTACTTATATTATGAGCATGATTGCAAAAGCTGCATGCGGGCTTTATTATTTCTTGTGGGGCGGGTTGGGCATGCGTGCCGCCCGATTATTATGGAATGCATTCACGAGCTGGCCAGTCTCCGCCCTATCGGAAGGAGGTGGAGGTAGGAGAGGGACATGCCACTTGGCATTCGATGTGGATCCATTTATTGCATCCTGCATTATATTAAACTGTCAGTATATATGTGTGTGTGTGTGTGTGTGTGTGTGTGTGTGTGTGTGTGTGTGTGTGTGTGTGTGTGTGTGTGTGTGTGATTTAATTTCCGCATTGCATTACACATTTCATCTTAGGGATATGATGCTTATTATATGCCTCTTAGAGTGTGTTTACACACGTGCATGAGTGGCTTGATGATTGACCCAGATCCCCCTCTTTTTTTTAGATTCAGTTACCCGTTCCATTGTTTGAATTCGTGCTGTAGTGACGGGGTACATTCGTATGGCGGAGAGCGAGTGCTTGAAACTCTGACTTCATCAGATTTACACTTTTTGGGATTTCTTCCTACGTATACTCTGTTTGACCCGGCCTTGCCGCGACACTAGTTGTATCATTTTCAGAATTTATGTCCTTTGCATGATAAAAGGTTTTCCCCGTTGTAGACTTAGGACAGGTACAAGGGTTTACCTCGGGGTCTCCAACGGACCTTCAGGATTTGGGTGCAAAATCCCGCTTTAAACTACAAATCTTCGGTTTCAAACCTTCAACCTGTACTCGGAGCGCAAGATCCTAACGAGGGGTTTTATCCCTCGAAATGTAACTCGGGAATCATAATCCCGGGCCGTTACAATCATGGTGTCAAGTCTGACACCTCTGAGAAATCTGAGGTTTTGTTTGCAAAAACAAACAAACCTAAGGGCAATAAGTCTAAAAAAAAAGGAAGATAAGAATTCAAATGCTCCCAACTTTGAATCTAGTTCCAAGGTACCCAAGGATTCCAAGTGCAATTATTGTGGACATCTTGGACACTGGATAAAGGATTGCAGGAAGAAAAAGAGAGCTGATGAAAACAAATTTAAGAATTCTATGTCTGCTTCACTTCTTGAGTCTGATTTTGGCAATAATTATCACAATGAACTCTTTATGTGAAGCCTAGAGATTGGAAACCAATCATTCTGGATACTAGACTCAGGTTGCACCATGCATGCCACCCCTATCAAAACTTGTTTTGATAAACTTGATCACAGTAGGAGTGGGGTGGTCCAACTTGGAGACCACCACACTGTTGCCATAAAGGGGGTTGGAGATGTATCTCTGAATATGTTTGACGGGAAAATTATTACCTTAAAAGATGTTAGATGGGTCCCTGAGTTAAGAAGGAGTCTTATGTCTGAATCTATGTTTGATTGCTTAAATTATGATATCATAACTCGTGGTGGCATTAAAATGGTCATTCTTAATGGTAATTTCATTGTCCAAACTGTTAGAAAAAATGGTCTTTATCATGTTATCACTCCTGATACTGAATGCAATCTTATATCTAAGACTCCTACCATGGCATCTGATATTACTAAACTCTGCCATCTTAGGTTAGGTCACATTGGAAACAAGGGCTTACATTATCTATACTGTAACACCCCTTATTAATACACTGAAGAGATGTTGCAGCGCCATCAATTACGCAGACTTTAATGTCTTTGTAATCGCCTTAGGCTTATAGGGACATGCAACCATGCTCCCATAAACAAGATGATAGCATACAAATATTAAATCAGCGGAAGACTTAAATATAAAGTAACATTCTAAAATAAATTAAGTTACCCAAACAAGGGGTCCAAATTCAATAACCGAAATAAGGAAATAGTAGCAACGGAATGAATAAAATAACTCACAAAATTCTAAAAGTTTGTACCTTAATTCAAAACACAATAAAACTGAAAACCAATGAAATCCTTTATTCTTCAGCGCCTCAAGACCGTTTACCTAAACCTGTGGATCAACGGCTGAGGTGTAGTATGCAAACCAGGGACCCCAGCCGTCCAAGGGAAGAAAAATAGGACGGTTAGTCTTTTTACGACTAGCAAGTAGCAGAAAGTAAAATGTCCAAGACTCCGTCTACCACCCATTGACCATAAAAGGGTATTGGTGATTGTAGACTAAAATATGAATTAGGAGTAAATATTTATGTGGAACATGACTCGTTTGATTAAAATAAAATAAAATAAAATAATAGGATGATCCAAAATGACCGAGTGTTTGAATGGGATGCGGATCCAGAGATCCTAGGGAATCATATTCCGAGTACGGAAAGAATATGATATAACTTCACTGAAAATGGGTCGCCTATTTATACCACAATGTACATCACGATAACAATAATAATAATTATACACAACGTTATTATTTACTTAGGACAAGTGATACCGGTCTCAGCCGCATATAACGGGCAGACGACCTACTACCCTTAGGTAGTGTACCCATTCGACAGATTTGCAATTTCGAAGGGGCATCTCATTAGACGTTTATAGAACAAGGTATAACTGAACCTTGACCTGAGTTTACCCTTTTTCCATTATTTAAGACACACATCATAATAACAATAATAATAACAACAATAATAATACTAACACAAATGGTATAAATATCAATCCATGATTACATCCTAGGTGACCACAAAAGGCATAATGTACACTTTAGATGTATAAAGTGCACGAAATAATATAACGGACAAGCATGGATATTCAAAACCAATAATATACCATACTTAACTAGCATGAAGGAAACAAAATGGACAATTCATGCTCTTTTAGGAACTTCGGGCATTTAATGTGATTTTCTCAAACCATAGGATCAAATTATAATTACCCAAGTTAACATGCTATGTGAGATTAAGGAATTGATAAATAGCAACAAACTGAACTAACTTGCATATTTATCACAAATCCATAGCATCGGAGGTAGTTGGTGTTCTGTGCTCTTCGGTGGCTGTTTGTTGGTTTCTAGAGAATGAATGGGAAGAAGTTCTGATCAGCGGGTTAAATGGAATAGAAGTCTGAGGCGTTCTCTACAAGTTGACCTAATTCGGATCCCCAAAGATAGGGATTTGAGGTTGAAAGATCTCGCTAAACATTGTTAGTTATCACTCGGTTAAAGATAGAATTTTTGTAACAAAAATTCTGATTCTCCTACTCCCGTGTGGCGTGAAGTTGCTGGGCTGGCTCAATTCAGAATGGGCCGGATCACTTTGACACATGTTATATTTATATACATATAACGTAGGATATACATGTATATGTAGGGGTGGGCACAAATCCCGATCCCGTCCCGATCCCGGTGGGATTTAGGACAAAATAGTGAATCCCGTCCTGATCCCGTCCCGCAAAAATTATGCGGGACGATCCCGGTGGGATCCCGCGAATCCCGTCCCGTCCCGCATATAATAATAATAATAATAATAATAATAATAATAATAATAATAATTTTTATAATAATAATAATATTATAATATTATAGAATAATAATAATATATTATTAGTATTATTATTTTGGGCAAATATTATAATTATAATTATAATCATAATCTTCCATTTATAATAATAATAATAATAATATTTGTTTATAATAATAATATTATTTTTATTTGAGCAAATATTATATATAACTATAATAATAATTTTCAATTTATAATAATAATAATAATAATATTATATAATATTATAATATAATTTAATAATAATATTAATTTATAATAAAATTATTATTATTATTATATTATTATTATTATTATATCATATTATATTTTTTGTCTTGTAAAGTATAATTATTTTATAATAATAATAATAAAAATAAGTAATATTATTTTATTTTATTTTTAATTATAACGTGGGATTATTATTATTATTATTATTATTATTATTATTATTATTATTATTATTATTATTATTATTATTATTATTATTATTATTATTATTATTATACCCATTTATAGTTACAAGAGACAAATAGCTAATTAAATACGGTATTCTTCCCAACTATCAATCGATAATGAGACAATATTGGTGAATCTCGTCTCAATTCCTTTCCGTCTTGATCTAGTAAGATAATGTAGCCAAATATGTTTAACATTCTAATTAATTATACATTCATTGTATGAATTAATAATAGTATTATAATATTAATAATAATAATAATAATAATATTATTATTATTATTATTGAATAATATAGTTGAGAATAATACCGTATTCAACATATTATACTAAATAATGAATTATGAAAGCATTTTTGACTTTGCAAATTTATATAATATTTTATTATTTTTATATGCGGGACAAGACCCGTCCCGTCCCGATCCCGTCCCGTCCAAACACCATCCCGTCCCGAAAAAAAAATGTCAATCCCGTCCCGATCCCGTCCCGAAAAAATTTCGCGGGACGAGTCCCGTCCCGGCCCAATCCCGTACCGTCCCGTCCCGTCCCGTGCCCACCCCTATGTATATGTACATATAACGTAATGAACCGAAACAAACACATATATTATATACATAATATATATAACTAGTTACCCACTAATTTACCCATAAATAATATACAAATATTATTTGTAAAACTTTAATTTATTTAAATAATTTAAATTAATTAATTTCCCACATTTCACATTATAAAATGTGAAATAACTATCTTACGAACTTGACACATTAAAATAATAGAAATAAGAGGTAATTCCGACTTTTATTTAATTAAATTCTAAAATAAAATAAACGGAAATACGAGGGTATTTCATATCTCCCCAAAAAAAGAAGTTTCGTCCCGAAACATAAGCAGAGAACAAATAAGGAAAACTCTCTCTCATATCCGCTTCGGTCTCCCACGTCATTGCCTCAGTTCCGTGCTTAGACCAGAGCACCTTTACTAGAGGCACAACCTTATTCCTGAGCTGCTTCTCCCGCCGCTCTAGAATGCGAACTGGTTCCTCCTCATAGGTTCCTGTAGGACGGACCTCAATGTCTTCATAGCTCAAGACATGAGATGGATCAGGCACGTACTTCGGGAGTAAGGAAATGTGGAAGACGTCATGCACTGGATGAGCGGTAGGTGGCAAAGCTAAACGATAAGCAACGGTGCCCACCTTCTGGAGAATCTCAAATGGTCCTACAAAGCGAGGGTTCAGCTTCCCACGCTTCCCAAAACGGAACACTCCCTTCGTCGGGGAGACCTTCACAAATACCTTCTCACCGACTTGGAACTCTAGGTCCCTCCTCTTGCCGTCAACATATGCCTTATGTCGGCATTAAGCTGCCAGCATGCGCTGCCTGATCACTCCTACTTGCATGGTAGTCTCCTCTCGAAGCTCGGGCCCAAGAATGAGTGCATCTGCTGCCTCATCCCAACATACTGGCGATCTGCACTTCCGCCCATACAAAGCCTCAAACGGAGCCATCTTGATTGATGCATGCCAACTATTGTTGTAAGTGAACTCTATCAAACTCAAGCCGGTCTCCAAATTAGTTGGTCTATCCAAAACACATGCTCTCAACATGTCCTCTAACGTTTGAATAGTGCGTTCTGACTGGCCATCGGTCTGTGGATGAAATGACGTACTTAAATTCAAGGTCGTCCCTAGGCCTCCCTGAAGTTCTCTCCAAAACTTGGAGATAAATCTCCCATCGCGGTCTGACACAATGGTCTTCGAGATACCATGGAGTCGGACGATCTCCTTCATGTACACCCTTTCTAACTTCGGCACCTTCCAATCACTCCTGATTGCAATAAAGTGCGCACATTTGGTGAGTCTATCCACTATCACTCAAATGGCGTCTTTCTGCCCTTGGACTCGAGGTAAGCCTGTAACGAAGTCCATTGAGATATGCTCCCACTTCCACTCCGGCACCGGAAGGGGCTGTAGTGTACCAGCAGGTCGTCGATGCTCAATCATCACATGCTGGCACACCAAGCATCTAGCCACAAACTCGACTACGTCCTGCTTCATCCCTGGCCACCAATAACCACATCGGAGGTCTTTGTACATCTTGCTCGACCCCGAGTGAACAGAGTAAGCAAAAGAATGAGCCTCATGGAGTATGGTCTGTCTAAGCTCCTGAACATTCGGAACACGAATCCTCTTCCCAAACCATAAGGAGCCATCCTTCTGAACAATAAAACCTGGGGTCTTGCCCTCAAAGAAGTCGGCACACAAATGCACCAATGCGGTATCTTCAACCTGCGCTACCTTAATCTTCTCTAGAACATCTGACTGCACCTCCATCATACACAGCTGACCACGATTCTTCTCAAACCATACCTCAACACCCAACTTCAACAAATCCTGGCGCAAAACAGGTCTCTCTGTCAAACCTGCGCTACCTTAATCTTCTCTAGAACATGAGACTTCCGGCTTAGAGCATCCGCTACAACATTGGCCTTCCCCGGATGATAGAGAAGTTCAATGTCATAGTCTTTGATGAGCTCTAGCCATCTCCTCTGACGCATATTGAGCTCCTTCTGGGTGAAAACATACTTCAAACTCTTGTGGTCTGTGAAGATTTGGCAACGAACACCGTAGAGGTAGTGTTGCCAAATCTTTAAAGCAAAGACCACAACAGCTAGCTCCAGATCATGCACTGGATAGTTCTTCTCATACTGCTTAAGCTGCCTAGAAGCATATGCTATCACCCTGCCATCCTGCATAAGCACACAACCCAGACCTTCTTTGGAAGCATCACTGTACACAATGTATCCTTCTCCATCTCTTGGCAATGCTAGAATTGGTGCAGTAGTCAACCGCTTCTTCAGTTCCTGAAAGCTCTGCTCGCACTTCTCATTCCACACGAACTTCAGAGACTTCCTCAATAAAGAGGTAAGTGGTTGGGCAAGTTTAGAGAACCCTTCCACAAACCTCCTATAGTATCCAGCTAGTCCCAGAAAGCTTCGGACTTCCTTCGCATTCTTCGGCTGCGCCCAATGCTTCACTGCTGAGATCTTCTGAGGATCTACCATGACTCCCTCCTCAGATATGATATGACCTAGGAAGGTCACCTGCTTGATCCAGAAGTCACACTCGGACAATTTAGCATAAACCTGATGTTGTCGCAGCACTAACAATACGGTTCGCAGATGCTCCTAATGAGCTTCCTCGCTCGGAGAGTATATCAAAATATCATCGATAAACACCACAAAAAACTTATCCAAATAGTCGTGGAAACACCTGTTCATCAACTCCATAAACACAGCTGGTGCGTTGGTCAAACCAAAAGGCATCACTACGAACTCATAATGCCCGTATCTAGTCCGGAAAGCAGTCTTTGGAATGTCCTCCTCACGAATCCGTGATTGATGATACCCAGAATGAAGATAAATCTTGGAGAACACCCGTGCTCCTTGCAGCTGATCTAGCAAGTCATTAATTCGCGGCAACGGGTACTTGTTCTTGATCGCCACTTTATTCAGCTCACGATAGTCAATACACAACCGGAAGGATCCATCCTTCTTCTTCACAAATAATACTGGAGCCCCCCATGGCGATGCACTAGGCCTGATATAGCCCTTCTCCAATAGCTCTTCCAATTGAGACTTCAGCTCCTTCATCTCAAGGGGTGACATACGATATGGAGCTTTGGAGAGTGGAGATGTCCCTGGTTCCAGATCAATTGTGAACTCAACAAAGCGCTTCGGTGGTAACTCGGTAATGTCATCAGGAAATACGTCAGAAAATTCCCGAATCACTGGAATATCGGAGATTGTGACCGTCTCGGACTTGGAGTCCGGTAAATAGCATAATAGGCCCATACAACCTTGTCGCAGTAGCCTCGCTGCCTGCATCATGTTAATAATATGGCCGTTCTCAACGGAGACGCGCCCGCGGAATTTGCACACGCATGTGCCAACCGGTGATAACGTCACAATCCTCCGCTCGAAGTCAATCACCGCGCCATGTTGCCCTAACCAATCCATACCTAAGATGATATCCATCGGCATAAGCGGAATCACCACTAAATCGGCGTCGAACTCTCGACCCCCAATCGTGATAGGAAATCTGCTCAACACCTTCTTTCCTATCATTGTCCCCCCATCAGGGAGTCCGACTACAAAAGGATCATTTAAAGGCACACTACCTAGCTTAAGCCTATCAACAAGCTTCTCAGCAATAAAGGAATGGATAGCACCAGAATCAAATAAAATATCAATGGACTCGATATGATGGTAAATAATACCTTGAGTCACTGGTGCATTAGCATCTACCTCCTGCCTCATCACATATAGGCGCTTCCCAGGGTTGGAAGGCCTAGCTGCATTGCTTCCCCTATTCACAGTCGGTTGCGATCCCGTAGGAGCCTGAGTCCTCTGCTGAAAGGACTGACTGTTGCGCTGCTGTGGTGGAGGCCTAAGCTGTCCCTGATTCTGAGTCCTTGGTGCAGCAGCCGATGCCTGATAAGAATGAGATTGCACCTTATTCGCGGTCTTGCAGAACCGTATCATATGGCCTGGCTTGTCACAACCTCGGCAAATCCTCAGTACTTCTGTGCATGCAGGTTTGATGTGCCCCTCCTTGCCGCAATTATGACATATCACCTGGCTCCCACCAGTATTGTGAGAGCGCCCTCCAGTCTGACCAGTTGGGGCTCTGCCCCCACTCACACCCCCAGTTAGGGTAGATTTTGCAGCTCTCTTGACACCAGAAAGCTTCTGATGTCCCTTCTTCCTGTTGGCGAACTCCTGGTTCCGCCGAGTTTCATCCATCGTTGCCTCCACCCTATACCCAGCATCAATGTAAGCCTCCAAGGTAGGGTAGTCTCTGTGCAACATCTACAGCTTCATACGGCCAGGTAAGGACTCATGGAAGTAATGAATCCTATCTGCCTCAGTCCTGATCAAATCTCCAGCATAAGGCAGTAACCCATAATATTGAGTTACCAGCGCAGCCATCCTCATTCCTAGAGGAGCAGGAGTCAAGAATTCTCCCCTCTTCTCAATCCTCAGCGAAGGAGCAAAGTAATGATCTGTGAGGGACTGCTTGAAGGCCTCCCAGGTCGGATTTGCCTCCCATCCCAATCTAGCAGCCTCCTACCATAATCCAGCTTCGCCTTTCAGACGAACAGCAGTAATATGCACCTTGTCCTGGTCGGTGCACGCGATACCTCTGAACAGCTTCTCCATATGGGTCAGCCACTCAACTACAACATATGGCTCCCCTGACCCATTAAAGTCATCTGGCTTCATAGCATTGACCGCCTTGAGTGCCCTGAAGTAAGAGTCCCCCAGGTCTGTCACTCTGCCTGGAGCAGGAGTCTCAACGACGTGTGGTGCTTGCAGCGGAGTCTGTCCATTTGGCGGCGGTTGTGGGTTCGCTCCAGCTATGGCCTCTGTCACCGCCTCACGAGCAATCTGCCGCATCATTTGTACCATCTCATCTCACCAGCTTTCCCCCGCAGTTCTGGTGGACCTGCTCCTATGACTCACAGGACGGCTACCCACGCTCTGGCTTGCAATAGGGTTGTGCTCAACCCTATGACTGTAGCCACGATGGCTGGTCCCATGATGACCAGACTCTTGATGGCTAGGCTCTCGTTGGCTGTGCTCACGTTGAGCCCTCCTTGAGCCTCTCTCTTGTCTAGCTGCCCTTCGGCGAGCAATTGTAGCACGATTCTCAGCCCTCAGCTGTGCTGAAGCAGCACGATCAGCCAGTGATTGTTCCCTAGTCGCATCACCGGTGGGTGGAACAGAATCCTCATCCACCTGGTCTACATTCCTCTGGCTCACAGTCCCCTCTGACGGTGTCCCAGGGCGGCGACGAATAGCTCGAGTGTTCATGATCTATACGTCCAAAAATCAATGCCATTAATTCTCCATTTATTCGCATAGTACCAATGGTTTAACAAGATCATAATCACTCACAAGACCATGATATATATCGAATTGCATTATATAGTATCATGTCACTGAATCAACGTTAAAGAGAGTTTAAAACTACCAAATGCGGGAAGTAATACGACAGAGTTGCTAGGGGCATGTAGGGACACGTAGGTCTTTTGCCCATTATTACAAAGAAGTGTGAAGGCTTAGAACAGGTGATCGAAAACTTAGGTATTTCTTGGCTTCTTGTTCTTAAGGTTCCCAGTACCCTTGACAGAGTACCATCCTTCTATCCCTTTCTCACTAGAGAGCCGGTAGACAAAGTGCACTCCTGCTTTCTTAAATCTTTCTAGCTTCTGATTCTCATAGTCATCACGGGTCCTTAACGACTCAAGCATCTTAGCACGTCGCTCTTCGTGCTCTTGTCCTTCAGATGTTCCTTGGAGTCGCTTTCCTCGAAGCTCGATGATCTCCTCCATGAGCTTCCCAGCCTCCTCGATATGCTCCAGAGTACCTTGACCATGAACTTGTGAGAATCTAGCCAACCTCCAAGTGATCTCATCATAGCAGAACTGGTCATAGGTAGGAACCCATGGAGTCACCCCTACTTCTCGGACAATCATACCATCTTCGCCTCCATAGCTTGGCGGTGGATGGTCCTTTCCTAAACAGAGGACACGAATGGCATTCTTCCCAAGAACTGCATTTGTTGGGTTGTAGTCGGAATCATCGCCAGAGTCACTTCCAGAGTCCACCAATATGGGCCCATTAACTTCATCTTCTTCATTCTCGTTCGGAGCGACTCTCTTCCCCGTCACCGCACTAGCACCCGTAGAAATCACAGACATCTAAGAGGAAGAGTAATAGTGTGTCAATACCCAAGTTGACTTGCACTTAAAGAATGGAATACTAATGACTCTACAATTACAGGTTAGGTACTTGAGGACTTGACTATTTTAAAATTCAAACATCTTTTTACACTTGGACTATAAAGTACATTTTCTTAAAAAAAATTCTTAATTCATTTTATTTTAAAACCTTTTAAAAGGACTTTTAAATTCATTTTGAAGTATAAAAACCTACATTTTCATTTTATAAAACCAAAAGCTCTAATACCACCTTCTGTAACACCCCTTCTTAATACACTGAAGAGATGTTGCAGCGCCAACAATTACGCAGACTTTAATGTCTTTCTAATCGCCTTAGGCTTATAGGGACATGCAACCATGCTCCCATAAACAAGATGATAGCATACAAATATTAAATCAGTGGAAGACTTAAATATAAAGTAACATTATAAAATAAATTAAGTTACCCAAACAAGGGGTCCAAATTCAATAACCGAAATAAGGAAATAGTAGCAGCGGAATGAATAAAACAACTCACAAAATTCTAAAAGTTTGTACCTTAATTCAAAACACAATAAAACTGAAAGCCAATGAAATCCTTTATTCTTCAGCGCCTCAAGACCGTTTACCTAAACCTGTGGATCAACGGCTGAGGTGTAGTATGCAAACCAGGGACCCTAGCCGTCCAAGGGAAGAAAAATAGGACAGTTAGTCTTTTTACGACTAGCAAGTAGCAGAAAGTAAAATGTCCAAGACTCCGTCTACCACCCATTGACCATAAAAGGGTATTGGTGATTGTAGACTAAAATATGAATTAGGAGTAAATATTTATGTGGAACATGACTCGTTTGATTAAAATAAAATAAAATAAAATAACAGGATGATCCAAAATGACCGAGTGTTTGAATGGGATGCGGATCCAGATATCCTAGGGAATCATATTCCGAGTACGGAAAGAATATGATATAACTTCACTAAAAATGGGTCACCTATTTATACCATAATGTACATCACGATAACAATAATAATAATTATACACAACGTTATTATTTACTTAGGACAAGTGATACCGGTCTCGGCCGCATATAACGGGCAGACGACCTACTACCCTTAGGTAGTGTACCCATTCGAGAGATTTGCAATTTCGAAGGGGCATCTCATGAGACGTTTATAGAGCAAGGTATAACTGAACCTTGACCTGACTTTGCCTTTTTTCATTATTTAAGACACACATCATAATAACAATAATAATAACAACAACAATAATACTAACACAAACGGTATAAATATCAATCCATGATTACATCCTAGGTGACCACAAAAGGCATAATGTACACTTTAGATGTATAAAGTGCACGAAATAATATAACGGACAAGCATGGATATTCAAAACCAATAATATACCATACTTAACTAGCATGAAGGAAACAAAATGGACAATTCATGCTCTTTTAGGAAGTTCGGGCATTTAATGTGATTTTCTCAAACCATAGGATCAAATTATAATTACCCGAGTTAACATGCTATGTGAGATTAAGGAATTGATAAATAGCAACAAACTGAACTAACTTGCATATTTATCACAAACTTATAGCATGGGATTTATAAAAGACACAAAAAGCAATAATTGCGAAAAAGGCACGAAATTTGGAGAGTTGCACTGATTGAACCAAACTACTTGCCTTAATCCGACAAAATGCTTTTTCGTGGTTGAGCAAAATAATTTGATAACGGACCTGAGATTTTACAGAATTAAATAGGGTATTAGTAACTTTTCATAAATTACGGAAACGGCACCGTAACTTTTAAAAAGTACAAAACTTACCCTTGCTTTTCCAAAAGCCAACCCGATTCTGTACCCACAAAATCTCAGGAGGTATAAAGGCTATAAACTATTCCAAAACAGTATGTAGGTTAGATTAGACATCGCATACTTATTCGAAACTCGACAAATTGCGATGAATAGAGCGGATCTTACCCAAACGGGACTCGAAAACGTCCCAGGTTCGAGCCTATGATCCCTTGATATCATATGAATCTGTAAAGGAATAATTTTGGTGAGATAACAGCCCTTGGATTGAAGGGAAGAAAGAAAAACGTACACAAAACACGTTTTTCTGCACAACAGAAACACTTCTCACCAGTCAAGTTCGAGGCTGTGGTGCGATCTCCTCAAAGAAGGTATGAAGGAAAGAGCAGATGGGTTCAATAGAGAGTGTTCCAAGCTTTCTGATTCAGTCGGCGTCGCTGGCTTTGGACCACGGTGCTGGTGGTGGCGAAGCCCGAAAGTTGGCTTGTCGATCACTGTCTGCAGAAACTTCCGACGTCGATTTGGACGTCTTTCCGGTGAGCTGCTGCGTCGGGGCTTGCACGGTGGTCGTCTGGGTGTCGGAGGAGACCAGTGGCGGCGGACTTCAGCCCTGGTGTCGCCGGAATCGCGGTCGAGAGTGATCGGAGGTAGTTGGTGTTCTGTGCTCTTCGGTGGCTGTTTGTTGGTTTGTAGAGAATGAATGGGAAGAAGTTCTAATCAGCGGGTTAAATGGAATAGAAGTCTGAGGCGTTCTCTACAAGTTGACCTAATTCGGATCCCCAAAGATAGGGATTTGAGGTTGAAAGATCTCGCTAAACATTGTTAGTTATCACTCGGTTAAAGATAGAATTTTTGTAACAAAAATTCTGATTCTCCTTCTCCCGTTTGGCGTGAAGTTGCTGGGCTGGCTCAATTCAGAATGGGCCGGATCACTTTGACACATGTTATATTTATATACATATAACGTAGGATATACATGTATATGTACATATAACGTAATGAACCGAAACAAACACATATATTATATACATAATATATATAACTAGTTACCCACTAATTTACCCATAAATAATACACAAATATTATTTTTAAAACTTTAATTTATTTAAATAATTTAAATTAATTAATTTCCCACATTTCACATTATAAAATGTGAAATAACTATCTGACGAACTTGACACATTAAAATAATAGAAATAAGAAGTAATTCCGACTTTTATTTAATTAAATTCTAAAATTAAATAAACGGAAATGCGAGGGTATTTCATATACAAGCAGGGTTTATTATCTGAAAGGCCTACTGACCTCTCTTTCTGTGAAAATTGTGTGTTTGGCAAAGCTACTAAGTAGGTGTTCAACAGATCAACATACACAACCTTCAAGCCTCTAGAATATATACATTCTGACTTATGGGGACCAGCTCAGGTTGACACCATTTGTGGCAAGAGATACTTTGTATCCTTCATAGACCACTTCTCCAGAAAGGTCTGGATCACTCTTCTGCGCACCAAGGATGAAGCTTTCACAACTTTTAAGGCTTGGAAGACCAGAGTAGAGGTTCAAACTGGCAACAAGATCAAATGCTTGAGAACAGATAATGGCCTAGAGTTTTGCAATACAGCCTTTGATGATTTTTGCAGGGAGAATGGCATCAGAAGGCAACTCACAGTGCCTCGCACCCCTCAGCAGAATGGTACTGCTGAGAGGATGAACAGGACACTGTTAGAGAAGGCCAGATGTCTCATCTTCACAGCAGGCATGAAGCACACTCTCTGGGGAGTGGGGAGAAGCTGTTGTCACTGCATCTTATCTAATCAACAGATCTCCCTCCTCTGTAATTGGCTTCAAAACTCCACAAGATTTGTGGATTGGTAAGAAACCCAGCTTGTCATACTTAAAGCCTTTTGGTTGCACAACTTATGCACAGGTTTCTCAAGGTAAGCTGCAACCTAGGGCCCTCGGAGGTGTCATGCTTGGGTATCCAGAAGGAGTTAAGGGCTACATGATCCTCCTTATACAACTTGGAGGATATAATGTCATTGTCTCTCGAAATGTTACCTTCAATGAATCTGATTTTCATTTTAAAAGTCTTCTAACACCTAAAAATGAGAATAAAGGTAACTCTGATAAGACCTCAAAGATTTTTGCACCTGATGACCAGCTATTGTCATCCACTACCTCTGAAGAAGGAGATGATGAGTTTGACATAGGCTATGTCCCAACTCATTATAGATCTCCTCCTGCAAACCAAGCAATCCCAGTTGATGCTCCATTACATCAAACACAACAATTAGGAGGAGAAAATGATGAAGAACAACAAACTGAAGAAAATGAAGAAAACACAACTCAGGGAGTACCTCTAAACCCCCAATCCCCTGCTTTTACCTCTAAATCTCCCAGTTCTTCTTCTTCTAACTCTTCAAATACACTTGTTGTTCCTTCTATGTCTGAGCATTCTTCTTCTTCTTCTTCTTCTTCTGCTTTATCTATGCCTATTGTTGATAATTCCGTGCTGCATGATTATCAACTTGCTAGATATAGGACTCCTAGAACTGGAATTCCTAATAGAAGGTATACAGATGATATTAATATTGTTGAGTTTGCTTATGTTGCTTTTGAGATTGTCAAAAATATTACTCCTGAGACTTTTGAATCTGCTATGAGATCCACTAATTTTGTGAAATGGTTTAAGGCTATGCTTGAAGAACTTGAGTCTATGAAAGCCAACAAAACATGGATTCTTGTTCCTAAACCTGAGCATGCTAAAACTATTGACTGTAAGTGGGTTTTTAAAGTCAAAGAAGGGATAAAACCTGATGAGCCACCTAAGTATAACGCTAGACTTGTAGCAAAAGGGTTTAATCAAAGAGAAAGGTTGGATTACAATGATATATTTGCTCTAGTAGTTAAATATAAAACTCTGAGATTGCTTCTTGATATTGCTACTGTCTTTGATTGGTAACTTGAACAAATGGATGTTAAGACAACATTTCTTCATGGTGATCTGGATGAAACTATTTTCATGAAACAACCTAAGGGATTCACTGATAAAAACAAATCAAATCATGTTTATCGGTTGAAAAAGTCTATTTATGGTCTAAAGCAGTCTCCTATACAATGGAACATAAAATTTGACTCTTGCATTAGATCTCTTGGTTTTATTAGAAGTGAATATAATTCCTGCTTGTATATCAAAGGTGTTACCACTAAATTTCCCTTGTTCATTCTGCTTTTTGTGGATGATATTCTCCTTGTATGTGCTTCCATGAGAATTATCTCTGACACTAAGAGAAACTTGATTAAACACTTTGATATGAAGGACCTTGGTCATGCCAGGCGAATTCTGGGGGTCATGATCCTTAGAGATAGATCCAAGAGGAAACTCATGCTTTCCCAGGTTGATTATATTGAAAAAGTTCTTAAAAGGTTTAGCATGTTTGATTCTAAATCTTCACCTATACCCTTAGGAGGGCACCTTGTTCTGAGCAAGCCTCAATGCCCTAAAACTGAACATGAAAAGAAAGATATGTCTGATGTTCCCTATGATGTTGCCGTTGGTTCAATCATGTATGTCATGCTATGCACTAGGCCTGATTTAGCTTTTGCCATTAGTGTTCTTAGTAGATGCACCTGCTGGTGATCTCCAAGGGTATGTGGATTCTGATTATGCCAGCAACAAGGACATAAGAAAATCCACCACTGCATATTACTTCACCTGGGCAGGCAATTGCATGTCCCGGAAGTCTAAACAACAATCTGTGGTGGCCTTATCATCAAATGAAGTCGAATACATGGCAGCAACTAAAGCTGCAAAGGAAGCAATATGGTTGAAATGCATACATGGAGAGATTTTCATAAAGAAGTTTGTACCTGTGATTAACATGGATAGCCAGAGTGCTTTGTATTTGTGTAAGGACCCTATGTATCACGAGAAAACCAAACACATAGATGTTAGGTTTCATTTCATTAGGCACAGGATCGAAGACAAGGCACTGGACGTC
Source organism: Persicaria maculosa (assembly GCA_963922045.1). Taxonomy (NCBI): domain Eukaryota; kingdom Viridiplantae; phylum Streptophyta; class Magnoliopsida; order Caryophyllales; family Polygonaceae; genus Persicaria; species Persicaria maculosa. The sequence continues at coordinate 56,193,513 of OY998253.1, forward strand.
AGGAAGATCAAAAGAGAGCTCAACCCAGTTGACTTTGGCACGAAGATAGTTCCTTCCAGCAAGTTCTACTATTGCAGGAACTTTCTTCAAATACTTGATGTTCACTAACCATGTAGGTACACGAGCCGAGGACGGACAGATCGAAGACTTAAACCCTCTTTCCCTATTTAAATGATCGAATACCACATATGGTGGCTAGATTAGGAGGGCAAATTATTATGCCTAATAATATAGATGCATATGTAACAAGGTAAATGGATATTTAGGATGGATAGATTATGATATAGGTCCAAGGCTTTAGGTGGCTCAAGACCATGATCAAGTGGAAGAGACTCGGCTAGGCTCTTGGGTTCCATGGCGCCAAGGTCACTTCAAATGTGTTGAGGTCTAAAGCCAAAGCTTAAGATGTCGGCCCATTTCTGTAGCTTCGGCCCAACTCTCTCTCCCACGGCCCATACCTTTCTGAAGACACTCCAACGGCTCGCTTACTTGTGTCCTTGCTCGTTGAAACGCTGCGTTTCCTTTAGTTAGGGCTCGGGTATAAAACCTCGTCTTTGGAAACCCTAAAGGGTTGAGAGCTCCAATTAATCGCTCCCGCTTCCGAAAAGAGAGAAAGAGAGAGTTGGAAACCCTAGAGGCAATTCGGGCGATTCGACGACGATCCCTGTTCCACACTCCAACGAGCTTGAACCTCAAGCTCTTGACCCAAGGAGTCCATGCTCGACTTAGGAAGGAGACGCTGCTTTGGTGCTCAACCTCGGCTCTTCATCAGCTTCTGTTCATCTTCGTCTTCCAGATGGATTGAAGGGAGTATCTGTTCCTATTTTTCGCGTTTCTCCTTGATTACCCGTTACTTGAGCCGCTAGATCTAGGATCGCTTTCTAGTTTATCCGTCTATCTTAATCCATGACCTGTATTCGATCATACTTAGTGGATTCATGGGTTTGAGTCTCTCCCTCTTGAGGCTCCGCATAGTAGGGTAACTGAACTGTGTCACCAATCCTCGTGTTCTCTCTTGCTTTCGTTTATCTGTGCTTAGCTCTCCACTATTTCTGTTCTAGGGTTTAGATCCGTAATCTGGTTTTAACATGTTATGTAGACAAACAAGCGCTTGGGGGAGTAAGCCAAGAGATCCTGGAGACCCAAGTGAACCCTGCAGTGTAAGAAATCAGTGCACATATTGTGCTAAAGAGAAGACTATGAGAAAGCAACAGAGGAGTACGCCTTGAGGCTTCTTGCTGAAATTTCTCTCTCGCAAGATAGGTTTCAGAGGGTGATGGTCCATGTCCTGGAAACTATAGAATTTCAATAAGCAGACATGAATGGAAATATACACAAACGAGAAGCAGAAGTATCTGAACCTATTCCAGAGCCAATCAACCATAGCCAACACGGCAACACTTAGCCTATCACTGTCTATTCTGCAATGAAATACTTAGCCTATCACGAGCTATTTCTGCAATGAAATGCTCTCATTTCGTATGGGTTTGGTTTATGGCATACTGCAAGCCGCTGCTTCATTGTCCTACTTTCTTTGTGACTCAAATAAAACCAGTGTTTAAGGTGAATCTAGTACTGGAACCTAATTATGTTTGTTTTTACAATATACTGTTTTAAGGTGAAAATAATTAATCCTCTAGGTGATCTCGTTGCCCAAAGAAAGTCACTACCTATTGAATCTCTGTGGTCTACTGGTGGTTTTCGGTGTCAATGGAACTATCTACAATAACCAAAGGCCAACCTAGTGTTTACTTCCCAAGAACAGCAAACAAATTGCAGACCTCAATACAAGAACACTGAACACTACAAATTCATGGCCGTATATATCGAAAAATTGTATCATTCAAGTTCAGTCTTCATACTGGCAGAAATTCTCAAAAGTAGTTTAGTAGAATCAGATGTTGATAGTATAGTTACCTCACATTCATGGTATTTTCTACACAACCCGGCTGGATCCAACCTCCTTCTGTAAACCACCCCCACTTAATTTCTCCCTAATTTCCCCTTTGTCATCCCACAAGTCCCTCTCAGCGTACATGTTCGCTAACAACACAAATGATTGATGCTTTCTAGGTTGCAGCTCCATCAGTCTTTTGGCCAACTTCTCTCCCAGTTCCTGCTCTCCATGAATTGAACAAGCACCAAGCAATGTCTCCCACACGGTGACATCTGAACAAATACCCATCTCCTCAATGAACATCTCTGCCTCTTTCAACCTTCCAGCACGGCCCAGCATATCAATGATACACGAGTAATGTTCCTTCCTCGGCTTGAGGTGGTAAACACAGACCATTATTCTGAATATTTCAATGCCTTCATCGAGAAGACCTGAATGGCTGCAAGCCGACAGGCACCCAAGGAATGTAATATCATCAGGCTTTTGTCCCTCTTTTGCCATACTTCTAAGCATACTAAGAGCCTCTCTTCCCTTACCATGTTGACCAAAGCATGTGATCATGGTGGTGTACGAAACTACATCATGGTCATTCATCATTGAGAACACCAAGTAGGCATCCGATAAGGAGCCGCATTTCGAGTACATATCAATAAGAGCATTGTTCACAGATACATCCTCACTAAAGCAAGACTTGGCTATCCTAGCATGTACTTGCTTGCCCCTTCGATAGTCTGCCAAGTTACCATATATTGGAAGAACACTCGCAAAGACAAAATGATTTTCTCGCACGCTTGATCCAAGCATTTCCTTGTACACTTCAGATGCTTCCAAGTCATGCTTGTTTTGCATCAGCCCAGAGATTATCGCGGTCCATGAGACTATGTTAGGAGAATCAATACTCTTAAAGATTTTCTTCACAGATGACATGGCTTTCTCACATTTGGAGTACATAGTTATCAATGCATTGTTGATGGGCGTTTCGGAGTCAAAACCTGATCTTATGGCAACGCCATGAAGGCACATTCCACAGCACAAATCCACCGGTTTTGAAAACGTCTTGATAACACTAGTTAAGGTGAATCCATCAAACCCAGCATTCTCATTCATCATCTGAGAAAAGACTCTCAAGGCATCCCTGCTGTTATTGCTGGCACAACCATCTATCATGATGTTCCATGAAACCAAATCACGCTCCGTAATCTCACCAAACGCTCTCATGGAATCAGCTAATCTCTTTTCCTTTGCATACCTCTCAACCAGAGAGCTGCCAACAAACTCGTTCCACTCAAGACCACACTGAACTACATGAGCATGGAACACGTCACCCCTATTCATAGCACGAATCAAGCTAGCCAAAGTGATATGATTCGGATGAATACCCACCCCCCTCATTTCGGTATACAGGCAAACAGCTCTGTCAACCTCACAGCTGCGAACAGAAGCAGAAATCAAGGTGTTGTAACTGACCACATTTCTTTGAGGCATTTCATCAAACACCTGGCATGCGGAACTCAACCGAGCTAACTGGACATACAAGACGATCAGCTTGTTCCAAATTTCGATAACACCATCAGCTACGGTGTTCTTGATGAGAAGACAATGGATTGCTTCAGTCTTCTTTAAATCCCCTTGAAGGGCACATTCTTGAATAGCGTTATTTAATTGGAGATAAGTGGATGAATCACTCGGTGTACGAGAAAACTGGGAGAGTTTATATCTGAATTTCCCCCGAGTTGGAGCGTCGTGATGCTGCCTATGAAGAAACCTGTGCATAGTCGAACCTCTATGCCATGAGAGTCGAGTTTTAGCTCTTGACATTATGAAGGAACATTTTTGGCTCTTGACGTGCAGACGCGTGAACACCAACTTCTTCCATGTGGCTGGGCTTTGTATTTTTTTTTGTTTTTTAAATAAAGGTAAGAATTAGAGCAATTTGGATCCCCCGTAACACTTTGTGTGTTACACTCGGTGTTGCAACTCATTTTTTCGGTTATAAATTAACATTAAAAAATTTTAAAAATTATATTTATACTCTATACACTTATATTAACATGTTTATAAATTTTTATTATTAAAATATATGTTTTAGTAAGATAAAAATAATATTTTCCAAAACAATCAATCTTTTAATTATTTATAATTTTTAATAACATTTTTTCATAATAAATTTTTATAAATATGTTAATATAAGTGTATAAAATATAAATATAATTTTTATAAATTTTTTAATGTAAATTTATAGCCCAAATAATTAAGTGTAACACCGAATGTTATACCTGTGAGATCATGAGATTGATTGTAATGTCCTCCTTGAGGGTTTCCATTCATTGATATAACATATATATAGGTTACAAAGGTATTGGGCCTTAACGGGCTTTTAGCCCACTATACAATAGGAGACCTATGCAATCTATCAAACCCCCGCAGTCGAAACGGGAGGGGTCCGTACAGTGAGACTGGAACGAAAATTAATGAACAACTGTCTAGGTAAGACTAACTCCAATGGTTGTGTGCAAATGTCTAAATGTGCATTTTTTGACATTTTTTAGCTCCATTGGTTTTTTTGGGGTGTGCAAATGTGCATATTTGAGCATGTAATGTGCAAATTTGAGCACACCACCTCCCCCATGTGCAAAAACTTTTTGAAAAAACAAGACAATTTTATTGGTGTGTTTTTTATGATTTTTGTTTTTTTTTTATTTTAAATTAATTGTATTTGAATGGTGTGTAAAAAATACACATTTAACCATTGGAGCAAAATACCAAAAAGTAAGGTGTATTTTTACACACCTTGTGCAAATGTATACATTATAGACAAAACCATTGTGGATAGTCTAAACCCTTGGTGAATATATCAGCGTACTGATAAGAGGACGGGACATGTAGAACGCGGACATGTCCAATGGCAACCTTGTCCCTGACGAAGTGGAGATCAAGCTCAATGTGCTTCGTGCGTTGATGCTGGACTGGGTTGCTAGCCAGGTAGACGGCAGAGACGTTGTCAGTGTAGACCAGAGTGGCCTTCTGTAAGGGGCATCGTAGCTCAAGCAGGAGATTGCGGAGCCAAGAGCACTCGGAGACAACGTTGGCAACACCCTTGTATTCGGCTTCAGCGCTGGAGCGAGACACGACGGACTGACGCTTGGCTGACCAAGACACAAGAGTGTCATTGAGGAAGACACAGTAACCAGACGTGGAGCGACGTGTGTCTGGACAACCACCCCAATCTGCATCAGTGTAAGCCACAAGATCAAGCTTAGAGGAAGGAGTGATGGTGATGCCGAGCTCGAGGGTGCCGTTGATGTACCGAATGATCCGCTTCAAAACCTGAGAGTGAGGTTCCCTAGGGGCATGCATGAAGAAGCAGATCTGCTGAACGGCGTAACTGATATCAGGCCTAGTGATAGTGAGATACTGAAGAGCACCAACGAGGCTCCTGTACAGTGTCGGATCGTCAACCAAAGGACCAGAATGAGCACTGAGCTTGTTGGATGTATCGACTGGGGTCGCGACGGGATTGTAGTTGACCATCTTAGCTCGAGCAACAATCTCAGCAACATACTTACTCTGTGAGAGAAACAGACCAGACGCATGCCGCTGAACAGCAACTCCCAAGAAGTAAGACAACTGACCCAGATCAGACATGGCGAATTCCGCACTCAACTGCGAGATTATGGACGTCCGAAGAGCATCAGAAGAGGCGGTGAGAATGATATCGTCGACATAAAGCAGCAAGAATGCTAAGTCTGAGCCTTTGCGATAGATAAACAGAGACGTATCCGAACGGCTGCCAGTGAAACCCAAACAGAGCAGATGAGAGGCAAAACGCTGGAACTACGCCTGCGGAGCCTGTTTCAGACCATATAGAGAGCGCTTGAGGAGACAGACATGCTTTGGATGCTCAGCATCAGCAAACCCCGGCGGCTGAAACATGTAAAATGTCTCATTCAGATGACCATGCAGAAAGGCGTTCTTGACATCTAACTGATGGATGGCCCAGTTGCGCGACAGAGCCAGACTCAGGACTACTCGGATAGTGGCAGGCTTGACCACAGGGCTGAAGGTCTCATCACAATCAATACCTGCCTGCTGAGATCTACCGTTCACCACCAGACGGGCCTTGTAGCGCTCCAACGTCCCATCAGAGCGGAACTTGTGACAAAAGAGCCACATACAGCGAATGACGTTCGCCTTAGGAGGGCGAGGAACAAGAACCCAAGTACCATTCTTCGTAAGGGCCTTGTATTCGTCGAGCATAGCCGCCTGCCAATTCGGGTCGAGGAGGGCTGTTTTATGGGAGGTGGGAATGGGGGAGAGGGAGGTCTGGGTGAAGGCAGAGGGTGAATGGGAGTCGAGAAGGACGGGGGCAAGAGGGGCTAAGCAAGGGGAAGAGGCGGCGGGCGGATCAAAGGCGGCGAGGGTTGCGGCGGGCGCCGCATGACTTGCGGCGGCCGCCGCCAGGGAGGGGTTATGGGCGGCGGGCGCAGCATTTGGGGTTGCGGCGGGTGCCGCATGACTTGCGGCGGCCACCGCCAGGGAGGGGTTATGGGCGGTGGGCGCAGCATTTGGGGTTGCGGCGGGCGCCGCATGCCCTGCTGCGGCTGCCACACGTAGGTGAGGCGAGGTTGTTTGGCGAGGTGATGGGAGGTGGATAGCGGGGTGACGGTCGGTGGTCATGGAGATGATCTGACGGGGTCTGAAGACACCGAAGACGCTGTGGGTGTGTGGTCTGGTGGTAGATGGTGGTGGGGAAGGTGGGGGAGGGGGAGACGCAGGAGCACCGGGAGAGCTCTAGGGAAGAATGAAGTGAGGGAATGGTGACTCAGACTCTATCGACAACACAGGGGGTGTGGGAGACGCGAAGGGAAATCGCGACTCATCAAAGGTGACATGACGAGAGAGAATGATCCTGTGAGTCTTGATATCGAGGCAAATGTAACCGCGATGATCAGACGGGTAGCCAAGAAAGACACAAGGGGTGGAGCGTGGGTGAAGCTTGTGGGGGGCGGTGGATGACTGATTAGGGAAGCACAAGCAACCAAAGGTACGAAGGTGATCATATATGGGCAAAGTGCAATACAGTGCCTGAAGAGGTGAGCGATGGTGGAAGGGAGAATGTTGAGGAGGTAGCATGTGGTGGCCAAGGCGTAAGGCCAATAAAGGAGGGGAATGGATGCGTGAAAGAGAAGAGTGCGCATCATATTGGTAATGGTTCGGATGATTCGTTCGGCCTTGCCATTTTGTTGAGAGGTGTAGGGGCAAGACAAGCGATACGAGATCCCATTGGTATTAAAGAAAGTGTGAAAATTTTTGTTGTCAAATTCGCGGCCATTGTCGCATTGGAAACACTTGACAGAGGTGTGAAACTGTGTTTTGATGTAAGCGTGGAATTTGGCAAAGATAGGGAACACTTGAGATTTAAAGTGCAGAGGGAAAACCCATAAGAAATGTGTATAATCATCCAGAAACAAGAGGTAATACTTATGACCCTCCTTGCTAGGCACAGGAGATGTCCAAATATCACTATGAATAATATCAAAAGGTGCAAATGTAGTGTTTAAAGACCGCTGAAAAGGAAGTCTGGCATGCTTGCCTAACAGACAAGACGAACAAAAACTAGAGCGATGCTCTTTATTATATTGGACAAGACTCTTAGAACGAAGTAAATCTGAAACTGCAGGACTGGGATGACCAAGGCGTGCATGCCAAAGACTGGATGATGATGCCGAGAGAGCGACTGGACTTGACGGGCTGGATGGTAAGGGCGACGACACAGGATAGAGCTCCCCGGTGCTATTACATCTCAGGCGAGTAACCCCCGTAGTAAGATCTTTCACAGAGAAACCAAACGGATTAAACACAAGAGAAACATTATTTTCAGTGGTGAACCGACGGACAGAGATAAGGTTTTTGACAAGTTTGGGGGCAACAAGGACGTTGTTGAGGTGCAAAGGGTTGGTAGGGGTTGGTAATGTGGTGTGGCCAATGCCCGAAGTAGCAAGGCGACCACCGTTGCCGACGATAATAGAATGAGCAGGACCCTTAAAAGAAAGAGATGAGAGAGTACCTGAGGAGTTCGTCATATTAGAGGTAGCGCCAGTGTCCATGTACCCAGCGGCGTCAGGGGGTGTCAGCTGTATTGAGGAGAAGGCATTGTGCACATCAGTCGGGTATGCCTGATCAGACGACGGGCGGGGAGCAGGACCCAACAAGCCCTGCTGACGATTGGGATACGGGGCTGGTCCACGAAACGACGCACTGGAGTAGCCATAGGGCATCCAAGGAGGGTAGCCAGGGTTGGGGTACCAAGAGGGGTGGCGGGGATCATAGTGCTGCGGGCGGCCACTGCCGCGGCCCCTGCCGCGGCCGCCGCCTCTTGGTCCCTGCTGGTCGTTGTTGCGGCCGGGCTGAAGGGCAAGCTGCTCGATCATGTCACTGGATGAGACCAACGCCGTCTTGTCTTTGGCGGCGTCGGTTGTCTGACGTTGAAAGCGAGTCTCCTCCAGGATCAGTTGAGACCGGGTCTTCTCGAACGTAGGGAGAGGTTCCGTCTGCTGTATATGACTAGCAGCAACATTGTATTCGGAAGGGAGGCCCGAGAGTACCTGGAGGACGAGACGGGTGGCGCTGGGTTTGGAGTCGACGGCGTCGAGCTGATCAGCCAAGGTCTTGATGTGCTGACAGTAGGCAGATATCGACGGGAAAGAAGAAAGCTTGCAACTTGAGAATTCGTGCTCGAGATAGACAGCACGGGTGGACTTGTTGTCTTGAAAGATATCCTGAAGTTTCTTCGAAGCATTCAAGGCGGAGTCTTTGGGGTCGAGTATGGTGGTTAATAGATCTTTTGAGATGGTGTTGAAGATCCATTGAAGGACAATGGTGTCAAGTTGAGCGAAGAGATCGTCGTCTTCGCTTTCAGGGCGTTTGGCGGAGGAGTCAATGTGGTGGAGGACTTTATGAGCCTTGACATGGGTCGTGAAGAGGTGCGACCACATGTTGTAGGTACTGGATTCATGATCAAGAATGATAGGGATGCAATTTTTTATATTGGAGATGGTTAGGGCAGAATGGAAGGGTGATTTGGTGGCGGTGGGTTCGGTGGTCATTGTGACGAGAAGGATGGAGAGAGAGAGGAGTGATGGGTCGGCGGCAAGGGGACGGGGAGGCCGACGGCAAGAGGGTGGCCGAGGCGGGTGGGGAGGGTGGCGGCGAGGAGAGAGAGGGCCGGCCAAAGTGGGTGGGTGCGAGGAGAGAGAGAGAGGTGGCGGCTAGGTGGCGGCGAGGAGAGAGAGAGAGGTGGCGGCTAGGGCTAGGGTTAGAGAAAAAGAAATTTAGGGTCTTTGGATCTTAGGCTGTGATACCATGTGAGATCATGAGATTGATTGTAATGTCCTCCTTGAGGGTTTCCATTCATTGATATAACATATATATAGGTTACAAAGGTATTGGACCTTAACGGGCTTTTAGCCCACTATACAATAGGAGACCTATGTAATCTATCAATACCTAATGTTACAGGGGATCTACATTGGAATTAGAGAGGCCGACACTAGTCTGTCTGATCAATCAAGAGGCCCTAAAAAATGGCATATGGATAAACCAACATGTGGCTAGGCATTGTTTTTTTTGTTCTTTGATCAAGGTAAGAATTCGAGAGATGTGTCTGGTAAATCGAGAAGCCGTAAAAAAATGGTAGATAGATCAACCAACATGTAGCAATAGGACTGCAAGACCACAACAACAGTCAAGATAAAATATAAGCACTCAATGAAGGCAGTGATCCAAGTAAAAGAGTGAGTAGACGTTGACAAAACGTGACACCGCCAGAAGCAGATCAAAAGGATACACTCGAATAAGAAGAGATATGAATGTGAACAACTCAATCACAATCAATGTTTCGCACACAACTCAATCCAACAACTCAAAACACCATGATCGTTTAGCAAAATTGTCTCACAATCTCAGGGTCATGAGGTCATCGATAGGAAGCGTACAATAAGGTGAAATCAGCAATGACGACCGGAAGTTGTGGTCATAGGAAATTCCAAGCAATACGAAAAAGTAACACAAGAGGAATTCATGGGAAACAACAGTGAAACCGTCAGATTTGGACTCAAAGAGGAACTTTCAGGAAACACACATCCACGACTTCTTCAAAACGGCAAGAAATGAAATACGATCATGGCAAGAACATCAAAACTGAGAAAATTCAAAGTAGAACGCATCACCCCCCCCCCCCCCCACATCTTTTCAAAATGGGAAGCCGGAAATACAATTTTCAGTTTTATTTTTCTAAAATTTCATGTCAAGTCTTTCCCTATTTTTATCAACTACTTGTTTGACAAGGTTGTCAATTTGAGAAATAAAACTCTTTTCAATTTCTTTTCAAACTCCGTTTGAATTTCATTATAGTGCTTGGTTCCTATCTTTTGTTTTATGTATTCATGCGCCTCCCAATCGTTTCTGCTTGCACACCTTGACCCCAACAATAAGAGGGGAGAAGGATTGATCTTTGTTTTAGAAGAAGCATCTGTTTAGTTGGTCAAGTTCTTTATGGATTGTTGTGGGGAGCATAAAATTTTGCATAATATAATTTGGTTTAGTTGCCAGGTTTAATCTTATTAGGGTCGCCCTTCCTTCTTGTGAAAGGGAGTTGCCTATCCATTTCGTGAGTTGTTGCCTGGTTTTGGTTACTGTTTCTTCAAATGTGGTTCGGTTGACTCGACCATTGATAATGGAACAGCAGAGCCATGTAACCCATGGGTTCAAATGATTAAAGAAAAATATTTGAAAGAAACAACCGTCCTTGAATACCAGCGAAAAGGTAATTCATCTTGGCAATGGGCCAAATTAATGGAACTAAAAGAAGAATTTTGCAAAGGACTAACTACTAGAAAAACGCTATATAGCCTCGAAGTTTTTGGCTACCAATTTTTTTGAGGGTACCATCGTAGCCAATACCCTCGAATTTGGGCTCGAAAAATTATTTGGATCCTAAGTACCATTGAAATAAAATCGGGGCCACTTTTTCATGCTATATAACCACGAATGTATGTTTCGAGGGCGTAATCGTGTGTATATTAGCCTCGAAAAAATATTCAAGGGCACTTTTTTGAAGCTATTGTTAAGCGTCGTTAGCCGTGAAGTTGTTATAGGGTATACTCGAGGCTAATTTCGAGGGCATATAGGATCCAATATTTTTTGGAGGGTAGAGTTGAAGGTGTAACAACTCAATATATATTATGAGGCTAATTCCGAGGATAAATTTGATCCTAAATGGTTACGATTTTTTTTGGGACTAACAACGTGGCTAAATAACCTCAAATTATGTATTCAGGGGTATATTTGTAGGCGTATAACCTACAAAAAAAAATTGAATTTTCTTCGAGGGCAAGATCGAGAGCAAAGTTGTTTGCCATATCCATTAAATACCCTAACTACGTATTTTGCTTTATCAACTAAAATGTATGGGGTTCATTAATTTCCACTCTCATACACTTTTCTTTATCCCACAACTTTCAAAATTTTCTACCTACCTTCCATTTTGTATGTTTTCTTATATTTTATCAAGAGTTTTGTGGTATTTGATCTTCATTTTTGGTAAGTATCCTCATTTTAATAATTATTTTCTTATTGTCATACAAGTTATGTTGTGGGAAAGAAAGAAAATCTATATGATTTAGAAAAGTTAGAGAGATAGCTTGAAAATATAGTCACATAATATGTAAATATATATTAACCTCGGACATGTCCACGAGTTCATACCCTTGTCAATACTCTCGAATTTTTATTTTCGAGGGTAAGCGAGTACATGAACTCTTCAATAGCAACAATATTATGATTTTGAGGGCACATTTGATGCTACATATAACCTCTAAATATCATTTTGAGGGCACCATCAATAGTGTGTTCCTGGGTAAATGTAGAACTTTTTTTTAACCATCTACCAATCTTTCGTTCCATTCTACATGCTTTCATTTTTTTTATTCCTCTTGTAGATGGATAATCATGATTGGATGTACATGAGACATTTGCCACATATATGGAGGTGGGTCGAATGAATTATTTCTCAATGGAGTTGAAGAATTCATCAATTTTGCAAAATCACAAGTCCGATTTATGGACAACGAGAAGATCATGTCACCTTGTTTGAAGTGTAAGAATGGAAAATTTGAAGACGTTGAAACGGTACGTCTTCATCTTTATCAAAAAGGCTTTGTTGATAATTATTATCAGAGGATTTCACATGGAAAACCACCATTTATTCCAATTAACCCTCCCAACTGAAGATCAATCTAGGTTGAGCATGAATTGATGCGGGATCATCTTCTACAGCTCCAGACACACCAATCATCTTAGGAGAAGGACCTATGACTCGAGCTAGAGCTACGAAGCTTCAGAGAGACTCATTCATGTTTGTTAGTCATGCTTTGTTCTCGAGCGTGGTTCAACTCCCCGAGCCTACATTGAAGACTTACATGTGCATTGAGATCCAAGAGGCCGAGCCACCTTAGTACTCTTAGGATTGCCGAAATTATGTTAAGTCTTGAGCACTTATAGTATTTCCTATTTTAGCAACTTTCTTACTTAAAGTTATTTTAGGAAACTTTAGAGGTTATTTCTATTATTTTCTTAAGTAGAGCTTTTATCTTCTTTTATTTAATTAAATCGGCCCAGCAGCCCTTGTGGCCTATATAATGTTGATTTCCCCTTTGTAATTCAGTTGAAAACTTAATGAATAGAATTAGTTCTTCTCAAATTGTGTGAAACACATTGAGTGCAAGTCGATCGATTAGAAGCGGAGCTCATCGATTCCAAATTGGTTTTTGTCTCATCTTGGTTTGCTTTGTGTTCATCAACTTCGCAAGACTTGGTGATCCTAGTATCCACGAGCCCCCTCCTTGTGCCTCCAAGTTGTCCGCTTGGTTGTGTAGGGTTGTAGAGGCGGGTTATATAGTCATTGGTATTGGTTCCTACCCCCCAAGGAGGCCTGGGGTCTTTATCTTGTTCTATATAGATCGACTCAGTCCTTATCGGTCGTGTCTTTCAACTCTTGCACCTGAATTTCGAGTCTTTGTTTCTTTTGTTCAGTCGATATCGAGTCAGCCCTTTCGGTATCGAGTCTTGGTCGATTCTTGATCTTCTTGGTCGAGTTTCTTTGAGTCTTGTTGAGTCTTTATTCGTTCTTGCTTCCGTTCTTGAATTTCTTTTTTGATTGTCGAAGATCGGGCTATCATGCGGCTAACCCCGTATCATGAATGATTTGAACTTATTTGGAGTATGAATGGATCTATTTGATAATTTGGAGATCAATCTAGGTCGAAGAGGAATTGATCTATTTGAAGATCAATCTAGGTCGAGCATGCAGTAAAACAAAGATGGTTTTTATACACATGTGTATGGCATTTGATTCTTTTATAGGCTTTCAAAGCACCTTAACATACTATTGATCCTCTCATACTTGGTAGCTCATGAGCCAAGCAGAAATGTGTTGTTGTGGCCTGCATACTACATCAATGATTACAAATATGAAACTTTGGAGCGGTCAAGATAAATTAACCATGAATAGCAATGTGTGTACAAGCTTCCGTAGGTGACACACAATCAAACTTCTTCGGGATGATCGAACAAATTTTAGGATTTGAGTTCATTGGTTTGTTGTGCAAGAAGATTGTGTTATTCAAGTGTTTGTGGTATCACCATAGTAGTAACCATTTCGGAATGGCTCACCGGAAAGGATTTGTAGGTAGTACCCATAGGTCCCCGGTTTGAACCCCGGAATGGCCGCGATTTATTTACCAAATTCAAGGTATGACCATAGTAGTAGAGGGACAAAGATCCATGCACAGTACCGATTGCAAGAGATTAATGTGAGAAGGTGATATATTGATTATGAGCCTTTTGTTCTAACTCAATAATGAGTCGGGTAAACTAGGGTAAAATTTATGTGTCAGGTTTGCTCGGGTCGGGTCGGGTCATATTCGGTCAAAATGAATCTCAGATTGGCCGGGTTTCGATCTGAATCGGGTTGGTCTCATTCGGGTTTTCGGTCAAATCGGGTCGGTCTCGTTCGACTTTCAAGTCAGCGTTCGGGTCGGTCTCATTCAGGTTTCAAGTAGAAGCGGATCTATGTTTGTTTCAAACTTTCAATTGTTTGGGTTTAAACTGTTGAATCATGTTCATTCGGGACTTTCAATTGTTTTAGACTTTCAATTTTGTGCACAACACTAAATTTTTTGGTTCGATCGGATTTCGGTTCGGGTGAATCGATCAGATCTTGCCAGCTTCAGGTGTAATTGTTGATCAATTACCTGCAAATCTTTCCGTTCCAAGTGGTCGGTCTAGATGAAGGAGGATATAATGACAATACCGATGATAATAATTTTGAGACTGGAAATATATGAAGATGAAGAAGAAGATTTTTCTATAGAGTCTGATATAGAAGTAGAATATACAGATATTATTCATGGAGTTGAAGATGATGATACTTCCGATTAAAGTAAGTTAATTTTTTTAAGTATTAATTTTCACATATTTATATACAGATAATCTCTTCGTCTCGTAATTTAAGTGATTTGACTTTTTAGCATATTTTTTAATATGTTAAAACTCTATAAAATATAAAAAAAAATTAAAATAATTTTAAAATAATTTCAAACTTATTATTATGAGACGGAGGTAGTATTATTCACATATTACAAGATGAAAACTAAAAGAATGAAATAACATTATTTATATTTTATAAAAAACATATAATAATTAGAATAAATATTATTTAGGTATATGATAAAGAGATAAATGTAAATTAATTTAATTTATTTGAGAAAATGTGAATGAAGGGCGCCGAATGTGAAATTGTGAATGAATGGCGCCTGAATTTTTTTTAATGTAATATTTTGGCGCCTAAAATCCATATGTAATTGTGAATTTTTTCTAAATTTTTTTTTGGATGCATTGTAGAAGGTGAATAAGAGGCGGTGGTATAAAAGGATATGTTCAACTTTTCTAACCCTAGTGCACCGCCCCCAATTCCCCTTCACATCTCTCTCTCTTCCTTCTCAGTGAGAGCGAGAAAGAGAAGAACCCCCGGCAAAGAGATGAAGCGAAGAGCCTCCGGCAGAAACTGAAGATCCCTGGTAAGATTTCCGCTCCCATCACTTCACATATCGCCCATATCTCTCTCATTCAAGCTTTAGCTCACTCTGAAATTGTGCGATTTCTAGATTTAATTACTTGTTTTTTTTAGGGTGTCTGGGCCAGATCTTCCTAACCCTAGCCAAACCAAAGTCTCTCTCCCGTCGATATTCAGGTATGCCTCTTCATCGTTTTCTCTGTGTCCTCTTCATCTGAAATGGCATGGCAATAATCTCAGTCCTCTCTGTCCTTCATCGTCTTCTCTGTGTCCTCTTCATCGTCTTCTCCGTCCTCGCATATCTAGGCTCGATCTTCTCAGGCCACCATTAAAATCCCCATCCTCCTTTATCCTCTTCTTCATCTCTGACCTCACTGAAATCGACGACACCCTCGAATTGAAGATCTATGTTGTGTAGTTTTTGGATTTCGCAATCGATTTAGGGTTTTGATTTGGGGCTACGATTACAATTAATCTTTGGATGTTGCTTTGTCTTTGTTCTTCTTCATCTCTGTCCTCACATTTCTTTTTTTGTTTGGCAGCTGGGATAGATTTATGTTGTCCTTGTGAAGGTATGTTTGGAACGAAACAACTGAACAATGAGAACTCACTTGAAAAGGTAAGCTGTGGTATTCAGATTAACCAAGAAATTGTAGTTTTAGCTATTGACCTTCCACCCATATTCGAAAATGACTTAATTATAGAAGACCCTTTTAATTTCAGTTGTTGTTTTTGTGGTTTTTATTTCACATATTTCTTTTAATGTGTAGCATATATATTTGTCTTTGTTGTTTGATTCTGAGAGCAGCTCAGCTGTAACCTTGTTTTGTTAGGCTTGGATTAGGAAATAAATTTTAGAATCCTCTCTTTGTTTTTCTTCTAGGCCCTATCCATTGGTCTTGACAAATTCATATAGAAATTATTTTTTATTTAATCAAGTGTCATAAGGAATAGAAAGTACATAGACCCATCATCCAATGAATGAATATCATGAGAAGGGGAAAGAAAAGGTTAACACTGATGGATGTTTCTCAGATTCAAAAAATCAGAATCAAATAGAAACATATGGAAATGCATGTGAAGACCAATGACAACGAGCATATTGATGACCAATATGGAATCTACAATGGAAACTACAACTTGATTAGGTTATATTGTAGCCGTAATTTTAGCTGTAATTGTGCTTCTTCACTTGTGTATTTCACCTATAATTGTGTTACTAATTTTATTTGGTGTGTTTTTTCTTCATGTTTGTCCAATCTGGTGTGAATTTTAGTTAGGATTCATTTGTTCCTTTTAAAAAATTATCTAAATTAGTCCTGATTCAGTTTTAGTTAGAATTCAGCTGCAATTTTAGTTGTAATTGTGCTTCTATACTAATGTATTTCAGTTGTGAATTTTAGTTAAGATTCATTTGTTCCTTTTACGAAAATTATGTAAATTAGTTAGGATATCCAGCTGTAATCATGCTTCTATACTAGTGTATTTCAGTTGTAATTGTGCTTCTGTACTAGTGTATTTCAACTGTATTTCAGCTGGAATTGTGTTACTAATTTTATCTGATGTGTTTTTTTCTTCATGTTTATTTAATCTGGTGTGAATTTAAGTTTGTTTTTGTGTGTATGCTTCTTTACCTTGTGTATGCTTTTGTTTTTAGGAACATTATGCCTCACATTTACAGGTTTTTAGGAACATTATGCAGCCTTGTGGAAAAGGATAGCGACGTCCATTTCTTCAATGCAATTTATTTTCCACTAATTGTTGTAGGAGGAAATCGAGAATGCAAATTAAAATATAAATAAATCACAGCAAACCAGATTCCGTCCCTTGCAAATAATTACAAGACCTCCTCCTGATGCAGCAGCGGGAAGTAAGGATCGATCCACGAGGAAGCGTGTCAGCGGATCCTAGGCAGCGGAGAAATCTTACGAAAGTCGACAACAGTGTCCTAGATATCGAGTACAGCAGCTCGACAGAAGATCGGACAGTCGAACACAACAGCAGCAAGCACAGGCACTGGTGGTCGATCTCGACAAGGCCTACTCGAGATCGAGTAAAGTCTTGGTCGACGTCGGTTTGTCTTGTCGAGCACCTGCACACAGAAGCTACAGCGACTTTGGGTCGAAGATCAGTAGTCGAGATCAACGAGTGCTATTCGATCTCGAGAAAGACAGAGAATAAAAATAAAGTAAATGCAAAGGCTTTGAGGGTTTCGAACTAAACTTAATGTAAAAGGCTTCCAAGATTGGGGTTTGCAACAACGATAACCAAACATGCATAAGGCAAGAATAAAACATATAATCATGTAAATTGCATCAAAGGACAAGCTTTCGCCTTTTCCAACAATTAGACAACTCTTTCAAGAAATCCTAATTGTCTCTACGAATTTTATGTTTACAATCCAAGTTGTTAGCATGGACCTCCATTAGATGGGTAATAAACACATAAAAAGTAGTAGATGCTCAAAACATTATAAAAGTCGGATCTTTACCTCAAACACGCATGGCTATCGTCGAGCTCGCCCCAACCCTAGAAGTGGGTGGACTACTCGCGCTTCATCATAATTAAAGACATCAATAATAAAAGGGAATAAACTTGCATTAATGAAATAAAATAGAGCTTACAACCAAAGGAAGCCAATTCCGCTCTCGCTTCACCAACTCCTCTTGGCCACTCACTCTCTCTCTTTCTCTCCTACTGAAAATTGAATGAATAGAAAACAGCCCCATGGGCTTTATTTATAGGCGTCTAAACCTTGCTACTCAAGGATAGAAATCTTTATCTATATCTAAAACTTTAAAGATAAATAAAAGCTATAAAGAAATTAAATCTAAAATAGGGAATTATATCTAAATAGTCTTCAAGTGGATAGATGGTGTATCTTGATAGAATCGGCAATCTTCGGGCCCAAGTAATCCCACACCGAGTAGAATTGATCAAACCGTGTTACGCGGTTTCTGGAAGTCTCCTCGATCTCGACAAAGGGCTCATCGATCTCGAGTAGGATTGTCGGTCGACTGGGCTTGACTCGGTGTCTCGGCTAGCTGGTGCTCGATGCTGCTCGGTCATGGCTCAAGGGCTTCGTCGATCTCGAGGACCCTTACTTGACATCGAGTTGGGTGACTCATCGACTGGGTCTTCTCGGCAGCGTCGGGTAGATCTTCTCGATATGCCCGGGTGTGGCTCCTCGGCTTTGTCGATCTTGAGAAATACTCCTCGATCTCGAGTTGGGCGTCCGGGCATGGTCGGGACATGCTCTCCTCGACTCCGGGTTGTCTCCGAGATCTTGTCGATCTCGAGTAGCCTTACTCGATCTCGACGAAGGTTCGGGAGTCGGGTTCTTCGTCTTCAGCTTCTCAACATAGGCTCCTCGATCCTGGCAGGTGTCTAGGCATGGCTTGTCGAGATCGACTAAGGCTTGTTGATGTCGAGTAGTTTTGTGCTCTGGTTCTCGCTTTTTGATTTTCTCCCGAAATGGTTCCATATTCTGCAATATTAGACTGAAACTTATGTAGATCTCCATTTCTGACAAATACGCATATACTACATAAATTCGATATATTCCTAACCCGAAATATGAAAAATGTAAAGAATATGGAACTAAAATATGCATAAAGACATGGCTACTTTGGAGACATCAAACCACCCCATACTTAGACTTGCTTGTCCTCAAGCAATAACCAAACAATAACCAAGACCTACAACACTTCCTTCAAGTCTTCGCCTTTGTCAAAAGCAACATCTCAAGTATTAGCAATGTAAGACAAGTGAATTTAACGTCATCACACATATATGAGTGATCCATAGGCATAGGCAATATAAATCCAACCTCACAGGAATAATGTGTTTACACTCAGCTCTCAATGTGTTTAGGCTATGTATTTCGACTCTCAACTCAATTCCATATACAATCTCATAAACATTGCAATTTAAATATATATCCACTTCGCAACCAATTATGAAAATGCAACAAGAATTATCAGGAGGACTTCGCTCAATAGAAGTCTTCAAAGAAGATTCCATTCGGCGGGGTTGTAATGGAGCTTGGTAAAAAATAATAAGGAATGGAATTATTTGGCCATGTGGTGCTTAATAAAATTCGGGAATCAAGACTCCTAAATCTCCAACACAACCAAACCATAACTTCTCAATCATATGCATCAACCAAACTCTCCAATTTATCTCAATGAAGTATGTAACCTTTCAAACTTTCTCAACCTCTCCAAAGTATGTATCTTGCAAATAATGAAAGAAATAAGGTAAATTTGGCTCATGCACTTTATTCACAAACATATGTACTTCTTCTTTCTTTTCTTTTTTTTTGAAACGAAAATAAAATAAAACTAATGGTGCATTTATAAGGTGAGCCAAAAATCCTTTTACATAGTATGCATAGCAAGATAAAAATGTAAAACCAACCCATGTTTCAATAATTTCAACAATCCTTCCTACTTGAAATGCAACATAAGCTTATTCTTTCCACAAATCCTCATTCCAACCCTAAGTCTTAATTCCCAAATAGGGGTCAGGCTCAATTTGGCTAAGGATATTTTTGTGGAGTTCACAATAAAAGTCTCAGGCTAATGTTCTGGCTTCAAGCAGGGATAATGCAGGGTAGGTAAAGAGAGGATAAAATTGGCTTAAAAGGTGCCTCCATCATTTAATTCTCATCAACATAAACATATAAATGCATTGGCTTTGAATAACTATCACAATATTTAGAGATGCATAGGAAGAGTAAATACACTCAAGAAAGCAGAGGGATTTTTAATGTTCTCCCTATAAGGCAAAAATTCTCACTGGGACAATTTTTGTTGGATTTTAACCTTTAGTTTAGGATCATATGTGGTCAATTTCATCACAAGTTCACAATCCACATAAAAACCAATTTCGAGGACTTATGCTAAACCTTCCAAACATGCCATAGGATTTATATGATCAAGTCAGTCATTATTTATCATCATAGGACATCTAAGTAAGGGTATACAAAATAAAACAATGCAAAAATTATACATGCATTTTTTTTTCTCTTCGACATTTTCTTTTTTTTTATTATTATTATTTTTTTTATTTTTTATGCAAAAACAAGACTAAAGTATAACAAAAGATTAAAATGCATAAAATTTAAACATGAATGCATAACATAAAAATTAAAATTTCACCATGTAAAACCAAAAAGCAAGACTAAAACATATGATAATGATAATGAGCCCTTCCCCCACCCCATACTTAAAATATACAGTGTCCCCACTGTATAAAATCAAATAAAAACAAGAGTAAAGGAAGGAACTCACAGGATAACACATCGAGGAGTGCTGATCAGTGCATGTCGAGTAGATGTGCTTGTCGATCTCGAGTACAGTGTACTCGATCTCGAAGAGCTTTTCTGCGTCCAGTGGTTTCTGAAGTCGAGGGGCATTCTGGGCTTTGTCGATCTCGAGTTGGCCTACTCGATATCGACGAGTGTCTGGGCTGCTCCTCCTTGTCGTCGTCGACTTGGCCTTCGTCGATTTTGACTGTTTTTCAAGGACTTCTTTATTCCACTTTTCGCGATCCTTATATGCTTGCCGACCTAAAAGTGTTAGATTGCATACAAAAACAAGACTATCCACATGAAGTATTCTAAAAGACATAAAACCAAAAACCAAAAACCAAAAAGTTCAAAAGTCCTAAAAAATTCATAAAGTTTATATACATGCTCTAGATTTTAGAGTCGCTAGGCCGACTTCTCCGTTTGCGCTTAAGTACCATTTGTGTGGGGCCCGCTTATGCTTGGCCCTTCTCCTGGATCATCTAGGTCCTGATGGTAGTATGCAAGCTCAGCTGATAGGTGGTTGCTTGCATCATCTCCCTTCTCTTTCTTTTTCTTCTTTCCAGCCCTTAGCTTTCGCAGATTTTCTCGCCACGGGGCCTTACCTCCCCTTAAATTATTGAAAAATTTCTTTATGAACCGAGGGGGAGTAAGATTCATACCTGAACTTACCTTTTCGGACCCAAAACAGAAATCTTTGGGCTTGGAGTTAGTCGATGTCGAGTACTGCTGGTCGACCTCGAGTACAGGGACCCCATACTTAGGTTCTTGGCAAGTCAGTGGCTCAGCAGAGGTTGTCGAGATTGACAAGGTCTTGTCGAGATCGAGTAGGTGGCTAGTCGAGATCGAGGAGCTCTGGTCGACCTCGAGTACAATGTTGGCGCTTTCCTCCACTGTTTGTTTGGTCCCGTGGTTGCTGATGCTTTTCACCTCCAGCCATGAAATTTCCTCTTTTGCAGGGCCAAAAGAGAAATCTAAAACCTCATCGCCTACGGTGAAGGTGAGCGAGCGATTCTTAACACTAATTCTGGCATCTGCAGTTGCTAAGAATGGTCTACCAAGAATAATAGGGCTAGTAGGATCTTCAGCACAGTCTATGATAAGGAAATCTGCTGGAACGAAGAATTTACCAACCTGGACGGGGACATTCTCAACTATACCTGTAGGGATGACCACTGTATTGTTTGCCATGTATAGTTTGGCATCCACAGGCTCTATGCATCCTATTTTTACCTTCCGCCAGATTGATAGAGGCATGATGCTCACATTTGCTCCTAAATCACACAGAGACTCATATTTATATTATCCAAAACCCACAGTAACAGAAAACTTACCAGGGTCAGTTCTCTTTTCAGGGAAGTGGAGTACTTTTCATTCGCTTGCGATCTCTGAAATGGATCGCTTCTTACTCAGGATTTCCTTTAGAAATTTGACATATCCAGGCATCTCTTGCAGGGCTTCTGTAACAGGAATAGAAACATTCAGTTCTTGCAGCATATTAACAAATCTGGTAAACCTACCTGCAGTGGGATCTTTCTGTGTTTTAGAAGGAAAAGGCAGTGGCTTTTTCTGCTTCGGAGCCAGATCAGCTGTCGGAGGCGTTGCAGAGTCGTCGACCTCAGCTTGCTGTTCCTCGACCTCGACCAGGGGTTCCTCGAGATCGACTTGGGTTGTCGACTTGGAATTGTTGGGCTGCGTAGTGGACTCCGAGCTCAGCTTCTGGTCTGTGTCGAGCAGTGGCTTGTCGAGATCGAGTACGCTCTCCTCGAGATCGAGTAGGCTTTGCTCTGTCTCGAGTTGCTGCTCTGCCTTGCCTTGTTGTTTCCCGACCTCTGACTCGCGTAATTGATCCCCACTTCTGAGTTTGATAGCTGTGACGTGTCCGGTTTTCCCCTTAGGATTTGGCTCTGTTTGCCCAGGGAGCTGTTCGGATGGTCGTGGGATCTGTGCAGCGATTTGACCCATCTGCGTCTCTATTCCCCTTTTCCAGATGTCCAGTTCTCCAAATTTTGTAGTGATGTTCTGGAACTGGTTGTTGATGTTGCCCTGATTCCGACGCATCTCCTCAAGGATAGGCTGCAGATCATCCTTCTTTTGATCCCTTTCTGGATGTCCTGGAGCTCTGTAGGGTGGGGGGTTCCTAGGAGGACCTTAGTTCCACTGTGGTTGATAGAATCTTTGATCTCCCATATAGCGATTGGGACCCCCAGCGTAGGCTGCCTCTTCATGTGTCTCTGCCATTCTGACTTGCTCTGTGTGTGGTCACTCAGTAGTGGTGTGCCGCTGTGATCCGCGTTCGATGCAAGGCTGATTGACAAATAGATATTTGACTTGCTTGAGGAGCTTGCGATTCTGGTCTCTGTAGAACTGCTCCCTAACATCTGGGTCAATCTCCTTTGTTGGCTCATAGAGTGGCATAGATGGTGCTGGCCTGGCATAAGAGTTCTCCTCATAGTTTGCAGTAGACCCATATTTATTGTCATAATTGGTGAGCTTGTCTAGCACACCCCAGGCGTCGATTGGTGGCATCGTCAGATACTCATAGCGAGTGTACTGATTGATCCTATCCTTAGTGACTTGATCAAGAGAGTTGAAGAAGATCTCATGAATGACGTAGGGTGGCTGTCCATGAGTAGGGCAAGATCGCAGCAGTTCTTTGTAGCGTTCCCATGCCTTTGCCAGCGGTTCCCCAGGCTTCTGTTTGAAAGCGGTGATTTTCTAGCGGAGAAGTGCTGTCTTGGCAGGTGGGAAGAATTTATTCAGAAATTCTTGCTCTACTTGGGCCCATGTTGTGAGCGATCTTGGTTTCAGCCCTTCAAGCCACTTCAGTGCAGGCCCGGCGAGAGACCAGCGAAAAGCCTTCATCTTGACATATTCCAAAGTTGTACCTTCAGCAAGAGTACGGCACATGTCAGAAAAATTGGTAATATGTTCAAGAGGACACTCATTAAATTTGCCATAAAAAGCATTATTTTTAAGCTCTATCAGAAATTGAGTGCGAATTTCAAAGGAGTTTTCAGGGATAAGAATCGCCGATTCAGGCATGACGAGAGTTAGATGCATATAATCCTCAGCCGTGATTGGGTACTGGGCAAGCTCAGCCTCCGCTTGTTCCCTTGCTGCTTTCTCAGTGGCGATAGCAGCATCTTTAGCGGCTAGTTCCCTTGTAAGCCTCGCAATTACCTGTTCTTGTGTCTCAGCGGCCGCCATGGCTCTTTGTAGTTTAGCTCGGATGTGTAGGAGGCGTTCCGGTTCGTCTAAGCCGTCAAACTCAGGTGGTTGACGAGAACGGCGCATACACCTGTAAAGTGACTCAAAGAAAACGTGAGATTTTAACTACCTAAGACGCGAATGATAGCTTCCCCGGCAACGGCGCCAATTTATTGTAGGAGGAAATCGAGAATGCAAATTAAAATATAAATAAATCACAGCAAACCAGATTTCCTCCCTTGCAAATAATTACAAGACCTCCTCCTGATGCAGCAGCGGGAAGTCAGGATCGATCCACGAGGAAGCGTGTCAGCCGATCCTAGGCAGCGGAGAAATCTCACGAAAGTCGACAACAGTGTCCTAGATCTCGAGTACAGCAGCTCGACAGAAGATCGGACAGTCGAACACAGCAGCAGCAAGCACAGGCACTGGTGGTCGATCTCGACAAGGCCTACTCGAGATTGAGTAAAGTCTTGGTCGACGTCGGTTTGTCTTGTCGAGCACCTGCACACAGAAGCTACAGCGACTTTGGGTCGAAGATCAGTAGTCAAGATCGACGAGTGCTATTCGATCTCGAGAAAGACATAGAATAAAAATAAAGTAAATGCAAAGGCTTTGGGGATTTCGAACTAAACTTAATGTAAAAGGCTTCCAAGATTGGGGTTTGCAACAACGATAACCAAACATGCATAAGGCAAGAATAAAACATATAATCATGTAAATTGCATTAAAGGACAAGCTTGCGCATTTTCCAATAATTAGACAACTCTTTCAAGAAACCCTAATTGTCTCTACGGAATTTATGTTTACAATCCAAGTTGTTAGCATGGACCTCCATTAGATGGGTAATAAACACATAAAAAGTAGTAGATGCTCAAAACATGATAAAAGTCGGATCTTTACCTCAAACACGCATGGCTATCGTCGAGCTCGCCCCAACCCTAGAAGTGGGTGGACTACTCGCGCTTCATCATAATTAAAGACATCAATAATAAAAGGAAATAAACTTGCATTAATAAAATAAAATAGAGCTTACAACCAAAGGAAGCCAATTCCGCTCTCGCTTCACCAACTCCTGTTGGCCACTCACTCTCTCTCTTTCTCTCCTACTACTTCTCCTACTGAAAATTGAATGAATAGAAAACAGCCCCATGGGCTTTATTTATAGGCTTCTAAACCTTGCTACTCAAGGATAGAAATCTTTATCTATATCTAAAACTTTAAAGATAAATAAAAGCTATAAAGAAATTAAATCTAAAATAGGGAATTATATCTAAATAGTCTTCAAGTGGATAGATGGTGTATCTTGATAGAATCGGCAATCTTCGGGCCCAAGTAATCCCACACCGAGTAGAATTGATCAAACCGTGTTACGCGGTTTCTGGAAGTCTCCTCGATCTCGACAAAGGGCTCATCGATCTCGAGTAGGATTGTCGGTCGACTGGGCTTGACTCGGTGTCTCGGCTAGCTGGTGCTCGATGCTGCTCGGTCATGGCTCAAGGGCTTCGTCGATCTCGAGGACCCTTACTCGACATCGAGTTGGGTGACTCATCGACTGGGTCTTCTCGGCAGCGTCGAGTAGATCTTCTCGATATGCCCGGGTGTGGCTCCTCGGCTTTGTCGATCTCGAGAAACACTCCTTGATCTCGAGTTGGGCGTCCGGGCATGGTCGGGACATGCTCTCCTCGACTCCGGGTTGTCTCCGAGATCTTGTCGATCTCGAGTAGCCTTACTCGATCTCGACGAAGGTTCGGGAGTCGGGTTCTTCGTCTTCAGCTTCTCGACATAGGCTCCTCGATCCTGGCAGGTGTCTAGGCATGGCTTGTCGAGATCGACTAAGGCTTGTCAATGTCGAGTAGTTTTGTGCTCTTGTTCTCGCTTCTTGATTTTCTCCCGAAATGGTTCCATATTCTGCAATATTAGACAGAAACTTATGTAGATCTCCATTTCTGATAAATACGCATATACTACATAAATCCGATATATTCCAAACCCGAAATATGCAAAATGTAAAGAATATGGAACTAAAATATGCATAAAGACATGGCTACTTTGGAGACATCACTAATCCTAATGGCTCACCTAGCGCTCTTGTCCTCGCCCCTACTTCCACAGCCGCTGGCACACGGCCTAATTTGTCTCCTTCAAGCGGGTCAAGCTTTGTCATCTCCTTCCGGTCTTGCAAACTCTAACCCTTAATTTGTAGGTAGAATGGGTATATTGGATGTATGGTGTAAAAACTAACCATTACACTAATTGGTGTGCATATATTTTAGATGCACTTTACTGTCATGCCTTTAGTGTTATGAGGGCATGCTTGTTATGGTTGAACTACCATTTTGTGCGTGATTTAATTATTAAATTTGGGTTAGTTCAATCATTTAATGTTTGTTTAATGTTTATTATTGTTATTTAAAGTAAAATCTGTGTTTTATGTATGCATAAATTGAAGAATAAAAAAGAATTTAATGTTAATGAATTTAACCTCAAATTTGGCTACAAAATTTAAGTTTATAAAATTTAACCTGAAATTTAGGAACTAAAATATTACATTTAACCTTCAAATTGATCCTAAAATGAGTTGACAAAATGCCCTCAAATACATATTACCCTTCAAGACGCCCTCGAATTTGACTCCAAGACACATTTCGAGGCGTAGACGAGGGAGGTTAAATGTGGTCTCGAATGGTAACCTGAAAATATTTTTTCGAGGGTATGATAGCCTCTAAATAGTTTGGAGGTTATGTTCGTGGTTAAATTGGAGGTTATTTTACTCTCGCATTTGCACTTAAATTATTTTGAGGCTATGAATCGATACTATTTAGCCTCGAAGTTTGTACCCTCGAAAATACCTACTAATTTCATTTGAGACCAATTTGAAAGATAATAGCATTAAATTTAGCTTCGAAATTGTTCGATACTAATGATCTCGAAATTACCCTCAAAATTTTTTGGAGGCTATTATACTCTTGAAAAAAAAAATCGAGGTTAATATTCCAGGCCACATTTAACCTCCCTCCTCTACGCCTCAAAATGTGTCTTGAGGTCGAATTCGGGGGCATTTTCGAGGGTAATATATTTTCGAGGCTAATGTTGAGGCTATGTTTAAGGTTATTTCGAGAGTATAGAAGCGTTTTCTAGTATGGCAAATAGGAAATGGAAAGTTGGTCAATTTTTGGAAAGACATCTGGCTAGACGGAAAACCACTACAAGGTCAACAACATTCAAACATCACAATCAACGAAAATGACAAGGCGGAAAAATACATCGACATCAACAAGAAATGGAATATTGATGAACTATCCAACATACTTCTGATGGATGTGGTCAACAAGATTGTTGACATCTACATACCAGAACACGAAATAGAAGACAAACTATATTGGAAACCAAGTAAAAATGGTTGGTTCAGCACGGCAAGTGCCCTAGCACACATCACAAAGCAAAACATAGAAGAAACTTGTGACACGACATGGATATGGAACCTAGACACATTCCCGAAAGTCAAAAACTTCATCTGGAAACTTACACTAGATGGAATCCCGACGCAAACCAGACTAGCAAACAAAGGCATTCATGTTCCACTATCTTGCGCATTGTGTGACCGGACGGATGAAAGCCCAATCCATCTTTTTACCGAATGTCACAACACCCTACAACTGATTCACAAAATTGACCTAAAAATTGAAAAAGTGATTCGAGAAATTGACACAAGAAACAAATCAATCAAAAGCATTGTATGTGAAATTTTTACTAAACTCAACCACGAACAAAAAGGAAGACTTGCAACATGGTGGAACCTATGGACAAGTAGGAATCGGCAAGTATTTGAAAACCTCAACACAACATCCATCCATACTATGGAGAATTATACCAAACAACAAATACAAAACTGTGTTGCCTCTAAATTGACCTTTGAAGAGGAGGCCACATGCCACCACTAGAAAACTCGGACAACTCAACCACGGAGGAGAAGAAATTTGAGATGGAGCAAACCAGATGAGAGATCTTTCAAAATTAATTTTGATGGATCCAAACTATCTTTGGGTGAAGCTTCTGCAGGTTTCATCATTAGGGACCACAATGGGAGAGTCATCGAATGTGGCGGCTTCAAATGTGGATACATCTCAACATTAGTTGCGGAGGCTCTAGCGATCATAAGAGGCATCGCCAAGGAAAAGGAGCTTCGACTTCCGAGCATCATGATTGAAGGCGACAGCCTGACCGTCATCTATTGTTTGCGAGGCCTGTGGTGCTGCCCGTGGGAGGTCAACTCGATTTCTGACACCCTGCTCCTACTCAACACTTTGTTAGGATGCAATTCGGCCATGTCTTCCGGGAGGTCAACTCGACCGCTAACCGGATCGCGCGTCTAATCCACACAACACCCACGCGAGACCTCCTCATTGATCTTGCTTTGTGCGTACTCATCCGCAAGGATGCCCTTAGATGGTTGTTCAACAGGGCCTGGCTTCATCCAAATCTTTACCTTATCAAAAAAAAAATTGAAAGAGTAAGCTGACAAGACAAGCCAATGTTCTTATTTCTAGTCATTCTTCATAGTATCAATTCAATTCGTAAAGACACATCAATTCGTAAAGACACATAAATAAAGGAGTAAATTTTTGTTCTCAATGTGGTTGGTTTTTGTGTAACAAAAAATTAGCTTTCGCGCCTATTTTTATTTCATTACAAGTCATTGGGCCAACAACGCTCTTATTAGACCTGACCTGTTTTGCATGAATCGACTGGAATGCCCACTAATTTTTTGAATTTGAACCCGGTGTTTTAGAATCGAGACCCGAAATCGACCCGTGCCCGAATGACTCAAAAATTTTAGGATTGAAACTCGATGATCCATTGAGTCAAAACTGGCCGGTGAGTCAGCACTACCATGTATACACCACACAGGCACCACATAAAACCTACACAGATTTGTCATGCAATTGTGTTTTGTTAATGTCACTCATAAGTTAAATAACACATATATTTTATACTTATAGTATGTTTAGAACATTTATTTGTATAAATATAATTTTTTATGCTTAAAACATTTATATAATAATAATAATAATATTTATAAATTAAATTATTTAATTATATTATTATTATTCAATTTAATTTGATATATTTATATTTTAATGTAATTGTGATAATATTTTAATATTTTCAAAAAGTCTTTAAAAAGTTCAAGTTTTTTGACGCGTTGGATCGATCGAAACCAGGATAAACCTAGTTTGGCTCGACCTGAAATGACTGGTAACCCGATTGATCTGAAGTCCGATATACCCCAGACTCGAATTACCCGAATCGGAACCCGACTCAAATGACCTGATTGACGAGTCTAGCTCTTATGTATTAGTGGCTTAGCCTAAACCAGTGTCCATTTTTTGTTTAACCCATTTACTCGTTTTTTAGCCTATATAACGGTTATTAAATCCCTCTTTAGGGACTGCAAATACCTTGGTTAATCTCTGAACTTAAAGCTATCAATTGGGTTAAATCCTTCTTTAGGGACTGTTCGATTGATAAGGGTTTCTAGGACTGGTTGGACTAGTAACTATATTACGTCGGGACATGGGCATTCATAGGAAATCTAAAAGGATAAGAGGAATTTACAATATCAATTCAACCAACTAAAGTGGATAATTGTATGTGAAACTATTTTATTAATCGTTATCTCCATTAACTTGTTTATAGTTTATTTTGTTTTCTTTCTTATTTCAATCACTGAAAACCCCCCGTTTCATACTAATTGGTAAATAAACTTAAGTTAGGAATAACTTGATTCTATGTGGGATCGACTCGTGCTTACCACACTACATTAGTTAGGTAGGTTCGAATTTATTTTGATACAGTTTACGCGACTAAAAATCGCTCATCAAATTGGCGCCGTTGTCGGGGAATCAAAGTTTATTTCTTTGGTTGTGTGTTTGCCGATTATTGTATATAATTAACTTTGTTGTGAGCCTATCTTACGGTTCATAACACCCGTGCTACTAACTATTTGTGTTTGTGTCTAGGTGGTTCCCTCTAAAGATGACTCATGATTTATTTTGTGATTTTTACGGACTTTCTAATCATATATTTAAAGATTATCCGGTGTTTAGGGTTCCGATTGGAAAGGTTAAGGAAGTATATCAATTGTGCAAAACTCAACTTTCTTGTGAGGTGGATATCATACATGAGATTGCACAATTAGAGCTCCAAATCGGACAATTAGAACCTCCATGTCTGGCTCCGCAAACATCACAAGAATCGTCCATGTTGCCCCGTATGGAAGAGCATTTTGCTGCAATGGAGTCCCAACTTATAATGATCCAAACTGATTTCAATAACGAGATGAAGCGGATCCAAATGGCTCAACCAATTACAATTCCAATTATTTCAGAGATTTTTCAAAGGCAGATGGAGGTGGTGGTTAGTGAGGACTACGCTACCATCTCTCTTGACGAGGAGATCTTAGGAGATTGGATAAATGAGCAAGATGAGGAAAATTTAACAAAGAGGATTCTATTGTTTGAATTTAATTAGGGTGCAAACGGACAAAGAGCTAAGAGATGGCAAAAGAGGAGCACATATTTTGAGAAGCCACCAATGAAACTGAATTAGTGGTATTACATACTCTCTGCAAGGAGCCATGCTTGCATATTTGATATGTTGAAACGGTTTTTGTCTGCAATATTATTTAGTTTCAATTTATCAATACCTTATGCAGGCTTACGTGGGGTATGCGCCCAAGAGTTTGACAAGATGGTGAG
The DNA here is from genome assembly GCA_963922045.1 of Persicaria maculosa. NCBI lineage: Eukaryota > Viridiplantae > Streptophyta > Magnoliopsida > Caryophyllales > Polygonaceae > Persicaria > Persicaria maculosa. The sequence goes on from OY998253.1 coordinate 56,223,824, forward strand.
GGCTTTAACAATGTTTGAATCGATCTTAGACAGAACCCAAGGTATGTTTTTTTTTCTTTATTTCTTTTATTTTAATTTCGGATTAATTTTTATATGCATATGGTTTTTATTTCCGTAAAAAAAAAAGAAAAAAAGAAAAAAAAACCACGCTTTCCTTTCTCCCTCTCCGAGAGAACAGCCACCGCCACCTCTCGCTCTCTCTGCTCACGTCTCCTGCTTCCGTCAACCACCGCTCCCCAGACCGTCTTCGGCCATCTAAAGCCGCTGGCCGCCACCACCGTCCCCTTCGCCCTTGTCCCAACGGAACCCTAACCCAAGGCCCGCCTGCTTCTCTCGCTCCTGGTCGGGATCTCCTCACCGCACCACCTCTTCATCCCTTTGCCTTCTCTCGCCGGATCTGTCCCCTTCTGATCGTTGTACTTCCACCAGCCGCCAACAACCACCACTCCATCACCTCTTCACTCTTCACCGGGAATTTGCCCTCGAACCGTCTTTATTTTCCATCCCTCTCCACTCGGCCTCGTCGGATCTTCTTTCTTCCAGGCCGCCATTCTTTCTCCTGCTCGCCCCCGTCTCCTCCAACCGCCAGCATTGCCCCAGCACCAGTCCCTCTCGGAATTTCTATTACTAGTCGCCCTTTCTGCCTTCAATTGCCTTTGGTTCACCTTCATCAGGCGTCTCTGAATTTCCAGACTGTGATTTCACTCGGGTAAGTGCAGCAGGTATGTCATCCTTTTCACCCTTTCATTGAGATTCTCGTGATTTATGCTAGAGGATGATGAATTGATTTTGTTGAAATTACTCATATCTTATTTTCTTCCTGAGCTAGTTGTTGATGAATTTTGATTTTGGGCTTTTCTGGACTGATTTTGTGCTTAATTGATGTTGAACTGATTGAGTGGTCGATTGATTCTGCTCGAGTTCGATTGAGGTGGTTTGGGTGAATTCCTGTTTGGATTTAATTACAAGTGGAACTTCACTCAATTTTCATGCTAAACTTGATCACTTTAGCTCCTGATTTTGGTCCGTGAAAGTTTTCACTTGTTAGAAGTGATGGCTGCTGAATTGTTTGATGCTCTCTGCTTGACCAATAAATTTTGATTATAGTTCACGTGTGATCTTCTGCCTATTGATTGCTCCCTGAAATCACTTGAATGCCATGTTTTTAGTCCAACATAAGTGATTGATCATGAGCTATTGGGGGCTGATTTTAGTTGTTTGGATGTTGGTGTTGTTCTTTGTTCTTGGATGATATATGTACTTGGAAAGTTGGATTTCTTTGTCTTGTATGTTTTCTTTGTTTTGTGTCTTGGCCAGGACCTTTTGCAAAGGAGATGATGTCTATATTTTTCCTACTCCAAGACGGATCACAAATGCCAATTACATCCAAGAGTTGCTGAAAACACCCAGGGCTCTGATTTCTACTCTTTTATCATGTTTAAGGGGTGTTAGTACTTAGGAATAGTCACTTATCTTGCTGAATTTTATGCTTTTGATATTCCTTTGCTATAGAGTTGAATCTATTGCTGATTACTATCTAGTTTTGCTTGTTTTTGATGGTGTGAGCTGCTAGCCTCATTCCTACGAGTTACTGCTGCATTTTCTGGTGGGATTTGTTGCTGAATTTCCCCGAGGATATCACCTAGTTTCTTCCTTCCTCCGGATTGGAACTGAAAGCTTGTTCTGGAATGCCTGATTAATTATGAGTTTCCTCTACCTCTATCATTCTTTTTCTTTACTTTGAGGACAAAGTAAGATTTTAAGCATGGGGTGGGGAATTGAAGTGTAGCTCCGCATTTGATTTATATGTTTGTTTTTTGTTTTTTTTTATGCATTTCATTTCATTATAGGTTGCATTATAGGGTGTGATAATTATCCCATGGTCAGTAAGTTATGTTATTCAGTCTTTGTTTTTGATTTGTTAGTTTTTCTTTTAGCTGTGTTAAGAAGTTATTTCTATGATTGGTATGACCTCGATGATGATATATGGTTCTTCATGGCTTAAGAGTTAATAAAATTGAATTTTGATTGAAAAAAGACACTTGTGGGATTCCCATAGATAATCTGGATTATGAGCTTTAGTTATAACTTGATTATTGGTTGGATGTTCAGTTTAGAGCAATTTTAAAAAAAATTATATGATTTCTAATGTGTATCTCTAAACCCCTGATGAAAAGCACTAGTAAATTCGGTTATCTATTTGATGTGATTTTTGATGTGTTTTGATATATATGTTGGGTTGATGAGTGTAAGGAGGATAAAATTCACTTACACCGCTCGAGCAGGATAAAATTCACTCGAGTGAAAAGAATCATCAATAAACCAAACTTGATAGAAATGTTCGAGGAGGATAAAATTCACTCGACACTAATAAGAATATTGAAAAAAATATACGGTTAGTAACCGATCCTGTTTGTGGAGGATAAAATTCACGCATGGAGGAAGAAAAAAGTGTTTAGAAACAAAGAAAAAAGTATGAGCTTTAATGAAACTCCGAAGTAGAAAAGGCCTAGTAATCTATGGGTGTTTATGATGATTTTTATGTGCTTAATGGATTTGATTGCTCAATACATTCTGAATGCAAACATCCCTTGAACCTACTCGGAGTTTAAAGCAATGAGTATGAAGGGTTTGACGTGGGTCTCATAGTCTCATAATTATTTTGAGCATAACATGATAAATACTCTTGTAGCCATGAGAACCATACTGATGAGTGATCATTCATAGAAATTTCTTTGAGTCTCTTGTCTTTCTTTTTGAATTGTCTTTGTTTTGTGGTTAGTTTGCTTGAGGACAAGCAAAAGTCTAAGCATAGGGTAGTTTGATAGGGTTTATTTTAATCATGTTTTAATAATAGATTTGCATATTAATTTAGAGCATCTTTACATATTTTATAGCTTAATTTGTATTATTTGGTTTTCGAAGTCTACACTAGTGTTTTTATATATTTCAGGTATTTTCGGGTTGGATCGTATGAATTCGGAGATCGACGATAATTTGTGGGATGATTTTATAAATTGAAAGACAACATGGGCCAAATCGGATGGAGGAACGAGCTAATTAATTGGACCGGATTCATTAGCGCATTTCAGGTGGAGCATAAAGTCGGATGGAGGAGCCCACACACGGCTTGCAAATTGCAAAAGTGTTGCTTAGTGTTTTACCATATATTTAGATAGAATTATATAATATTATATAAAATAGATAGATGTAGGTTTAGGAATTCGGAGTATATTATATACTAGTGTAGGCCCCGTCCCGTGTACGGAGAATGCGCTAATATAAATATAAATTATTTTTTATTTCAAAAAATAATATAAATAATATTAGTTCGGCAGGTTATATATAATCTAAATATCTTTTAATTAGATTCTCTCAAAATATAAATAAAATTCACATTTATAAGGTACTACGTAAAAGTTTTTTTTTCTAATCTATGGTTAATTAAATCTCATGTAATTTAATTAAATAGTTGATTTTTAAAAATATTTTCATATTATTTTTTATTAAATATTTAGTATTTATTTATTACATTATTTTACTAAAATATCTATATACGGATGGATTGTGACTACATATATGGCTATATAATATTTTAATTATTTATTTTGGCCTCATAAAATAATATAGATAGATATAAAATAACAATTATTAAATGATTGATTTTGATATAAATAATTCTTTGCACCAAAAATAATCTAAATATAAATAAAATAGCACCTATCAAATATTAAATATTTATCTATTAATATTTTTGGTAAGTATGACTATAAAAATTAGTTTTATTAATTATTTTTATTACTACTACTACGTTTAATTATATTGATATAGTTTTTTCCTTATATAATATTTACTCTTTTATAAGATATTCCATCTATCCAATTATATGTATTAATGGTAAAATAAAATAATTATTTTTATTAGATTTCTTTTTTGACGGGAGAAAGCTTTGCGAGACGCACTCACGCGCCGCCATGTAGGCAGATTCACTCACGCGCCGCCACGCAGACTTCAATGCATCGGTTTTAGTATATGTATATAGATATTTCCATTCATACGGCAATCTAGGGAGGCCGAACGTGAGGTCGTGGAGACGGCCGTTTGATTTTATTTCCTAAACCCTAATTGTCTTTGGTTTTATTCTTATGCAGACCTAAACTCTCTCCGTTTCGTCTACGATTTGAAGCTTTGTTTGGATTTATTGTGAGTTTCTGAATCTTGTTCCTTATTTGCTATATTGAATGTTTCGACTTCTTTGTGTTTTATTATTGATTTTTTTTATTCTATCTAGCCCGCGCAACTAGTTAGAATCAATTCAACTTCTAGGGTTTTGTAGATTTCTGGTTGTGAACCTTAACCCAAGTAGCAAACTTGTTCCTTTAGGGCTGGTTGAACTAATTGAATGAGTAGGAAGTTGGATGTGTTGTTAAATCCCTCTTTAGGGACTGCACATACCTTGGTTCATCTCTGAACTTAAAGCTATCAATTGGGTTATTCCTTCTTTAGGGACTGTTCGATTGATAAGGGTTTCTAGGACTGGTTGGACTAGTAACTATATTAGGTCGGGACAAGGGCATTCATAGGAAACCTAAAAGGACAAGAGGAAGTTACAATATCAATTCAACCAACTAAAGTGGATAATTGTAGGTAGGTGAAACTATTTTATTAATCGTTATCTCCATTAACTTGTTTATAGTTTATTTTGTTTTCTTTCTTATTTCAATCACTCAAAACCCCCCGTTTCATACTAATTGGTAAATAAACTTAACTTAGGAATAACTTGATTCTCTATGCGATCGACTCGTGCTTACCACACTACATTAGTTAGGTAGGTTCGAATTTATTTTGATACGGTTTACGCGACTAAAAATCACTCATCATTTAAGGATAAATACCTCATAACCTTTCTGGAAGATTTGTTGGATGAACTAAGGGGATTAGAATGCTTTTCTAGGCGTGATTCGCGAGCGGAGTTTCGTCAGCTTAGGATGGAGTCGGTTGATGTATAGAAAACATCTTTTAAAACCCACTCTGGACATTGTGAGTGTTTGGTCATGCCGTTCGGCCTCACCAATGCTACATGCATGTACTTTCCAGGGTCTCATGATCCATTTTTTCAATGGGGTAGCCAGACAATTCATGTTGGTGTTCTTTGATGATATACTCATCTACAATCGAGACTAGGAATCCCACTTACTGCATCTAAAAGAGGTCTTTGAGATCTTGAGGGTACACGAGTTGTATCTTAAACCTTCCAAATGCACCTTTGGTGCAACAGTCATTGAGTATCTCGGTCACTTTATTTCATCTTGGGGGGTAAGTACTGATCCTAGCAAAATAAAGGCAATTTTTTAGTGGCCAAAACCTATAACATATAAGCAGCTAAGGAGTTTTCTGGGATTAGCCAATTAGTATAGGAGGTTCATCAGCTCCTACAACCAAATTTCCAAACCTCTCTTTAGTCTATTCAAGAAGGAAGGTTTTGTATTCAGCAACGAAGCAACTAATGTTTTTGATTCCCTCAAAACAGCATTGTCCACAACCCTTGTTCTTGCTCTTCGTAATTTTGAGAAAATGTTCACTGTGGACTGATGCTTCAAATACGGAGATTGGAGTTGTCCTTATGCAGGAACATCATCCCATATGCTTCATTAGTTGAGCACTAGGGCCCAACCACTAGACTCTCTCAGTCTATGAAAAATAGCTTATGGTATGTTGTATGCAATGCAAAGATAGAGTGCATATGTTTACCATATGCACTTCATCATCAAGGCCGATCAAAGGAGCCTTAAATGCCTATTCAAAAAGAGAGCCTCAACTCCTTTCCAACACATGTGGGTCCAAATTGACGAGGTTCGACTACGAGATCCAGTACAAGAAGAGCTTGGACAACTTAGTTGTTGATGTTCTATCCAGGGTCAAGGGTACCCAATTGTTCTATATAACACTGTTTAATGCCCATCAGGGGCTCTATAAAACCATAAAAAGCTCTATGGGTTTCAGATCCTGTCTTGCGGAGTATGATTACTGAGGTGCAGGAGAATGGCTAATCTACCCTAAGTTCACCTTTGTGAATTTCTTGATAGGCCAACAAAGCAAGAATGACCTCTTTGCGAGCCTAGGGTTAATACAACCCCTACCTATACCAACTAGTGTGTGGCAAACAATTAATGAGCCTTGATTTCATTGAGGGACTTCCACCATCATCCGAGAAGCATACCATCTTGGTGGTCATCGATCGCCTAAGCAAATATGCTCATTTCCTTGGTCTTTCATACCCTTACACTACCCTAGATGTGGCTCAACTATACCTGAACCATGTGTTTAAGCTTTATGGTCTTCCAAAGACATTCATAGAGATCCCATTTTCTTGAGTGAGAACTGGAAAGAGTTATTTCATGTCCAGGGTGTTGATCATAACTACTCATCTGCTTATCACCCCTAATCTGACGGTCAAACAGAGGAAACCAACAAAACCATAGAAACATACCTCCGTTGTATGACATAAAAAGCTCTCCATATGATGCGGGTCAAGCTGGCCTTTTGTGGGTCAAACAACGATCTTGATCCAGGCGACGACTCGAGGACGAGTCGATTTCAAATGGAGGAGAATGATGTCATCCTCAAGCGGAAGAAGAAGGCTCCACCTTGGGAGTCGTTGAAGAAACGGCGTTAATTATTTTATTATTTATATTTCTTGTTTTTTTATATATTCTATTTTTAGTAACTCCTATGTTAGTTGGAGTCTAATTATAGAATTGCTTATTTTTAATATTTCTTAGTTAGGTTAAAGAAGATGGTTATGACAGTCTATCTTTCGGCTTTCTTAATTATCATATTTTATTATTTTCTATATTAGGATTTTAGATTAAGTTTTATCTTCTAGGTTGACTTTATCTTTAGGATTAAAATTCTATCTTTAAGAAAACAAAACTCTATCTTGCATGGTAGAATTGGTTCTTAGGTTTTCTATTTAAACGTTGTAGTTCTATTGAATTAAATCAGATTGAATATAGAATTGAGAAACCCCTTATAGGAATTAAGGGTTCTCGATTAATCAATCCAAACCCGCGTCCCTCGTTTACATCTCTCAGTCACACTGTTCAATTGTGTTTGTTCATCATTCAATTTCAAGGTCCTCCATTTGTTAATTGAGAATCAACCACCGTTGATCCTTAATTGTGTGTCATAACCCTTAGTCAATTATTGTCGAGAGAGTGTCTTGAAATCTACCGATTAAATTCATTCAATTGAAGTGTTCGTCGTTAGTTGATTTCAAGATTGAGTTTGAGACTTGCAATTAACGTACAAGATCACTCAAGGTCAACCATGGTGTTTTAATTAATTACGGAGGCCATCAGCTTGCCCACGAAATTTAATTTGAGTCGATTTCAACATCAATTGGTATTCAGAGACAGGTTATGCTACGCTCTTTGTTTCTTTGATGTTACTGATGTTTTGATTTGATATGGCTTGGGAAGTTTGGGGCGACTGGGAGGATGATCCCGATCCATTGGATGGATTTTTTGCATTGGAACGTGCTAAACAACAACGACGCCAACAAGAGTTACGTCGGAGAGCTTGGCTACAACAACAAACCCTAAAGCGCCAACGCGAAGTCAAAAGACGCCAACTTTGGCTTCAACGTCAAGAGGAAGAACAACGTCAATTGGAGATCGAAGATAAGAGGTGTCGACAACGCTATCAGATTCGGCTTCTCCAACAACGAGAAGTTGAGGAGGAACGAAAACGAAAGTTGGAGGAAGCGGCCCAACGGCAAGCTAATTGGCTTGATGACGCTTGGAGGAAGGCTTATATTCAGAAACTTCTTAATAGTCAGCCTCACGCGCCACCTACCTCTGAGATCTTGGAGATATCCGCCCCCGATGTGGACGTGATTTTTCTTGACTATACGGCCGACGGGAAGGTAAAGGAGGTTGTTTCGGATACTTTCGTTGGCCAAGAGACTGCACTGCGCGATGATTTTGTTTCGCAGATTCCCGTTGACTCCGACCTCGGAATTGAGTCAACTCTGTCTTGTTGCGAAGCTGACTCGACGAACTTTCCAACGGTGGGTCACACACTAAAAGACTCCCCCAGAAAGGCCTCCGAAATTGTGTTGCAAGCAGACTGCGACAGTGTTCTGCAGGACGAGCATGTTAATTCCGTTGACGAGGATGAGGTACTTGATGACGTGTCTCAAGAGTTAGCGATTGTACCTCTTGGGTATGTTTATGAAGTTCGAGTTGCTGAGATTTGTGTGGTCATTGATCCTATTCTTTTTGAAGATCAAGTCTGTTCAATGATCGCGATGAAGGTGTTGTTTTTGGGGTTCCTATACCTCGAATTCTCCTGGCACCTATTCCACCCATTCCTCCATCATCTTCTTTGAAGGTTGCTGCTCCTTCCTCGCTGATCATCGCTGACTCGATTCGAGGACGAATCGAAGATAAGAGGGGGAGAATGATGCGGGTCAAGCTGGCCTTTTGTGGGTCAAACAACGATCTTGATCCAGGCGACGACTCGAGGACGAGTCGATTTCAAATGGAGGAGAATGATGTCATCCTCAAGCGGAAGAAGAAGGCTCCACCTTGGGAGTCGTTGAAGAAACGGCGTTAATTATTTTATTATTTATATTTCTTTTTTTTTTATATATTCTATTTTTAGTAACTCCTATGTTAGTTGGAGTCTAATTATAGAATTGCTTATTTTTAATATTTCTTAGTTAGGTTAAAGAAGATGGTTATGAGAGTCTATCTTTAGGCTTTCTTAATTATCATATTTTATTATTTTCTATATTAGGATTTTAGATTAAGTTTTATTTTCTAGGTTTACTTTATCTTTAGGATTAAAATTCTATCTTTAAGAAACCAAAACTCTATCTTACATGGTAGAATTGGTTCTTAGGTTTTCTATTTAAACGTTGTAGTTCTATTGAATTAAAATCAGATTGAATATAGAATTGAGAAACCCCTTATAGGAATTAAGGGTTCTCGATTAATCAATCCAAACCCGCGTCCCTCGTTTACATCTCTCAGTCACACTGTTCAATTGTGTTTGTTCATCATTCAATTTCAAGGTCCTCCATTTGTTAATTGATAATCAACCACCGTTGATCCTTAATTGTGTGTCATAACCCTTAGTCAATTATTGTCGAGAGAGTGTCTTTAAATCTACCGATTAAATTCATTCAATTGAAGTGTTCGTCGTTAGTTGATTTCAAGATTGAGTTTGAGACTTGCAATTAACGTACAAGATCACTCAAGATCAACCATGGTGTTTTAATTAATTACGGAGGCCATCAGCTTGCCCACGAAATTTAATTTGAGTCGATTTCAACATTAATTCAGAGTAGAGCAGACGCACGATCGCTTTTAGTTTAGCAATTGGCCGGCCTAGCTAATTGCTATACATCACCATACCTGGAGCAAATGGCTTGCTTTATCCGAATGGTGGTATAATACTACTTTCAACTCATCCATCAAAGCCACTCCCTATACATGAAGTAATGTATGTGGCAGCGAGATCTATTGCACCTCTCTTATTTTCTTGAGGAAATCAATAGCTATCGAAATGGAAAGTCAACTAATCATCGCAAGAGGTAGATACACACTCACTACAAAAAATATGTCACCTAAGACTCTGCACACAATGCGAAGATTCAATTTCCAACAACAATCCATGAAGAACTAAATTCTATCAATACAAAAATTCTTTTGGAATAAAGGAACAACTCATAAAATCCTCACCAATTGGGATGAGATTTATAAGCCTAATAAGAAGGGAGTCTTGGGATTAGAAATTCCATAGACATGAACATTTCTTTACATATGAAACTTTTCTTTATGAGCCCCGAGAATACTTGGGTGAAGCTTATCAATGAAAAATACCTTAAACAACAACACCTACTCCATTATAAGCAAACGGAAGACCCTCCTAAAAATGGAGGAAATTGACATCTTTGATATTGGACTTCAAATTAGGATTAAGATGGTCAGTTGGCAATAGAGAGAGAGCGTTAGTTTTTTGCAAAGATGTATGGTTGGAGGGTACCCTTCTATTTTGCCAAGCAATAAATAGAAACTCAATTAACTTGAACACCCTGTTTAGCTATTTCATAATGGATGAAAAATAGTGGAATGCAACAAAGATGATGATCGAACTATAGGATCAAATTAGTCTGGAGGTGATCAATTAATAACATTAGAAAACCCCTATTCTTAGGAGCAATATTTCAGATAGATTCTACTCGTGACCAAGTATTGATGAGTGGTTTTCAATGAAATCGACATTGGAGATGATTTGTAATAAAAGAAATCAAGAGGTTTCTAAGTGCAATTGGATTTAGGAGCCGGATACATATCCTAAAACTAAAAGAAAAATATCCCTTGGAAAATCACAAATATCGCCTTCTTATTGAAACTAAACTCTTAGAGTGGGAAATTATAGTACATCTTAATTGCATATTATGCAATCATACGCATGAAGATCTACACCACCTACTTTTTAACTACCTTGTAACTAGGGAAATAATTAAAAGGAATAATCTACAGTTAACTTGCTCCAGTATAACTTTTAAAAATGGTAATTAAGTAATTAGTCCCCTCTAAAAAAATTAGGTTAGCAACTCCTCTCATAGATTGGGTATTAATGGTCAATGGTCAACTATTTGACTGTCAGCTAGTTAACAGTTAATCACTGACTAGTCAACGTTGACCACTTTTTTTTAATGATTATATTTTTTATGACACTTTTTATTTATTTAATTAGATGCCATATTTTTATTACGACATTGAGAAACTTTTTCTATATAACTTTTTCATTATAACTTGAAGACACTTTTTATCATGATATTTTTTAATGTCACTTTTTGTTAAGATTTGATGTCATTTTTTTAGTCATACTGATAATGCATATTTTAGATAGGCATTATAGGTAGATATTATTGCATTTAAGTTGTCTTATTACATATATATGTTTTGTTTTGTTTCCATTATCGTTCATGTGAAGTATTCGAGTTCGAAATCTACGCCTTTTTAGTGTTTATTCTGCCCTTTTATGATTTGAACTTGAAGGGGATCTTGGGGGATCTTAGAGACTGATTTTGGAGCATAAGGAAGGCCAAGGAAGAAGCATCAAGGGAGCAAGACATCACAACGTCAAAGCAAAGGAAGAATCGTAGAGCCTGAATAGCGACGCCCTTCGCTTTTCCACCAACACTGGTGCCCCGCAGCAATTGCCGATTTAAGTCTGAAGATTCTATTATAATATTGTATTATTATTATTATTATTATTATTATTATAATAATAATAAAAATGGCAACTAGTTATTATTATTATTATTATTATTATTATTATTATTTCCCCTAGGGTTTTGCACGACTCTATTTCGGTTATTTTCATTCTATTTAGCCGTGAGGAGGCATATGTGTGGTTTGTGTGTGCCGTGAGAGAGAGAGAGAGAGAGAGAGAGAGAGAGAGAGAGAGAGAGAGAGAGAGAGATGAGTGTTACTTTGGCTATGAGCTGCTAAAATCATAGTTTCGCATGTAATTCGAAGACATGGTTGGATGAATTGTGAGGATTTGATTTCAATTAGTTATATATGAGTTAATTATCATCTTGTTCTTATTGATATATATTTGTGTTCATTTATGTGCTTGATCACCATGTTGGGAATTGCATCTATGCTATGAATCCATTGTTGGTTTCTCGATAGGAAACAAAGTCATTGATTCAGTGATGTTTCTATTAACTTTTTAGTGGATGATAACAATTGATCTATATTGAGTAGATGTTATTAGGGTTAAATGAGTTGTTCCTTTGATTCCTAATTGCATTGAATTGATGTTCCAATTGGTCTTAAGTACTCGATTTGTTAATGCTATTCTTTAGTGATGCCACATTGAATAAGATTGTATCTTTGCGGAACAATCGACAATAGGTAGTCGACATAAGCCTATCAATAATATTGAAATCAACCCAAGGATCATGAGCCCCAACCATTGTCAAGAATTACAGGTGAAGCGCTTCTCTATCATATTATCACTACTTTGCATTCATTACTCTATTTAGTTTATCTTGCTATTTCATTAGTTTGCTACAACCTATTTGTTATTATCTTAAGAAATCATCAATAGAAATATTCGCGAATAGTCTTCTTTGTGGGATCGACTCCTTACTTGTCTGTTGTACTAATCTTTTGGTTAAGCATTAAGTTAGGATATTTACTTTTGGTGGAACTGAGCGCCCACGGCAATTGTACATCATCAGTTCAGACTACCACCACATATATACCATTGATAAAAAAAAATTTATACCACTTTTTTGTTATGATATTTGATGCGACATTATATTTTGCTTGATTCCACCTTATGCTACTCACTATTGATGCCACTTTTATTTAGTTGATGACATATTATAATGTATGATTTTATGAACGCAACAAGTAGTGATGCCATATTTCAAAGACCTTGTGTTTTTATATGTATATTAACATACATTGTTTTGATTCTACATTTTATTCATTGCATTGATGACACTTTTTTTTAGTTTTTTTTTACAGTAGGCAAGAAGCTAGTAGATCGACCAAGCGATCTTTAAGCTATCAAAAGATAACTTGAATAACCCTACGCAGAGGGTCGCCAATCAAAAGAAAAAAAAAATCTAGGATTACAATTCTATAAAATTTAAGCTTAAAATATCTAGAAAATTAGAGTTCTTGATTATTGAAATGTGGTCCGGTGGCTTAGATGGCTTGCGTGCAGGCTAAAGCGTTGTTGTTGAATTTGGCCTAGATGACTTGGACAGTTGTGGTTCTGGTTCCAGATGTCGAGATGGAGCTAGCGCCTACATAAGAAAGTAGATGGTGGTGGGATCAGATGTGGTGATCGGAGGCTGTGGTTGATTGGGAATTTGGGTTTATCAAATTTAAGTGAAAGGTTGTGATTAAATTTGGTTTGTAGATGGATATTTGAACTGGCTATCGATTGTGTTGCCATCGGATCTCAACCCAAGGGTTGAGGGACAGAACAACAACAACAAACTCTATTTTTTTTCTTTTTTTTTGGGATTTTTGATTTTGTGGATTTTCAATTTGTGGGTTTTCCAAATTTGACAGGGGTGAGGTGAGAGAGGGGGTTTGTGGGTGATGAGGAAACGTGAGCGGATGAGGGTGGTCATTGGTAGGGAAGACGAACAGTAACCGACAAGCACATGATGCAGCCATGCAAAGCCGGAACCGTTCTTCAACTATAGTGATCTACAAGATTCGACAAAGGGGAGGCCGATCTTGGTGGTGGTGTTGCCGAATCAGAGCCCGAAGGTGGGATGTCTGAACAACAAAGGCGACAATTTTTTAATTCGATTTTGGCTTTTTAAGTTGTGGGTATAATGGTATATCGATTTGGAGGGTGGATGGAGGATTAGAGGAGGGGTGAGCTATGGGGTTAAAAGCCCATCGGCAGCCCTGGGAACGCAAGGGCCAAGAAGGAGCTCGCAGAGGTGCTGGTGGAGGTGTCGGGAAACAGATCTGAGTAAGCGGAGAGAAGGTGGAGCGAGGGAGAGACCGCGAGGGGAGGAGGCCTCAACCATAACGATGTGGCAGAGGAGCTACCGGGAGTCGACCACCTGCAGGAAGCCGTCGGAGGTTAACAGCGGGTAGTAGAGCGAGGAAGATTAGCACTCCGGCACCGCTAGAGCCCACCACAGTCAAGCCCCGAGAGGGATGGCTAGACCAAGACCCGCCGATGGGTTTGTGGGTCGAAGCCGCCAAGGATTTCATCGGAGAAGACCACTTGAAGCCCTGCAGAAGGGTGGCGAGCATCAAATTTCCGATCTGGGTGATGGTTTTATTTTTTGCGGATAGGGTTTTTTTCCATACACCTTTTTTTAGTTGATTATATATATAATATCTGGGTTTTGAGTAGATAATTCACTATTTAAAGTGTACATGGAGAATTATTTGTTGATGATATTGTATAAGGAGATTTCTTTATTAATGATAGATTATTAGTATGTGAATTTTATTTGGTGATATTTGGCAAGGGAAATTATAGGTCAATACCACATTTTTATAAGGTGAATTATATGTTGATGATGGCACTTAATAAGGTTAATTTTACTTGATGTGAAATTTTGTTGAAGGCACTTTTAAAGACGAATTGTATGTTAATGATATGTTGTGTTGTTTACTTTTGATATTGATGACAGGTTTTTAGTCAGTTAATGACACACTATATAAATGGTTATTTTAAGTTAATTAGGAAAAAGTGACATCAATGAAGTATATGGATAGATAAGATTTATTAATTGTATAAAAGTGTTATCAATAAATTATTATCATTAAGAATATATTACTATCAATATACGAATAAGTTATAAAAATTGTTTTAAAAAAAATATCACCGGTGTTGATAGAATTAAAAAATTGGTATTGAACAATTAGATTAAAATATGAGGCATCAACAATTAGATTAAAAAGTGTCATTAAACAAGTACATTAGAAATATGGCATCAATCAATTACATTAATAAAAATGGCATCAAAACATTACATTATAAAAGTGACATTAAAATAAGTAAATAAAAAGTGTCATAAAAAAGTGACATCAACATTTAAAAAAATATGAAAAATTGGTCAAACTTTGACTAGTCAATGTTGATCATTGACCGGTGGTCAAACATTGACCATAAACTTTATTAGGGAAGGTGACAATATATGCATTATCAATATAGTTTAGGGCGTATGAAAGTTTCATTGAAAAATTGAGATGATTACTCAAATTCCTATTTAGATTTCTATAGGTTTGATTGCTTTCAAGCTATATACGTCTTCAGGGAAGTGAATCGTACAGTGAATCATCTAACTAGCCTTTGCTAATTTTTTTTTTGATTAAGTAAGAGTTTGTGTAGGAAAAGCCTACCCAATTGCATCTTAACGGATGAGGTCCTGAAGACCTAAATCATGGATGATATGTAACCCATTGGATAAATGAAAAATGTGTGCAACCTTCTCTGCCACTCTATTCCCATAATGGGGTATATGGGAGAATGTACGTGACTTCTCCCACGATTGCCAACAGTGTTTTAATATATGATATTATTAGTTCTATTTTCCAAGGGCATTTAATTTTATCAGCCAAGTGGTCTATGATTGTTTTTGAGTCCCCTTCAATAACGAGATGTTGTATATTCATCTTTGTCGCCTCTAAAACACCAAATGAAAGAGCTAGAGACTCGGCGAGAAGGGGCGATTTAACTCCAAGCTTCTGGTACGCTATACAGATTGGTTTGTCATGCCAATCTCTAATGATTATATCAGCAGTGCTCTGATTATTATGAATAGATAAGCCATCAAAATTTAGTTTGAATGTACTGTACGGTGGTTTTTCCCACGTTATTTTTGCGTTTTTTCCGATTGGGGTCTCTATGTATAGATAAGTTTTTTCATTGGGTTATTGGCTCGTCGATCTAGTAGGCTAAGGTCCAATTGTCAATCAGTGTTCTTAGAAAGTTTGTTACAAAGTATTTTTCCATGGGATGGAATACGTTCCTGTCTGAATGTGACCTGGTTGCGAAAGTACCAAGCAGCCCACCATCTAAATGTCAACCTTTGTTTTCTTTCTTTGCTTATGTTGTTATTGATCCAACTTAAGATTTGCTTGATATCTCTGTTGGTCCTTTGACGTAACCGAATAGTCACTAATGAAGTTGCCGTTAAGATAGGTTGTTGGTGCGGGACAAACGTCGTTGTCACTTTCGCCCTTTGCCAAATAGTAATAATATCCAAACTTAAACACAAAACCAATATATTAGGCAATCAATCACTTGATAAACCAAATAACTACTAGTATATCGATGAAGTCCGGTGTCGAACCCACAGGGAGAAGCGATTTCCTATTCAATAACTATAAGCAAAGACTCTTATAGCAAAGCAATGATTTGTAACAAGTAGCAAAGATGTAAAAGTAACCAGATTTATGATCGCAAAGTAATTAAATTGATATCAAAGTAGAAAGAACATTTCACCTACAATTCTCTGACAATAGTTGGAATTCATGGTCCTTGGATTGATCTATTAATTATTCATATTCCTAGGTCTACTTGACTAAAGTTGAGAGATCCGCAGAGATTGACTCATCTTATTCAATATCACTAAAGAATAGAATTAAGGACTCAAGTAATCAAGACCAATTGGCACATTGACTCAACTCAATTAAGACTAATAGACGCATACCGAACTCAGCCCTACTCGAATCTACACAACATAGATCAATTGAAATCATCCAATACAAAGACAAAGAGACATCACTATCATCAATACCTTTGTTTGCTATCGAGAAAATAACAACGAATTCATAGCTAAGATGCAATTCCTAACATGTTGATCGGGCATAGAAAGGAACACAAATATAAATTAAGCACAAGATGATAACTAAGAACATGAATAATCAAATAGAATCAAATCCTCACAATCCAAACAACCATGTCTTCGAATCACAGGCGAAACTATGAGTTTAGCAACTCATAGGCCAATTCTCTCTCTCTAATTGTGTTCATAGTCTCACAATAATCAACCACCACACTATGAATAGAACTGAAAAACAACTAATAAAGCCTCTCTAAAGTCGGAAAAACCCTAGTAGGAAATAGAATAGAATAATATAAAATAATGTCTTCGGATCCAAAACCGTGTATCCGAAAAACAGATCAACGGCGGGCGCCGCCTATCCAGTGTCCGTTGTTCCTCAATTGTCTTCAATAAATTCCAATGTCGTGCCTCCTTTCTCCTCTCTAGCTCCTCCTTAGCCTCCATATGCTCCAAAACATGCTTCTTAAGCTCTTCCCAAAGTCCATCAGAGGTCGGAATGTAATTCTGCAGAATAAACACTAAAAACACATAGATTCCGAACTCGAATACTTCACACGCAATATACGGAACTAGACTCAAAACATAGCAAAACAACTACCTAATAGCAATAAAAAATACCTATAATGCCTATATGAAATATGCATTATCAAATTCCCCCACACTTAACTCTTGCTTGTCTTCAAGCAACCGTAAAGCAAAACATCATCTATGCATCCCACAGGAAATCTTTCACAACTTTACTCATCAAAAGCAACATCATAAATAGAGAAAATATAATCAAACATATAAACGTCATAACATGTACATATGGGATCAAGTTGCTTGCATGCTCAAAAATCAACCTTACCAAGGATAAAATGTGTATCTCTCACTCTCATGTGTTTAGGCTTTAAGCACACACTCACCTCAATTCCATATACAAGCATGAACTCAAATATTGACATTTATATCACAAAATCTCCACCGGATACATGCATCAATGCAAATATAAGGATATCAAGAAGACTTTCGCTCAATGGAAACCTTCATAGAAGATTCCATTCGGCGAGGTTGTAATGAGGCTTTGTAGAAACATAAGGGCAAGGAATTGTATTTGGTCATGTGGTGCAATAAATTCCGGGAAAACAAGATTCCAAAACTCCCAACATAACACAAACCAACTCAATAACATCAAGTTCATAAATGCACAACATCTCTCAATATCATTAAAAACTCCAAAAATATCTCTTAACTCATCAAATCTCATCTCATCTCATCATATCACATATCATGCAATCTCAACACCCAACCAATTAGACTCATAACCAGCATACATCCCATTCTTCCTCATTATGCAAAAATAAGATAAATGGCTCTTTTATTCTTCTTTTTTTCTTTTTTGGATTTTTTTAACTAACTTGAGCCAAAACTCATGAAAATCAAATGCATAAGAATGAGGGAATAAATAAGCACATAACATTACATCTTCTCAGAACCATAAACCGTAACATCACATTTTAGCTTCATTATCCCCAATCTCCAAAATAGATTCCATAACCCACTCAAAATCTCAATTCTCCCAGAATAAGGGTAAGGCTCATCATAGGCTAGGAATAATAATTTTGTGAAGCTATCAATAAAAAGGCTAAAGGCTCAAATTGGCTTCAAAGAAAGATATAACATAAGGTAGACATGGATAAATATGTGGCTAAAATGTTGCCTCTATCATTTGAACTTATTAAGCAATGAACATGTATATAATCGGCCTTGAAAATAGATAACCATGGCAATACTCAATGATAAATGCATAGGAAGAGTAAATAACACAAGAAAAGCAAAAAGAATAAAGATGTATCCCTTATAAGTCCAAAAATATCTCACTGGGACAAATTTTTGTTGAATTTCAAGCATACTCCCAAACATAGATCATACATGCTCAATTACATATGCTTAATCATATTTCACTAAAAACCAATTTTCAGGATAAGATCAAATCGTTCCAGAATTCCATAGGATTTATAAGATCGTGCCAGTATAAAGTCAAAATAGGACAAACCCAAATTAAGATGGAAATATTTTATAACACAATATGCAAAACAACAAAATAAGACTGGTTTTTCTTTTTCTATTTTTTCGATATTTTCCAAAAAAAATTTCATTTTTTAACATTTTCTATAACATAAAAGAAATAACATAAAGGAAATAACAAAGAATCAAAAACCGAAATTCAAACATGAACTAACCTAACTAATTCACTTCAGTCTCCCCCCCCCCCCCCCCCACACTTACATGTTGCACTGTCCTCAATGCATAGAAACACAAAAAGGAACAATAAAAAATATAAAAATAAAGGGTTTGAAAGAAGCAAATGACTAACCTATTACTGTGAAGGCGAGGTTTGGGGTCCAGACCGCTGATTGATGTCCAAGGAAATCTGCGCCCATGGCTTACGAAGACATGCTTGAATCTTGTCGATCTTCTTCTCTAGACTCAACTGATGCTCATGTAATCGATGAAAACTTCTTAGATGCTGATCTTCCATTCTAGTCAAGCGACTGTCAATAATCGCCATAAGCGCAAATAGAGAACTGCTCTCAATAGGGATATCAAGATCATCATCGGTCTCATCTCCCAGAAAAATTCTGCTTGAAGAGAACGGGTCCACAACCATCCCAGCAGGTGCTGGAACATGACGAATATAGAAAGCAGCCAAAGTAGGGCCAACAAGTAAATGCATAGGAAGATACTAGTGGTGCTCACCCTTCGGGCCAGATAACCAACGGAAACACTCACTGCTGTCAAGACGGATAACCCTTCCAATCAGACGAGCATTCAGTAGGGCTGACATGTCAAAATAGAAAGGCGATGTCAAGGGTTGCAGGGATCTCAAATCCATACTATATAGCATGCTATAAGGGTAATCAATCCACCAAAAGTAATAATATGGGCACTCATATCATCTCTTCTTCGAAGTGCATCTGCACAAGCAGCCAGAAATAACTCTATCTTATCTGGTACACACTCGGCTTCCGGCGTCAAATAATATAACCATATCCACATCCTCTTGGGAATTACCGTCGGATCAACAGAACCATAGAAGGCAAATGGTCAACACCCTGTGGCATAGCCTAAGGGCAGGATGCGTAATCAAATAATCATGAAAGTTCTCAGTCCCTCCAGCATGGCCTGACACAATAGCCCAAGTCTCAGTAGATGTAGTAACAAACGAGCTCTGACGCCAAGGATTAGACCAAGGTACATGCATTCCCAAAGCATGAGATAGAAATCGTTTCTGAATCGAGCATTCACTACCCAATAATATGAAGCGGATGTTCTTATCAGATCGCACATCCAGAGTCGACAGGAACTAACGTGCCAAAACAGGATAAGTCGGCGCACTCATCGATATGAAATTAGCTAGACCTCCCTTTTCCAGCATCTGAGATACTGGACCATGGAGACCAAGCCTCTTTAATGTCTCCAGATGACTCTTATAGCAAAGCAATGATTTGTAACTAGTAGCAAAGATGTAAAAGTAACTAGATTTATGATCGCAAAGTAAATTGATATCAAAGTAGAAAGAACATTTCACCTGCAATTCTCTGACAATGGTTGGAATTCATGGTCCTCGAATAGATCTATTAATTATTCATATTCCTAGGTCTACTTGACTAAAGTTGAGGGATCCGTAAAGATTCACTCATCTTATTCAATATCACTAAAGAATAGCATTAAGGACTCAAGTAATCAAGACCAATTGGCACATTGACTCAACTCAATTAAGACTAATAGGCGCATACCAAACTCAGCTCTAATTGAATCTACACAACATAGATCAATTGAAATCATCCACCACAAAGACAAAGAGACATCACTATCATCAATACCTTTGTTTGCTATCGAGAAAACAACAACGAATTGATAGCTAAGATACAATTCCTAACATGTTGATCAGGTTGTCAGGGGAGATGGAGTTGCTTCGGCGGTAGGTGTGGTCCGCAAAGAACATGGAGAGTGGCTTGTGGGTTATGCTCACAACATCGGCTCCTTTCCGTGACTAACGCTGAACTTTGGGCAATCGTCAAAGGTCTCGAGGTGGCTTAGCTCAGAGGTCACGCTTAATCTGATCAAGAGGACGGTGAACCCGTCCCGTCCTAGCGCTAGCCTGGTGTTGCGGTGCCAAGGCTTCCTTAGTAGGGACTGTACTATCCAGTTCCGACATACTCTTCGCGAAGGCAATTGTCTAGCGAATTTCCTTTCCCGTTTTGCTCTTTCCTTTCTGTTGTGAGCCTAATTCGCCATGTTTTATACTTAATTCTATATCGATTTCTGCATGCATTTCATACATTCGGGCTAGAATAGTACAGATTCTATGTAGTTTATGCTTATTCGCCAAATTATGGAGTCTACACCAGTTTCTGTTTAATTTCGCAGAAATCGAAGCAATTTACAGCAGTTCAGAGAAAGGAGGAAAAGCTCGAAGTCAACTACAGAAAGTCCAAGGTCAAGGAGTAGCGGAACCAGGACAAATCGAGCTGGAAACGAGAAAATCGAGTCGACACACAATGGTCGATATCGAGTACACTTAGTCGATATCGAGTAAGTCATTCGATTTCCACTCAGAAGAAGCCAGATCGACTAAGGAAGGAAAGAATAGGTCGATATCGACTACACCTAGTCGATATTGAGTTGATCCAAAATCGAGCAGCATTCATAAATCGACCCGAGAAGCTGGGAGCAGGAAGATTCGAGTCGATATCGAGTTTCACAAGTCGATATCGAGTAACAATAAGTCGATTTTCACCCAGGAAGCCGAAATCGAGTTGCTGAGCTGAAGCCGGGAAATTATAGGTCGATATCAAGTTGTCCAAGTCGATATCGACTTGACCAACAGTGGCCGATTTCGAGCTAGCCCGAGTTCTAATCAAAGTTCTATCCAAAGTCCAATGGAGATATCCGCAAGATCAAATTCTATCAAGATCTATCAAGATGGAAGAGATATTTACCTATTTTAGATATAGTTCCTTTAGAGATTTATTTCTTTTATCATAATGTTTTATCTTATGTTATTAGATAGATTTAGACATAGTTGTTCTATCCTAGAATAGCTACATGGAACACTATTAATAAGGCATTAGAGAGCTGGATTTTATTCATTCAATTCCGATTCAATCATCCAAGCTACAAGCCAATAGAGAGAGAGAGAGAGAGAGAGAGAGAGAGAGAGAGAGAGAGAGAGAGAGAGAGAGAGAAGTCTTGGAGTCGAGTGGAGTTTGTAAAGCGAGAGCGGAAATGGCTTTATTCGGTTGTAAGTCTTATTTAGTTTATTTAATGCAATTTATTTTCTTGAAATCTCTGATGAGTTTATTCATGTTGAAGAGCGAGTAGTCACCCAACTTCTAGGGTTGGGGTGAGCCCGACGGTAGCCATGTGAGGTGATGCGGTAAAGGTACAAGCTTTTGAATGCAATTCGTCTTCTATCCTATGAGCATGATTCTTTTGCGAAAGTTGAAGGTGATCCTTGTTTGTGTTATTGAAGCGAAAGTGATCTTAATGCAACTTGGATTAATTATGTGAAAAAGGGTTAGTAACAATTAGGGTTTATGCGAAAGCCTCTATCTTCCTATTTGTTAATAACGAAAGTTATTTGATGAAAAGCATGATCTTTTATGCCTTTATGTGTTATTTTGCATGGTTATCGTTGTGTTGTTGAAACCCTGATCTTGAAAGTACTTTATTTTACTGATTTATTTCATAAAGTTGCGAGTTTTGATTTCTGAGTCCAGTCGATTTCGAGTTACTGCAGTCGATTTTTCAGGTCGATATTCAATATCCTAAGTTGATATCGACCAAATTTCTGCCTTTGTGCTATTTTCTGCTTTTCTCTGTTATTTCTATTTGTCTGGTTGATTTTCTGCTGAGATTTGGAACTGAAAAGGTGGACGCTGACACGCTTCCTCGTGGATCGATCATGACTACCTTCTACTACAGCGGGAGGAAGTCTTGTAATTAATTTGCGGAGAATAGGGAGTCGAATTTGAGATTTATATTTCATACTTGATTTTCCTCCTAACAAATTTTGGCGCCGTTGTCGGGGAAGCCATCAATCGCGCCCTTTTTAGTTCTATTTCTTTCCTTTATATTTGTTTTTATTTTTAGTTCCTTTTTACTTGCTTTTTCTTTTTGCTTTTCAGGTGCATGCGAAGAACTGATCGCACGCCTATAGACCCAATTCTCGAGCATGAGTGGTTTTTCCATCTTCAGCAAAGACTTAGGAGGAGACTCATGTCAACATCCGACAACGAGAATGCGGGCCAGCTCACACCAGCACAGGAGCTTGAGCAACTCCGCCGACAGATTGACGCACTCACCACCAGAGAAGCTGAACACGCCCGACGAGAGGCGGAATATGCACAGAATCAGCAGCGGTGGGAGGCAAGGGTAGATCACGAGATCAACGCGAGAAGGGAACTTGAGGAGCGGATTGGGCATATCCCAGCCAACGCAAAGGAATATCTGCATCCTACTCTAGAAGTTCCAGAATCAGCGATCATTCTTCCCACCATTAATTTTGAAACTCGTAATTCTTTTATTACTGAAATTAGAAGGAGTCAATTTAGGGGAAGAATTAATGAATGTCCTTTAGAACATGTCACCACTTTTATAGACTTATGCGAAGCTATAGCTGATGGTGCTAATCTTGAATACTTAAAACTAAAGGCTTTTCGTTGGTCCCTTGCAGGAATAGCACAACAGTGGCCGCAAGGATTGCCTGCACGATCAATTCGCACCTGAAATGAACTATATGACCTGTTCCTCAACAAGTTCTTTCCTCCTGCAAAGACAGCTGCCCTCAGACAACACTTTCCTTTAGGTGTTTTTGTTTTGGACTCGGTTCCGGTTGATGGGGCTAGCTTGTTACTGAATGATGCTCAAGGGTCTCCAAGACCCATCTTCGTGTTGTGCAGTAGGTTGCCCCATCTTCCGTTTTAATAATAGGGGTCCCATCCCCGGGTTTTTTCACCAAAAAAAAACCATGTTGATCAGGCATAGAAAGGAACAAAAATATAAATTAAGCACAAGATGATAACTAAGAACATGAATAATCAAATAGAATCAATTCCTCACAATCCAAGCAACCATGTCTTCGAATCACCGGCGAAACTATGAGTTTAGCAACTCATAGGCCAGTTCTCTCTCTCTCTCTCTCTCTCTCTCTCTCTCTCTCTCTCTCTCTCTCTCTCTCTCCCTCTCTCTCATTATGTTCATAGTCTCACAACAATCAACCACCACACTATGAATAGAACTGAAAAACAACTAATAAAGCCTCTCTAAATTTGGCAAAACCCTAGTAGGAAATAGAATAGAATAATATAAAATAATGTCTTCGGATCCAAAACCGCGTATCCGGAAAACAGGCCAACGGCGGGCGCCGCCTATGCAGTGTCTGTTGTTCCTCAATTGTCTTCAATAAATTCCAATATCGCGCCTCCTTGCTCCTCTCTAGCTCCTCCTTAGCCTCCATATGCTCCAAAACATGCTTCTTAAGCTCTTCCCAAAGTCCATCAAAGGTCGGAATGTAATTCTGCGGAATAAACACTAAAAACGCATAGATTCCCAACTCGAATACTTCACACGCAATATACGGAACTAGACTTAAGACATAGCAAAACAACTACTTAATAGCAATAAGAAATACCTATAATGCATATATGAAATATATGCATTATCAGTTGTATGTTAAATGGGCATTCTATAAATATATGGGCATAATCTTCATTGTTGCAACTACAGAGATTGCAGTCTGGAGGGACTGAGACACCTTTCCTTGAAAGTCTCTTTTGTAGGCAGCCCGGCTTGGCTTATTTTGCACATGGAATTTTTAATTTTGGATGGGATATTCATCTTCCAGATCCAATTATTTTCATCTATATATGCTTGCAGTTTGTGAAGCAGTTATTAGTTTATATGCCGAAGAGGTTGTGAACCATCCTTCTCTATCAAGCAACCAATACAATTTGTCCTCAATCTGAGTTAACGGTAAAGGAATTTTCTCGATTTCCTTGACAATACACAGAGGGAGAGTTACGAGTAATTTCTCAATCCACCACTTACCCCCCAGGATATAGTCACTAACATATTTTTGTTTATTATATGTGGCAGGACAATCACTTCTTTGTCTAAGAGCCTGAATAGTAATCCAATTATCTTCCCAAAATTTTACCGATCGTCCACTGCCGATAGTCCATATGAGTCCAGTCTTGAACTTCTCTATTAAAGAGTATAGTTTTGCCCATTGCCACGAAGACGCACCGATTTTGTTGTATTCAAGTAGAGGGGATGTTTTTAAATACTTGTGCTTAATAATTCTAACTCATATGTTGTCTGGTTGTGCAATGATTTTCCAAAGCAGTTTCATTTGAAGTGTTTCATTCAATTTCCGAGATTTCCTCAATCCCATGCCTCCATTCCCCTTAGGACAACAGTTTTATTCCATCCAATCAAAGGATTGTATTGCAAATCTTTATTCCATAAAAATGTTCTATTGACTTGATCAAGTTGCTTGTGGATCGAGACTAGTAACATAAAACTTTGCATGATGTATAATGGTTTTGCAATCAAGTTTGATTCGATCAGGGCTGCTCTACCCTGTTGCCAAAGAGCATTAGCTCGTCATTTAATTAATTGTCGAACTAATTCTCTTTCATAACAGGGTAGAGCACTAGCCTTTGCTATTTCATCTCTTTACCAATGATATTTCCTTTGACTAAGAACTATTCTCATTTACGAGGAGGGTTTTAAGTGGCCGGACATATAAAATGTAAGCCTTTTAAATTCTTTCTGGTCTATTAACGAGAAAAAATGGGTGTGAATGTGATATATGTATCGTTTTCCCTGGCCATGAAGCCGAGGTAACCCCATTATCCAAAATAAAAATGCGTCGCTACTAAATGTAACAAACACACGATTGAGCTCCCTTGGTTATCCGTATCTCAAGCAAAGCCCCACGCCGAGGCTAAAGGAACACTACACAACCCCCACTTTACCTTTTTTGGGCAACAAGCTTCTCTTTATTAGGACTCTCAAATCCAAATAATCAAACCAAAATCAGACGTCTAAGAAAACAATTCATTTTTCCCCCCTGTTTCCTTTGCCTTTGTATATAGTTGCACCCTCATCAATTCACCCGGGAACCACCATGTCCGTTGACACCCCCGAGGACATAGAAGCTCGGGAGAGGATATTCAAACGCTTTGACGCCAATGGCGATGGGAAGATCTCGTCTGCAGAGCTCGGAGAATCTCTCAAGACGCTCGGATCCGTCACGCCAGAGGAGGTCCAGCGGATGATGGATGAGATTGACACCGATGGCGACGGGTTCATCTCCCTAGAAGAGTTTACAGCATTCGCACAAGCTAATCGCGGATTGATTAGGGACGTTGCTAAGATCTTCTAGTTAAATTGTATCTCCTATATGTTATAGAGCTTTCCTCCCTTCATTAGATATCTGAGTTACATGTAAAGCTTTGAAAGCAAAATGATCACTATCAAATGAGCACTTACACACTCATCAATGGTGTTAACTCGCAATCATGTATCATCATTGCCTACCTTGTCTCCTACCAAAGGAGAATCATCGCACGAAAATAGCATGGAATATCTACACAATTTCTGACATGAATGAAAGCCTACAAGATTCCTATACAGGAGGATTCACTCAATCTAAGCCTATTTACTTCCCTAAATCATCAATCAAGCAACGGCCGAGAAGCAGATAATGCATAGGAAACAATGCCATGAATTAGGAATTGGGAGAATGAAATGAGAAGCAGGCACAAAAAAACAAAGAAAAAAAAACCGTGGCTCGTCACAGATCACCTGCTGTACAAGGAATCGTCATCCTCTAGGTCTGGGACGCCGAGCATCGCCAGAGCCAGGTGATTCGTTATCTCATTCTTCATTTGCTGTTGTTGAGTGTAACAGTTACCCAAATATCTCGAAGAACCAATCTTTTGATTTACATGGCAGAACGATTCTTCACCTCTCAGTAGCGTAATGACGTCAATTATCCCTGGCCTGCCTGATTCTTCACTGCTTACACAGGCAGATGCTGCCCGGGCCATACGGGCTATCTGCACTGAACTCTTAGGGGTCAGCTTGGCTCGTGGGTCTAGCAGTTTGCCAAGATTGTTCGTTTTTCCTTGGTCTAATTGTGGCTTCGCCTGCAAGTAGTAGACAAGATATGCCATTAAGGATTTTGTAGGACAACAAATGGGCTAGAAGATAAGCACAACAAGTAGCTAAATTTCTGATGAAAATCTATCACAAGTGTCTGCACAACTGCTGAAGCCATGAGCATCATGTGCCTTTTGCACCAGGATTGCAGTAAATTAAAACCCTACAAGTTTGATTAAATTCATCTGCAATTTTGGTTGCTTGTGTAGCACCAACCATAAGCCAATTGATCAAGTAGGTACCAAGATGAAATAAATGCTATAGGAAGTTCCACGTGAACTCGAATAAAAATGCAGCATGGATGTTGAACAGATCACAAGGACCACTGAACCAAATAAGAATCATTAAATGATCAAACTTGAGTAATTCTACCCAGAAAGAGGTCATGAAAGGAAGTTTTTAATGAACCTACCCACTGAACCAAGTTCTCTTCACCCGCTGGCCTGCTTGATTCGATTGGATTTCGCCCAGTGAGCAGCTCAAGGAGGACCACACCGAAAGCATATACATCTGTCTTATCAGATACCTTCCCATGCTGGAAATACTCTGGCGCAAGATAGCTGCAAACATTCAAGTTCCGTGTTAGCTTAGAGTTCTATTGGCCTAACTAGTATTCAAGTAGAAACATCTCGATCAAGAGATTACCCGAATGTCCCTTTGACGGTTTTGCATAGGAAAGGGACTGATGGAGCTGGAGTCCAAGTAGCTAAGCCAAAATCACACAGCTGCATAAATCACCATCATCTAAGCAAGTTAGTGTAGTTCAACAAACAAAGAAAGCTGGATAAATTCTAAAAATAAGCAATCTCAACCATAGGCACACTTATTCACCTTAGGCCTCTTCTTGGAAGACAAGAGGATATTAGATGGTTTAATGTCTCTATGAACAACACATCTTTCGGTCTCACTGTGCATATATGCAATTGCTTCGGCTATTCCAACAGCGACCTTATACCTCACAGACCACGAAAGCGAAGCGAAACCCTTCTTCCCTTTCTTATCTGGAAAAAGGGTAATATTCAGAATTCTAACTCAATTCTTAGGATCTGAAATCACAAATCTTTTGGAGATTGAAACAAGAACAATACCATGTAAATGGTGCTCTAAGCTACCACTGGAGACATACTTATAAACCAAGAACAAGCCTTCCTCTGGATCTATACAAAATCCCAAGAGAGGGACAATGTTTGGGTGTTGCAATGAGCTTGCAATCATCAGTTCCCTGCAAAATGCCTTTGAAGACTCTTTATCCTCCTTATCCAACCTCTTGATTGCCACAGCTGTTCTCAAGAACCCTACTCTTCCCCTAAACACATAGCTCAATGCCCCTCTTCCTAATACTCTACCTATCCAAATTCCGATAAAGAAACTTCAAATTAACAAAAACACTAAATCAAATAAGTGCTGAAATCATGAAAAAGAAAAAAAAAACTAAATTGACTACCTTGAGAGAAGTTTCTGGTAGCAGCAAGGATTTCTGCATAGCTGAACCGGATCAATGAGTAAGCAGCAGGCGAAATGGTCCTCTCCAGTGATTCAATCCGCCTCCATTGGCGCTCCCTCGAAAGTGAATCCGTCATATTATTGTCCAAATTGACCATCAAAACGGTAGTGTTAGGGGCACAGGTGTTCTTCAAGGAATCAAGCTCCACCTGGGAGCAGAAGCTGAACCTGAAAGAGGAGTGAACGGAGTTGGGTTCGCCATTTGTGAGGTCAGCTGCACACCCACCTGACTCAGCAAGCAACCAGGCCTTGCTGTGCTCCAAATTCGTATGATTTTCTCCATTGATGTCTTCACCCAAACCCTCATTTTTGGTCGGGCGACAAGGGAGGAAACAGGACAACCCAAAATCCCAAATCATCTTCACCAAAAGGGTCTTGAAATTTAGGTGATGGCTTTACACGCAGCGCTGATTACAACCGCTAGTATCCCTCTTCTCCGAAAGGAGGTCGCTGGAATCAGTGCAATTTGTGCATTGGGAGTAACCCATTTGAGAACGAATCTCAATAAAATGCACAAAGATCCAAAAGGGGAAGACAGAAAGCAGAGAAAGTGAGGGAGGAGCTGCTTTGCTTGAATAGAAGGAGAAGAATTTGTTATGGGGTGGGCCGGTGGGGTGTTGTATAAATGGTGGGGTGTTGGATTATTCGAGTTAGGAATCAACTGATGTTACAAGAAAATTACTTAATGGAAGAAGGTGAAACTGATGAGATCAAAGAGGGGACCAGCCAGAGGAAATGAGAGAAGCGTGAGTGTATGATGATGCTTATGATTATTAAACATAGCTTGTAAAAAATTCCATCAAGGTGAAAAGCGTGAACTGATGATGCTGAGAGAGATTGTTGATGTTGAGAGCAAAGCGGAACCAGCAAAAGAAAACTGCGAGGGTAGTTGGGCGTTTAGTTTTAGTGTTCTCATTTCTCCTTTTATCTCCCGTATTTGTTCTAGATTAGTTTCTTAATAGATTTATTATAGATTTAAATTTATCTTTTTGGGCCTTTTTGATAGGGCGAAATCTGGTATATACCCATGAAAACTTTATTAATTGGGTATATATATCCATAAAAACTTCAAAATTGTTTATATACTCATCAAATCATTTAAAATTTATTTGATTGTCCATAATATATATGATCTAATAATATTGAGTGAAAATTAGATTAAAATTTAATTTCATACTAAACTTAAATAATTTTCAAATAATTAGAAAATCTATCATTTTACAATTATTGGATAGAAAATATAATTAAAATTTTAATATAAAAGTTAAACTTCAACGTAATTATAATTATATTTTTATCCAATGATTTTATTTTGAATATCGAGTTTCGTGTATAAGTTCAAAATAGTTAAGTTATAAAAATGACCATAAACCATAGTAAAGAAATAAAATACATTTTTTTAATGTAAAATCACATCAAATTTAAAAAAAAAAAGGTTACTTAGTTTGAGAGAAAATGAATTTAATGTGTCATTTTTATAATTATTTGAAAGTTAACTGATTTTGATATTTAAATAATTAAATTTTAATAATTTTTACATTCAATAGTATAAATTAAATATATGATAAATGATTTAATGGGTATATAACCAATTTTGAAGTTTTTATGGGTATATACCAATTAATGAAGTTTTTATGGGTATATATGCTAGTAGGATTAAAATTATGTAAGGTGGTATAATCTCAGGCATACCCAGAGGTGTTTAGTACAACTTAGTTTATCTTTTAGAATCATTTTTTTTTATCTCTTAATAAAATGATCTCCTTTGTCACTGAGGTAGCCAACCCATTGTTAATGAACCATATAATTCGTGTGTACGTTCTTATTGTTCTTGTTCTCGAATCTTTTCAGTCTATCACAGCAAACCAGAATCAAAGCAAGTTAGGGTTTTCACTGGGAGAAGCAATTTTAGTTTGTGGCAAATAAAGATGCAAGCTTTGTTTAAACAACAAGGCTTGTGGGTGTTGTTGATGAAAGATTTCAAGGTCAACAACGCTGCTGAGATGAAGTCTTTAGAGGGGAAGCACACTCGACAATCATGTTATGTACGTCTTGCTGATGATGTCATCACTAAGGTCTTTGACACTGATACCGCCACTGCTTTATGGCTAAAGTTGGAGAGTTTGTATATGACAAAATCTTTGACGAACAAGCTGCTTTTGAAGTAGCGTCTAGGGTTGCACATGCAAGAAGGTACACACAACTAAGAGATTATCTTGATCAACTGAAGACCTTAGTACACAACTCAGAGGCTTGGTATGCCATCTTCAAAGCCTATTGACACTTCTAGTGCTGCTAATGTTCATCTCTCTGTTGTGGTAAATTAGAGGAAGCAAAGGAGTATATGCAAGCCCTGTAGGAAGTTTAATGTATGATATGGTCTACACAAGGCCAGATTTGGCACATGGAGTCAATGTTGTGAGTATGTTCACGGGATAACCTGGAAGAGAGCATTGGCAAACAATGAAGAGGATATTTAGATATCTCAAAGGCAATTCTGATATTGGTCGCATCTATGGAAGTGATGCATAGTGCCTTGTCACAAGCTATTGAGATTCTGATTATGTTGTAAATGCATGTTGACAATAGAAGATCTATAATTGGTTATGTGTTTATGTTGGGTGGGTCTATGGTCATCTAGAAAGCCGCACTCCAACCAATGGTAAGTTTGTCGACTGTAGAATCAGAGTATATTGCCTTAACAAAGGCTGCTAGGGGGGGGGGTTGAAAGGGCTGATCAGTGATCTAGGTCTATATCATGAGCAAACTACCATGTTCTATGACAATATGAGTGCAATGTGCTTAGCCAAGGAGCAGGTCCATCATGAGAGAATCAAGCATATTGACCTCGGGTATCATTTCCTGAGGAGCGAGAGGAGAATTGTGGTGAAGAAAGTACGCATGGATGACACAACCTGCAGATATGTTCACCAAGGTAGTTCAATAAAGCAAGTTCTAGAACTGTTTGGAGTTGCTCAACGTCAAAAGTTGTTAGTTTCCCTTTGGGGAAAATATCAGGTAGAGGAGAAATCTGGCACTATAATGGTACAATTTGGAGAATTAAAATCAAGGTAGAGGATTCAACTCAAGGTGGAGATTTATTGGGATGACTTGAATAGTTGAATCTAATGGGGTTTGTCTTAAGGGATTTATATATTATAGATAGATTTATCTATAATAGGATAAAGATAAGATAGATTTTATTTATTAGATTTATCCTTGCAGACTTTATTGATAGATTAATTTATCCTAATATAATTACAATTATGTAAGACTATACAATCTCTTGCAGGCATACCCTAGAGGTATTCAAAACTTAGTTGTATCCTTCAAAAACCCTATTTTTCTCCTAGTAAAATTGATCTATTTTGTCAGGGAGGTAGCCAACACATTATTGGTGAACCACTTAAATTAAATATGGGTATTCTTCTTGTTCTTGAATCTTTCCGGTCTATTGCAACAACTTTCTTATAAGTTCTTAAAGTAGGATTCTAAAATTCAAGTGTTGCAGAGAGTTAAATGGAAATGACTCTTAATAGAGGAGACGTTGTGATATATGTGCATGCTAGGCTTTGCTCAACAAGTGCCTTTGGTATGTACAAATAGTTTCATTATACTGTTTATTGTAATATTAGGACTACCTCAGGGGCATTATAGTCATTTCATATTATATGTCGATTAGCTAGAAGTCAATTAGAGCAATCGATGGAAAACGAAGGTTATGAGTTTTGCGGGCATGACTACTCTGTGAAAGTGGTGCTCGAGTCGTTACCCCAATACAGTATGGGAGTGATTCCTCTCCCGTCTAGCACTTGTAAAAAGGTGGAGAAATGTATTAGGAGATTTATATGGGGTGCCACCGAAAGTAAAAGGAAAATTCATAAGGTAGCCTGGAAGGAGTTGATTAAGCCAAAGGAGGCTAGGGGCCTTGGCCTAGAGGATATGATTTCCCTCAATCAAACATTGCGAAGTTAAGCTGGAGATTTTTTATGGAAGAAGATGGATTGTGGAGGGATGTTCTTGAAGAGAAGTATGTGGGGAAGGCTTTGGGAAGAACTTCAGGGGCGTCTATGTTGTTGTAGGAGGATGGTCAAGTATGAAATAATTATAAAGTATAGATCAGACTGACTTCCCTGTCTCAGCAAATAAATACAAGACTTCCTCCCGTTGTAGTAAGAGAAAATCAGGATCGAATCCACGAGGAAGCACATCAGCAGTTCTTAGGTAGCTGTAATTCTCACAGACAAAGCAGCAGAAAAGACAGAAACAGAAAGGAAAGGGGAAAGCAAAACAGAAAAGACAAAGCAAAGCAGAAACTAAATCGAGGACACAGAAGCTACTCGATCTCGACCACACCTACTCGAGATCGACAAGGAACAGCAAAGGCAGAAACTGAAAATCGACGACAACAGAAGAAAACTCAACTCGACCTAGACCAGTCCCTACTCGAGATCGACAAGCCTGTACTCGATCTCGACAAGTTTCTCCTCTATGTCGACTAGAATGCAGAAATTTAAATTGCGAATTCTCGAACCCAAACTCAGATTTCCGACAGAAATAAATCAATATATAAAAAGACTTCCAAAGCCAGGGTATCAACACCACAACGATAACCATGCAAAGTAACACATAAAGGCACAAAAGATCATGCTTTCCATCAAATAACTTTCGTTATTAACAAATAGGCATATAGAGGCTTTCGCATAAACCCTAATTGTTACTAACCCTTTTTCACATAATTAATCCAATTTGCATTAAGATCACTTTCGCTTCAATAACACAAACAAGGATCACCTTCAACTCTCGCAAAAGAATCATGCTCATAGGGATAGAAGATGAATTGCACAACAAGATCTGACCTTTACCGCAACACCTCACATGGCCACCGTCGGGCTCACCCCAGCCCCAGAAGTGGGTGGACTACTCACGCCTCATTGCAATCGCAGACATTGATTGATGAAAAGAACTAAATTGCATAAAATAAACTCCAACTTACAATCTCTTCTTTATGTAACTAACTAATCGTCTCTGAAATTGAATGAATCAAACTGAGCCCCTAGGGCCTTATTTATAGTGATCAATCCCCGTTAATCAAGGAAATAATCATCTATCTCTATATCTAAATCTATATCTAATTTGCTAAAAGATAAATAAAATGCTTAATGGAAATAAATCAACAAGGAAAAGATAATTCTAAATAGGTAAGTCTTCATGTCTTGATAGATTCCCTTCCATGATGATAGATCTTGCTTCCTTGGATAGAATTGATCAACTTTGGATAGATCCCGGCCAAATCGACTTCCTTCATGCCCAAGGATTCCAAGTCTACTCGGACTGCTCAAGTCGACTCGTCTGCGGAAACTGGGCTACTCGACATCGACAAAGGTTAGTCGACCTCGAGTAGGATTCATCGTCGACTTGGCTTCTCGGCTAGATCTGCTCGGTGTGGCTCGGACTTGGCTCCTGGCGCTCGTCGATCTCGACTACTCCTTGTCGAGATCGAGTAGGGATGTTCACCGACTGGGTCTTCTCGGGTAGGTGTGCTCGACAAGCTCGGATCTGGGCTCTGGGCGTCGTCGATCTCGACTAGGGTTCCTCGAGATCGACTGGGGTGTGGCCTTCTCTGGTCAAGCAGCTTCTTCTCGGCACGGACTCGGACTGGCGTTGTGGCGCTTGTCGATCTCGACTAGGGTCTTGTCGAGATCGAGTAGGGTTGTTCGGCATCCTCGTCCTCAGCTTCTCGATCAGCTCTTCTCCTTGTCGACTCCGGGTGTGGCACTGGGCTTCGTCGATCTCGACCAGGTCTTGTCGAGACCGAGTTGGGTTTCGGAGCTGGGTTGGTCTGGCTCTCGACAATGCTCCTGATCGACAAGGCTTGCTCGGACACGCTTGTCGAGATCGAGTAAGGTCTACTCGAGATCGAGTAACCTTGACTCTCAGATTGATTCGACTGGTTCCGCTGCTTCTTTGACTTTGGACTTCTGTAGCCGTTTTCCGAGCTTTTCTGACCTTCTGTAGAATTGCTGTAAAATGCCTCGAATTATGCGAATTAAACAGAAACTGGTGTAGATTCCATAATTTGGCAAATAAACATAAACTACATAGGTTCTGTACTATCTTAGCCCAAATGAATGAAATGCATGCAGAAATCGATATAAAAGTTACTGTAAAACATGGCAGATTCAGCTCACAACAAACACCCCATACTTATGCTTGCTTGTCCTCAAGCAATACTTTTATTTGTCATTCAGGGGAAGAATTCAAAACTCTCAACATATCAGATTCATTCTCATATAACCCTGCAATCAATTACCATCCTCGAAAAGGTACTAGTGTCACAAATCCATGCATGTGTAATTATATAAAAGCAACATCTACTCACAAAAGGAGGGTTATGCAAAAACAATTCATACGTGACAAAGCATTAATAATCAAGAGGACTTTTAATTTAAGCTCAATAGGGAGTAGATTGGTAAAAGGCTAAAAGGTGGGCAATTTTTGGCAATGTGGTGCTTTTGATCCAGGAAAATGGAGTACTTTCCAAACTTTCATACCACATTCTTTCTCATTAGATTCATCACCTTTCATAATGCTTTTATCAATAATAATAATGCTTTTATCTCTCTAACCTCAGCACTGCCTTCTCGCGAGTCGCAAACATGGGTGTCATGAATGGCCCCGGATACTTAGTGCTTTGGACTCCTCACAATGTGTCCCATCTCTCCAAACTATTATCTCAGAGAGCAGGGTCAATCTACCTTTATCTCCTGAGGTGATTGGATTTTCTTTCACTCATTAAATTTTCCATATAAACAATTTCCCTTCAAACTCCAATAATGATAAACACAACAACCATATAACAATCTCCATAATGTAACATCATTCTCAACATAATCCCCGGATAAGGTAAAGAATGGAAAATATTTAGATCACGTGGAGCAATATATGAAATAAGGCATAATATGGCTTTTGTGTAATGCATAAGCATAGGTAAGGCTAGGATTATAAATATATGAGCATTATATGGAAATATAAAGTCCTCCATCATTTTATCATGCAACATGTCAAAAGCAACTTCAAATTTTACCTCATTTCATGGTTTTCAATATATAATGCACTTCATTGTGACTTCCCTTTACTAGGCAATTTCATGCTATATCTCTAATGAATCCAATTTTGCATCGTCGAGTTCAATATAAAACTTCCATGACATTATTTCAAAATTTTCAATGGGGGTCATTTTTTCA
Organism: Persicaria maculosa; assembly: GCA_963922045.1. NCBI lineage: Eukaryota > Viridiplantae > Streptophyta > Magnoliopsida > Caryophyllales > Polygonaceae > Persicaria > Persicaria maculosa. The sequence continues at coordinate 56,259,158 of OY998253.1, forward strand.
AACTTTTGGAAAATATGCATGTAAGCACATAAATCAATAATGCATTCCAAAATAGCCATGTAGCAATTCAAAGAAATAAATTTCAAATTTGCACAAATAATGTCAAATAAATCAAAATATGCACAAAGTAAGCCCTTCCCCCACACCATACTTAAATATTACAGTGTCCTCACTGTATAAAAACAAGGGTAAAGAAAGAAACTCACAAGACAGGTGTGCAGGGCCTCAAAATGTCGAATGGAAGCACCTCCTGGGCCGAGTATGACTTGGTTCTATCCATGGACCTGAAAAGTATGGAAGACATATACCCATAATAGAAACAACAAAAACCAAAGAAATGTTAAAAACAAAAAACAAGCAAAAAACAATGTCCAAAAAGAATGTCCTAAAAAAAGTATATGTACAAGCTCTAGATTTTATATTCGCTAGGCCGACTTTCCGTTTAGCTCAAGGTGGCATCTGCAGGGCCCATGTAGCTTGGGCCTCAAATAGGACTCCATTCTTGTCCATCAGCTGTAATCCTCCAGAATGGATCTCGTTCACCACGAACGGTCCCATCCGCTTCTTGTTGAATTTGTTGGGAAACCAATGATCCTTTGATTTAGAGACATAGAGCTTGTCTCCAACTTCATACTCCTTGGGCTCATCATTGGAAATCCTACATAAGCGCACATACCAAGGCAAACCTCTCCCATGTATAGATAGATCTTTAATGGAAATAGGAGAAGAAAGATCCATACCTTGGCTTACCTTCGCAGAGACGGAATCGGGGACCACTGTGTTTGGTCGATCTCGACTAGGGCTAGTCGATCTCGACGAGACTGCAGGTTCTGGTGGTGGCCGGCTCGCAGATGCAGAAGTCGATGAAGGGCAAGTCTTGTCGACCTCGAGTAGCCTACTCGATATCGAGTAGGGCTCCGCTCCTGGTGGCTCCAGCGTCGAGGAGGAAGAAACTGGTGGAGTCGAGTGGTGGTCGATCTCGACAAGCTTAGTCGAGATCGACGAGCTTGGTCCGTCTGGTGGAGTCTGTGTCGAGGAAGACGGTGTCGAGTCAGCAGAGGGCTTGTCGATCTCGACAAGGGTGGTCGATGTCGACGAGGATCCTGGCTCTAGTGTTGTCAGCGTCGAGGAAGGCGAAGTCGAGAAGACCGAGTGGTGGTCGACCTCGACAAGTCTAGTCGAGATCGAGGAGCCTGGTTTGCCTGGTTTGCTGCTCGACGATGCTGGTGCTGGTGGAGGCCCCTTGGTTTGGTCGAGGTCGACTGGGGTCCTCGATGTCGAGGAGCCTTGGTCGATCTTGACCCCATACTTGGTTCCTGTCAAGGCATCCGAAAAATAATTAATCCACAACGATTTACCTTGGTCCGTGTCGATTGGATTCTCTGTGTTCTCCTTGAGGATTGCCATGATCTTCTCCACCTGGGTCTCCATGTCCCTCTTTTCCAGTTCCTCAGGGGTCATATTTCTGACCTTGGGTTCCCCGCAGGTGATGTAGCCAGCTGAGATAGATTTGACCTCTTCTATTGGACCTGTATGCCTTTCAGTTTTATTAAAGGAATACTCAATTATCTCATCGCTGATGTTGAAGGTGAGCACTCCTTTCCTTACGCTTATGTTGGCATCCACCGTCGCCAAGAAGGGTCTTCCTAGAATAATTGGACAAGCAGGATCTTCTTGCATATCAACAACTAGAAAATCAGCAGGGACGAAGAATTTACCTACTTGTACTGGCACATTGTCCACCATGCCTGTTGGAATGACCACCGTGTTGTTGGCCATGTAAAGTCTAGCATCCACGGGCTCTAGGGCATCTATCTTAATCTTGGACCAAATTGTTAAAGGCATTATACTCACACTAGCTCCAAGATCACATAAGGCATTAATTTTGTATGGACCAAACCCAATAGTTATAGCAAACTTACCTGGATCCGGCCTCTTCTCCAATATGTCCAAATGGCTGCACTCCTCTGTGATTTCAGCCATCGATCGCTTTTTGCTCAGAATCTCCTTCAGGAACTTGACATAGGATGGCATTTCATTGAGAGCTTCTGTGAAGGGGATGGTGACGTTGAGCTTCTGAAGCATCTTGATGAAGCGCTGAAATTTCTTTTCTGTCAGGTCCTTTAGAGATTTTGTGGGGAAAGGCAGCTTCTTTTTCTGATTCGGAGCCAGAACAGATGTCGGAGATGCTGCAGGCTGCTCTATGTCGACAAGGGGCTCCTCGACATCGACTACAGTCTTGTCGATCTCGACTAGATTTGGTGCTGTCGAGTTGCTGTGTGGTGCAGACGAAGGTTTCTGCATGTTCTCCTCGACATCGAGTAGACCGTCCTCGAGATCGACTAGGCTCTGGTCGACCAGCTGTTCTCCGTTGTTCTGCTGCTTTTCGACCTCTGGCTCTTGCAATTGATGGCCGCTTCTGAGTTTTACAGCAGCGATATGTCCAGTCTTTCCTTTAGGATTTGGTTCTGAAGATCCAGGGAGCGTGCCCGACTGTTTGGAGATTCCCGCTGCTAGCTGACCAATCTGTGTATCAACTGATTTCCGCCAGATATCAATTTCCCCAAGCCTAGAGTTGACACCTTGCATCTGAGTATAGACGGAGTTGAAAGATTGCCTCGTTTCTGAGTGGTTCCTCCGTATTTCCTCCAGGACTGTCTGTATATCATCCTTTTTCTGGTCCCTTTCCGGATGTCCTGGACCTCTGTAGGGCGGGGGGTTCCATTGTGGTTGCTAAAACCTTTGGTCCCCCATGTAGCGATTGGGACCCCCTGCGTAAGCTACCTCCTCTTGGTGCTCTGCCAGCCTAACTTGCTCTGTGTGTGGGCACTCAGGAGTGGTGTGCCTTTGCGATCCGCATTCAATACAAGGCTGGTTGATAGAGAGATACTTTACTTGCTTGAGGAGTTTCTTATTTTGATCTCTGTAGTATTGCTCCCTAACGTCTGGATCGATCTCCTTAGGGGGATCGTATAGGGGCATGGATGGTGCTGGCCTGGCGTATGGGTTCTCTTCATAAGTTGCAGTAGACCCATACTTGTTGTCGTAGTTGGTGAGCTTCTCTAGCACACCCCATGCGTCACTTGGCGGCATTGTCAGATACTCATAGCGAGTATAATGGTTGATTCTGTCCTTAGTGACCTGATCTAGAGAGTTGAAGAAGATCTCCTGAATGACGTAGGGTGGCTGTCCATGAGTAGGGCAAGATCGCAGAAGTTCCTTGTAGCGCTCCCATGCCTTTGCCAGCGGTTTCCCTTGCTTCTGTTTGAAGGCGGTGATTCTCTGGCGAAGATGTGCTGTTTTGGCGGGTGGGAAGAATTTGTTCAGAAACTCTTGCTCTACTTGGGCCCAGGTTGTGAGTGATCTTGCTTTCAGCCCTTCCAGCCATTTCAGTGCAGGCCCATCGAGAGACCAGCGAAAAGATTTCATCTTGACATATTCCAGGGTTGTACCTTCAGCAAGAGTACGACACATGTCAGAAAAATTTGTAATATGTTCAAGAGGACACTCATTAAATCTACCATAAAAGGCATTATTTTTAAGCTTTATAAGAAATTGAGTGCGAATTTCAAAAGAGTTATCAGGGATTAGAATCGCCGATTCAGGCACGACGAGAGTTGGGTGCGTGTAGTCCTCTGCCGTGGTTGGATATTGGGCAAGCTCATCCTGTGCTTGTTCCCTTGCTGCTTTCTCAGCGGCGATAGCAGCATCCTTAGCGGCTAATTCCCTTGTAAGCCTAGCGATCAGCTGTTCCTGTGTCTCCGCAGCTGCCATGGCTCTTTGTAGTTTAGCTCTGATGTGAAAAAGGCGTTCCGGTTCGTCTAAGGCGTCAAACTCAGGTGTTTGACCAGAACGGCTCATACACCTGAAAAGTAACTCAAAGAAACTGTGAGAACTGACTACCTAAGGCGCGATTGATAGCCTACCCGGCAACGGCGCCAATTTGTTGTTGCAGGAGGATGGTCAAGTATGAAATAATTATAAAGTATAGATCAGACTGACTTCCCTGTCTCAGCAAATAAGTACAAGACTTCCTCCCGTTGTAGTAAGAGAAAATCAGGATCGAATCCACGAGGAAGCACGTCAGCAGTTCTTAGGTAGCTGTAATTCTCACAGACAAAGCAGCAGAAAAGACAGAAACAGAAAGGAAAGGGGAAAGCAAAACAGAAAAGATAAAGCAAAGCAGAAACTAAATCAAGGACACAGAAGCTACTCGATCTCGACCACACCTACTCGAGATCGACAAGGAACAGCAAAGGCAGAAACTGAAAATCGACGACAACAGAAGAAAACTCAACTCGACCTAGACCAGTCCCTACTCGAGATCGACAAGGCTGTACTCGATCTCGACAAGTTTCTCCTCTATGTCGACTAGAATGTAGAAATTTAAATTGCAAATTCTCGAACCCAAACTCAGATTTCCGACAGAAATAAATCAATATATAAAAAGACTTCCAAAGCCAGGGTATCAACACCACAACGATAACCATGCAAAGTAACACATAAAGGCACAAAAGATCATGCTTTCCATCAAATAACTTTCATTATTAACAAATAGGCATATAGAGGCTTTCGCATAAACCCTAATTGTTACTAACCCTTTTTCACATAATTAATCCAAGTTGCATTAAGATCACTTTCGCTTCAATAACACAAACAAGGATCACCTTCAACTCTCGCAAAAGAATCATGCTCATAGGAATAGAAGATGAATTGTACAACAAGATCTGACCTTTACCGCAACACCTCACATGGCCACCGTCGGGCTCACCCCAGCCCCAGAAGTGGGTGGACTACTCACGCCTCATTGCAATCGCAGACATTTATTGATGAAAAGAACTAAATTGCATAAAATAAACTCCAACTTACAATCTCTTCTTTATGTAACTAACTAATCGTCTCTGAAATTGAATGAATCAAACTGAGCCCCTAGGGCCTTATTTATAGTGATCAATCCCCGTTAATCAAGGAAATAATCATCTATCTCTATATCTAAATCTATATCTAATTTGCTAAAAGATAAATAAAATGCTTAATGGAAATAAATCAACAAGGAAAAGATAATTCTAAATAGGTAAGTCTTCATGTCTTGATAGATTCCCTTCCATGATGATAGATCTTGCTTCCTTGGATAGAATTGATCAACTTTGGATAGATCCCGGCCAAATCGACTTCCTTCATGCCCAAGGATTCCAAGTCTACTCGGACTGCTCAAGTCGACTCGTCTGCGGAAACTGGGCTACTCGACATCGACAAAGGTTAGTCGACCTCGAGTAGGATTCATCGTCGACTTGGCTTCTCGGCTAGATCTGCTCGGTGTGGCTCAGACTTGGCTCCTGGCGCTCGTCGATCTCGACTACTCCTTGTCGAGATCGAGTAGGGATGTTCACCGACTGGGTCTTCTCGGGTAGGTGTGCTCGACAAGCTCGGATCTGGGCTCTGGGCGTCGTCGATCTCGACTAGGGTTCCTCGAGATCGACTGGGGTGTGGCCTTCTCTGGTCAAGCAGCTTCTTCTCGGCACGGACTCGGACTGGCGTTGTGGCGCTTGTCGATCTCGACTAGGGTCTTGTCGAGATCGAGTAGGGTTGTTCGGCATCCTCGTCCTCAGCTTCTCGATCAGCTCTTCTCCTTGTCGACTCCGGGTGTGGCACTGGGCTTCGTCGATCTCGACCAGGTCTTGTCGAGACCGAGTTGGGTTTCAGAGCTGGGTTGGTCTGGCTCTCGACAATGCTCCTGATCGACAAGGCTTGCTCGGACACGCTTGTCGAGATCGAGTAAGGTCTACTCGAGATCGAGTAACCTTGACTCTCAGATTGATTCGACTGGTTCCGCTGCTTCTTTGACTTTGGACTTCTGTAGCCGTTTTCCGAGCTTTTCTGACCTTCTGTAGAATTGCTGTAAAATGCCTCGAATTATGCGAATTAAACAGAAACTGGTGTAGATTCCATAATTTGGCAAATAAACATAAACTACATAGGTTCTGTACTATCTTAGCCCAAATGAATGAAATGCATGCAGAAATCGATATAAAAGTTACTGTAAAACATGGCAGATTCAGCTCACAACAAACACCCCATACTTATGCTTGCTTGTCCTCAAGCAATACTTTTATTTGTCATTCAGGGGAAGAATTCAAAACTCTCAACATATCAGATTCATTCTCATATAACCCTGCAATCAATTACCATCCTCGAAAAGGTACTAGTGTCACAAATCCATGCATGTGTAATTATATAAAAGCAACATCTACTCACAAAAGGAGGGTTATGCAAAAACAATTCATACGTGACAAAGCATTAATAATCAAGAGGACTTTTAATTTAAGCTCAATAGGGAGTAGATTGGTAAAAGGCTAAAAGGTGGGCAATTTTTGGCAATGTGGTGCTTTTGATCCAGGGAAATGGAGTACTTTCCAAACTTTCATACCACATTCTTTCTCATTAGATTCATCACCTTTCATAATGCTTTTATCAATAATAATAATGCTTTTACCTCTCTAACCTCAGCACTGCCTTCTCGCGAGTCGCAAACATGGGTGTCATGAATGGCCCCGGATACTTAGTGCTTTGGAATCCTCACAATGTGTCCCTTCTCTCCAAACTATTATCTCAGAGAGCAGGGTCAATCTACCTTTATCTCCCGAGGTGATTGGATTTTCTTTCACTCATTAAATTTTCCATATAAACAATTTCCCTTCAAACTCCAATAATGATAAACACAACAACCATATAACAATCTCCATAATGTAACATCATTCTCAACATAATCCCCGGATAAGGTAAAGAATGGAAAATATTTAGATCACGTGGAGCAATATATGAAATAAGGCATAATATGGCTTTTGTGTAATGCATAAGCATAGGTAAGGCTAGGATTATAACAATATGAGCATTATATGGAAATATAAAGTCCTCCATCATTTTATCATGCAACATGTCAAAAGCAACTTCAAATTTTACCTCATTTCATGGTTTTCAATATATAATGCACTTCATTATGACTTCCCTTTACTAGGCAATTTCATGCTATATCTCTAATGAATCCAATTTTGCATCGTCGAGTTCAATATAAAACTTCCATGACATTATTTCAAAATTTTCAATGGGGTTCATTTTTTCAAACTTTTGGAAAATATGCATGTAAGCACATAAATCAATAATGCATTCCAAAATAGCCATGTAGCAATTCAAAGAAATAAATTTCAAATTTGCACAAATAATGTCAAATAAATCAAAATATGCACAAAGTAAGCCCTTCCCCCACCCCATACTTAAATATTACAGTGTCCTCACTGTATAAAAACAAGGGTAAAGAAAGAAACTCACAAGACAGGTGTGCAGGGCCTAAAAATGTCGAATGGAAGCACCTCCTGGGCCGAGTATGACTTGGTTCTATCCATGGACCTGAAAAGTATGGAAGACATATACCCATAATAGAAACAACAAAAACCAAAGAAATGTTAAAAACAAAAAACAAGCAAAAAACAATGTCCAAAAAGAATGTCCTAAAAAAAGTCTATGTACAAGCTCTAGATTTTATAGTCGCTAGGCCGACTTTCCGTTTAGCTCAAGGTGGCATCTGCAGGGCCCATGTAGCTTGGGCCTCAAATAGGACTCCATTCTTGTCCATCAGCTGTAATCCTCCAGAATGGATCTCGTTCACCACGAACGGTCCCATCCGCTTCTTGTTGAATTTGTTGGGAAACCAATGATCCTTTGATTTAGAGACATAGAGCTTGTCTCCAACTTCATACTCCTTGGGCTCATCATTGGAAATCCTACATAAGCGCACATACCAAGGCAAACCTCTCCCATGTATAGATAGATCTTTAATGGAAATAGGAGAAGAAAGATCCATACCTTGGCTTACCTTCGCAGAGACGGAATCGGGGACCACTGTGTTTGGTCGATCTCGACTAGGGCTAGTCGATCTCGACGAGACTGCAGGTTCTGGTGGTGGCCGGCTCGCAGATGCAGAAGTCGATGAAGGGCAAGTCTTGTCGACCTCGAGTAGCCTACTCGATATCGAGTAGGGCTCCGCTCCTGGTGGCTCCAGCGTCGAGGAGGAAGAAACTGGTGGAGTCGAGTGGTGGTCGATCTCGACAAGCTTAGTCGAGATCGACGAGCTTGGTCCGTCTGGTGGAGTCTGTGTCGAGGAAGACGGTGTCGAGTCAGCAGAGGGCTTGTCGATCTCGACAAGGGTGGTCGATGTCGACGAGGATCCTGGCTCTGGTGTTGTCAGCGTCGAGGAAGGCGAAGTCGAGAAGACCGAGTGGTGGTCGACCTCGACAAGTCTAGTCGAGATCGAGGAGCCTGGTTTGCCTGGTTTGCTGCTCGACGATGCTGGTGCTGGTGGAGGCCCCTTGGTTTGGTCGAGGTCGACTGGGGTCCTCGATGTCGAGGAGCCTTGGTCGATCTTGACCCCATACTTGGTTCCTGTCAAGGCATCCGAAAAATAATTAATCCACAACGATTTACCTTGGTCCGTGTCGATTGGATTCTCTGTGTTCTCCTTGAGGATTGCCATGATCTTCTCCACCTGGGTCTCCATGTCCCTCTTTTCCAGTTCCTCAGGGGTCATATTTCTGACCTTGGGTTCCCCGCAGGTGATGTAGCCAGCTGAGATAGATTTGACCTCTTCTATTGGACCTGTATGCCTTTCAGTTTTATTAAAGGAATACTCAATTATCTCATCGCTGATGTTGAAGGTGAGCACTCCTTTCCTTACGCTTATGTTGGCATCCACCGTCGCCAAGAAGGGTCTTCCTAGAATAATTGGACAAGCAGGATCTTCTTGCATATCAACAACTAGAAAATCAGCAGGGACGAAGAATTTACCTACTTGTACTGGCACATTGTCCACCATGCCTGTTGGAATGACCACCGTGTTGTTGGCCATGTAAAGTCTAGCATCCACGGGCTCTAGGGCATCTATCTTAATCTTGGACCAAATTGTTAAAGGCATTATACTCACACTAGCTCCAAGATCACATAAGGCATTAATTTTGTATGGACCAAACCCAATAGTTATAGCAAACTTACCTGGATCCGGCCTCTTCTCCAATATGTCCAAATGGCTGCACTCCTCTGTGATTTTAGCCATCGATCGCTTTTTGCTCAGAATCTCCTTCAGGAACTTGACATAGGATGGCATTTCATTGAGAGCTTCTGTGAAGGGGATGGTGACGTTGAGCTTCTGAAGCATCTTGATGAAGCGCTGAAATTTCTTTTCTGTCAGGTCCTTTAGAGATTTTGTGGGGAAAGGCAGCTTCTTTTTCTGATTCGGAGCCAGAACAGATGTCGGAGATGCTGCAGGCTGCTCTATGTCGACAAGGGGCTCCTCGACATCGACTACAGTCTTGTCGATCTCGACTAGATTTGGTGCTGTCGAGTTGCTGTGTGGTGCAGACGAAGGTTTCTGCATGTTCTCCTCGACATCGAGTAGACCGTCCTCGAGATCGACTAGGCTCTGGTCGACCAGCTGTTCTCCGTTGTTCTGCTGCTTTTCGACCTCTGGCTCTTGCAATTGACGGCCGCTTCTGAGTTTTACAGCAGCGATATGTCCAGTCTTTCCTTTAGGATTTGGTTCTGAAGATCCAGGGAGCGTACCCGACTGTTTGGAGATTCCCGCTGCTAGCTGACCAATCTGTGTATCAACTGATTTCCGCCAGATATCAATTTCCCCAAGCCTAGAGTTGACACCTTGCATCTGAGTATAGACGGAGTTGAAAGATTGCCTCGTTTCTGAGTGGTTCCTCCGTATTTCCTCCAGGACTGTCTGTATGTCATCCTTTTTCTGGTCCCTTTCCGGATGTCCTGGACCTCTGTAGGGCGGGGGGCTTCCTAGGGACACCTTGGTTCCATTGTGGTTGCTAAACCTTTGGTCCCCCATGTAGCGATTGGGACCCCCTGCGTAAGCTACCTCCTCTTGGTGCTCCGCCAGCCTAACATGCTCTGTGTGTGGGCACTCAGGAGTGGTGTGCCTTTGCGATCCGCATTCAATACAAGGCTGGTTGACAGAGAGATACTTTACTTGCTTGAGGAGTTTCTTATTTTGATCTCTGTAGTATTGCTCCCTAACGTCTAGATCGATCTCCTTAGGGGGATCGTATAGGGGCATGGATGGTGCTGGCCTGGCGTATGGGTTCTCTTCATAAGTTGCAGTAGACCCATACTTGTTGTCGTAGTTGGTGAGCTTCTCTAGCACACCCCATGCGTCACTTGGCAGCATTGTCAGATACTCATAGCGAGTATAATGGTTGATTCTGTCCTTAGTGACCTGATCTAGAGAGTTGAAGAAGATCTCCTGAATGACCTAGGGTGGCTGTCCATGAGTAGGGCAAGATCGCAGAAGTTCCTTGTAGCGCTCTCATGCCTTTGCCAGCGGTTTCCCTTGCTTCTGTTTGAAGGCGGTGATTCTCTGGCGGAGATGTGCTGTTTTGGCGGGTGGGAAGAATTTGTTCAGAAACTCTTGCTCTACTTGGGCCCAGGTTGTGAGTGATCTTGCTTTCAGCCCTTCCAGCCATTTCATTGCAGGCCCAGCGAGAGACCAGCGAAAAGATTTCATCTTGACATATTCCAGGGTTGTACCTTCAGCAAGAGTACGGCACATGTCAGAAAAATTTGAAATATGTTCAAGAGGACACTCATTAAATCTACCATAAAAGGCATTATTTTTAAGCTTTATAAGAAATTGAGTGCGAATTTCAAAAGAGTTATCAGGGATTAGAATCGCCGATTCAGGCACGACGAGAGTTGGGTGCATGTAGTCCTCTGCCATGGTTGGATATTGGGCAAGCTCATCCTGTGCTTGTTCCCTTGCTGCTTTCTCAGCGGCGATAGCAGCATCCTTAGTGGCTAATTCCCTTGTAAGCCTAGCGATCAGCTGTTCCTGTGTCTCCGCAGCTGCCATGGCTCTTTGTAGTTTAGCTCTGATGTGAAAAAGGCGTTCCGGTTCGTCTAAGGCGTCAAACTCAGGTGTTTGACCAGAACAGCTCATACACCTGAAAAGTAACTCAAAGAAACTGTGAGAACTGACTACCTAAGGCGCGATTGATAGCCTACCCGGCAACGGCGCCAATTTGTTGTTGCAGGAGGATGGTCAAGTATGAAATAATTATAAAGTATAGATCAAACTGACTTCCCTGTCTCAGCAAATAAATACAAGACTTCCTCCCGTTGTAGTAAGAGAAAATCAGGATCGAATCCACGAGGAAGCACGTCAGCAGTTCTTAGGTAGCTGTAATTCTCACAGACAAAGCAGCAGAAAAGACAGAAACAGAAAGGAAAGGGGAAAGCAAAACAGAAAAGACAAAGCAAAGCAGAAACTAAATCAAGGACACAGAAGCTACTCGATCTCGACCACACCTACTCGAGATCGACAAGGAACAGCAAAGGCAGAAACTGAAAATCGACGACAACAGAAGAAAACTCAACTCGACCTAGACCAGTCCCTACTCGAGATCGACAAGGCTGTACTCGATCTCGACAAGTTTCTCCTCTATGTCGACTAGAATGCAGAAATTTAAATTGCAAATTCTCGAACCCAAACTCAGATTTCCGACAGAAATAAATCAATATATAAAAAGACTTCCAAAGCTAGGGTATCAACACCACAACGATAACCATGCAAAGTAACACATAAAGGCACAAAAGATCATGCTTTCCATCAAATAACTTTCATTATTAACAAATAGGCATATAGAGGCTTTCGCATAAATCCTAATTGTTACTAACCCTTTTTCACATAATTAATCCAAGTTGCATTAAGATCACTTTCGCTTCAATAACACAAACAAGGATCACCTTCAACTCTCGCAAAAGAATCATGCTCATAGGGATAGAAGATGAATTGCACAACAAGATCTGACCTTTACCGCAACACCTCACATGGCCACCGTCGGGCTCACCCCAGCCCCAGAAGTGGGTGGACTACTCACGCCTCATTGCAATCGCAGACATTTATTGATGAAAAGAACTAAATTGCATAAAATAAACTCCAACTTACAATCTCTTCTTTATGTAACTAACTAATCGTCTCTGAAATTGAATGAATCAAACTGAGCCCCTAGGGCCTTATTTATAGTGATCAATCCCCGCTAATCAAGGAAATAATCATCTATCTCTATATCTAAATCTATATCTAATTTGCTAAAAGATAAATAAAATGCTTAATGGAAATAAATCAACAAGGAAAAGATAATTCTAAATAGGTAAGTCTTCATGTCTTGATAGATTCCCTTCCATGATGATAGATCTTGCTTCCTTGGATAGAATTGATCAACTTTGGATAGATCCCGGCCAAATCTTTTTTTTTGATTGGCTGAGAGCCATGTTTATCGACTTCCTTCATGCCCAAGGATTCCAAGTCTACTCGGACTGCTCAAGTCGACTCGTCTGCGGAAACTGGGCTACTCGACATCGACAAAGGTTAGTCGACCTCGAGTAGGATTCATCGTCGAATTGGCTTCTCGGCTAGATCTGCTCGGTGTGGCTCGGACTTGGCTCCTGGCGCTCGTCGATCTCGACTACTCCTTGTCGAGATCGAGTAGGGATGTTCACCGACTGGGTCTTCTCGGGTAGGTGTGCTCGACAAGCTCGGATATGGGCTCTGGGCGTCGTCGATCTCGACTAGGGTTCCCCGAGATCGACTGGGGTGTGGCCTTCTCTGGTCGAGCAGCTTCTTCTCGGCACGGACTCGGACTGGCGTTGTGGCGCTTGTCGATCTCGACTAGGGTCTTGTCGAGATCGAGTAGGGTTGTTCGGCATCCTCGTCCTCAGCTTCTCGATCAGCTCTTCTCCTTGTCGACTCCGGGTGTGGCACTGGGCTTCGTCGATCTCGACCAGGTCTTGTCGAGACCGAGTTGGGTTTCGGAGCTGGGTTGGTCTGGCTCTCGACAATGCTCCTGATCGATAAGGCTTGCTCGGACACGCTTGTCGAGATCGAGTAAGGTCTACTCGAGATCGAGTAACCTTGACTCTCAGATTGATTCGACTGGTTCCGCTGCTTCTTTGACTTTGTTCTTCTGTAGCCGTTTTCCGAGCTTTTCTGACCTTCTGTAGAATTGCTGTAAAATGCCTCGAATTATGCGAATTAAACAGAAACTGGTGTAGATTCCATAATTTGGCAAATAAACATAAACTACATAGGTTCTGTACTATCTTAGCCCAAATGAATGAAATGCATGCAGAAATCGATATAAAAGTTACTGTAAAACATGGCAGATTCAGCTCACAACAAACACCCCATACTTATGCTTGCTTGTCCTCAAGCAATACTTTTATTTGTCATTCAGGGGAAGAATTCAAAACTCTCAACATATCAGATTCATTCTCATATAACCCTGCAATCAATTACCATCCTCGAAAAGGTACTAGTGTCACAAATCCATGCATGTGTAATTATATAAAAGCAACATCTACTCACAAAAGGAGGGTTATGCAAAAACAATTCATACGTGACAAAGCATTAATAATCAAGAGGACTTTTAATTTAAGCTCAATAGGGAGTAGATTGGTAAAAGGCTAAAAGGTGGGAAATTTTTGGCAATGTGGTGCTTTTGATCCAGGGAAATGGAGTACTTTCCAAACTTTCATACCACATTCTTTCTCATTAGATTCATCACCTTTCATAATGCTTTTATCAATAATAATAATGCTTTTACCTCTCTAACCTCAGCACTGCCTTCTCGCGAGTCGCAAACATGGGTGTCATGAATGGCCCCGGATACTTAGTGCTTTGGACTCCTCACAATGTGTCCCTTCTCTCCAAACTATTATCTCAGAGAGCAGGGTCAATCTACCTTTATCTCCTGAGGTGATTGGATTTTCTTTCACTCATTAAATTTTCCATATAAACAATTTCCCTTCAAACTCCAATAATGATAAACACAACAACCATATAACAATCTCCAAAATGTAACATCATTCTCAACATAATCCCCGGATAAGGTAAAGAATGGAAAATATTTAGATCACGTGGAGCAATATATGAAATAAGGCATAATATGGCTTTTGTGTAATGCATAAGCATAGGTAAGGCTAGGATTATAACAATATGAGCATTATATGGAAATATAAAGTCCTCCATCATTTTATCATGCAACATGTCAAAAGCAACTTCAAATTTTACCTCATTTCATGGTTTTCAATATATAATGCACTTCATTATGACTTCCCTTTACTAGGCAATTTCATGCTATATCTCTAATGAATCCAATTTTGCATCGTCGAGTTCAATATAAAACTTCCATGACATTATTTCAAAATTTTCAATGGGGTTCATTTTTTCAAACTTTTGGAAAATATGCATGTAAGCACATAAATCAATAATGCATTCCAAAATAGCCATGTAGCAATTCAAAGAAATAAATTTCAAATTTGCACAAATAATGTCAAATAAATCAAAATATGCACAAAGTAAGCCCTTCCCCCACCCCATACTTAAATATTACAGTGTCCTCACTGTATAAAAACAAGGGTAAAGAAAGAAACTCACAAGACAGGTGTGCAGGGCCTCAAAATGTCGAATGGAAGCACCTCCTGGGCCGAGTATGACTTGGTTCTATCCATGGACCTGAAAAGTATGGAAGACATATACCCATAATAGAAACAACAAAAACCAAAGAAATGTTAAAAACAAAAAACAAGCAAAAAACAATGTCCAAAAAGAATGTCCTAAAAAAAGTCTATGTACAAGCTCTAGATTTTATAGTCGCTAGGCCGACTTTCCGTTTAGCTCAAGGTGGCATCTGCAGGGCCCATGTAGCTTGGGCCTCAAATAGGACTCCATTCTTGTCCATCAGCTGTAATCCTCCAGAATGGATCTCGTTCACCACGAACGGTCCCATCCGCTTCTTGTTGAATTTGTTGGGAAACCAATGATCCTTTGATTTAGAGACATAGAGCTTGTCTCCAACTTCATACTCCTTGGGCTCATCATTGGAAATCCTACATAAGCGCACATACCAAGGCAAACCTCTCCCATGTATAGATAGATCTTTAATGGAAATAGGAGAAGAAAGATCCATACCTTGGCTTACCTTCGCAGAGACGGAATCGGGGACCACTGTGTTTGGTCGATCTCGACTAGGGCTAGTCGATCTCGACGAGACTGCAGGTTCTGGTGGTGGCCGGCTCGCAGATGCAGAAGTCGATGAAGGGCAAGTCTTGTCGACCTCGAGTAGCCTACTCGATATCGAGTAGGGCTCCGCTCCTGGTGGCTCCAGCGTCGAGGAGGAAGAAACTGGTGGAGTCGAGTGGTGGTCGATCTCGACAAGCTTAGTCGAGATCGACGAGCTTGGTCCGTCTGGTGGAGTCTGTGTCGAGGAAGACGGTGTCGAGTCAGCAGAGGGCTTGTCGATCTCGACAAGGGTGGTCGATGTCGACGAGGATCCTGGCTCTGGTGTTGTCAGCGTCGAGGAAGGCGAAGTCGAGAAGACCGAGTGGTGGTCGACCTCGACAAGTCTAGTCGAGATCAAGGAGCCTGGTTTGCCTGGTTTGCTGCTCGACGATGCTGGTGCTGGTGGAGGCCCCTTGGTTTGGTCGAGGTCGACTGGGGTCCTCGATGTCGAGGAGCCTTGGTCGATCTTGACCCCATACTTGGTTCCTGTCAAGGCATCCGAAAAATAATTAATCCACAACGATTTACCTTGGTCCGTGTCGATTGGATTCTCTGTGTTCTCCTTGAGGATTGCCATGATCTCCTCCACCTGGACCTCCATGTCCCTCTTTTCCAGTTCCTCAGGGGTCATATTTCTGACCTTGGGTTCCCCGCAGGTGATGTAGCCAGCTGAGATAGATTTGACCTCTTCCATTGGACTTGTATGCCTTTCAGTTTTATTAAAGGAATACTCAATTACCTCATCGCTGATATTAAAGGTGAGCACTCCTTTCCTTACGCTTATGTTGGCATCCACCATCGCCAAGAAGGGTCTTCCTAGAATAATTGGACAAGCAGGATCTTCTTGCATATCAACAACTAGAAAATCAGCAGGGACGAAGAATTTACCTACTTGTACTGGCACATTGTCCACCATGCCTGTTGGAATGACCACCGTGTTGTTGGCCATGTAAAGTCTAGCATCCACAGGCTCTAGGGCATCTATCTTAATCTTGGACCAAATTGTTAAAGGCATTATACTCACACTAGCTCCAAGATCACATAAGGCATTAATTTTGTATGGACCAAACCCAATAGTTATAGCAAACTTACCTGGATCCGGCCTCTTCTCCAATATGTCCAAATGGCTGCACTCCTCTGTGATTTTAGCCATCGATCGCTTTTTGCTCAGAATCTCCTTCAGGAACTTGACATAGGATGGCATTTCATTGAGAGCTTCTGTGAAGGGGATGGTGACGTTGAGCTTCTGAAGCATCTTGATGAAGCGCTGAAATTTCTTTTCTGTCAGGTCCTTTAGAGATTTTGTGGGGAAAGGCAGCTTCTTTTTCTGATTCGGAGCCAGAACAGATGTCGGAGATGCTGCAGGCTGCTCTATGTCGACAAGGGGCTCCTCGACATCGACTACAGTCTTGTCGATCTCGACTAGATTTGGTGCTGTCGAGTTGCTGTGTGGTGCAGACGAAGGTTTCTGCATGTTCTCCTCGACATCGAGTAGACCGTCCTCGAGATCGACTAGGCTCTGGTCGACCAGCTGTTCTCCGTTGTTCTGCTGCTTTTCGACCTCTGGCTCTTGCAATTGACGGCCGCTTCTGAGTTTTACAGCAGCGATATGTCCAGTCTTTCCTTTAGGATTTGGTTCTGAAGATCCAGGGAGCGTACCCGACTGTTTGGAGATTCCCACTGCTAGCTGACCAATCTGTGTATCAACTGATTTCCGCCAGATATCAATTTCCCCAAGCCTAGAGTTGACACCTTGCATCTGAGTATAGACGGAGTTGAAAGATTGCCTCGTTTCTGAGTGGTTCCTCCGTATTTCCTCCAGGACTGTCTGTATATCATCCTTTTTCTGGTCCCTTTCCGGTTGTCCTGGACCTCTGTAGGGCGGGGGGCTTCCTAGGGACACCTTGGTTCCATTGTGGTTGCTAAACCTTTGGTCCCCCATGTAGCGATTGGGACCCCCTGCGTAAGCTACCTCCTCTTGGTGCTCCGCCAGCCTAACATGCTCTGTGTGTGGGCACTCAGGAGTGGTGTGCCTTTGCGATCCGCATTCAATACAAGGCTGGTTGACAGAGAGATACTTTACTTGCTTGAGGAGTTTCTTATTTTGATCTCTGTAGTATTGCTCCCTAACGTCTAGATCGATCTCCTTAGGGGGATCGTATAGGGGCATGGATGGTGCTGGCCTGGCGTATGGGTTCTCTTCATAAGTTGCAGTAGACCCATACTTGTTGTCGTAGTTGGTGAGCTTCTCTAGCACACCCCATGCGTCACTTGGCAGCATTGTCAGATACTCATAGCGAGTATAATGGTTGATTCTGTCCTTAGTGACCTGATCTAGAGAGTTGAAGAAGATCTCCTGAATGACCTAGGGTGGCTGTCCATGAGTAGGGCAAGATCGCAGAAGTTCCTTGTAGCGCTCTCATGCCTTTGACAGCGGTTTCCCTTGCTTCTGTTTGAAGGCGGTGATTCTCTGGCGGAGATGTGCTGTTTTGGCGGGTGGGAAGAATTTGTTCAGAAACTCTTGCTCTACTTGGGCCCAGGTTGTGAGTGATCTTGCTTTCAGCCCTTCCAGCCATTTCATTGCAGGCCCAGCGAGAGACCAGCGAAAAGATTTCATCTTGACATATTCCAGGGTTGTACCTTCAGCAAGAGTACGGCACATATTCCAGGGTTGTACCTTCAGCAGTTCTTAGGTAGCTGTAATTCTCACAGACAAAGCAGCAGAAAAGACAGAAACAGAAAGGAAAGGGGAAAGCAAAACAGAAAAGACAAAGCAAAGCAGAAACTAAATCAAGGACACAGAAGCTACTCGATCTCGACCACACCTACTCGAGATCGACAAGGAACAGCAAAGGCAGAAACTGAAAATCGACGACAACAGAAGAAAACTCAACTCGACCTAGACCAGTCCCTACTCGAGATCGACAAGGCTGTACTCGATCTCGACAAGTTTCTCCTCTATGTCGACTAGAATGCAGAAATTTAAATTGCAAATTCTCGAACCCAAACTCAGATTTCCGACAGAAATAAATCAATATATAAAAAGACTTCCAAAGCCAGGGTATCAACACCACAACGATAACCATGCAAAGTAACACATAAAGGCACAAAAGATCATGCTTTCCATCAAATAACTTTCATTATTAACAAATAGGCATATAGAGGCTTTCGCATAAACCTTAATTGTTACTAACCCTTTTTCACATAATTAATCCAAGTTGCATTAAGATCACTTTCGCTTCAATAACACACAAGGATCACCTTCAACTCTCGCAAAAGAATCATGCTCATAGGGATAGAAGATGAATTGCACAACAAGATCTGACCTTTACCGCAACACCTCACATGGCCACCGTCGGGCTCACCCCAGCCCCAGAAGTGGGTGGACTACTCACGCCTCATTGCAATCGCAGACATTTATTGATGAAAAGAACTAAATTGCATAAAATAAACTCCAACTTACAATCTCTTCTTTATGTAACTAACTAATCGTCTCTGAAATTGAATGAATCAAACTGAGCCCCTAGGGCCTTATTTATAGTGATCAATCCCCGCTAATCAAGGAAATAATCATCTATCTCTATATCTAAATCTATATCTAATTTGCTAAAAGATAAATAAAATGCTTAATGGAAATAAATCAACAAGGAAAAGATAATTCTAAATAGGTAAGTCTTCATGTCTTGATAGATTCCCTTCCATGATGATAGATCTTGCTTCCTTGGATAGAATTGATCAACTTTGGATAGATCCCGGCCAAATCTTTTTTTTTGATTGGCTAGGAGCCATGTTTATCGACTTCCTTCATGCCCAAGGATTCCAAGTCTACTCGGACTGCTCAAGTCGACTCGTCTGCGGAAACTGGGCTACTCGACATCGACAAAGGTTAGTCGACCTCGAGTAGGATTCATCGTCGAATTGGCTTCTCGGCTAGATCTGCTCGGTGTGGCTCGGACTTGGCTCCTGGCGCTCGTCGATCTCGACTACTCCTTGTCGAGATCGAGTAGGGATGTTCACCGACTGGGTCTTCTCGGGTAGGTGTGCTCGACAAGCTCGGATCTGGGCTCTGGGCGTCGTCGATCTCGACTAGGGTTCCTCGAGATCGACTGGGGTGTGGCCTTCTCTGGTCGAGCAGCTTCTTCTCGGCACGGACTCGGACTGGCGTTGTGGCGCTTGTCGATCTCGACTAGGGTCTTGTCGAGATCGAGTAGGGTTGTTCGGCATCCTCGTCCTCAGCTTCTCGATCAGCTCTTCTCCTTGTCGACTCCGGGTGTGGCACTGGGCTTCGTCGATCTCGACCAGGTCTTGTCGAGACCGAGTTGGGTTTCGGAGCTGGGTTGGTCTGGCTCTCGACAATGCTCCTGATCGACAAGGCTTGCTCGGACACGCTTGTCGAGATCGAGTAAGGTCTACTCGAGATCGAGTAACCTTGACTCTCAGATTGATTCGACTGGTTCCGCTGCTTCTTTGACTTTGGACTTCTGTAGCCGTTTTCCGAGCTTTTCTGACCTTCTGTAGAATTGCTGTAAAATGCCTCGAATTATGCGAATTAAACAGAAACTGGTGTAGATTCCATAATTTGGCAAATAAACATAAACTACATAGGTTCTGTACTATCTTAGCCCAAATGAATGAAATGCATGCAGAAATCGATATAAAAGTTACTGTAAAACATGGCAGATTCAGCTCACAACAAACACCCCATACTTATGCTTGCTTGTCCTCAAGCAATACTTTTATTTGTCATTCAGGGGAAGAATTCAAAACTCTCAACATATCAGATTCATTCTCATATAACCCTGCAATCAATTACCATCCTCGAAAAGGTACTAGTGTCACAAATCCATGCATGTGTAATTATATAAAAGCAACATCTACTCACAAAAGGAGGGTTATGCAAAAACAATTCATACGTGACAAAGCATTAATAATCAAGAGGACTTTTAATTTAAGCTCAATAGGGAGTAGATTGGTAAAAGGCTAAAAGGTGGGAAATTTTTGGCAATGTGGTGCTTTTGATCCAGGGAAATGGAGTACTTTCCAAACTTTCATACCACATTCTTTCTCATTAGATTCATCACCTTTCATAATGCTTTTATCAATAATAATAATGCTTTTACCTCTCTAACCTCAGCACTGCCTTCTCGCGAGTCGCAAACATGGGTGTCATGAATGGCCCCGGATACTTAGTGCTTTGGAATCCTCACAATGTGTCCCTTCTCTCCAAACTATTATCTCAGAGAGCAGGGTCAATCTACCTTTATCTCCTGAGGTGATTGGATTTTCTTTCACTCATTAAATTTTCCATATAAACAATTTCCCTTCAAACTCCAATAATGATAAACACAACAACCATATAACAATCTCCAAAATGTAACATCATTCTCAACATAATCCCCGGATAAGGTAAAGAATGGAAAATATTTAGATCACGTGGAGCAATATATGAAATAAGGCATAATATGGCTTTTGTGTAATGCATAAGCATAGGTAAGGCTAGGATTATAACAATATGAGCATTATATTGAAATATAAAGTCCTCCATCATTTTATCATGCAACATGTCAAAAGCAAGTTCAAATTTTACCTCATTTCATGGTTTTCAATATATAATGCACTTCATTATGACTTCCCTTTACTAGGCAATTTCATGCTATATCTCTAATGAATCCAATTTTGCATCGTCGAGTTCAATATAAAACTTCCATGACATTATTTCAAAATTTTCAATGGGGGTCATTTTTTCAAACTTTTGGAAAATATGCATGTAAGCACATAAATCAATAATGCATTCCAAAATAGCCATGTAGCAATTCAAAGAAATAAATTTCAAATTTGCACAAATAATGTCAAATAAATCAAAATATGCACAAAGTAAGCCCTTCCCCCACCCCATACTTAAATATTACAGTGTCCTCACTGTATAAAAACAAGGGTAAAGAAAGAAACTCACAAGACAGGTGTGCAGGGCCTCAAAATGTCGAATGGAAGCACCTCCTGGGCCGAGTATGACTTGGTTCTATCCATGGACCTGAAAAGTATGGAAGACATATACCCATAATAGAAACAACAAAAACCAAAGAAATGTTAAAAACAAAAAACAAGCAAAAAACAATGTCCAAAAAGAATGTCCTAAAAAAAGTCTATGTACAAGCTCTAGATTTTATAGTCGCTAGGCCGACTTTCCGTTTAGCTCAAGGTGGCATCTGCAGGGCCCATGTAGCTTGGGCCTCAAATAGGACTCCATTCTTGTCCATCAGCTGTAGTCCTCCAGAATGGATCTCGTTCACCACGAACGGTCCCATCCGCTTCTTGTTGAATTTGTTGGGAAACCAATGATCCTTTGATTTAGAGACATAGAGCTTGTCTCCAACTTCATACTCCTTGGGCTCATCATTGAAAATCCTACATAAGCGCACATACCAAGGCAAACCTCTCCCATGTATAGATAGATCTTTAATGGAAATAGGAGAAGAAAGATCCATACCTTGGCTTACCTTCGCAGAGACGGAATCGGGGACCACTGTGTTTGGTCGATCTCGACTAGGGCTAGTCGATCTCGACGAGACTGCAGGTTCTGGTGGTGGCCGGCTCGCAGATGCAGAAGTCGATGAAGGGCAAGTCTTGTCGACCTCGAGTAACCTACTCGATATCGAGTAGGGCTCCGCTCCTGGTGGCTCCAGCGTCGAGGAGGAAGAAACTGGTGGAGTCGAGTGGTGGTCGATCTCGACAAGCTTAGTCGAGATCGACGAGCTTGGTCCGTTTGGTGGAGTCTGTGTCGAGGAAGACGGTGTCGAGTCAGCAGAGGGCTTGTCGATCTCGACAAGGGTGGTCGATGTCGACGAGGATCCTGGCTCTGGTGTTGTCAGCGTCGAGGAAGGCGAAGTCGAGAAGACCGAGTGGTGGTCGACCTCGACAAGTCTAGTCGAGATCGAGGAGCCTGGTTTGCCTGGTTTGCTGCTCGACGATGCTGGTGCTGGTGGAGGCCCCTTGGTTTGGTCGAGGTCGACTGGGGTCCTCGATGTCGAGGAGCCTTGGTCGATCTTGACCCCATACTTGGTTCCTGTCAAGGCATCCGAAAAATAATTAATCCACAACGATTTACCTTGGTCCGTGTCGATTGGATTCTCTGTGTTCTCCTTGAGGATTGCCATGATCTCCTCCACCTGGGCCTCCATGTCCCTCTTTTCCAGTTCCTCAGAGGTCATATTTCTGACCTTGGGTTCCCCGCAGGTGATGTAGCCAGCTGAGATAGATTTGACCTCTTCCATTGGACCTGTATGCCTTTCAGTTTTATTAAAGGAATACTCAATTACCTCATCGCTGATGTTGAAGGTGAGCACTCCTTTCCTTACGCTTATGTTGGCATCCTTCATGCCCAAGGATTCCAAGTCTACTCGGACTGCTCAAGTCGACTCGTCTGCGGAAACTGGGCTACTCGACATCGACAAAGGTTAGTCAACCTCGAGTAGGATTCATCGTCGACTTGGCTTCTCAGCTAGATCTGCTCGGTGTGGCTCAGACTTGGCTCCTGGCGCTCGTCGATCTCGACTACTCCTTGTCGAGATCGAGTAGGGATGTTCACCGACTGGGTCTTCTCGGGTAGGTGTGCTCGACAAGCTCGGATCTAGGCTCTGGGCGTCGTCGATCTCGACTAGGGTTCCTCGAGATCGTCTAGGGTGTGGCCTTCTCTGGTCGAGCAGCTTCTTCTCGGCACGGACTCGGACTGACGTTGTGGCGCTTGTCGATCTCGACTAGGGTCTTGTCGAGATCGAGTAGGGTTGTTCGACATCCTCGTCCTCAGCTTCTCGATCAGCTCTTCTCCTTGTCGACTCCGGGTGTGGCACTGGGCTTCGTCGATCTCGACCAGGTCTTGTCGAGACCGAGTTGGGTTCCGGAGCTGGGTTGGTCTGGCTCTCGACAATGCTCCTGATCGACAAGGCTTGCTCGGACACGCTTGTCGAGATCGAGTAAGGTCTACTCGAGATCGAGTAACCTTGACTCTCAGATTGATTCGACTGGTTCCGCTGCTTCTTTGACTTTGGACTTCTGTAGCCGTTTTCCGAGCTTTTCTGACCTTCTGTAGAATTGCTGTAAAATGCCTCGAATTATGCGAATTAAACAGAAACCGGTGTAGATTCCATAATTTGGCAAATAAACATAAACTACATAGGTTATGTACTATCTTAGCCCAAATGAATGAAATGCATGCAGAAATCGATATAAAAGTTACTGTAAAACATGGCAGATTCAGCTCACAACAGTCTATTGTGTGGAAGGGGGTGAAATGGGGGCTTGGAGATGTCATTAGACCGGGGCTTATATGGAACTTGTGGAACGGTGAAAGCATCAGATTCTGGTTCGATTGTTGGGTGACTATCGAACCCTTTTGCAATCAGTTCCTGGGCTATGAGAAGAGCTGCCCTGAGTGGAGCGTTGCTGAACTGTGGGACGACGTTGAAGGATGGAGGTGGGGGTTTTTCAGTCACCTTTTGCCCACGTCTACTCTACTGTGCATTGCGGCCTATGCTTGCTACGAGGGGGAGGACCTCTCGTGTTGAAAATTCACTAAAGACAGGGAGTAATCTGTGAAGTCTGGCTACACCTCTATTAAGAGATGGATGGATTGGCAAGGGAATGATGGGGAGTTATACAAGACTCTGTGGAACACAAAGGCTAATGAGAGAGCCTGTTCTTTCATTTGGCTTGTAAGCAAGGGTGGGATTTTAAACAATACAGAGAGGATGCGGTGTTTTCTGGGTACGTCGGCCTCATGTCCCTTATGCAAAACTCTTGATGAAAGCTTAGAACATCTTTTCCGCGATTGTGGTGCTGCGAAAGCCTTTTGGGTGCAGGCTACAAGAACTTGGAGTGTTGTGAACTTCGGAGGCTGCCTTTTGCCGCTTGGCTAAGGTTGAACATCCTATCCAAGGTCCAAGGTGAAGATGGTGACAAATGGAGTGCGATATTCTCGGTGGCGTTGTGGTACATCTCGAAGAGGAGGAATGAAGGAGTGTTCCAGAACTCTATTGGGAGTCAAGTCTCCCTGAGTCTCTACAATGGGGCTGTTAACGATTATGCGGCTGGCGTGTCCAACACCAAGAGGAATCTAAGCGCGACGATTTCGGGCATCAGGGAGATCAACTGGGAGCGACGTTTGAGGGCTGGATAAAGGTGAATACTGACGGGGCTGCCTCGAGAGGGGGAGGAGCTTCTGCTGGCGGAGTGGTGAGGAATGCTGAGGCTAAGTGGGTCGACCGTTTTGCTATGAACATTGGGGCATGTTCCGTGTTAATGGTGGAAGGGAAGGCGGTCCTCATGGGGCTCGAGATAGATTGGAACATGGGGTGTAAGAAAGTGTTGTTGAAATCGGACTCAGAAGTCTTCTTGAAACTGTTGTCAAGGAAGCTTAGACCGTCGCACCAATGTTCAGCTTGGTCAAACTGTGCCATGGTTTCATCGGTAGAAGTTGGTCGATCCAATTTCGTCACATTTCCCGCGAGGCAAATTCGGTAGCCGATGGGCTTGCCACATTCGCAATGAACTTGTAGTTAGGATATTTTCTATTTTTCGAATCGCCTACGTGCGTTTCTCAGCTGTTGCAACTTGATGCGGAGGGGTATGTTCCCTCCGCATCTGTCATTTGTAACTCTGCATCTCATATTCTCTATTTAGGGAGCCCAGCTCAGCTCTCTTATGTTTTTTCACCAAAAAAAAAAAATAGAGCAATTGTTATCTTCAAATGGTATTACCGTATTAGAGAGTGAGTGGAAGAGATCTGATCTATTTAGTTGATTATTACCGCCTACTTTTGCAAATTTTATTCATAGTTTCACTTTACATTTATATGGTTGTAATATTAGGACTAGCTCATGGGTATTTTAGTCATTGAACAGCATAGGCTGATTAATTGGTATAAGCAGTTAGTTAAAGAAAAACAATTATCATGTTCTGTTATCTTCTTAGTTAAACAGATTTTACTCTGCAAATATACGGTGTATCTAGTAAAAATTAGCGATGTATTTAGTTTTTTCGAATTGAATATATGGATGAAGGGTGTTTTGATCAAATCAATAATTTGCTTTAATACACAATTAATGAACTATATCTTCAATTTCTATAATAATAATCATTCTATACATCCAACGCCCACATATCAAAAGAGAATTTGGGATTTTAATCGGTAGTTGTCAAAAGTATGTTCAAGATCGAGATCAATCGAGTATGTTAGATGCACGTACATTGTACAATAAGGTTAATATATAAAATCAATGCGGTTCATCATGGAGATATACCAATCAACATGTATATTGATTAGTTTTAGGGGCGTTTACCATATAGGCCACGATTTTGGGCTATATTAGGAATACGTTTCCCACCCTCTCCATATTTGGGATTTGTCCACCGAATTTTTCAACATGTTGAAATAGAAACACGCCGATAAACTTGCCACACAAGCATCCTCCTCTTCATCCTTGCTGCTGTAAATTGATTGTTGTTTGCTTATCTGCTATAAACGATCTATATGTTGCTAGATCAATCAATATATTGCTGAATTGCTTCAACTACGTAAGCATATCAACAAAGTAAGCATTATCGCTCGTTTTTTACTGTAATTTTGGACAATTCTTCAGCAATGTTCTTCGAAATTTTGATTATGCTATTGATTCATTACAGATCTGATGTGATCGTTGAAACTAACAGATTTTCGGTTTGCTGAAACACAGATTTTTTATTTTTCTGCTACAAGTAACGTTGGAACAGATCTGTTATGATCGTTTAATTTTTGTTGTTGTGATCGCTTATAGATCAATACTTTTCTATCAATTTATTATAGTTCAATACTTTATGTTGTGATCTGTTGAAATTATTTTGATTTTGCACTACCAGATCTGCTGAAACTAACATAATTTCGGTTTTTTTAATTGCTACTAAAAGTGTTTCTGCAGGTATATGTTTCGATTTTCTATATAACATTAGCATGTGGAATGAAACTATCATTTTCGATTGCTGAAACTGTGGAATATTGATCTCATGTGGATTGCAGTTATCTGTTTTTGAGTTGTTTCAACAGCTCTGTTTTTTGGTGCAATGTTCGTTTTTGCGGAAATGCATTCCAATTATATTTCAAGTACTTTAATACTGTCAAACAATCAATTGCAGGGGTAGAAATGTCATCAAACATTGTAACTGTTGTGTATGGGGGAAAGTGGAGAGTTGCTGAAACAGGATTACTGTTCGATGCAAACACTACTTCAAAAGCTTTTGTGCTAGAGGATTCAATCACTTTATTAACCTCGAGGGACAAGGTTTGCAGCAGATTCAATGTTGATGGATCAGTTGAATTGGAATTCAGCCATTTGCACCCCTTCAAGACATTGAAAGCACCGCTTAAGGTAGATTCTGATGCTGATTTAAAAGAATTCTTGTTGTTGAGTAAGCTGGATGGAGTGAATTTTTCTATGGAGTTGTGTGTCACAAACACCTTGCCATTGGATATTGTTGTCCATGAGTTTCAATTTCGCGAAGATGCTTCTGCCATAAACACACTTACTGCTGAAACTGCTGAGCTTGCTGAAACTGATGAGAGATATAGCAGCAATATGGATATAATAGACAATGTCTCTATTTTTGACGAGATTCAGGATGTGCCACAAGATGATATGGATGCTGACAGATTTTCATATTCCTCTAATGCTGAAAACAGTGAATCATTTTCAGATAACTCCAATGATGGGTATTGGAATGAGCGCTATGAAATGATGAAAAGATTTTCGGTTTGCTGAAACACGGATTTTCGATTTTTCTACTACAAGTAACGTTGCAACAGATCTCTTATGATCGTTTAATTGTTTTTGTTGTGATCGCTTATAGATCAATACTTTTCTATCAATTTAGTATAGTTCAATACTTTCTATTGTGATCTGTTGAAATTATTTTGATTTTGCACTACCAGATCTGCTGAAACTAACAGAATTTCGGTTTTTTTAATTGCTACTAAAAGTGTTTCTGCAGGTATATGTTTCGATTTTCTATATAACATGCATTAGCATGTGGAATGAAACTATCGTTTTCGATTGCTGAAACTGTAGAATATTGATCTCATGTGGATTGCAGTTATCTGTTTTTGAGTTGTTTCAACAGCTTTTTTTTTGGTGCAATGTTCGTTTTTGCGGAAATGCATTCCAATTATATTTCAAGTACTTTAATACTGTCAAACAATCAATTGCAGGGGTACAAATGTCATCAAACATTGTAACTGTTGTGTATGGGGGAAAGTGGAGAGTTGCTGAAACAGGATTACTGTTCGATGGAAACACTACTTCAAAAGCTTTTGTGCTAGAGGATTCAATCACTTTATTAACCTTGAGGGACAAGGTTTGCAGCAGATTCAATGTTGATGAATCAGTTGAATTGGAATTCAGACATTTGCACCCCTTCAAGACATTGAAAGCACCGCTTAAGGTAGATTCTGATGCTGATTTAAAAGAATTCTTGTTGTTGAGTAAGCTGGATGGAGTGAATTTTTCTATGGAGTTGTGTGTCACAAACACCTTGCCATTGGATATTGTTGTCCATGAGTTTCAATTTCGCGAAGATGCTTCTGCCATAAACACACTTACTGCTGAAACTGCTGAGCTTGCTGAAACTGACGAGAGATATAACAGCAATATGGATATAATAGACAATGTCTCTATTTTTGACGAGATTCAGGATGTGCCACAAGACGATATGGATGCTGACATATTTTCATATTCCTCTAATGCTGAAAACAGTGAATCATTTTCAGATAACTCCAATGATGGGTATTGGAATGAGCGCTATGAAATGATGAAAAGAAAAGGGAACACAGTTGATGAAAGGGGTGCTGGAAGCTCTATCACGGACAGTATTGTCAACCGTGTCACTCAATGCCCAAGGGTTATTTATGTTGGAAAAACATTTGAATCTAGACAGGCAGTAAAGGATGCTCTATACATTATGTCTATGACAGACATATTTGGATTTGAGGTTAAAAAATCAACACCAAAATATTATAGAGCAGCATGCATAGACACAAATTGTGATTGGAAATTGCATACAAAGAGAATTTTAGCTATTTGTCATGAGGTGATATTGTATAGAGATATACACACATGCACATGGGATACAAGAATAAGACACTGCAGGCATGCACCATCCAATGTTATTGCCAGCCTCATACAATCAAGGTGTATACTGTTTCAACAGTTAATTTCAGCATATTAGTTTCAGCTTTCATTTCAGCACTATATTTATTGTTAATGTAAGCTTTCATTCCAATAAGTAATTGATAGTTTTTTTAGCAGTCATTTACTAATTTCTGTGTTTTCAACAGTGGATGCACCCCAAAACAAATTATTAATAAGATGAAAACAGACCACAAGATCTCAATTACTTATTGGAAGGCATGGAAGTCAGCACGAATAGCTCAAGTGAGAGAAAAAGGGTCACCAGAATCAAATTTTGCTGCCTTGCCATCATATTGTCACATTCTTATGGAGAAAAATCCAGGAACAGTAGCTCTCATTAAAACAGACAGTGCTGAAAGGTTCGAATACTTGTTCCTGTCTTATGGACAATCCATTAGAGCATTCCCCATCTTAAAAAAGATATGTATATGTACATAATCATTTATAATTTAGCAAAATTATGATGATTTCAGCATTTAAATTGTTCCCGTCTTATTTGTAGGTTGTTGTAGTAGATGACACATTCTTAATAGGGGAATATAAGGGTACATTGCTTGGAGCAGTTAAGTAAAGTTGCAAATATGAAATTATACTCGTTTGCTATTGGGATTGTTGACACAGAAAATAATGCATCTTGGGAGTGGTTTTTCCAGCAACTCAGTAAAGTTATACAACCTACAGATGATTTGGTGTTTGTTTCTGATAGGCATTCCAGCATTTCTAAGGCTATAAAAAAGATATACCCTAATGCTACCCATTGCGTATGCATGTGGCATTTGAAGCAGAACATCCAAGCAACTTTCAAGAAAAGGCATCTTGCAGACATGTTCCAACAGGCTGCTAAAACCTACATTGTTGGTGATTTTGCACACCAATTTGACCGTATAAAAGAAGAATGCCCAAGCCTTGCAACATATTTGATATCCGCGGGGCTGGAGAGGTGGGCAAGAGCACATGCAAAGGGTAATCGGTATAACATGATAACATCCAACAACGCTGAAAACTTAAACTCTGTTTTGAGTGGTTCAAAAAATTTTCCCATTGTTGCACTGTTGGAATTTTTAGAGATAAGTTCACAGAGTGGTCTCAAGATAGAAGGAAGTCTGCACCACTGAATATACAGAGAGTCGCCCCTGCAATAATGAAAATGATCCAGGAATTGCAAAAGGATGTCGGTGCATACACTGTAAGCACTTGAATGAGTCTGTCTTTGAGGTTACTGGAGAAGGTACGCGGACTGTTGTTTATCTTTCAGCAAAAAAATGCACATGTTGGGTGTTTCACATTCAAAAAATCCCATGCATACATGCTCTGTCGGCAATAGTGTCTAAAAGGCTTGATTTTTCAGATTTTGTTGCTAGTTTCTACACAAATGAAGCTTGGATTTTAGCACATGCTGAAACCATATATCCAGTCCTCCCTGATGATGAAATAAACCTTCCTTAATATATTAAACAGATTAAATGTTACCCTCCCAATGTAAAGAAGAGATGTGGTTGACCTCCTCATAAAAGGAAACTTTCCAAGGGAGAGTTTGTGAGAAGAGCAAAATACAGTAAGGAATGGCTTCAAAGGGAGCACGGGAAGAAATCAAAAGCTCAACACCAATGAAGCTGGCTACAGAAAAATGTGTTGATTTTAATTTTTAGTTCAGTTTTACACTATTTCAGCAATTTGACATGAATTTTACGAGATGCTTTGTGTTTTTTTTTAATCAGTTGTACTCTGTGTCATTGCTTTACTATATCATATTGTTTTTAGTTCATTATGTTTACCATTTATTGCTATGCTTAAGCTTTGTTTTAGACAATCCTCTCTGTTTCAGCATGAAAAATGTGCTGAAAACAATGTCCTGGCGGAAAATGCTGAAAACATGACTTGAACAACTATGGCACCTTGACAGACGCAATAAGTACCCTCTTTGGAGATTATATTTCTGTGTTTCTCTAAAATATGGCAACTTAACATTGTATGTTGGTGTCAACTTGAAAACATAACTTGTTGAAACAAAATGTTGAAACAGGAAAACTGAACAATTTACATTATACCATTAACTAAATGTCTATTTAATAAGCTCAACACCAGATAGATATAGATAAATAATGATGATTTTGATTTTTGGTTGACTTATAAACTGTTTCAGCAAACAGATATGGTGAAGTATTTTGCTGAAATACTTGCTGAAATATTTGCTAAAACAAACTTTCAGAAAACAATGCTGAACCAGGAATGCACACACAATTTATATTAAAACATTAGATAAAATGTCAATTCCACTGGCTTCAAAGAGTGCCACTGAAAACGCATCCAAAATGATACAAAAGACCAACAGTTGTCCAGAATATCCCACGGAAATACATCTAAACCACAACTACGTTAGAATGTCTTGAAATCCCTAAATCTGATAGACGGTGTTACACACAAGATGCTATTAACTAGAATTTAAAGCTCCATTTCTCTTGAATCAAGTCTGAGACCATAAGTTCTCGGTATCGAAAGATTCTTTCATTGGTAAACTTCCTGACATCTCCCCCAAACACCAGCGCCTCGATTGCTTTCAGTACAAAGACCCCACAAGATGCGCTGCAAAAAATGAAACAAAACATATTGATAACAAGCACAACAACATAATGCTTCTAAATGACTTTAAAAACATTGTAAATGTAGGTTTCCATACCCCTTTGTATCGTGCACTAGATCGGGGACCTTGTTAATGTGGAATGTAGACGGTTGAAAATTTGGGATCACACCAGCCTTATCCAAGTGAATTGGCAACCACTCAGCCATCCCGCGCAGATGATCAACAAGCTATTCAGCAGACACAATGTAGTGGTTGAAGTCATATGCATTTATAACCATTTCAGCAAGATTTATCTCCAATGCAATCTAGTGCTCATTGTTTATGTTGAAAGGGGTGTAGACCATTTTTGCAGACTCCCAACTCTTGGGATAATCACTAGGATATAAGCCCAGGAAGTAGCTAGCAGTGAATTGTTCAACAGGGGTTGTTTCTTCGTAAGATGACGTGCATTCTGGAAGATATTTCTGATGAAAAATAGAATCCATCATGACAATGCCTTCAAATCTGCTAGGATCCTCACTGACTCTCTTCCTCATGTGAACCAGTCCAGCTTCAAGGTGCTGAAATAGTAAACAGTGTAAGGTGCTGAAAATCATATTAACAGAAATACATACATAGTTACATTACTCGAAAAGATGCTGAAAAGAAAAACAGTTTCAGCATACTTACATCTATATCAAGCCAACCATCTTTCCTAACAATTTTCCTAAAAAATGACTTCTCTTTTCTAGATCCCATTAAAAGTACTGAAAAATCCCTGCACATATTATTACAAGACTAAAAAATCGGGTCAGAGCACTCGAAATATATATATATATATATGTATATATATATATATATATATATATATATATATATATATATATATATATATATATATATATATATATATATATATATATATTGCTAGAGCACTCGAAAACACACATGAAAATTTAAGATGGACATACCTTGAGCTTTTAACACATTGATACATGAAGTCATGATCAACCTTGCTGAGCAATGATTTTTTTTCAACATGCTTCGGGATCCTTACCTTTTCAGCAACAAACGGGCTCACCAGAAAACTACTTGCTTTTGGAAGACGCTTTGAACGCCTGAAGTTTTCAATTTCTTCAACACATTTAGGATCTTTGGAAATTGTATCCCACTGAGTGCATGGCTTCTTCAGGAAGTTTTCATCATCACTTTCACCATCACTTAAATGTATTGTTTTTCCAAGGGGTGGGGTCATTAAGTCACCAGCAACATCTTTGCTTGCAACATCTTTTGTTGCTTCAGCATCACCCATTTCAGCATCTTTGACTAGTTGGCCATGAGGTGATGCAGCTTCAGCATCAACCATTTCAGCATCTTCTATTCCATCAGCTTTGGGTTCAACATCTTCTGTTGCATTAACCTTGGTTTCAACAACTTTATTTTCAGCAACCTTGGTTTCAGCAAACTTACTTTCAGCAACTTTTGTTTCAACAACTTCAGTTCCAGCAGCCTTGACTTCATGACCACCCACCACCTTTCTCAACCCAACAGAAATGCCATCATCTAAGCACTGTTCCCCACCCTTCAATTCAAAATCAGAGTCACGCCCTAAGTCAACAGCATATACATGCCCTGAAGATGAATCTAATGACTTCTGCCCTTCAACAAGGGTAATAGGTATGACCTCATTCACAGATGCTGAAACATTTGCACCAATTGGTTGACCTAGAATCTCAGTAGGTACCTCTTCCCGAATTTCATCCAACACCTCATTCACAGCCTTTGAAATCGCTGGGTCACAAGTTGTAACATTGGATGACTGGGTCTTAAACTGCATTGACTCCTGCATTGTAAACTTGTTTTCTAAAGAATCTACCTTCTTCAGCAGATCATCAACAACATCCAACAACTTTAAACATCCTGACAAACGTTCCTCAAGCATCTCCACCCTCGCAGATAAATCAGAGACTCTTTGAGGCAACTCTTCAAGCTTATCTAACCTCATCTGTAATTCTTTCAACCAGCTAGGATGTCCCCCTTGTTTGCTGAAATCATCAGTCTGAGCACCACCCACATTCTTCCCCGCTCCTTCTAAGTGATCATCTCTGGCAACTTTCTCAGTGCCTTCATTGTTTATGTATTCATCAGTTTCAACATTCATTGCATCAACCCCTCCTTGAGCCACACCCCCCTGGGGACCCTCTGCTACTCTATCATTAGCATCATCATTCCCATCCTTAAATAACAAAGAATCCTTTGCAGATACAACTTCGATGGCCGGCCTCAGTCCAGTTTCAGCAACTCGATGAAAGGATGGACATGCAACTTCAATTGGCATAAACAAATCACTGGAATCTTCAGAAACAGATTTACCTCTCTTACGAAATACAAACCTAGGTTTCGCAATTGCATCTTCAACGGTTGGTGGTTTCTTTGCAGCTGAAATTTTCTTACCCCTTGTCTTCTTTTTTCTAGTAGAACCAATTTCATTAACTTGTTTTGCTGAAACTAAACCAGCAGACTGACCTCTCCGCGTTGGGGTAGGTTTGCTTGTTTCAATCTTCTGTTTCTTCACCAATGGCAGGGCTTTGCTCGCAGTCTTTCGCTTCTTCGAACCTGCAACACCTCTACTTTCATTGCCACCGGACTCTTCATTGACTTCTTGTTGTTCTTCGCCTTGGGTTTCAGCAGAAGGTATATCCAATGATAAATCACCATCTGCATAGCAATTGAACCGTCTCCAGTATGCTCTTGTCCTAAGTCTCCAACAATCATACAGCTTATCTGCCTCAGGTTGGGAAAATACAGGTTCAGTCATGTGATCAAGAATGGGGTGAGCAACTTCATCTTCAAATACCATCCCTGGGGACCTTGCAAACTCCCCAAAAGTTGGGAACATGGGTGCCTAAACAACCAACAATATTAACACGCAATAAGACAACTGAAATTATAAAAATGAACTTAATAAAAAAAGAAGATTGTATGAAGATAGAGCTGAGACAAAAATAATACCACATCACCATCAAACAACTCTTGCGCTTCAATGTAAGTATGTCGTAACTTACACTCCCAACGAAGAGAATATGGATCACCCACATGAACTTTGAAATTGCAAAGAAACTTATCAGAAATCACCGGGAAAGCCTCCTGTATCCAAGCCTACAAATATAACCAAACAAGTAGATGCTGAAACATACATATGCTGAAACACAAACATTACTGAAACATAAATGCTGAAACAAACAGATGCTGAAACATATATGCATGAAGTTAATTACCTGAAAAGCATAAATATATCCAAACAATTCATATGATGGTCTCGGATCAGATCGATCACAATCCAGAACCTTCTTTAAATACTTCACAACCAAAGAATAAGACAACCTCCCACATGGATACAGTTCACATTTCGCTGGATTGCATACAAGAGCAGCATGATCTTTCTTAACACTTTTAGAACGCTTGAACAATAACATTTTCTCAATAATCAACAACTTTGCCATCTGAAGCTTCTTTGTAGACGATTTTCTACATGTTTTAAATGCCTCCAACAACTCATCGTACGTACACCTTGACTGCCTCTGCCCAAGAAAATGAGACCATGCAAATTTCGCGGGCGGTTTAAATTTAGTATCTATGACAGGAAGCCCTGTAATTGCATGAAACTCTACCAAAGAGAACCGAGCAACTAGACCATCAACCTTGAACCACAATTCATGCAGCTTATCACTCTTAATCAAACGAAGCATCATTTGATGAATCAGCTGAAAATTAAGTTTCATCTTATCTCTTTGAACAAAAACCCATCCAAAGCAGCTTCTCCTCAGCAACTCAAAATCAGATTTAGACAGATGTTTCTTTATAAGATTACAGACATCTGGGGCGCAGTAAACATTGGATTTTGCACAAAATCTATCCTTTACAGGAATGCAATACTGCAATCTCTGTTAAAAACACACATTCATAAACATGAATAAACATAAAAACACACAAAAAGGGGGATAAGGTATGAAAAAAAAATATACTCACATCGAATTGACATTTATATTCTTGAAGATCACTTGCAGAGGCATTAACATCTAAAAAACACACACAAAGAATACACAACAACAGTTTCAACATGAATAACAACATCTGCTGAAATAGGTCTTTTACAGATTATGCTTAAATATGCATTTATGCTAAAATCAAAGAAAAAATACCACATGCATGTATACATTTCATACAAAAACACAACAAAGGCCTGAAAAAACATAAATACAAAACTTTAGAACAATAACGACACACCTCTGCTTGAAGGACCGGATGAACAGCTACCTTCAACTGAAGGAACCTTCTCAGAAGAGCTTTTCTTCACTGCAAATCAGATACATTAGATATCAAACACAGTAATAAGGGGGGGGGGGGGGGGACGACAAACATGCATAAAAGACATAAACACATAATACAAACCGTCATATGCCGAATCGCTTCCAGTTTTACTGTCAACCGCGGCAACATCAACTGCTTCCATCTCATCAGAGTCCTTGTTCTCTAAAACTCGACAAAAATTGAAAAGAAATGTCGGTTTCAACTTCAAAACAAGTATAAAATTATAAACACAGATAACACACCGCCATTTGAAGGATCGCTTGAATGTTTATCGTCGATTGCAGCAACAGCAGGTCCCTCGAGGTCGCCGGAGACTTTGTTCTCTGACATTGGAACAGAATCGAAGAAGAATCGTCGGTTTCAACCGCAAAAGTGGCTTCGGAGATGATGAAGAGAAGAGAGCGACTCGTACGAAGGAAGCGAAGAGACAAACAGAGTGAGGAGAGAGAGAGCGGTTTACAGCATAAACCCTTATATACGGGAGGGCAATTTTGTCCAAAAAAATTTAGGTGGATAAAAGCCCAATTTGACGGAGTTGGGGGACAATGACTAAATTGGGGAGAAATTTTCTCTTAGTTTTATAACATTTTTTAATTTCTAGTTTCAAACTGTTAAGTATTAAGTACAATTTTGTTAGCTCTTCAATAGGTTAGTTTGCTCTTATTTGAACATAACACATATTCGATCTCATTGTCCATATTCCATACTGAAATATGACTTAAATGCAACCTAGCCCAATATAGATTTGGGACTTGTACTATAAATTTGTTCTCATACGTAACATCTCGAAATCCGATAACGAGGATTGTACATAGGTGCGCATATGCGACATATTAAAACCAATACATAAAACCGATAAAGCAATATCTCAAAAAACCATTACAATAAGAAGAGTAGAACAAATATCAAACTCATGAAGATAAACCATTACATGAACAAATCACGTTAAGAAATGACGTACTCAAATTCAACACTACATCTTTAGGGTACGCTGATCACATTTCAACCTAGCTATTGTGAGAAATCGAGAATCGCGAACCGGGTCGTATCAAATCGGGAGTCGTATCGGGGTTTATTTTTATTGTTGGTTATAAGGTCAAGATTCACCACTTTATACAAAAACTTAAGCAATTGTGTAGGGCTTTCCTCCCACCTTATTTTTCAAAGTGGGACGACTACCCAGGACCCCACAGCTATTATATATATCTTTGGAAAATTACTCTCATATATGAAATTGTCTTATTCCCTCTCCATCCATATCTAATAGCGTGTTTGAATTATATGGCACATTAAATGTTTAATAAAAACCATATATTGTTCACCAACAATGTAACAAAAAGATTAAATTAAGAGAAGAAAAACAAGGGTGGCCCATATCTACCAATAAATGCAACCACAAAATAATGGAAATATATATGGAAGGAAGAAAAAAGAATGAAAACGGCTTGAGAGGATTAAGTTTATTTAAGTGGTGACCCCTAGCTATCTAATTGTAGGATTATACATACAACCTAACTATAAACATTAAACAGTGATTCCTCAATGAACGGTTTGGTGGCCATCCAACAATATGCCATCCCAACGACCTCTCATGACAGGTGGGAGGCCTTTATTTGTCACCTTGCTGTGACCAACTTGAACAACAAAATGAAAGTCAAATCATGATTTGAATCCAAATCAATGATTTTGGAGATTAATTTTGATTATATTTTATTTGTTATTATCCAAGGGCCGATCTCAACCTATATAGAACGTAAATTCTAATAACTCTAGCTTATAAGCTATGCACGTGAAGTTAACGTACAATGTGTTTTGGTATATATACTCTAGCTTGTTTAATTTCAGAAGAGGCTCAGTCTTAAAAACATATATGAAGTTAACGTAATGTGTTTTTTTTTTAAAGAAGGAAAGCGATTCGATCCATCAAACATCATCATGTAAGGTAAATTGAGAGACCGAAAATGACAGACAGACTAACTATCATGATACAATAAAGAAACCAAAACATTAAACAAAAAAGAAAGAGTCTCCACTAAACAATCAAAATAACAAACAACCCAACAAGCATGTAATTATACTAGTACGGTACGTGGCCGCAGTATTGGCTAGAGTTGGAGGGGGGTTCTGGTGACAAAGAATCAAACAAGTTTAACCATGCCACTTCAGGAGTTTATATTAGGGGTGGACACGGGACGAGATTCGTCCCGCAACATTTTTGTGGGACGGGATTGACACGTTTTTTCTGGACGGGACGGGACGGGCCTTGTCCCGCAAATAAAAATAATAAAATATTATATAAATTTGCAAAGTGAAAAATGCTTTCATAATTCATTAATTTGTATAATATGATGAATACGGTATTCTTCTCAACTATATTATTCAATAATAATAATAATATTATTATTATTATTATTATTATTATTAATATTATAATACTATTATTAATTCATACAATGATTGTATAATTAATTATAATGTTCAACATATTTGGCTACATTATCTTACTAGATCAGGACGGAAAGGGATTGAGACGAGATTCACCAGATACTGTCTCATTATCGATTGATAGTTGGTAAGAATACTGTATTTAGCTATTTGCCTCTTGTAGCTCTAAATGGGTATAATAGTAATAATAACAACAACAACAACAACAACAACAACAACGTACAACAACAACAACAACAACAACAACAACAACAACAACAACAACAACAACAACAACAACAACAACAACAACAACAACAACAACAACAACAACAACAACAACAACAACAACAATAATAATAATAATAATAATGTCACGTTATAATTAAAAAAAATATATTATTATTATTACTTATTTTTATTGTTATTATTATAAAATAATTATACTTTACAAGAAAAAAATACAATATGATATAATAATAATAATAATATAATAATAATAATAATAATATAATAATAATATTATTATTATAAAGTAATATTATTATTAAATGATATTATTAAATTATATAATAATAATATTATTATTATTATCAATTATTATTATAAACTAGTATAATTCCCGCGCCATGGCGCGATTTTTTAAACTCAAATCTTGATAATATAAAAAATAATATTCTACAATATTAATAAAATTTAAGATAAAATTCATTAAAATCTTTACCATAAATGTATCTTATAAATATCTCAAAAAAATTATTTTGAAAAAATATCATATCATACAGTATAATATATAAATATGGATATTTAAATCACTTAGTAAAAATAACAATATCATTGTAACTTTGTTTAAATGTAATGTGTTATAACAATTATCTAAAATGATATTGGTTATGCCATATCATCAGAAAGGCTTATACTCTGTATATATTAAGTACGTAGTATATATAGATTAGATATTCATAATATATTAATATTTACATTTAGATTAATAGTAAGCATTAGATTATATTAAATTTATTGTTTTGAATTAAGCCTGATAGTTTGGAAATATATTAAAAATAAATAAAAAAAGAAATGTGATTGGTTTAAAGGGAAGAAGAAGAAAAATTAAAGGAAAAAATAGATTGATTTAAAGAGATAAAAGTAGGAATATCATATAGGGTAAAACTCTTTTATTTTAAGAATATATATGTATAGTAAATGTGAAAAAAATGAAAGAAAAAATGTAATTGGTTTGACTAGATAAAAAGAAGGAGAAAAAAAATAATTAAAGGAAATAAATTTGAGTTAAGCCTAATCGTTATATTAAATTGAATTCAATGTTTTGAATTAAGCCCAATTGTTAACAAATATGCTAGAAATAAAAGAAATAATTTTTTTATTTTTTTTTGATAAGGAAATAATTCGAGGCGGGACAGGCCCGGACCTCGAGATGCCGACAAAGTTGGCAGATGGCAAGCCGTCTAAACATACAACATAGTAAAAGAAATACAACATAAAACAACTACCTAATACAACAAAAGAACTACATGAAACAAACCCGGAAACCCCAAACCCTAAGCAAACAAACGGACACAGCAACGAGAAGATGGAGACCCGACGTGGTGAAGTGGATAGCGAGAGCATGGGACAGCACAACTGACACGATGTCTCGCCGCCGGAAAGACGGAAAGCAACAATCCACGTAGGGCAAAGACGACACCTGGGGAAGTGTAGATCACACGACGTTCCCTTCACCTAGATGAAGGATCTTCGGAGACCATGAACACCACCAACACGATCACTTCGATCAACCAGGGCCGCAGAACTGCTCCTCAACCGAAACTAACCACGAACCAACAAACAGAACTCCAACCAACTCGAGAAAATGAAGCACGACCGCGAGAGGGCAAAGAGCGCAAGAGTAAACCGGATTTATTTCAGTTATGTTATAATCGGAAAGATATTATATTCTTTTTTTTTATTATTATTAATAATATTATTATTATTGTTTTTATATATATATATATAAATTTAAACCGGGCCCTTTGGGCCCAAGGATAAACCTTGGGCCCAAAGACACGGGTCAAAACAGTTCCAAAAACGGGCTAACCGGGCCCGCGAGCAATACCGCAGGCAATCCCAATCTACAGAACTAAGGCCGGCAGGAAAGGGCTCACCACTACACTAGAGCAGGAAGGCCCGAATGGGGCAATTGATCCAGGCTCCGGGCCACGCCACGCCACCGGAGCCACCAGACACCCCCGGAAAGAGGTGAACAGGACGCCGGAGAGGGGCGAGAACGAAGCGGGATCTAGATAAAGAGGCCGACGCCCCGAGCAGCCCCGGAACCAGGCGCGAGGCCAACAACGACGGCGACGAGACGGGGGGAAGAGAGGGCAACCAGAGCCACCACCGGCGATAAATGGGGGCCGAGAAGGGAATAGACCCCCGACGGAGGATGTCCGAAAGGCCCTGAAAAAGATCCGGCCACCACGGATAGCTGGGAACGGAATCGTCCAGATCCAATTGATTGAGGGAGAGAGGAACCCTCAAAACCAGCAGACAACCGCCACAAACGAGGGATTGACGACCCGAAAGCCAGATCTGGCGAGGAGGAGAGTAATTTTTGATTTTAGATTTTGATCGAACACGATAAATGAAATTCGAATTAGGGCTACCACCACCACCAAAGGCGGGGAGCACCACCAGCGGAGGCGAGAGTGAGAACGGCGGACACCGAGAGGTGCGGCCGCAGAGGAGCAAATGGTGGCAATCAACCGAGACCGAGACTTTTCACGCCGAGAAGGTGAGTTTGTGCTCTGGGAGGAGATTTTGGGGCTCCCGAAGGAGGTTTTGGGGCTCGCGGAGGAGGTTTTGGGGATCCCGGAGGAGATTTGATCCACTTTTGAGAGAGTTTTATACCTTCGAAAGGTGGTTGTTGTCCTCCGAAGAGGTGATCGGCGGTGATGAGTTACTGAGTTCAGCAGACCCATAAAAGAAAGAATATGATTGATTTAAAAAGATAAGGGGAAGAATAAAAATAATAATAAAGGAAATAATAACTAAATATAGGAGAGAGGAAAAAATGAAAAAAAACGTAGAAAATAGGGGATTGGTTGAATTAACTAAATTTAAGGAGAAGATGTGTTGATAGGAGGAAATCGAGTATGCAAAATAGAATGTAAATAAAATAAGGCAAACCAGATTCCGTCCCTTGCAAATAATTACAAGACCTCCTCCTGATGTATCAGTGGGAAGTCAGGATCGATCCACGAGGAAGCGTGTCAGGGGATCCTAGGCAACGTTGGAATCTCACGGTCAAAAGTCGACAACAGGGTCCTCGATCTCGACTACGGTAGTCGACAGAAGATCGGACAGTCGAACACAGCGCAGCAGCTCGGCAAAGGGTGGTCGATCTCGACTGGGGTCTACTCGAGATCGAGTACGGTCTGTCGAAGTCGAGTTGGTCTTCGTCGATTCCTGCACAAGTAAGCTACGGCGACTCTAGGTCGAAGATCAGTAGTCGAGGTCGACCAGGGGCTAGTCGAGATCGACGAGGGCAGAAACTTAAAACGAAAACGAAAGAAAGTAAAAACAAATGCTTTGGGGTTTCGACTAAATTTAATGTAAAAGGACTTCCAAGATTGAGGTTTGCAACGACAATAACCAAACATGCATAAGGTAAAACCAAACAGATATTCATATAATTCGCATTAAAGGACTAAGCTTTCGCCTTTTCCAACAATTAGACAACTCTCTCAAGAAACCCTAATTGTCTCTACCGATTTTATGTTTATAATCCAAGTTGTTAACATGGATCTCCATTAGATGGGCAATAAACACAAAAACAAGTAGGAAAATGCTCAAAACATGATAAAGGTCGGGTCTTTACCTCAGGCACGCAGGGCTATCGTCGGGCTCACCCCAACCCTAGAAGTGGGTGGACTACTCGCGCTTCATCATAATTAAAGACATCAATAATAAAAGGAAATAAACTTGCATTAATAAAATAAAGTAGAGCTTACAACCAAAGGAAGTCAATTCCGCTCTCGCTTCACAAAACTCCTCTTGGCCACTAACTCTCTCTCTCTCTCCTACTACTTCTCCTACTGAAAATTGAATTGTGTCTGAATTGGAATGAATGAAAAACCAGCCCCTAGGGCTTTATTTATAGCCTTCTATTTCTTGCTATTCAAGGATAGAATCTTTTATCTATATCTAAAATTATATCTAAAAGCTTTAAAGATAAATAAATTGTTTAAGGGAAATAAATCTAAAAAGAAATATATCTAAAGTGTCTTCAATGGATAGAATTTTTCTTCTTCATGGTAGATCTTGATATTTTCGGATAGAATCAGCAATCTTCACGCCCAAGCAATCCCAAGTCGAGTAGGATTCGTCGAACCGAGTAACGCGGCTCTGGAGGTCTACTCGATCTCGACCAGGGTCTTGTCGATCTCGAGTAGGGTTGACTGGCTCGACTTCGTCGTCTCGGCTAGCTGGTGCTCGATAGACTCGGACATGGCTCCTTGTGCTCGTCGATGTCGAGTAGCTCTCGTCGACCTCGAGTAGACTGGCTATGTCGACTGGGTCTTCTCGGGTGGCTCTACTCGACAGGCTCGGATCTGGACTCAAGTCTCGTCGATCTCGACTAGGTCTCGTCGAGGTCGAGTAGGGTGTGGTCTTCTCTGGTCGAGTAGCTTCTCCTCGGCATGGACTCGGGCAGGCGCTGGGAGGCTCGTCGATCTCGACAAGGTCTCGTCGAGGTCGAGTAGGGTTGCCGGCCTCCTGGTCAAGTCGGGTAGCCTTCTCCTCGAGTCTGAGTCCTGGCTCCCTTCTTTGTCGACCTCGAGTAGCTGTACTCGATGTCGAGTAGGGTTCGGGTTCTTCGTCTTCTGTTTCTCGACTCAGGCTCCTCGATGATGGCTGGTGCCCAGGCAAGTCTTGTCGAGATCGACTAAGCTTAGTCGATATCGAGTGGCCTTGTGTTCTGATTCTCGCTCCTTGGTTTTCTTCCGAAATGCTTCCATATTCTACGATATTAAACAGAAACTTATGTAGATCTCCATTTCTGACAATTAAGCATATACTACATAAATTCGACATATTCCCAACCCGAAATATGCAAAATGTAAGGAATATGGAACTAAAGTATGCATAAAGACATGGCTAATTAAGCTCACAACAAGATAACACGTCATCAAAGTCTTCTAATTTAAAGTATTATATAGATTGAAAATTATTATTATAATTATAAATAATATTTGTTCAAATAATAATATTATTATTATTATAAACAAATATTATTATTATTATAAATGGAAGATTATGATTATGATTATAATTATAATATTTGCTCAAAATAATAATACTAATAATATATTATTATTATTCTATAATATTATATTATTATTATTATTATAATAAAAATTATTATTATTATTATTATTATAATATGCGGGACGAGACGGGATTTGCGGGATTCCACCGGGATTGTCCCGCGTTTCGTCCCGCATAATTTTTGCGGGACGGGATCGGGACGGGATTCTCTATTTTGTCCTAAATCCCACCGGGATCGGGACCGGAACGGGATCGGGATTTGCGAGATTTGTGCCCACCCCT
Organism: Persicaria maculosa; assembly: GCA_963922045.1. Classification (NCBI taxonomy): domain Eukaryota; kingdom Viridiplantae; phylum Streptophyta; class Magnoliopsida; order Caryophyllales; family Polygonaceae; genus Persicaria; species Persicaria maculosa. Next base: position 56,302,452 of record OY998253.1, read on the forward strand.
AGTTTATATTATGTCTTCTATGAAACAAATAAATTACAAGTACAATATGAAATCAACAAAATGATCGAATCTCATCACTACAAAGATGACGTTAATTAATAGTTTAATCGATGCATGATGACATTTTTATTTATTTATCTATCAATATATCAATTCATTTAGATATTATTTATCATGTATCCGTCGATCAAAAATATGCTCAATTAATCCAATAACCATATCTATATGCATCATCACCTCAATTACATCATACATGATTTATCAATGCTCTCAATTCTCATATATCAAAGTATATTAGCACTATGACATGATATAAAATCTATATGTGCAATCAATAACATCATTTTGCAATTAGTCGCTAAATTAAAACATGATAATTAATCTTTAATGTACGAGATCAACTCATAATATATATATAAGTCTTAACTCAAATATATAAAGTTTTGGCTTACCCGATTGCAAGCTCTATCACACATACCAAGATTAAGAAATCGGCTCAACTACATCATAAGCCTTAAAGTTGAGCTTAACATAGATAGACTCACTGCCCAATAGAGTTCCATCTTCTAATGTGCACCGACTTTTACCATGATATCTTAGTCCATCTCCGTGTACAAATCACTCTAGCCTGTAATTCTAATTCCATTTTAAACGAAGAAGTTGGGGATACATACCAAGGAATAGATGTTATAGGTGACGATGCCATAGAAAATAGGCTTATTAATTAACAAGGATATGACGTCATAAATAGGCCACCCAACACAAAGAACGCCAAGTCCCTCTATAAGATTTCATCGCGAGTAGAGTACTTGGTAAGACCCTGGCCAGACTTCATACCCTAAGTATCTTCAGTCTAAATCGCCTCGCGATCAAACTTTTAACGTAAGCATGCGTGGAAGCCATGGCAGGTCCCACCTGTACCTCGTGGCCCTTCAGGGCCCATACGAGCAGATCGCTGGTTAAGCACCTCTTCTCAAACAGCGCCACGTGTAACTCATGGTACCCTAAGCACGAAGACATGCGTTACACGTGTCCTCTGTTTTTCCACGAGCTCACTAGAAAGCTACTCGCTTGACCTCCCTATAAATACCCCCCTCTAGCCTCCAAGAAAGGGATCCCGCAGGGCCGGACCTGAGGCGAGGCCCAACAGGCCGTCGCCTCAGGCCCAATTTGTATAAGGGGCCCATAAAATTAGTTTTTGTTATATTAGTATTAAATGATCCCTAATATTTCAAGAAAGTATAGTATCCCAGTTGGTTAAGGAAGCAGGTAGGTTTCTTATTTACCCATCTAGTCTAGGGATCGAAACTCCTTTTGTTTAATTTTTCTGCGTTTTTTTTTACTTTCCCCTAGTAATTTTAACTTTGTTTTATTTTTCTGCGTTTTTTTTAACTTCCCCCCAGTAATTTTAACTTCCTTTGTTTTATTTATCCGCATTTGAATTTTTTTTAAAAAAATTTTGTCCCAGTAATTTGCGTTTGATTTTTTATTTAACTTTCCCCCCAATAATTTTAACTTTTGTTGATTTTTTTTAATTTAAATTCCTGTGTTTTTTTTTGCGTTTGATTTTTTTTATTTGACAACCCCCCAATTGGTTAGACGAGGCCTAGTTGATTTTTTTTTAATTTTAACTTTCATTTAAATGGTTTTTGATATTAGAAAACTATTTCAAAAACCATTTATTCTACCATAGCTTATGTATATACATATACTATATAGTAGTGGGGCCCAATTTCAAATTTCGCCTCAGGCCATCAAAAACTCAGGTCCGGCCCTAGGGATCCGATTCAAGATAGAAGAAGAAGAGCTCTGAATATCTTCTTGATCTAAAACCCCCGGAGTTGATTTCTTAAAGTCTTTGATCGGAGAAGAACTTTCTTGGAATAAGAACATCACCTGACTTCCTCCAAAGATGACGACTGAATAGTGAATTAACTCATTGCGAGCCAAACGTACCACCCCCATCGCTTGGACTAATAAATATATAATCTGATCACCACCTTTCTCGACTAAGGCTTGCAGGTATTTTAAGACATTTTGTCATCATGATGAGGTAATAAGTATAGGTGAAAGTCCATGATCGCGTCATTGGCGCCATCTGTGGGAACCTTTCACGACGAGAGGTTCCGCGTAGTGATACGTTTCTTTACATTGCATTCTTTTAAATCCACTTCCATTCTTTTTTTGATTTCTTACTTTTTTCCTTCTTCATAAACACTACCTAAAATATTAAATAGCATTGCTTACTACTCTTTTAACACTAAGAATTTTGCAGGAATTATGAATTTTACATTGTTCGAGGAAGAGTTTAGAAACTAGCATCACGATGCCGAGGAAACTAATAACATCAACCTCAACATCCCTCCCAACGAGGAAGCTCAACACCACAAAAACGAGAACATCCCTCAACAACCTCCATGGGACAAACCGTAGCCTCCCCTGTTTGCCCCCTACGGGATGTGGGGAAGTTACCCTCCGTACCAATTCTTCGCGGGGAGTTACCCATAGAATCCGTACTTTATCCATCAAGCGAACGAGATTCCATTCCAACACGATCCCCATGTCCACTATCAACAATAGGGTCCTGTGCCTACAACAATTAATCACTTCCCCAACCCTGCTTGCGGACCCTTTAATCCAGGTCTCGAACGCAACAAAAACGTCAACAAGACTATCCGCAGCTTCAACACCAGGGATGTGTCATCGCCCTCAAATTCTCCTGAGGCACCTGGTCAAACTCGCAAAGGTGAACCAACTTTCGATTTCCCATCCGCTTTTTGCAGAGAAATACGCGAGGTGCCCATTCCCAAGAGATGGAGAGATGTCTCAATCGCCAAGTATAAAGGAGATACCAATCATAATGATCACCTCAACCAATTTACAATGTCAATGGAAATGAACAAGGACAACGATGCTATGTTTTGTCACTCATTTCCATCTATGCTAAGCGGGGTAGCCTTGACATGGTTCACTAATCTGGCCCGATCCTCCATCAACAACTTTGCCTACCTATCAGGCGCGTTCGTCGCTCATTTCGGTAGTGCCCGCACGAGGAAGAGAACCATGCTAGACCTCAACTCCATCAAACAAGGAACGGTTGAATCTTTGGGAAGCTTTTTCAGTAGGTTCACTAACATCGTAGTACAGATCCCAAGGTTTAATCAAGAGTCCGCGATCACAATATTGATGGGCAACCTAGCCGAAGGAGACTTCAAAATCTGCCTGTTCGAAAAAGAGCCAAAAAACTACGATGCTTTGCGAGAGCTCATAACTAGACAAATCCACGCCATGGAGGCCGCAAGCTCTAGCTCGCAACCCGTTGAAGCCAGGCCACTCTCTTACCTCAGGGTCCCTAACAAACGCCAAGGGAGGGGATGTTTTTAGAATCAGCACCACCGTAATCCTTCTTGGCAATACCCGGTCGCCCCACCGCGACCCCAGATCCAAGAAGAATAATAAAATCAACGGATGGGACCAAGTCCACATGATGCCCCAACAAATGTGACGATGGCCCACCCCGACCAGATTTCACCTCCTGTTTATGGGGTTCCACCGGCTCGATCTCCCTTAAAAAGAAATGCCCCTTCAGATTTGCGCCCCACTAGTGAATTCCAATCAGCCAGTTGCGACGCCATAACAACACCATCCTCATGTGGTCCCTCCTCGGCAATATAGACCACGTAATGCTCCGCCCCGCCCCTACAATCCTCAGTATGCAACTAGAGGAAGAGGAAGGGGAAATTACCCACAGAACAGGGGAAGAAGAAATGGTAACAGAGGAAGAGGGTACCGACCTCCACCAAGGGACACCAGAAATGCCCCTGAAGTAGGGTCCTCATCCAACCGACATGAGCGTTCCAACCAGGATCGCCGGAAACCTCCCTCCCCAGATGGATGCATCAACACCATTGCGGGGGGACCCACGTCATCTGACACCAGTAAGCAAAAGAGAAAAAACTAGGAAAGGGAAGCCAGACATCCCCCATTATAAGCCAGTGTCAAACAAGCATCCACTGCACACTCGGTACTTAGTTTTTCTGTTTCTGATGCTCGCAACCTCATGATGCCACACTCGGATCCTATGGTCATTTATGTGCAGCTAGGAACCAAGACAGTTAAGCGAGTGATGATAGACACAGGTTCATCCGTGGATGTTCTTTACTGGGACGCCTTTGAGCAACTTGGGATCGCTAAGAGCGCTTTGCGTCGCTACTCTGGAAAGCTAGTCTCTTTCGCTGGAGACGAAGTTGAGGTGGCTGGAACAATCGAATTGGCCCTAATGCTAGAGACGGCTCCAAATAGAAGAACTCACATGATTGAGTTCATAGTAGTCGGCCGACTACCATCCATTTACAACACCATCATGGGCCGAGTAAGACTGTTCAAATTCCAAGCAGTATGCTCCATATATCATTTTAGCGTCAAATTCCCATGCGTCGATGGAAAAATGGGCGAAGCCCGAGGGGAACAGGCGGAAAGTAGAGTTTGCTACCTTGCCTCACTAAAAAAGGGTCATAGCCGAATATTCGCGATTGATAAACACGGTCAGGGGTCTTTGAAGGTAGAAGCAGCTGATGAGCGCGAGCAATAAGTTACATCTGAACAGCAACAAGCAGAACTGGAAGTTCGACCTGAAAAAATGGCTGATAAAACCATCGAGAAAAGGGTCGCTTTCTTTCCTTTCCTCAACAAGACCAAAGCTCTGTACCACGGTCACAGTTTAGCCGATCCTGCTTTAGATCGCCTCAAGGATATATTGAAAGAATCACGTGATGTTTTTGCATGGTCGTCGCAAGATTTGAAAGGGCTTCCTCGAGAAATTGCCGAGCACTCTTTAAGACTCAACCGGGATACAAAGCATGTGTGCCAAAGAAAGAGAAAAATGGCCTCCGAGAAATCAGAAGCAGCGAAGCAGAAGGTACACAAACTTTTACAAGCTGGATTTATTCGCGAAATCAACGACTCAACATGGTTATCAAATGTGGTGCTAGTAAGAAAGAGCAGTGGTAAATGGAGGATGTGTGTAGATTTCAAGGATCTGAACAAAGCTTGCCCGAAGGACAGCTACCCTTTGCCGTCTATCGACAAACTGGTGGACACCACCGCAGGACACACCACGCTAAGTTTTCTTGATGCATACTCAGGCTACAATCAAATCAAAATGAGTCCTCGCGACGAGAAAAATAGCGCCTTCATCAACAACCAGGGAACATTTTGCTACAAAGTGATGCCTTTCGGACTCAAGAACGCCGGTGCTACTTTCCAGCGGATGATTGAGAAAGTTTTTGTGTCTCAAATTGGAAGAAATATTGCGGTCTACGCCGATGACATCGTGATCAAAAGCCTCACAAAGGAGAGCCATTACAATGACCTCCAGGAAACCATCGACACTCTTAGGAGGAATCGCATTTGATTAAACCCGGAAAAGTGTGTTTTCAGAGTGGATTCTGGAAAATTCCTAGGTTTTATGATAAGTAATCGAGGTATAGATGTGAACCCATCAAAAATTCAGACGATACTCGACATGGCTCCTCCTTAAACACTTAACGACATCCAAAAGCTGATTGAGTCTGTCAACTATTTGAGCAGATTCTGCCCGCGATTAGCTGACCACTCTCTGCCTTTCTTCGAACAGCTGAAAAAGAAAGGTCCGGTTGAATGGACTGCCACCTTGGATAAGGCTTTCAAAGGTATGAAGGAATACTTAGCAACTCTACCCAATCTTCATTATCCGCACGAACATAAAGCTCTACAGCTATACCTCGCTGATAATGCATATTTCATATAGGAATTATAGGTGTTTCTTATTGCTTTTAGGTATTGGTTTTGCTAAGTTTTGAGTCTAGTTCCGTTTATTACTTGTGAAGTATTCGAGTTCGGAATCTATCCGTTTTTAGTGTTTATTCTGCAGAATTACATTCCGACCTTGGATGGACTATGGAAAGAGCTTAAGAAGCATGTTTTGAAGTATATGGGAGCTAAGGAAGAGTTAAGGAGGAGCAAGGATGCACGGCATTGGAATTTGTTGAAGGAAAATGAGTAACGACAAGCACTGCAGAGACGGCGCCCGCCGCCATTTCCACGGCGCCCGCCGTTACCCCCGATCCTGAATACACGGTTTTGGATCCGAAGACAATTATTTTATATTATTTCTATTATTTTCCTCTAGGGTTTTTCCGACCTTGGGAGGCTTTATTTAGTTGTTTTTTAGTCTTTAGACGTAAGTACGACATTATTGAGAGAACTATGAACTCAATTAGATAGATAGATAGAGAGAGAGAGAGAGAGAGAGAGAATTGGCCTATGAGTTGCTAAACTCATAGTTTCGCATGTGATTCGAAGACATTGTTGTTTGGATTGTGAGGATTTGAGTTTATTTGATTATTCATGTTCTTAGTTATCATCTTGTGCTTAATTTATATTTGTTTTCCTTTCTATGCCTGATCAACATGTTAGGAATTGCATCTCTAGCTATGAATTCGTTGTTGTTTTCTTGATAGCAAACAAAGGTATTGATGATTGTGATGTCTCTTTATCTTTTTAGTGGATGATTTCAATTGATCTATGTTGAGGATATTTGATTGAGATTGAGTTCGGTATGTGCCTATTAGTCTTGATTGAATAGAGTCAATGTGCCAATTGGTCTTCATTAATTGAGTTCTTAATACTTTTTTTTAGTGATATCGAATAAGATGTGTGAATATCTACGGATCTCTTAAGTTTAGCCAAGTAGACCTAAGAATATGAATAATTGATAAATCAATCCGAGGACCATGAATTCCAACCATTGTTAGAGAATTACAGGTGAAATGTTCTTTCTATCTTGATATCAATTTGCTTTGTGATTTGCAATCTGGTTACTTTTCTATATTTTCTATTTGTCTAAAGGTTATTTCTTTGCTTTGAAGAGTCTTGTCTAGAGTTATTGAGTAGGAAATCGCTTCTCCCTGTGGGTTTGACATCGGACTTTCTTGCTATACAAGTAGTTATTTGGTTTATCAAGTGATTGGTTGCCTAATCTATTGGTTGTGTGTTTAAGTTTGGATTTTTATCACTAGTTTGGGAAGGGCGAAAGTGCCAACGACGTTCGTCCCGCATCAAACTTCTTGACGCCGTTGCCGGGGAGAAAAAAGGAGTTTGCTTTTCTTTAACTCTATCAATTACTCTTTATTTTGAGTCTTTTTTGTCTTTGCATGGTTCAAACTAGATCTTCTAATTCATCGTATTTGTCTTTTGATCCCGAGGTTGAAAGATCATTCCGGTTGAAGAGGAGGCTTGTGTTTGAGACAGACGGAGAGATGGCAGACGTTGTTGTTAATCCGCCAAGAAGGACCCTGAGAAACTTAAAGGAACCTGATTTGAGTGCTCAACCACTTGTAATTAGTCTTCCTGATCTCCCTGAGGGTTCAAGATTCGAGTTCAAGTCAAATTGGTCATCTATTTTTCCTTACTTTCATGGATTGCATGGGGAGGAACCAAACAAGCACCTTGCTACCTTTGCAAGCGTATGTGATAGACTGAGACCCCAAGGCTTGTCTGACGACCAATTGATGCTGAGAGTGTTCCCCTTTACTTTGAAAGATGTTGCAAGCGATTGGCTTTACTACCAACCCCTAGAAAGCATTACTACTTGGGTGCAATTGAAGAAAGCTTTCATGCAAAAGTACTTTCCTGCGACTCGCCTCAACAAACTTAAGAATGAGCTGTCCAGTATTGAGCAATCGCCCACGGAGAGTCTTTATGAGTATGTTGAGTGGTTCAAGAAGCTTAAGGGTAGTTGCTCGCAACACGGTATACCCGAGAATGATCTAGTGCTATATCTTTATGAAGGTCTGCTTGACACCGACAGGAGTTTCATCAATGCTACTAGCGGAGGAGATATTTTGGATAAAACACCTCAGGAAGCAATGCAGATTTTTGAAGGGTTGGCTAATGCATCGCAACAATATGGCAGACACCAAGGAAATAAAGAAGTTCATAAGTTGGATAGTTCGAGAGATGGACACAAGGAAGATATTGATAGGCTCATGGAGATTGTGAACAAGATGGCTATACAAATGAATCAACCCCATCAGCCTAGACCTTGTGGAGTTTGTGGAGATCCAACTCAACCGAATGATAAGTGTCCCTTGATTCAGTAGGGCACCGGTGAAGTAAGTGCTATGGATTATGGACCTCGCCACAAATTTGGTAACAATTACAATCAAGGCTACAATTCAAACTACCAAAGTGGATTCTACGGGAGAGGCCAGCAGCAACAAGTTCCTTTTCAAAGAGGACAATATGAGAATTGTTCTAGAAACACTCAACAAGATGACAAAGATGAGACGTTGAGGTTGCTATTGGACAAGATGAGTGTTCAAGAGAAGTTTCCAAGTCAAATGGCTAAGGAGATAGGTGAATTGAAAGCGAAGGATTCGGGAAAGTTGCCATCACAAGTGGTAGTGAATCCGAAGAAGAATGTTAGCGCCATGATCCTTAGAGGAGGAAAACAAGTGAATGTACCCACTAGGAATGTCGAAGAGATGAAGTTGATTAGGGAAATAAGGAGGAAGAAACGGAATTGGAGACGCACTGCATAGACGGCGCCCGCCGCCCCTCATCACGGCGCCCGTCGCCACCCCCTTTGACAGATCCGACTTCTGACGTTGTTCAATCCCCGAAGAGAGCTTCCAATGAGTGGTCTTCCGAGTTTTCAAGACCTGCACCACCCTTTCCTCATGCCGGCCTTAAGATCTGATCGTAAGTGGGATGATGAACAAATTCTTTACGACACCTTTGCTCATTGTGAGGTAAATATTCCACTCTTTAATTTGATTAAAAATGTGCCTCGCTATGCAAAATTCTTGAAAGACCTATGCGCTATGAAGCACAAGCAAAGGATGAGAAAGAAGGAAAAGGTAAGTTTAAGTGAAAATGTTTATGCTTTGCTTCAGAAACGATTGCCTGAAAAGTGTGGAGATCTAGGTATGTTTACTATACCATGTGCAATAGGTAATGCTAGCTTCACCAAAGCTATGCTAGACCTAGGTGCTTCAATCAATGTTATGTCTTATAACTTATACATGTTTTTGGGTCTCAATTCATTATCTGAAATAGGTGTTACTATACAACTCGTTGATCGTTCTAGTATTAAGCCTAGAGGAGTTGTTGAAAATGTGTTGGTAAAGGTAAATGATTTGATTTTTCCAGCTGATTTCTTCATTCTAGACATGGAACAAGGTACGCTTGAAACCCTGATTATCTTGGGAAGGCCATTCTTGTGAACGACCAAGAATAAGATTGATTGTTTTGAAGGTTCACTAACTATGGAGTTTGAGGGTAGAAAGATTGAATTTTCTATATTTGAGCTTATTGTTTCTTTTGCCAATTATTCTGTAGCTGTTCTTGACTCTAATGAAATTAATCACGGGAATGAATCAAATACTTTGTTAGATGCTACTGTTGAAACTGAATCTATGAATTTTGAGTTTTCTAACAAAGATGAAACTGGATTAGGGAAAGACATTGAAAAGAAAATTGAGAGTTTGTTAAAGTCGCATGAAAATGTGCCTCATTCAAATGATTCTATTGTTATTCCCTGTGAAAATTCGATTCCTAATACTACTGAGGTTTTTACAATTGCAGGACAACTCCCGGAGTCACTTATGTCAAGGAGGAATCGAAGGATGCTATTGATGGCTATGTCGGAAAAGTTCCTAAAGTTCTGCCCCTTGTTCTGAAAAGGACAAGTGTGGGGGATCTTCGTGGAATAACTTGATCAAGATTGCATCATGTCGAGCCAAAGACGTGAAACAAAGGTGCTTCTTGGGAGGCAACCCAAGGTAGTTAGGTAGTATTTCTATTTTTGCATTTGTTTTTCAATTCAATAAAGTAGGATCAATCGTGTTAACGGATTTTGGAAGTTACGGTAAGTGAAACCGATGTTAGGTTTGAGTTTTGATTGATTTCAAAGACGGAGTTGCATTCTGTGGACACGGCGCCTGCCACGTACATGGTTGTTTGGATTATGAGGATTTGAGTTTACTTGATTGTTCATGTTCTTAGTTATCATCTTGTGCTTAATTTATATTTGTGTTCCTTTCTATGCCTGATCAACATGTTAGGAATTGCATCTCTAGCTATGAATCCGTTGTTCTTTTCTTGATAGCAAACAAAGGTATTGATGATAGTGATGTCTCTTTGTCTTTGTAGTTAATGATTTCAATTGATCTATGTTGAAGATATTTGATTGAGATTGAGTTCGGTATGCATCTATTAGTCTTGGTTGAATAGAGTCAATGTGCCAATTGGTCTTGATTACTTGAGTTCGTAATGCTATTCTTTAGTGATATCAAATAAGATGAGTGAATCTCTGCGGATCTCTCAACTTTAGTGAAGTAGACCTAAGAATATGAATAATTGATAAATATATCCAAGGACCATGAATTCCAACCATTGTCAGAGAATTACAGGTGAAATGTTCTTTCTATCTTGATATCAATTTGCTTTGTGATTTGCAATCTGGTTACTTTTCTATATTTGCTATTTGTCTAAAGGTTATTACTTTGCTTTTAAGAGTCTTGTCTAGAGTTATTGAGTAGGAAATCGCTTCTTCCTGTGGGTTCGACACCGGACTTTCTTGCTATACTAGTAGTTATTTGGTTTATCAAGTGATTGGTTGCCTAATCTATTGGTTGTGTGTTTAAGTTTAGATTTTTATCACTAGTTTGGGAAGGGCGAAATTGCCAACGACGTTCGTCACGTATCACTCGTCGTCGGATCAACCACTATTAGCACGGTGCTCACTAGGGAATCCAAGTTTCCTATCTATTTTACTAGCAGGGTTTTGCAGCCAGCCGAATCCATATACACCCTAATCGAGAAGATGACCCTATCTGTGGTTTTCCCAGCACGAAGATTGAGGCCTTATTTCCAGGCTCACGCCATCGAGGTACTCTCCGATCTGCCCCTCCATCAGATTCTACACTCGCCATCCCTTTTAGGAAGAATGGTTATGTGGGCAGTGGAGCTTTCCGAATTTGACGTTCATTTCAAACCTAGAAAATCTCGTTTGGCCAAAGCCTTGCCCGATTTTGTTATCGAAGCTGTTTTAACAGATTCTCAAGATCACGATGGAGAGGATTGGGTTATTAACGTCGACGGATCGGTATCAGCAGGAGGATGTGGAGCAGGAGTTACCATCACGAGCCCTAGTGGAGAGATAACTAATTTATCTTTCGAGTTATTATTCGAAGCTATCAACAACAACGCAGAGTATAAAGCCTTGATCACGGGTATTGAAAAGGCACTATTCAACAGGGCTCGACAAGTCCAAATTTTCACAGACTCAGAAGTAGTCGCTTTGCAAGTCAAAGGAGAGTATGAAGCAAAGACAGGAATGCTGCCCGAGTATTTAGCTCGCGTACAATCGCTCACAGGAGCCTTCGGAAAATGTTTCATTTCCTCTATCCCTTGCAAGAAGAATGAGCGCGCCGATACATTAGCCAGAATAGGGCCCACACTACCCCTAGGGTTGAGCGATCGCGTGGTAATTGAACAAAAGCATGCTCGAGGAATCCACAAAGGAGTTTTTAGAATATCCAACCTTGGAGACTAAATGGCACTAATCAACAGGGTTCGACAAGTCCAAATTTTCACAGACTCAGAAGTAGTCGCTTTGCAAGTCAAAGAAGAGTATGAAACAAAGACAGGAATGCTGCCCGAGTATTTAGCTCGCGTACAATCGCTCACAGGAGCCTTCGGAAAATGTTTCATTTCCTCTATCCCTTGCGAGAAGAATGAGCGCGCCGATACATTAGCCAGAATAGGGCCCACACTACCCCTAGGGTTGAGCGATCGCATGGTAATTGCACAAAAGCATGCTCGAGGAATCCACAAAGGAGTTTTCAGAATATCTAACCTTGGAGACTGGCGAATACCTCACCTAGAATACATAACTGAATGCGCATTGGCAGGCGAGCTACAGAATAACCAAAGCATCAGGAGAAGAGCGGCCCGCTTTCGAGTCAGAGACGACTGATTATACAAAAGTGGTTTTAACCTCCCGGACCTCCTCTGTGTCTCAAACCAAGAAGGTCTTAATCTCGTCCAAGAACTACATGCAGGTCTATGTGGCAACCACCAAGGATGGAGAGTTGTGGCATCTAAAATCACACGTTTAGGTTACTACTGGTCATCTCTCAGAGCGGATGCTGAAATGATTATTCACATATGTGACCCTTGCCAGCGACATGCATCACTCAATCATCGCCCTCCTCATCAACTGAAATGCATATCTGTGCCCTGTCCCTTCGCGATGTGGGGAATGGATATTTTGGGCCATTTCCCAACAGCACCAGGCTAGCTGCGCTTCATCATTGTAATAGTCGATTACTTTACAAAATGGGTAGAAGCCGAGGCCATGACCACCAACACAGCGGAAAAAGTGCGCAAATTCCTCTGGAAAAATATGATTTGCCAATTTGGAGTCCCTCAAGCTATCATCACCGATCACGGTCCCCAGTTTGACTGTGAGGGAATTCGCGATTTTTGCGCCGGGCTCCACATCGATTTCCGATTCTCATCAGTAGCTTACCCACAATCCAACGGACAGGCCGAAACTACGAATGGCCAGATTTTGAATGCCCTAAACAAAAGGTTAGGGACAACAAAATGAGAGTGGGCTGAGATCTTGTCATTGGTACTATGGTCATATAGAACCTCAGCCAAGAGTCCAACAAGAGAAACTCCATTCACGATGAAGTTTGGAGTCAATGCGATCATCCTGGTGGAATTATTGATTCCATCAGCTAGAATTGTTGATTTCAGCAAAGACACCAACGACGGAGCCCTTGAGTTGGAACTCCACTTACGGGAAGAAAGAAGGGACACAACTTGTCTCAAAGCAAACGAATATCAACTTCGATTAGCCGAAGGATACAACAAGCGTGTTTTCGTACGCCCAATACAGAAAGGAGACATGGTCATTCGACAAGCAGCCGCAGGGGGAAAACTTGAACCCAAATGGGAAGGTTCGTACGTCATCCACAAAGAAGTAGGCAGAGGTTCTTTCAAGCTTCAAAATTCAGAAGGCGCAATCCTCGCAAAGTCATGGAACGCCAAGAATCTCAAGGCTTATTTTGCGTAAAGGTTAGGCATGTTGGAAGTCTGGTGACTTAGATTTTCCGTGTATATAGGTCACCAGAGTTCCCGATTGGGTATACCACTTCATATATATAAATGAAAGTTTCAAACCCAATAACGTATGACGCTACACATAAATTTAGCAATCGCGTGTCTTTCGAACAAGGATGTGCAAATAAGCCTCCAAGGAGAATAAATTTAGCAATCGCGTGTCTTTCGAATACGGATGTGCAAGTGAGCCTCCAAGGAGAATAAATTTAGCAATTGCGTGTCTTTCAAACACGGATGTGCAAACAAGCCTCCAAGGAGAATAAATTTAGCAATCACGTGTCTTTCGAACACGGATATGCAAGCAAGCCTCCAAGGAGAATAAATTTAGCAATCGCGTGTCTTTCGAACACAAATGTGCAAGCAAACCTCCAAGGAGAATAAATTTAGCAATCACGTGTCTTTCGAACACGGATGTGCAAACAAGCCTCCAAGGAGAATAAATTTAGCAATCGCGTGTCTTTCGAACACGGATGTGCAAGTAAGCCTCCAAGGAGAATAAATTTAGCAATCACGTATCTTTCGAACACGGATTTGCAAGCAAGCCTCTAGGGAGAATAAATTTAGCAATCACGTGTCTTTCGAACACGAATGTGCAAGCAAGCCTCCAAGGAGAATAAATTTAGTAATTGCGTGTCTTTCAAACACGGATATGCAAGCAGTCCTCAGAGGAGATTAAATACCGCTTTCATTTGCATACACTCTTATATACCTAATGATCTAGAAATACAATAAGAGCGATGTTTTTCTATCTTTATTCTCTCTTACTCACGATTGGGGTTTGTTTTATCATAATACTACGATCCTGAATTACTTAACAAACATGATTGTATCATCATTAAAAGATCTAGCGTACTGGGATGAGCCACGCGAGCTATCTCGATCTGAGCTCTAGCAGGCTCGGCAAAAAATTAAATACAATCTGCACAGCAAATCTCATAGCGCATATATAACACAATCGTTATAACACATCCTAAGCGAGGTACAAAGATGATTAGTAAAATACAGTTTTCGCAACAAAGAATAGAATGACAAACTAAAAAGAAAAACAAAACAAAACCAAATCTTAAACCCTCGCTCATTCACTTGCTTCCAGAACGATTATTGTAAAATGATTACCCCCCTCATACTTAAAGATGATAAGAGATCCCCCAACACGTAGGCCACTATCCTCGGCAAAAGCATGCCAGCCTTCGGTAAGAATATAATGATTTTGGCTCTCTCGAAACACCCTCACATGAAATTCTCGCCCAGTGGGAGAAACCAAACAAACATGACCTGATGCCACACGGCCGTACATAGCACCAAAGGATTCAGACAGCAGCTACAATCCATAAAAACAAAATTCTATCAGAAAACCCAGGAAAACAACATTCACGAAAGGTCAGGAGAGATACCATGTATTCAAGTTTCTCATCGGAATCAATAGAATGGAAAAAATCACGTCGGCAAGGGTTGGGAGAAGTCATAATTCTTCACTTCGAGTCAGGAAAACAGAGACAAATCAAAAGTACAATTGCACAGCCTTCTCCTACGCTTTCGTATTTATCAGAAAATGAAACCAATCGCATACAGTACTTGCACCGTCACATCATAGCAGGAAACCGCCTCAGTCCAAATATTCGTCAAGGGACAGTCACATCCACTTCAGAAGAAGACAAAAACGCGAATATCAAAGCATTGTTCAAAAGACGATATTATTTAAAGAGCATTACAAAAATCCTCGTAATTAAATTACGCGTAACTGATCATGTAATTAGGGGTAATACAAATACAAAATACGCGCGTATACCCTATTTCATTTCCATCGCGATCTCTTTATTCATCTTCAAAAACGAGAATCGATCACTACTAGAAATTTGCTATTTAACATCGGTTAATAGCCGATGTCTTTAAAAAACAATCGATGTCTATGTGGGGGATGTAAAAAGTCAAACGTTTTTCACATCGGCCAGAACCCGATGTCTTTGTACGTTATAAAATCGTTTATATTTTTAAATCCGATGTCTTTGTTATCTTATAACATCGATTATAAAATATAACCGATGTTATAACATACAAAGACATCGGGTTATGGCCGATGTGAAAAACTTTTGACTTTTTACATCCCCCACATAGACATCGATTTTTTTTTAAAGACATCGGCTATTACCCGATGTGAAATGACATATTTGTGGTTTTTTTTAATTATCGTAGCCTATACGGGATATGAACCCGTATCTTTGTGTTTGAACACAATGCTCTACCATTTGAGCTAATAGACTTTAAATTAGATAGAATGTTTTTACATGTAAGAAGTGCAAGCAAATTCATGACAAGATTTCAGCACTCACTCAAGTCTAAGAATCAATTAGACAATGACTAAAAAGCAAAGCCAAAGAATGGCAGCCAGCCCAGGCTCCAACTTCCACTTCCCTTCAGCATCATACAAGCACACCAGAAGAGTGCAGTTTGTGCATATCGACATCACTATCAGAAACTAGATGATTCAAGAAAATAGTTGTGTTTTCTATATATCATTAGATGAGGCATGCAAAAATAACCTTATCTATATAAATCATGTAACAAAATGAAAAGAACGTCAAAGATACATGCCTGACATATGTTCAGCCATGCCCCGATTATCAGTTTTAGAACAAAGACAATCTTAATCAATAATATTGTTCTACCCGGTAACACAAGTGTTGACAATGTTTTAGAACAAAGACAATCTACATAATAGTTACATAGCTAAACTCTTTGCCAAGGACACTTACCACAACAGCAAACACAAAAGCAAGAGGAAATGCACATGCAAACATCATGATCATTCCGAATTGCATAGCCAGTTCTAGAAAATCTGCAAAGTAGGTTCATAATTCTAAAATCCTTCTAATTTCCTCGAAATGAACTGCTACAAAAAAAACAGAAAGGAAACACACAACGATTACCATTAAATCGTCCATCTTCGATCCCTCCACCTATACTAGCAGCATAAGCAGGTTTTAGAAACTATTCGGATCTTTTTCTTGCCCAAAGCTATTCGGAGCTTGTCCTTTGATAATCCTTTATCGTGCCTTTTCTTGTTCCTGTTTAAGAAGGGCACATCATTCGAATCTTTTTCTTGCCCAAAGGGCATGCCCCATTTTGCAATATGGATGCAAAGAGGCAGAGATGAGTTAAAGAAACGTACCTAACGGTTGTATATTTCTTAAAGTTGTACTGGAGGTAGGTTGCAAAGTTCTCCAACAGATTCTCGAAAACCTGAAAAACACAGAAGATTACTTCATAAATCTAAAATTACTTTACTGCATGTAAGAGAGATAAACATCTCGTTCTGTCAATGTATATTAACATGGGACATAATCAGGCGCCAAATCACTATTTGACAAAGGGTCTCTATGTTGCGGTACATGAGAGCATGATAGAACAGCTCGATAAAGAAGAACATGCAAAAAAGAAGAACACGAGGGTGACCATAAACATGTGAAATATAGATAAAGAAGAACATGCAAAAAAAAAGTCACAAAAAATAATTTTCAACCTTGCATGTGCATTTTCACTTTGGTGCACAATTCTTGAAGCTTTAGCTCAGGAGATTATAAAATCAACCGTGTCAACCGAAGAGCAAACATGACAGCAAACATTTTGGCAAAGATGGGTGTGAGGTTAGATGATCCTTTCACTCAATTCCTTACTATTCCAAATAGCATTTTTTATTCTGTGTACTCACTTATCAATAGTGGGGCTATCAACTAAGCTTAATCAATAAATTAAAGGGCTTTATCCCTCGTTCATGACAAAAACAAAAAAAAAGAAACTTAACATTCCACCACTGCCAGAGTATAAAGTAACCAAATCCAGTTTAAGCAAATTTGAAAAAAATGCAGGTGAAAGTACCTTCACAATTTCCAGTGATTTGGTAGCAAAGGACCCCTGAAAACCTTGCAGTTTTGATATCAAGACAAACCTGACAAAGTGCTCTTCCATTAGCAAAAAGCAAGCGAAATTTTATGAGGTGGCTATAAGTTCAGGCTGAGACAAACCTGCCCTGAAGGACTATTAAGGGTATGCCACTGTGCACCTGTTTGGCTCTCTTTTTCAACTGTAACTGTAACTGAATCAAGAACTGCACTCTTCCAAACTATATCCCAATCTGCAGTTGAAATTCACAAACAAATTTTTCAAAATAAATGCATAGAGGAAGGCTAGAAATAAAGCTTTTGCAGAGAATAAGTATGATAAAATAAAGCATTAAAATAAACTTTTTATGGAAAAATCAAAGAAAACCTGAAATATGACAAGCAAATAAAATGAAAATGATTTTATTTGTTCCAAAAATATAAAACCAACCTTGTACATCTACTTTCCCTTTGAATGTGATGCAAATGAACAAAAGCTAACGCTTTGAGGCATTCTAAATTGCAAGAAAATGGTAGTGTCCATTTTACTGTGCTACAGATTTATAAGAAACAATAGCCACTATAAGATATAAATCTGATGTTGTCTACAATAAAAGCATGTGTTCCTTGAGATAAAACATTATCAAAGGAAGAGAAGAATATGGGGTCAACCTAAAAAAAGTCACAGCTCAAAAATATCAAATATTAAAGGGACAGAATATGTGATTGCAATACCTGGACAGGAAGCTCATCAACTGCAAAATTGAACTCCTCACCCCACATCGGATTTCTTGAACCAGGGACCATTGAACTGCAGTATAAACACCACAAGGATAATCACATCAGGCTATACCATATGACAATTATCAAATTCTTTTTCAGTCAGAAACACGTTTTCCATAAAAGAAAATCATAATAATAAACAAGAAAGTATATTAAAGAATATAGTAGTTGAATGACAAGAGACAAGGACCTCCATCATCATCGTGTAATTTCAAGAGGAACAAGTTGAAACCCTAACCAAAAAAGCGAGAGAGACTGACCAGAACCGTTCCACTGTCTAATTTTAAGAAGCCTGATTCCTAATGTCTGTATATCTGTTAGAGATGGAGAAGTAACAAGTGAAAACCCTAACCAAATAAACCTAAAATTGAACAATTAAAGGTCGGGCTAATGTCGGCGGCAAAAATCACTGGTTCAGACGAACAAGGAGGTGCGACACCAAGCTACTCACTAGATTTAAGGGGAAATAGCGAGAGAGACTGACCAGAACCGGGAAAGGAAGAGAGAGTTGTGATTCCGGATTCATGGGAGTAGATCTGGACAGGAATCGTGTCGCCCCCATATGTGTGGTAGTTTGCCATCGACAGAGAGAAGCAAAAAAACGTCAATCTCATCGCAGATCCGAGATTGGGAGAAGAGGAACAAGAGGAAGAAGATTACCAGTGGATATGTGTTGCACTCCTCTTTTGAGGGCCATTGATAGAAGCAGGAGCTAAAGGAGAGCATATGTGTTTTTAGATCTGATGTTTGGAGAAGAATGCCTGGAGAGAGGGAGGAGAGAGATAGGTTTCACATATGGTAACCCATAGTCTGGATAAGGGATTGTGTTTTCAAAGAAGCGCCTTCTAAAATGGTTGAGCGGGTGTTCAAATAAATTTCAGAAGCGTATTGTAAAATGGTTCCGCGCCTTCTATTTTTTTTTAAAACACATATTTAACATCTGTCAAATAAATAGGACGATGTCTATACTTTTATTAACATCACAAAAAAAAAACCGATGTTAAAAAACTGTTTAACATGGCAGGTTTTTCTGATTGATGTTAATGAGCCGATGTTAAATAGCAAAATTCTAGTAGTTTCTCAAAATGATTCCCCCCCCCCCCCCCCCGCCCATTTTAAGAATACCATCAATGATCCAACTCGAACATCATTATTAACCGCGAATCTTCCCCAACCCTCCCTCCGCCACCAGTGATTAAAGTTATCCTTAGAAACCCCAACACGAAAGCTTTGCCCAGTTGAGGATGCCAAATGAACATGATCAGATACGACATTTCCGTACATCCTTTCAAAAGCACAGGGCAGGGGCTGCAGCAAAAAACATCATTCCATAAAAATCCGAAACCAAATAGTTATAAAGCACACCAGACATTGATATCTTACCAAAGGATGGAACCTTTCTTCTACGTCAATGCAACGGTAGAAATATCGCTTCCCAGAATTAGGCGACGCCATCTTTCTCTGCCAAAAAAAATATGATAAAAACGACTAGAGAAAATTAGATGGACAAATTGCTGGAAATCTGACGTCTTTATATATATATATATATCCAAGATTAGAGCTGTACAGAACACAAAAATAGCCACAGCATCCATTGCGTACACTGAACGAGAAAGGGGGGGTCTGAAATGAGATTTCCGAAGATATCATGCATGACCTACACGTAGCAAGAATCCTTTCAGAATCCGACCAATACATCTGTGCATTTGAAGTCCGGAAATAATCATTTATCACGAGAAAATTCATACCAACCCCCTTGTATCACTATAAAAAGGCTACCCTAATCCCTACACAAACCATCACCTACAAGAGAAATGGCAAGCAACACAACAACTCCAAATTTAAACAACCCTCTCATTTTCGACATTTACCTAGTAGGCGACGAGTACTACATACGCATGATGCTTCCTTATTGCTTCGGCGAACACTTCGGATCCCAGATACCAGAACAGATCCTTCTATCCACTCGCATCGTAAAAGACTTCCCTGTTCATATCACGGGAGGCGCTTACAGTTCTAATTGGGTAGCTCACGGATGGAGAGACTCACGACATCAATAGTGTTCACCCACCTAGTCGAGGCAAGGTTTGAAGTCCATTTTTTGGACAAAGAGGGTTAGGACATCGAAGAAGAGATTTATGACGATGGATATGATGGACCAGCAGCAAACGGGTTCCACTGAGTCTCATCTATAGTTCGATAAGCAATACTTTACTTATGCAATCAAATGTAATTCGAACTATCAATAAAAATCCCTGTTTCTCTCTATGATGAGATTGACAGGTAACTCCTTCGCGTAAGATATGTCGGAGATTACCTAATTTTCAATTTCAATCTCCTTTGCGTCCAAGGACGCTGGAGATTGTTTTTAGTAGGTCTCTCCTTCGCGTAAGATACGCTGGAGATTACCTAATATTCAATTTCAATCTCCTTTGCGTCCAAGGACGCTGGATATTGTTTTTACTAGGTCTCTGATGAACGGTTTTTTATCGCGTAAACCATACCAAAATAAATTCAAACCTACCTAGCTATTGTAATGTGGTAAGCACAAGTCGATCCCACAGAGAATCAAGTTATTCCTAAGTTAAGTTTATTTACAAATTAGTATGAAACGGGGGGTTTTGAGTATTAGCAATAAGAAAGAAAATAAAATAAACTATAACCAAATTAATAGAGATAACGAGTAATGAAATAGTTTCATCTACAAATATCCACTTTAGTTGGTTGAAACGATACTTGTAACTTCTTCTCGTCCTTTTAGGTTTCCTATGAATGCTCTTGTCCCAACCTAATATAGTTACTAGTCCAATCAGTCCTAGAAACCCTTATCAATTGAACAGTCCCTAAAGAAGGATTTAACCCAATTGATAGATTTAAGTTCAGAGATTAACCAAGGTATTTGCAGTCCCTAAAGAGTGATTTAACAACACATCCAACTTCCTATTTATTCAATTAGTTCAACTAGCCCTAAATGAACAAGTTTGCTACTCAGGTTAAGGTTCACAATCAGGAATCTACAAAACCCTAATAATTGAATTGATTCTAACTAGTTGCGCGGGCTAGATACAATAAAACAATCAAATATTCAAGCGCAAAGAAGTTGAAGCATTCAATAAAGGAAATAAGAAACAAGAATTAAAAACTTACAACCAATTCAAATAAAGCTTCAAATCGTCCAAGAAACGGAAGAGTTTAGATCTCCATAAAACAAAAGACAATTAGGATTAACATTGGTCACGGTAGTCGGCCGGTCACGTTCGTCTCTTCCGTATGAATGTATATATAGTAGTGATATCCAAATCTATCTAATCTATTCTATAACATATCCTAATTTAATTAATATCAATATAATAATAATAACTTAACAAAGGCTATTTGCTTGGAGAGTTTGGAGCATTTCAATCACGTGGGTTGTTGTCCCCTTAGATGAACCGGCCCAAAGGGGAAGAATCAGGCCTAATGATCAGCTCTACATATAACATCCGGCCATCTTAAGTTTAGCTCAGCCATCCATCTTCTCGTTTGCAAAATAATCCCATAAATTATTATCAACCTCCAATTTTATACGATGAAGCCAAAAATACCAGAAATATATAAAAATACTAGTGTAGACTCCGAAAATCAAATAATACAAATTAAGCTATAAAATATGTAAAAATGCTCTAAACTACTTTCCAAATCTATACTTAAAATATGAGTAAAATGGACTCTATCAGACTCTCCTTCGCGTAAGATACGCTAGAGATTACCTAATTTTCAATTTCAATCCCCTTTGCTTCTAAGGACGCTGGTGATTGTTTTTACTAGGTCTCTCCTTCGCGTAAGATACGCTGGAGATTACGTAATTTTCAATTTCAATCTCCTTTGCGTCCAAGGACGCTGGAGATTGTTTTTAGTAGGTCTCTCCTTCGCCCAAGATACGCCGGAAATTACCTAATTTTCAATTCAATCTCTTTTACGCCAAGAACGCTGTAGATTCTTTTTATTTAACTCCATCGTGTAGAGTACGCTGGAGATTCTTTTTATTTATCGCATAGAGTATGCTGGAGATTCTTTTTATTTAACTACGTCGCGTAGAGTACGCTGGAGATTGTTTTTAATAGGCCTCTCCTTCGCATAGAGGACGCTGGAAATTGTTTTTAGTTTAACAGGTACCTCCATTACGTAGAATACACAGAAAATTACCTAATTTTCAAATCAATCTCCTTTGCGCTAAGGACACTAGAGATTGTTATCAGTCTTGTAGGTTCTTTCAAACATGCATCAAATCCCGAGAATTGTCAAAATAACTCCCTTCGTGATACGAATATCGATATCTAAGCTACTAAGCTCCAACAATACATTCATCGCGACAAATTTGCAGAAATAAGCGTAACATAAACATACTGTTTATTTATTATACACTAAAGGTTGCAGAATAGAAAATTCAACATCGAACGGTAAAGTCCAAGTCACCATTTTAATCAGGACCATGATTTACAGCAACAACATCAAAACAAGAGTGTCCTTCATACTCAAAGATCAAGTGTGTCCAAATCCGAAGTTCAATGGAAACAACAAACTCAAGCCACCCCGAGGTAAACTAGTAGTGATTAGGACCTAAAGGCTTCAACCTCACCACAAATTCCTCATCCGCTCGCATCCATAAGTGCACATGGGCAAGAGCTTCTTAACCATAATCACGGTATACACACGACAAAGGCTGCAAAACCAAGACATATATCAGAAAAGCTCAAACTCTTAGTGGGAAATGAATCACATAATAAAAATTACCAGCCTGTATAAGTGCCCCTCCACTGCAATATCCCGGGTAAAACCTCTAACGCTAGTAACAGTTACACCTAGAATATCAAATGGCATCGTGGACGTCATTATCAAAAATAAACTGCAATAAATAGGTTCGGGTTTTCTTACCTCTTTATACTAATCTCTACAAAGCAATCAACAAAGGGCACCGCAGACCATCCAGGTTCACCACGAGGTCAATAAATATCATAGAACAGAACAAAGAAAACCCGATGAGTGTAACCTCCTTCCAAGCGGCAAGGAAACTTACAAGCACACTAACTACACCGAGCAACACGAAAAACTAGCTTATGAAACGTACCTTCCAGCTTCAAAACAATTCAAAAACTGACCCTGCAGAATAGCATCTGTATCCACAAGCAGAGCGCTAGTATAAATAAAGGAAACTATGAGATTATGTATCACATCAACAAAATTACCTAAGGCAGAATGCCAAGTTTCGACATGGCTTCAGGAGAAGTCTCTCCACCTACCTTTATCACAAATACTATGCTTTTCCCAAATCCCAAATTCATTAGAATAATCCTCAGAGAAAGCCACATACACAAGCTCTCCTTACCATACATCTTTGTAGAGTTCGGAGATGAGATATTAGACCAAATCATTCTATGTTCTCCCTCAAGCCAAGAATTCGTAGTGCTAGTCGAAAGAGACGAAGGATGATTGGTTCTCTCTATCAGAAGGATGGAGATCTTTCGCGAGCGCTAACAACCTAAGGATAGGGAGTTGCCTTACTTTCGAATACCAAGGAGAATCTCACTTATGTAACAATAGAGCAACCAGGCCCAGAAGAAAACGGAGACGTTGTGCCCGACTACTTATGTTACGAAGAAAAATAAATATACAAGAGATAAATCGTTTTCTACTTTACATCATAACGAATAAAAGATAATTTTTTTCAAAAGCTGATACGAGCACTTCGACATGTAATAAATCCGCGAACCCGATTTTTTGTCATCTCATGATTCATTTCATAAAACGCTCAATGACAGAAGATGGGTAAGGGTATCGCGAATAAATTCTCCAGCAAAGAGAAACAATAGCAAGTTAAACTCTAGTCGCGAATAGACAAAAGTGTTAACGACGGGTTAAACTCTAGAAAAACAAACAAAGAGCATAAACGGACATATACTAAAGCTATAAATAAAATATTCACAACATCAAAATACCATAACAAGGCATACTGCCTGTCATGGGCCCAAATGTTTCCCATTCAAAAAACAATGTACGAACCGCAACGAAGAATAAAGCTGACACCACGGGCAGAAATGTTTTAAACTTCCTTCCCAGCAAAAGACAATTTCAAATATTGGATAAAAAGTGGAAGGATGGCTTGTTAAGCATCAACAGGAGAGTTGTTGTTTTCATCGCGAGGCTGCTCGGGGTTGTTCTCACTAGCTGGAGGTGGCTCGAGGGCTGCAACTTCGTTGAGAGGAGCATTGAGCGAAGGAGGCAGGTCACGTTGAGGGTCGTCGAGTTTCATGTCCTCGGTATCATAGCTGGGAGGAAACATCCTCATAGAGTCTCCGAGGTGAGCAAAACGGTTAACGCTCTGAACAACCCCACCATCCACTCCCTGCATGAAGGCATCGGTCAGCTTGTCATAAAGGACATCCTGCCCATCTGTCTCGACGTAGCCACCCAACAAACCTCGACCGTCCTTCGCCAGGAAGCTGGTCAACCACCCTTGACCCTCGTCGCTTAGCATAAATTCGTGAAGTGTGTTCTTGGTAAGAACAACATCCTCACCATAAGTAAAGAGCTCCAATTTTCCTTTCCCGCTAATGAGCTCTTCGCGTATCGCTTCCAAATCAGTCTCGAGCTCCTTAATCCGACTGTTCGAGCGCGTAATCTCCAACTCACGCTCAGACCCCATCTCTTGGAGTTTTGAAAGTTCGACTCGCGATACATCTAGATCGCCTTTCACCACATCCACTTCCTTCCAAGATTTCTCTAAAGCCTCTCGCAAATTGTTGATAGTCACCTCACGGAGCTCTTCATCCTTCAATTTTTCCACCTTCGCTTTCAGACTTTTGTTTACTTTCCTTAACTCCTTCACCGTGTCATCATAGTTCCTTAAGCGCCCGACCACCTCGGACCATTGCATGTTACCCTACCACAATACAGGAGGATAATAAACATGCATGCAAAATGAAATAAGTGGAAAAGAATAAATCGCGAAGGAAATTACCCAGCCCCCGGTTTTCTGACCATGTTCCAACAACGCTTTGTTTATTAGATGAGGAAGGTAATCTCTTTCAGCCAGGCAGGTCCTTCCAGGGATCACCAATTTCTTAATATCAAGTGGGGAAAACTCAGGTTGCTTGTACGTAGTCATAGAAATCCCTGATGAGTTGACTGGCTCGGCACTTAGAAGTCTGGCGGTTCCCTCTTCCTCCTTGGGCCTTTTTTGTTCGCATCAAATCAGAGGTAAGTCGTCCTTTGATGAACTCTGCCTATCTTCAATAGGATCTTTCCCTTTTGTGCTCTTCATCGCGAGGGGGGAGTCACGGGATACGATCTACTGCTGATTATCACCCACCTGTTGAGTGATAGTGAGAGCAGTTCTGGTTGCGTCTTTCTTCTTTGCCAAGGCAGAAATTTTCGCTTTGTCAATCAACATATCTGTAAAAAAATTAGGGCAAAGGTCAATCGAAGAAAGTCGCGATCATAATAATAGGAAAGCCTAACCGCTTAGGAACTAACCCGGGCGGTGCGGAAGACTAAGCCCAGCCATCTCTAGGCGAGCACGAGTCACAACTTCTTTGTAACCCCGTTTCAACGAGACCCTCTCCCCACGGCTAAACGCGGCCCTCAATCTTTCCATAGCTATGCTTTTGTTTTTAGAGGGAGGGGCATAATCGCTAGGAGTAGTCAAAAAAAGTTCAAGAAGGTGTTTGTGGGATCGCGAACAAGAAACCATTTCTTTCTCCATCCCGAGCTACTAGATAATCTCTCCACTATATTCCAAGATAGAGAAGCAGATACCAGTCCCTCGCTATGTCTCAAGGAAAGATATGAGAAAAGATTATCTAACGTGGGTGTCTGCTTGATAGCGACACACCGCATGATGAAGGCAGCGAGATACATCCACACATTAAAAGCGAGCTGAGCCGAACATTGATTAATGCGCTCCAAGTGATGTGATCCTATTGGTCAATGTGCTCGACTCATTTATCTTACACAGCTTTGTTGCTAGTGCCGAACATCAACTCTAGTTGGAGAAAACAGCATGGCGACACCGTGGTATTTTGGCTCTTTCGGGCTGCATAAAATTCCGATTGAAGCTGGTGAGCACTTGTTGGAAAGCTATTTTAAACGGCTACAATTCTCATTGGGTAGCTCACGGATGGAGAGACTTTGTCGAGACTCACAACATCGAACTAGAGACATCAACAGCGTTCACCCACCTAGGCGAGGCAAGGTTTGAAGTCCATTTTTTGGACAAAGACGGTTAGGACATCGAAGAAGAGATTTATGACGATGGATATGATGGACCAGCAACGAACGGGTTCCACTGATTCTCATCTATAGTTCGATTAGCAGTACTTTACTTATGCAATCAAATGTAATCCGAAATATCAATAAAAATCCCTATTTCTCTCTATGATGAGATTGACAGGTAACTCCTTCACGTAAGATATGTTGGAGAT